>JAPVLO010000496.1:462500-1121613 GCA_027257055.1 Cephalopachus bancanus | reverse complement strand
TTATGTAGAGCATATACACACTATACATAAATTTTGATGTTAAATTTTGATGTAATTCCATCTTTTTTCTATATACATATGTATTGCACGTTTTTGTGTTTTAATGTAATTGGGCTAAAACTGTGTATCTAGGTTAGTATCTTGTTCTTTTTATTTAACATTACTTTGGTGTATTTTTCCATGTGATATGATATTTTTCATAAATATCATGGCTACAAAATTTTTAATTGAATGAATGAATATATTATAGTATAGTATATATACTATAATTTAACTACTTGCAAACAATATTTGTGGATTTTTTTTCTATATGTGAAGAACTTTCTTTACCTTTTTAATCATTTTTTTTTAAAAGAAAGAAAAGTTTATTTAAAAGTAAATTAGAGAGAGAAAGAGAAAGAAGAGAGAAGATTCACCTCCCCAACGTGGTGGAGGGGGCCAAAGCCAGGAAGCATGGGGACAGCCATAGCTCAAAGAGCACATGGCCACACCAGACTCGAGCAAGGTAATGGCCGCTATTAACCATTTTAAGTATATATTTAGCAAGTATTAAGGACATTCACATTGTTGTACAATGCATCTCCAGAACATTTTCATTTTGCAAAACTGAAACATTTTTTTCTTTTTTAAATTTTTATTATAAAGATGTGAGGTACATTTCAGGGTTAGGTATATAAACCTTGATCATGCCAGTACCCTTGTTGATGAGATATGCCCCTCCCTCCCCTAGCAGTTTCCCACAACTGCCAATCCTACCCCCCCTTCCCCTGACAATTTCCCACTACTGTCAGTCGCTTTCTTATAGCATTATAATTGTTCAAGGTCCATTTATGACTGAGAACATATGGAACTCTTTTCTTAGTTTCTGTGATAAATCACTGAGGGTTAGCAACTCCAAATCCATCCAAGTTGCTGCAAAGTCCATATATTTGTCCTTCTTTATGGCTGCATAATATTCCATTGTGTACATGTACTGCATTTTTTTTAATCCAGTCCAGCTTCAATGGGCAACACAGTTGGTTCCATGTTTTTGCTATTGTGAATAGAGCTGCAAAAACATACGTGTGCAGTTATCTTTTTTGTAGAATGATTTGAGTTCCTCCGGGTATATTCCCAATAGAGAAATTGCTGGGTCATATGGAAGGTCAATTTCTAGTTCTCTTAGGAATCGCCACACTGTCTTCTAAGAAGTTGTACTACTTTGCATTCCCACCAGCAGTGTAGAAGCGTTCCTTTTTCTCCACATCCTCGCCAGCATCTGTTGTTGTTTGTTTTATTAATGATGACAATTCTTTCCGGGATTAGGTGGTATCTCAGTGTGGTTTTGATTTGCATTTCTTTGATGATGAGTGAGGCTGAACACTTTTCATGTGTCTGTTGGCTGCCTGTATATCTTCTTTTGAGGAGTGTCTATTCATGTCTTTTGCCTACTTTTTAAACCGGCTGTTTGTTTTTCTTCCTTTTGGCGTGTTTGAGTTTCTTGTAGAACCTAGATGTTAGGACTTTGTCAGATATAGAGTTGGCAAATATTTTTCCCCTTCTGTGGGCTGTTTCCCTGCTTTCTTGATGGTTTCTTTGCCTTTACAGAAGCTCGTTAGTTTGATGAGGTCTCGCTTGATTATCTTATTTCTTAAGGTATTGACCTTTAGGGTTCTGAATAGGAATTGGTTTCCAGTTCCAATTTCCATAAGGGTGTCTCCTGTGTTTTCTAAGATTCTTACAGTTTGAGGGTTTACGTTTAGGTCTTTGATCCATTTAGAGTTCATTTTTGTGTGTGGTGATAGGTAGGGGTCCTGTTTCAATCTTCTGCCAGTTTTCCCAGCACCATTTACTGAATAGGTTCTCCTCTCCCCAGTAGTTGTTGTTGGAGGCTTTGTCAAAGATGAGTTGGTTGAGGAAATGAGGCTTTGCTTCCAGAATCTCTATCCTGTTCCATTGGTCTGTGTGTCTGTTCTTGTACCAATACCAGGCTGTTTTGATTACTGTAGCCTTATAGCAAAGTTTGAAGTCTGGAATTGTGATACCTCCTGCTTTGTTTCTTTTGCTAAGGATTGTTTTTGCTATTCGTGGTCATTTATGTTTCCATATGAATTTCTGTATTGTCATTTCCAGGTCTGAGAAGAATGATGTTGGTAACTTAATGGGTATTGCATTGAATCTGTAGATTGCCTTTGGTAGGATGGACATTTTAACAAAGTTGATTCTTCCTATCCATGAGCATGGAATATTTTTCTGTTTGTTTGTGTCTTCTTGGATTTCTTTGAGCAGTGTTTTGTAGTTCTCATTATAAAATTCTTTCACTTCTCTGGTTAGGAAGATGCCGAAGTATTTCTTTTCTTTTTTTTCTTTCTTTTTTTGTTGGTATTGTGAATGGAATTGTGCTTTTAATTTGGGTCTCTGCCTGCTTTTTGTTGGTGTATAGGAATGCAACTGTCTTTTGCATGTTTATTTTTGTACCCTGAGACATTGACAAAGTTCTTTATCAGTGCAAGCAGATTTTTGACAGAGTCTCTTGGATTTTCAAGGTATAGAATCATATTATCAGCAAAGAGGGATAACTTGACTTTCTCTTTTCCTATTTGGATACCCCTGATTTCCTTCTCTTGTCTAATTGCTCGAGCTAGGACTTCCAACACAATATTGAACAAGAGGGGTGAGAGGGCAGCCGTGTCTTGTTCCAGTTTTCAGGGGAAATGTTTCCAGTTCTGTCCATTTAGCATTATGTTAGTTGTGGGTTTATCATAGATGGCACTTACTATTTTAAGGTATGTTCCTTCTATACCTAGGTATTTGATGGTTTTTATCAAGAAGGTATGCTGGATTTTATCAAAAGCTTTTTCTGCATCTAATGAGATACTCATGTGGTTCTTGTTTTTACATCTGTTGATGTATTTAATGACATTTATGGTCTTGCAAATGTTGAACCAACCCTGCATCCTGGGGATGAAGCCTACTTGGTCATGGTGGATGATATTTGAGATGTGTTTTTAGATCCAATTTGCTAGAATCTTGTTGAGGATTTTTGCATCTATGTTCATAAGGGATATTGGCCTGTAGTCCTCTTTCTTTGTTAGATCTTTACCTGGTTTGGGTATCAGTGTGATGTGAGCTTTGTAAAATGATTTGGAGAGAATTCCATCTTTCTCAATTGCCTGGATTACTTTTAGTAGGATTGGTATCCGCTCCTCATTGTATGTTTTGTAGAATTCTGTTGGAAAGCCATCCAGTCCAGGGCTTTTTTTGATAGGTAGTTTTCGTATGGCAGAGTCAATTTCCTGGGTTGTTATTGGTCTGTTTAGTGTCTCAATGTCTTCTTGTTCAACCTGGGGAGGTTGTATGATGTCAGAAAGTCCTGCATTTCATTTAGGTTATCAAGTTTTCCATACAGGCGTACATAGTAATCTTTGATAATCTTTTGTATTTCTTCAGGGTCAATTGTGGTTTGATATTTTGTATTTCTGATTGTGTTTATTTGGCACTTTCTCTCTTTTTCTTGGTATTTCTGGCTAGGAGCCCATCAATTTTGTTAGTTCTCTCAAAGAACCAGCTTTTTGTTTTACTGACATTTTCTATGATATTTTTGTCTTCTGTGTCCCGTATTTGGGCCCTTATTTTGGTTATTTGGATTCTCCTGCTAAAGTTGGGGTTTTGGTGGTCTTCTCTTTCCAGCTCCCTTAGGTAATTTGTTAGGCTCTCAACTTCTGATTTTTCCATTTTCTTGATGTGTGCTCGTAGAGATATGAATTCCCCCCTGAGAACTGCTTTCAGGGCATCCCAGAGGTTTTGGTAAGGTGTTTCTTCATTTTCATTTGTTTTCAGGAATCTTTCAATTTCTGCTTTGATTTCAGTGTTGACCCAGTAGTTGTTCAGCATCATGCTATTTACTATCCATGTCTTTGTGGGCTTTGGGGAAATGTGTTGGTGTTGATATTTATTTTTACTCCACTGTGGTCTGAGAATGTGCATGGCAAGATTTCAACCTTATGGAATTTGTTTATGCTTGATTTATGGCCAAGGATGTGGTCAATCTTGGAGTATGTTCCATGTGGCGATGAGTTGCATGTATATTCTGTGATTGTTGGGTGGAATAATTTGTAGGTATCTATTAAGTCCATTTAGTTGAGTGTCAAGTTTGGGTTCTGGATCTCCTTGCTGATTTTTTGCCTAGATGATCTATCTAGGGTTGTCAGTGGGGTATTCAAGTCCCCTGCTATAATAATGTTAGAATCAATATCTTTTTTTAGTTTACTTAGTAGTTGCTTTATAAATGCTGGTGCTCCTGTATTGGGTGCGTATATGTTTAGGATGGATATTTCTTGTTGATGAATTGAACATTGTATCATTATGTAGTGTCCTTTTGCATCTTTTTAATTTTTGATAGCATAAAGGTTGTTTTGTCTGATATTAAGATTGCAACTCCTGTCTTTTCTGTGATCCATTTGCCTGGAAACTCATTTTCCAACCTTAACTTTGAGTCTGTATGCATTCCTTGAAGTGAGATGAGTCTCCTGGATGCAACAAATAATTGGGTCATGGTTTCTTATCAGTTCGCCATTCTGTGTCTTTTCAGTAGTGCATTTAGTTCATTCACATTCAGGCTGATTATTGAAATATGATTGTTTATCCCTGTCATGAGGTTCTTACTAAGTTTTTTCTTTGCTCGTTTTCTTTTGGCTTTGGGGTTAATGTATGCGTGTATTTTCAAGTTTCTTGTTATTTTGTGCTCTGCTGTGCTCTTGGGGAGTGTGTGGTCAATCTTTTTCTTCTTCTGTGCTTAATACCTTTTAAAGTGTCTCCTGTAGAGCTGGTCTAGAAGCTGCATAATCTCTTAGGAATTCAATGACTGGGAAGGATTTTAATTCTCCATCACTGATGAAGCTGAGCTTGGCTGGATAAGAAATTCTTGGTTTAAATTGTTTACCTTTGAGGACTTTGAATATAGGGCTCCAGTCCCTTCTTGCTTGTATGCTTCTGCTGATAGGTCTGCTGCTATTCTGATTGGTTTTCCCTGGTAGGTGGTCTGACCTCTCTTGCTGCCTTTAGGATTTTTTTCTTTTGTGTCTACTTTGTATAGGCAAACTACTATGTGTTTAGGGGTTAGTCTTCTCATTTGATGTCTTGTGGGGGTTCTCTGTATCTCTTGTGCTTGGTTGGTCACATCTCTGGTGAGATGGGGAAAATATTCCTGGATTACTTCCTGGAATACTTGCTCCAAGTTGTTCTCCATTTCCCTTTCTTCTTCTGGGATACCAGTCAGGCATAGGTTCGACCCCTTGATATAATTGCACATCTCTTGTAGGCTTTGTTCTTTTTTCCTGAGGTTTCTTTCTATGTTTTTTACAGATCAGGTTAATCCCATGTTCTGGTCTTCAAGTTCTGAGATTCTTTCTTCAGCTAGATTAATTCTGTTTTCCATGCTTGTCATCTTGTTATTTATTTCCTGGATGAAATTTTTTATTGCCAAAATCTCTGTTACAATTTCTTTCAGTGTTGCATCTTGTCTTTCTTGAGTCCTGTTCACTCTCCAGCCATTCCCTATTCCCTGTCATATTCTGGGAACAGTCTTTGGTGTCTTCCATTGTTTGGGCACCAAGGTCTGATTTTTCAGTTTTGTCTTTGGTACACTTGAAATTGCCTGAGGTCTTCCTTTAGCTTTTCCTCATTTGTGACATATCTCTTGTTTTTCTCTTTAGTTCTATTATTCAGAGTCAGTGGGAGAAGCTTTCCCTTCTGACGTTTGTTCATACCTCTCTTCTTTCCTGATCTGGGCTCTGGATTTGTTCTATTTTGAAATAGGATGGTGGATGGGAAGCTTTGCTGTCTCTTAAGTTTTTGAAATTTGAATAAAGTGGTAGATGGGGTGCTAGGAATCAGATACTACTTGCAAATTAAAATGTTCACTTATTGTGGTATGTGTTCCCTGAGACCTACTCCCCACTTCCACTCTATATGACAGTGCAAAGCAGAAACCAATGCAAAATCAATTGAACGCATACATACACACTCCAAAACAACTGGAATAACAACAAAGTGAAACAAAAAAATCAGCAACAAAAGATTCCCAAGAAAACTAAACACACACACACATGCGTAGCACAAAGCGAATAGAGAATAAAAACAAAAGACTGAAGGGGGAGTGGATAAATAAAAAGGGATTCAGGTCGAACCCTCACACATCTATTGACATACCTCTTAAACTATAAAAAAATGAATATAAAAAAGATCCAGAAGAACAAAAGCCAACAACCACAACAAAATCAAAAGTTGAACACTCAGTCATTCATATACACACATAAACAGAAGATGACAAATAAAAGAAGAAACAGAAAAATTAAAAAAATTTTTGGGGGGGATGAAGATCAAACCCTCACATACACATTCATGCACAAAGGAAAAATATTTTTAAAATAGATGAACTAACAAGCAATCAAAAAAATTTTTCAATAAAAAAATTGAAAATTTAAAAAACAAATAAACAAACAAAAACCTGCCCTCTTGTAGCAGGCTCTGTAATTGTCCTCTAATCAGGTCTCTTCTGCAGAGCCACCTCTTTTACTCTCCTCTCAGGGAATGAAGCAGGGAAGGGGGAGGGACAGTGGAGGTGGGTGGGGCTGTAGGCCTCCCCTCCCACTCTCATGTGGTATGTACTCTCACTGGGGTGCCACAGCCAGGCCTATCCTAGAATGGAGCTTTCCTATTGCGACTGACTTCCAGGCTCTGCCTGGGTTTGTCCCTCTCAGCCATGGCCTAGCAGTGTGGGTCTGATGTTCAGAGGATTGCTGGGGAGGAGGGGGTCAGCCCCGAACTCACCAATGATCTCTTTGGAGTTCATCGTCCTCCTTTTCTGGCCACACCCTTTGTCCCACAGGGTAGGGTTGGGGCATCTGGAACTCAGCACTTGTCAGGTCCCTCTGAAGTTTGTGCTCTCCAGATATTCCCTTTGGGCCACAATGAAGCCCTGAGTAGTTGATCCGCCAGTCACGGAGATCGGATCTGTTGGTCCATGGTGAGCAAGTCAAGCACTTTCCTGCCCCGCCTTCAATATAGTGGTGGGGCGCCTCTCTTGTCTTCTTCCATGGGAACTTGCCTCTGGTCTCCGTCTGCAGCCCCTTCCAGCGCCTTGCAAGGTGCTGAAGTTAGACAAAGACTGGAGCAGAGTCTCTCTCCTGCTTCAGTGGTAAGGGAGGGCCTGGGACAGTAGTGTCTCCCTGCCACTTTTCCAAAGAAAAACTTCTGTCCTTTTTTTTTTTTTTTTTTTGAGTTGGAGTCTCACTCCGTCGCCCAGACTGGAGTGCAGTGGCCGCTCCTGGCCACCGCAGCCTCGACCTGCTGGGCTCCGGCGATCCTTCCGCCTCAGCCTTCCGAGTAGCCGGAATCACAGGCGCACGCTACTACGCCCAGCTGATTTTTTGATTTATTGTAGAGACGAGGTCTCGCTGCCCAGGCCGTCTGGAATCCGCGGGCTCAGGCAATCCACTCACCTCAGCCTCCCAAAGGCGCGGGATTACAGGCTGAGCAGGATGTCCGTTTTAAAAAAAACAATGGTGCTCCGCTTCTGAGACCAGGGAAGAGCCAGAGATGAAGTAGAGAAGCTGCAGCACTAGCTGTTGCACCAGAGTCCTGGCCACCCGCTCACAAGCCCCACTTAGTCTCTCTCAGAGTTTTCTTGCCAGGGAGGGTTTGTTGATTTAAAAAAGAAAGAAAATGGCGTTCAGCTTCTGCATCCTGGGAATCGCTAGGGTCGAAGCCCAGACACTGTGGCACCAGCCACTGCACCTGGATAGCCCTGGCTGCTAGCGCCCTAGCCCTCACTCAGTCAGCCACTCACACGCCCACTCGCTCACTAGTATGCATACAAAATTTTCCATACACTCACTCAGTCACACGGGGGCTTGCATAGTCCGACTGGCTCGGCCGCCATCTTACCTGCCCCCCCACCATGATTTCTAAAAGAACAAGAAATTGATCTTCCATACCACCCAGGGATCCCCCGGAGGAGCTCAAATCATTCTACAAAAAAAGATACCTGCACACCCATGTTTATTGCAGCACTATTCACAATAGCAAAAACATGGAACCAACCCTGCTACCCTCCGAAAGCGGACTGGATTAAAAAAAAAAAAAAAAAGTGGTACATATGCAAGATGGAATATTACACAGCCATAAAAGAAGAACAAGATTATGGAATTTGCAGCAACTTGAATGGATTCAGAGTCTATCATACTTAGTGATCTGTCACAGAAACAAAGAACTGAGTACTACATGTTCTCACTCATAAGTGGACCCTAAGCATTTACTATAATACTATAAGAAAGGGATTGGCAGTAAGTAGCAAGTCACTGCCAGGAAAAGGAGGGGCATGTTACATCAGTAAGAGTACCTGATTCTAATCCAAGTGAAGTGAGGTCCAATGAGAGGCCCAAACTTCATCTGTACATAAACTACTTATGTACTCAATCCCTACCTGTACCTCACATCTTTAAAATAAAAATAAAACACAACTGGAAACCAAAACAAAAAAATAGACTTTAGAAAGACTTTATTTCTTTCATCTTGATGGGGAAAGGGAGTGGATGACAAGATGGCTAAGATTTTTTATGTGGCATGAAACTTATTTTATTTTATTTTTTTAGTTGGAGTCTTACTCTGTCACCCACGCTGGAGTACAGGGGCACACTCTTGGCCACTGCAGCATCGACCTGCTGAGCTCAGGCTGTCCTTTCACCTCAGCCTTCCAAGATGAAACTTTTATTTTAATGAACCTGATGACAAATTAGGCCAGATAAATAATGCCTGAATCTGAAAAATACCATAATTAACTACATAAGCAATGATAGATCTAAGATTGTCACATGTAGAACTATTTGTTTTGAAATATGTTTAACATTTTTCTCAGATAAACTGAATTCCTTTTTCATGCTTTTACTATGGACAAGTTTAACATACCAGGACCCATACAATTATAGCCTCTTATATACTCAAATAGCCAAAGGTCACCTTCCAGGTACCATGTTTGATGACTACCTAATTCTGTTTCCCTCAGCCTTTCAGTAGCAGTCACAACTGTTTTTTCTTTGGAGAATTTTATCTATACCCAGAATGTCTACTATCTCTACATGCTGATGACTCCTAAATGTGTTTCTAATCTTAACTTTTCTTCTAAACTCACAGACCTCTTGGCCTTTCTCTCCTGACAGTTAAAGGAAAGAGCAGGGTCTTTCTTCTTACAGTTTCATATTCCAGCTAGTCATCTTTCTGAAAACGGGCCTAACCATGTTAATCATCTGAGACAAAGATCTTCTCAGTCTTCCCAGGAGCTAGAAGACTTACCAAAACATTCCCTGTCTTATCTTACAGTCACATTTGCCTCTTGCATGCCTAAGTTTGGTATCGCTCCCTCTCAATAGTCCTTGATATTTTTATGCATTAATAGCTCTGTGCCTCTGCTCATGATGATCCCTATATCTGGAAAATCTGCCTGAGCACACACCTAAGTTTCTCAAAGTCTTACTCTTTATCTAAGGCCAGCTCCAATATCAATCCCTAAAACTTTGAGCTCCTCTACCTTGCTTTCTAGCTTGCTTAATTTTGAGCCAACAGATTTCCTTTTTGTCATACATTAGTTTTTTTTTTCTTTTCTTGCATCATAACAGTTTGTGTACCTATATGTCTCCTCCTCTGAAGAATGAACTCCATAAAAGCAAGGAAAATGTCATTTTTTAATAGATTCAGCACCCAGGATAAATTCTTGATCTTTGTAGTACTCAATAAATGTTTGAATTGAGCAACGGTGGCTCTGTCTTGCCTCATGTTTCTACTGGTTCAATAAGATCTGTTAATATTTAGGAGGGCAATATAACTCATTTGGAAGGTTAAAAGATGATGGTTCATACAGGAAAACAGCATAGGGGAGTAAGGAGAAAACAGGATCTAAGGCTTAGATCATGAAAGAGGAAGGTATGGAAAGAGTCTGAATGTAGAGGAGAAAGAATTGGAAGAAGAACGAGAATTGACAAAGGCGATGGAGAAAGGCAACTGCTAGAATGTGGCATTTGAAGATGCACCAGTGCTATTTTCAGGCGTGGTTGGCAACATTAGAAAAATTACTTTGCCCATCTGCATTTCTAGGGTGGTGCAGCGAAATGGGAAGCTGGAGAGCAGGATGCCTGCATTCTGGCTTCACTCCTTTTTCCTTCTTAGCTGTGTGACTCGAGCAAGTCAGCCTCTCTCTGTGTTGGCTTCCTCATCTGTCAGCGGGGGATTAGTCATCTGATGGGGGTGCTTTATTTACCTAGCTCACCAGCCTATCCAGAGGATAGAACTAAATAATGGAACTAAAATGAAAACAAACTAATAATGGAACTAAGAATGGAAAATAGTAGAAGGCTTTACTACTCTAAGTTATTGCTATTTTTAATCCTAAACATATTAACATTGTTTATTACTCTTTCCCATTCTTGTTACAGGCTAGACAAATTGTCTTGTACAAATATATTTTTAAATGGTTCTTTTTTTATTTTAGTCATTCATTTTACAGATTAAGAAATTGAAGTGCAGATAGTGTGTGATTTGCTCAAAGTTCTATAACTGTGATAATTTCTTGAGTCTAGAACCTGGGGATTCTGACTTGTAAGCAAGTAACTATTAAAGTCTATCCCATCACAGAAAGGTGTGAAAGAGACTAGAAAGAGAGAGGAAGGAGGGGAGAGGGTCATTACTGCTACCATAGTAGAATATAGGACCCTTCTCCAAGTTGGGGGTAAGTGGAGAAAAGAAATATTCCAAAGATAGAAAGTGTGTAGGGGCCAAGAGAAAACTTCCCCTTTGCCATCTGAAGGTTTGCTGAAAATCAACTGACAAAAGGCAGATTAACAGGAGAAAAGGCATACAAAAGTTAATTTTAACATGCGTAGCATGGGGGAATTGCAGTAGAATGATTACTTCCTATCTTTTAATTAATAATAAACATTGGGCCGGACTTGGTGGCTCAGCCTGTAATCCCAGTGCTTTGGGAGGCCGAGGTGAGTGGATAGCCTGAGCCCGCAGGTTCAAGACCCACCCGGGCAACTTGACGAGACCTCATCTCTACAATAAATAAACAATTAGCCGGGCATGGTAGCACACGCCTGTAGTTCCAGCTACTTGGAAGGCTGAGGCAGAAGGATTGCCGGAGCCCAGCAGGTTGAAACTACGGTGGCCCAGAGCATGCCACTACACTCCGGTCTGGGTGACGGAGTAAGACTCCAACTCAAAATAATAATAATAATAATAAATAATAATAATAATAAACACTGTAAAATGATTAGATTGCTAACTACTTATTAAATTTCTTTCAGTTATTTTAAACTCAAGAGAAATGAGATTGGCATTTGTATTTGTTTTAGCATATCTCTGATTATCTTAATTATGCTATACATCCATAATATAGGGAAAAGTAAGATTGTATTAATTTTTATTTTTATGTAATCATAGACATTAGAAGAAGGTAAGTATCTTCTCAGCGTATATTTTTCTTCAAAAAAAATTATAGGAAAAATATAACAAGAGGCTTGTTTGTTTATTATGTGTTTGTTGGCTAGTCTGGTTCAGATTTTAGCATAAAAAATTATTTACATCTTTGTAAAGCAGAAAACTCCTTAAAAATAATTTATTCTGAAATTCTCTTATTAGTTGTATTTTGAAAATCACTCATTAAGATGAAGTAGGTGTGAAAAGAAAGAAACTTCACAGTTATTGGTGTAGTCAGATCTGTACTTGAATGAAAGTGTGTCTGGAGTAGTCGCAGCTCTGGAAAGATGGTGGAACAGGAGAAAAGGAAAGTCCCTTTGGTTCCGAACATCTCCTGGAATAGAGGAAAGCCTGTCATGCTCTCAAAGCCACCCAGACAAAGCAAATACTTTTGGCAAAGGAGCAAAGGAAAGGGGCTCAGGTTTAAGCAACTGGAATCTTTCCTATATGATTCCTGGTGGTAGAAACGTGACGGTGTGCGTCTCAGAAGACTAGAAGTGACACCTCATGCCTTGGAATTGCCAGGTAAACACTCCTTGGGCTTTGTTGTACGCATCCAAAGGATAGATGGACTGATCGTTGGTGCAGAGGACCATTGCCTGACTTTGCCTGAAGAACATTTTCAGTGGCGTCTTTGTCAAGGTCAACCCCCAGAGCCTACAAACACTGTGTATTGTGGAGCCTTGTGTGACCTGGGGATTTCCAAATCTGCAGTCTGTCTGGGAACACATCTTAAAACGTGGACAAGCCAAGGTCAAGAGTAAGACTGTCCCTCTGACAGACTGACAACACAGTGATTGAGGAGCATCTGGGGAGATATGATGTCATTTGCTTGGAAGACCTCATTCACGAAATTGTCTTCCCGGGGAAGCATTTCCCGGAGACCTCATGGTTCTTGCGCCCTTTCAAACTCTTGGTGGCCCATCACACTACCAAAAATAGATTAGGCTTCGTCAAGGAGATGAGCTCACCTGGCTGTTGGGGTCAACACATCAATCAGCTCATCCACCAGCTCAACTAGACCCAGAATATCTGAAGGCACAGAGCATGGGAAGCACATGATTTTGTATTTTTGGGAATTATTATCAAATATCTTCAGAAAAGATTATTTTTGGCTCTTTTTTTGGTTCCTGGCAGGTACCTTTTTTTTTTTAATTTTAAAGACGTGGGGTACAATTCAGGATTGGTATACAAACGTTGATTATGCAGGTACCCTTTTTGATGAGGTGTGCCCCTCCCTCCCCTGGCAGTTTCCCACCACTGCCTATCCCTTTCTTACAGTATTATTATAATTGTTCAGTGCACAGGAAGCACATGTTTTTGTTTTTTTGGGAATTGTTATCAAGTATCTTCAGAGAAGATTATTTTTGGCTCTTTCTTCAAAAACTAGAAGGGAAGGGTCAGGGAAAAAACAAGATGAGGTTCATGGCAGGCACATCTCATCACAGTGTTCACACATTGGCTGCCGCCGCCTCTGCAATCAACGTATGTTACGCAGGAAGGAGTCCTTCTTGGTCATATATTCTATCCTGTCATTCAGTGTTGGTAAGTGAATGACACAAGCATGTATACAAGGCTCCCCGAGATTCCTGCAGCAGTGGGCCATGCCCAGGGGCATACTTGAATTTGGGGGTCCCTGGGACCTTGCTTTGAAAAGACTTGAAATACAATTAGGAACAAAAGCAAATGCTCAGCTGTCTCTTCTCTGAGTCCATGTGCCAACTTTTCAGTAATGGCTCTGAGAGCTCTCATGCTTGTCTTGCTCCAAGTGTATATGGTGGCTTTTGTATTCTAGGCCACAACTGGCTTAGTCCTTTTCTCTAGTTCAGTATTCAAGAGTGAAGGGCCCCTTCACCAGGAAAACATACATAGATTCAAAATTTTGCTTGTTTATAGTTTTAGGGTGTTCGTAGACCCTTCTCAGAGACCTATGTTTCTTATGTGAGGAAGTCTTTTTTTCTTACCAGATCACGTAGGCCTTGAGCTTGCTATTCTCTGGTTCCATGTCCTGTGGCAGACAGCTTACTGAGACAGCAGATTGTGTTGCTCCTGCACTATCTGTAACTCTGGGAAATGCCTGTCATTTTCCCCCTGAGCTTCAGGATGGAATTTCCTGGTTTCTCTAATGATCAGCTCTCTCTGTAAAATCCATATCAGGAAGGAATGAACCATTTTCTTGGGTTTGCATGGATGAAGTTAGTACCATATGGCTTTTTAGGCCTGAGTTAGGCAGATTAATTGGGCTTTTCTTTGCATATTCTGGACTCCAGAACTGTTACCCTTTGCCCTGCTGGTACTGATGTAGTAGATCAGCAACGGGGCTTCTGGGGACATTGATCCTGCTCATGTTTCTCGTCAGCGTCCACCCCTAAGTGGCCTTCCCTCTGCTCCCCTCCCTTAGCGGCCCCAGCTTGCCATCCGAGCAATGGGTGGGGATGTGCCAGGCCTGATTTACTTGAAAACATGATTCCCTGGTCCTTTCAGATCAGCTTTGCTGCAATTTGGACTCAAGGGGCCCTCAGACACAGCTATGAAATTGAGTTCGAGGTGTAACCGTGCCTCAAAATGTGCCAGATTATGAGATTATTAATTCGGTTGGTTGGCTTCAGAGTTAACCTGCCAGGGATAGATGTTACTCATACTGTGAAGCATTGTGAAATCAGATTACTTTAAAATGATGCATCACAAAGACTGGGGGAAAAAACAGCTGTGAGTATGGACGTCTAGGGCTTATATCCCAGTTGTGTCTTTTACTAAATATGGGAATAGTGTTTACAGTCGTGCCTGTAAAATGGAACTAATATCCTCCAGCCTGTCTGCCTCAGTGGTGTTTAAAAGGATTAGGCAAAATAATTATTTGTAATGTATAATTCTATATAAATAAAAGAGGTTTCCATTTTTTAAAAAATGTGTTTGAATTACATTTCACAAACTAAAATTGCATGAATAATTTGAATATTATTTTCTATTTTATACATCATTGTCCTTCATGTATTTTGGGGGGGTTATTTGTTTTAACAACCAGAAATCCAGAAATCACTGTAGAAAATGTTCCCAGTTATTTAAGACTTCAGAAACCATTACTGATATTGTTCAGTGATGGCAGAATAAATCCCCAGTACAAAAAAGCAGTGTTGACACTGGAAAAGCAGAAAGACTTGCATTCACTTACTCCTTGCTGGTTAAATCTGTAAGTACATTTTTACTTTTTAATATGTAAGACCGAAAGAAAATAATTATTTTTTACTAGAAAATGTAACTCTGTAGGTCTACCTTGGAATTAATTGTGTGGGACCAAATATTTCATCGTGATATTTTAGTAACTAAACTCCCTCAGACAAGGTCCAAGATGACTTTGTTTTAGATCGAATTTTATTCTGCAGTAACTTTTTAAAAGCAATAATTCTTCTGATTTTAAGAGTAATTAATGTCCATTGAGAAAATCTGGCAAATTCAGAAAAGTAAACATTGTGATATTTTTGCCTTTTCCTTCGGTTCCTTTGTTTGTGCTTCAGTATTTTTAAAGCCTAGCCAATAATGTCACAGAAACGTATCAGTGCATCCAGCAGCAATATTTTCTGGTATGTTTTCTGGATGTGTGGCTCGTGTTGCATTTAATGCCTGTGAATACAATTTGGAAATACACACACTATTTATTCCTCGTTTAGAGTCATTGATGAGGACATTTTTTTTAACTCATTTGAAAAACCACACACATGGGACAATGTACAATCTTTGCTGTGAAGAGTTTACCAGTACATTCTATTGCCTGAGGCAGAATTTTCCCAGATAATAATCATTACAGGTATCTAAAAGTAAAACAGTATTTTACAAAATGTAGAATATGCTGCCGTAGGAAGGATAGGTCTCTTTAACTTGTGGTTTCCTTGTATGAACAAAATTATTTTGTATTTCTTTGATGTGAAATTAATCCCTTCTTTTTTCCTGAGGAAAGGCACAATTTTATTTGGAAAAGAAGTATTTATAAAAATAAGTGTCTTGTTATATTAATAGTTGTGTAGCCATTTAACTTTTGAGCTGACGTGATCAGATACTTGGCTAAACGTTGGCAGGAACCTATTGATTGTGTCAAGCCTGAGTTGATAGGCCTTTGGTCGATGACTCCTTTTCATTAAAACTGTCATTGACTCCCTATTCTTTCCTTCCAAGAGAAAGAGAGTGTCCAGTGCTGAAAAGAAACTTTTAACTATTCAGATTACGAATAAAATAGTTATAAACTTCTTGGTTTTTAGAACATGTTTCCATAAAATAAACTTACTGACATGATGCTATTTAAAGTTTAATGCTCTACAAACTATTGTTTTCATTATTTTGTTATGGAAGGAAACATTAATATATTCAATTGTTCCTTTTTGCAGCGAGAATACCCCTGCGCGGAAAGGAGTTTTGCAGGCATACTTTGACCTTATACCCACCCCCACTTCCTCTCCTTTTCCAGGTGAATCTGCACTCAGGTGGCCACATGTTTGCATCTCCTTCAGACCAGGCTATAACTGGACCAAACCTTGTATTGTGGCTTCAGAAGTTAGCAGCAGGACTAAAAACTCACATCAGTAAGTTTTCTGTTTCATTCAGTACACATAGTTCTGTATTTTGTTCCATAAACTTTAAACTTTAAATATAGCAAAAGGATGCCAGAATGAGCTGATGTGTAATGTTTCTGAGTGTCTTAAGTGTGAAAATGCTGGTAGTATTGCCCATGGGAGAGTCTCTGACTGGGAAGTGAAAGGTGCAACGCCTCAGTCAGGGGAGTCGGCTCACATGTGAAGGCCTGTTTCTTCCCTTGAAATTCATGGAGCCCATGTTGCTCGTATAGATCACCAGTGTATTGAAACATGATTTTAGTAATTTATCCAGTTTTTAAAAAATCATTACAGTAAGCCCACCAACGTACAAGTCCTCCATGCTATTCTTACAAAATTTAAAATTGTAGATTTCACAAGATAGTTCTTGTATTGCTTTTCCATATACATGTCAGTTTGTTTTCTTTTTATAACTGTAAGCAAATACATGGTTTTATAGAAAGTGAGAACATTTTACAAACAGTACTTTTTATGATATAAAACCCTGGTTCCATAGCATCATGCCACTAAGTTTATTTTATGGAAAGATGTTCTAAAAACCAAGAGATCTATAACTATTTTATTCGTAATCTGAATATTTAAAAGTTTCTTTTCAGCACTGGATACTCTCTCTTGAGAGGAAAGAATAGGCAGTCAATGACAGTTTTAATGAAAAGGAGTCATCGACCAAAAGCCTGTCAGCTGGTTCCAAGTATGAGCATACCTTGAAAATATTGTGAGTTCAGTTTGAGGCCACTGTAATAAAGTGAGTATCGAAGTAAAGCAAGTCACCTTAATTTTTTGGTTTCCGCGTGCATATAAAAGTGACATTTACACTGTACTGTAGTCTGTTACATGTACAATAGCATTATGTCAAAAAAAAAAGTGTTCATATGCTAATTAAAAAATGTTTTAGGCCGGGCTCGGTGGCTCAGCCTGTAATCCCGCGCTTTGGGAGGCTGAGGTGAGTGGATTGCCTGAGCCCGCGGGTTCGAGACCCGCCTGGGCAGCGAGACCTCCTCTCTACAATAAATCAAAAAATCAGCCGGGCGTGGTAGTGCATGCCTGTAATTCCGGCTACTCGGAAGGCTGAGGCGGAAGGATCGCCGGAGCCCAGCAGGTCGAGGCTGCGGTGGCCGGGAGCGGCCACTGCACTCCAGTCTGGGCGACAGAGTGAGACTCCAACTCAAAAAAAAAAAAAAATGTTTTATTGCTCAGAAAGGCTAACAGACGTCTAGTCATTGTCATGTTTCTGCTGCTGTCTTGCCTTTGTATTGATGGCTGCTGACCAGAAGGTGGTGGGTGCTGAAGGTTAGAGTGTCTGGCCTCCCTAGTAACTGGGACTGCAGGCATGCACCACCAGGCCCAATTCATTTTTGAATTTTTTTTTTCTTTGTAGAGATGTGGTCTTGCTATCTGCATAGGCTGGTCTTGAACTCCTGGGTTCAAGCAGTCCTCTCCCCTCAGCTTTCCTAAGTGTTGGAATTACAGGTGGGCGTGAGCCACCACACATAGTCTGGTCATTTCTTACAATAAGACAACAGTGAAATTTACCACATTTTTCGACTTCTTTTCACAAAAGATTTCTCTGTAGCATGTGATGCTGTTTGGCAGCGTTTTATCCACAGTAGAACTTTTTTCAAGCTTAGAGACCCTGTCCCCTTATCAACTGTGTCTTCACCTGGAGTAAATTCCATCTTATTAAACCATTTTCTTTCTTTTTTTTTTTTTTTTTTTTGAGAAAGTAGGATTTATTAAGACAGAAGAGCTCCCGTAGCAGGAGGGGAACTGAAAGAGGCTGCTCTAAATCACTTTCTTTGTTCATTCATAAGAAGCGACTCCTCTGGGTTCAGGTTTGATCATGAGCTTGCAGCAATTCAGTCACGTCTTCAGACTCTACTAGTCATTCCGGTTCTCTTGCTGTTTCTCCCCCCCCCTCTGTGGTTGACTTCTACCACTGAAGTCTTGAGCCCCTCAGAGCCATCCCCCAGAGTTAGCATAGACTTTCTCCAAACTTCTGTTAATGTTGACTTCCCATGAATCATGAATGTTCTTAGTGACATCTAGAATGGTGGGTTCTTTTTACAGTATTTTCAATTTACCCAGATTCATCCAAGGAATCCCCATCTATGGCAGCTGTAGCCTTTTGGAATGCGTTTCTTAAGTAATAAAACTTGAAAGTCAAAATTACTCCTTGATCTGTGGGCTGTAGAATGGATGTTATGTTATCAGGCATCAAACAACATTAATCTCCCTGTGCAGCTCCATCAGAGCTCGTAGACATATTAATAACCATTTACATGCAATTGTGACAGTGATAGTCCTGTGGCCATATTTCAAATAAATAAACCTAGGTTATTAGTATATTGAGCAAATAATGTGAAATATGATGTAACAAAGTCTCCCAAGGTACTTTTCAAGAATTTTATTAGATACTAGATGATCTACCTTAAAATAATATTTTGAGCCGGGCACAGTGGCTCACAGCTGTAATCCCAGCACTTTGGGAGGTGGAGGTGAGAGGATTACCTGAGCTCAGGGGTTTGAGACCAGCCTGGTTAACATTACGAGAACTTGTCTCTTCAAAAAATTTAAAAAATAAAATTAAGGGATGTTGGTGTGTGCCTCTAGTTCCAGCTACATGGAAGGCTGAGGCAGAAGGATTACCTGAGACTAGCAGGTTGAGGCTGCAGTGACCATGAGCATACCACTGTATTCCAGCCTGGGTGACAGGGCGAAACTCCAACTCAAAAAAAAAAAAAAAAAATATATATATATATATATATATATATATAATATATGTACGTTGTTTCATGACAGTGTCCCGAAATGAGGGGTGTGTGTGTATGTAAATATATATGTGTATGTATATCTATACATATATGTACAAACACACAGTTCTGGTATACAAACGCCCATTCAGTGTACATTATCTCAGCCATCATGTATAGTATGAATCAACCGTTATGTGTTTTTGTAAATGTTTAATCAGATACTTGAATTTCTTTTAGTATCTTCCCAGATGGTCTGCTTCATTTCTTTTATTTCTTTACTTTCTTTGGGGGGGGGCAGGCCCTTGCTCTGTCACCCAGACTAGAGGACGGTGGCAAGATCATAGCATGATCACCACAGCCTTAGACTCCTGGGTTCAAGCGATCCTTCCAACTCAGCCTCCTGAGTAGCTGGGACTACAGGCTCATGCCACTGTGCATGGCTAGCTTTTTTAAAAAAAAGAATTTTGTAGAGACCGGATCTACTACTCCTGTCCTTAAGTGATCTTCCCATCTCAGCCTTCCAAAACACTGGGATTACAGACGTGAGCAACCATGCTCAATTTCCTGAGATAATTTATAGGTTTAATATTTTCCTAATAAATGGAACCAAATTCATTAAATTTACTGTTTGAAGTCCATCTGTAAGGAGTCCTTTCTGTAGCTGTTAATCACTCATCTTTGTCTTCTTTCTGGCCGCATGGTATAGGGATCTTTTCAGCTGTAGCTCTTAAACTCTTCGCATAGTCATATTTACTTGACTGCCTCTATTGTTATTCTATAGAATCAAATGAGTGCTGTCATGTTGCAGCTGCAGTGACACAGAGTTCCCATGGACTCTAAGTTAGGATTATTTGTAGCTGGGGTGAGAGTGCTTCCCAAACTGAATTGCCTTTTTTTTTTAAAGGTGGAAATGCTCAAAACACAGAAACCTGAGCTTATGACCTTTCTTCCTTGATTACTATTTTTTGTGTCTCTAAGCAAGTCATTTTTAGTTTCTTACTCTACAATTATAAAATGAAATTTATAGTTCCTGCTCTGAATTAATCGCACAGGTTTTTTTTGTTTTTTGCTTCTTGCTTTTTTGAGTCAGGATCTCACTCTGTTGCCCAGGCTGTGGCTGTGCAGTGACATGATCACGATGGTCACAGCTCACAGCAGCCTTGACCTCCTGGGCTCAGGTGATCCTTCCACCTCATCATCCTAAGTAGTCGGGACTACAGGCGCATGCCACCACGCCCAGCTAATTACTTTTCTCTGTGTGTGTATGTGTGTAGAGAAGAGGTTTTACTGTGTTGCTTGGGCTGGTCTTGATCTCCTGTGTTCAAGCAGTCCTCCCACCTTGACCTCCCAAAGTGCTGGGATTATAGGCATGAGTCACCGCACCCAGCCACAGTTATTTTTTAAATCAAGTAAAACTACATATGCAAAGACTTTGTAAAATATTTATTCTAAATTTACCCATTCCTCTCCTACAAGGTACATCCCTGGGGGCTTCGATTCCTCCTCGCCTCAGACCATCACCAAGGGGAAAGAATCAAAATTATTCTTCTGCGTTTCCTGAAAGGCTGGTATAGCTTCTACTGGAATTTTGTTAATGTCTTTGCGAAGTATTCTGTGAAGGTTTCTGTCATTTCTGTGTATCACTGCTCCTGTTCTTAAATTATTCCTGTAGTTTCTGCAGCAAGAAAAAGAAAAGTGAACAGTGCTTCTCTGTGTATTGGGTCCTGCCTTCTGTGCTAGCAAGGCATTCTCGCTATTCTCTGGGACACAGACCTTAGTTGACCGTGGAGCTCTGAGATGGGGGTGGATAGGGTAGGTTGCAGGAACATTCTGCGAATAGCCTGAATCAGTACTGTGGTACCGCCCAGGTGTCCACCTCACCTTGCTTGCTGTACTTCTTAATTTCTGTGAAACTGTGGCCACTGGATTTTCTTATCTGAGATTTATACTTAACTTTGGTCTACTTCTGTGACTTTTGCATGCCTTAATCTTCTCATCTGTAAAATTAGGATAATAATTGTACTTTCCCCATCGTAAAGGTTAAATGAATAATGCCTAGCATGTAGTAAAAGCTCAATACGTGTTTTACTGTTTATTATTGTTATTAATTTGGTGAATAATGTATTTATTACCCATCTATGACTAGAGTATAATTTTCTTTTTCCCTTTTTTTTTTTGAGTTGGACTCTCACTCTGTCGCCCAGACTGCAGTGCAGTGGCCGCTCCCGGCCACCGCAGCCTCCACCTGCTGGGCTCCGGCAATCCTTCCGCCTCAGTCTTCCGAGTAGTCGGAATTACAGGCGCGCGCTACCACACCCGGCTGATTTTTTGATTTATTGTAGAGATGAGGTCTTGCTGCCTAGGCAGGTCTCGAACCCTCAGGCTTAGGCAATCCACTCACCTCAGCCTCCCAAAGGCGTGGGATTACAGGCTGAGCCACCGAGCCCGGCTTATAATTTTCTTTGCAATTGAAAATATTAAGGTCTTTGTAGAGTTTCCTTAGCAAGTAATTATAAGAATTAAGTTTCAGGCATTTTTGTCATTGTCTCAGACCATTAAGCTGCAGTGTTTACCATTAAAAAAAAGTTGCTAAATATTTGCTATGCTTTATTTTTTCCTTTTTTATATTTTATTTTATTATTTTTTAAATTGTGGGTACAATTCAGGGTTAGGTATACAAATATTCATTATGCAGGTACCCTTGTTGATAAGGTGTGCCCTCCTGAGGCAGATCTCAACTACTGTTAATCCCACCTCCCCTCCCTGCCCCCCCCCGCAGTTTCCTGCTACTGCCAATCCTTTTGTTATAGTATTACTGTAGTTGTTCAATGTCCACTATATGAGTGAGAACATGTGATACTCAGATCTTTGTTTCTGAGAAAGATCACTCAGTATTATAAACTCTAATTCCATCCAGGTTGCTGCTAAGTTCATGATTTTGTTCTTTATGGCTGTGTAATATTCCACTGTGTATATGTACCACATTTTAAAAATTCAGTTCTCTTTTGTTGGGCAGCACGGTTGGTTCCATGTTATTGCTATTATGAACAATGCTGGGATAAACATACGTGTACAGGTATCTTTTTTACAGTGATCTGAGTTCTTCTGGGCATATTCCCAGTCAGGGGGATTGCAGGGTCGATGTTTAGAACTTTTAGGAATCGTCACACTGTTTTCCACAGAGGCTGTATTAGTTTACACTCCCACCAACACTGTAGAAGTATTCCTTTTTCACCACATCCTCTCCAGCATCTGTTATTTTTTGAGTTATTGATGATGGTCATTCTGACTGGAGTTTGGTGGTATCTCAGTGTATTGCATCTCCTTGATGACTGTGAAGCTGAACATTTTTTAATGTATCTGTTGGCTGCTTGTATGTCTTCTTTTGATAACTGTCTATTCATATCTTTTGCCCACTTTGTGATGGGGCTGTTGGGTTTTTTCTCTTCAGGACGTTTGAGTTCCTTGGATATCCTGATGTTAGACCTTTGTCAGACATGGAGTTGGCAAATAGTTTTTCCCAGTCTGTGGGCTGTCTCCCTGCTCTCTTAATGGTTTCTTTGGCTTTGCAGAAGTTTGTCAATTTATTGAGGTCCCACTTGTCTATCTTATCTCTTATGGCATGGGTACTTCGGGTTTTGATTAGGAATTGATTGCCAGTTCCAACTTCTACAAGAGTGTCTCCTGCATTTTCTAAGGTTCTTATGGTTTGAGGGTTTACATTTAGGTCACTGATCCATTTGGAGTTAACCTTTGTGCATGGGGATAGATAGGGGTCCTGTTTCAATCTTCTGCATGTCATCAGCCAGTTTTCCCAGCAACATTTACTGAATAGGTTCTACTCTCCCCAGTAGTGGGTGGTGGAGTCTTTGTCGAAGATGAGTTGGTTGAGAAATTGAGGTTTTGCTTCTGGAATCTCAATTCTATTCCATTGGTCTATATGCCGGTTCTTGTACCAATAAAGTCTAAAGTCTGGGAGTGTGTTACTTCCTGCTTTGTGTTTTTTTGCAGAGGATTGTTTTGGCTATTCTTGGTCGTTTATGTTTCCATATGAATTCCTGTATTGTTTTTTCTAGTTCTGAGAAGAATGCTGCTGATTTATTTGGTGGGTTTTGCACTAAATCTGTAGATTGCCTTAGGTAGAATGGATATTTTAACAATGTTGACTCTTACAATCCATGAGCATGGAATATTTTTCCACTTGTTTGTGTCATCTTTGATTTCTTTGAGCAGTGTTTTATAGTTTTCATTGTAAAGGTCTTTCACATCTCTGGTTAGGAAGATGTCAAGGTATTCCTTTTTTTGTGTGTGGCTATGGTGAATGGAATTGCGCTTTTTATTTGAGTTTCTGTTTGTTTATTATTGGTGTATAGAAATGCAATTGTCTTTTGCACATTTATTTTATACCCTGAGACTTTGTCAAAGTCCTTTATCAGGGCCAGGAGGTTTTTGACTGATTCTCTTGGGTTTTCAAGGTATGCAATCATGTCGTCTGCAAAGAGAGATAGCTTGATTTTCTCTTTTCCTATTTGGATACCCCTGATCGCCTTCTCTCTCTGATTGCTCTAGCTAGGAATTCCAAAGCTATAATCAACAGGAGGGGTGAGAGTGGGCATCCTTGTCTTGTTCCAGTTTTCAGGAGGAATGATTCTAATTCCTGTCTGTTTAGCAATATGCTGACTGTTTTCTCGTAGGTGGCTCTTACGATTTTAGGTATGATCCATCTATGTGTAGATGTTCGAGGGTTTTTATCAAAAAGAGATGCTGGATTTTATCAAAAGCTTTTTCTGCATCTAATGATATAATCATGTGGTTTTTGTTTTTACGTCTGTTGATGTGTTTAATTACGTTTATTGTATTACAAATGTTGAACCAGCCTTGCATCCCGGAGATGAAGCTTACTTGGTCATGGTGGATGATTTTTGAGATGTGTTGTTGAATCCGGTTTGCTAGGATCTTGTTGAGAATTTTAGCATCTATGTTCATCAAAGATATTGGCCTGTAGTTCTCTTTCTTTGTTGGGTCTTTACCTGGCTTGGGTATCAATGTGATGTTAGCTTAAATATATATATAAACACTTATTTTGAGCTGTAATCTACTCTAGGAAATTGCAATTTATATGTATGTTCTAAGCTTTTAAATGTATTTGATTTACAAGCGATGCTCAAGTCTATATTTCATAGCATTTATTATTTTTTGGCAGGTAAGAGGGTACATATTCTTTCATTGGAATTTACTTTTAAAAGATTTACTTTGCACATTTCCTAATAGTTTATTTCTCAAAATAGTATTTTTAATGGACTAACTAAATTCTAAAAGTGTTTTGTAAAATCTATCTAGTAAATAGAACAAAGTTAGCTTATTTCTCTCATATATATATTATCAGCCTTAATTACTTTTCCTCTTTTTTTTTTGGAGTTGGAGTCTCACTCTGTCACCCAGGCTAGAGTGCAGTGGCACGCTCATGGCCACTGCAGCCTCGGCCTGCAGGGTTCAGGCAATCCTTCTGCCTCAGCTTTCCGAGTAGCTGGAACCACAAGCATGTGCCACCATGCCTGGCTAATTTTTTTAAATTTATTGTAGAGATGAGATCTCACCAAGTTGCCCAAGCTGGTCTTGAACCCATGGGCTCATCCAATCTTTTCACCTCGGCCTTCCACAGTGCTGGGATTATAGGCTTGAGCCGCCGTACCCAGCCACTTTTCCTCTTTTAATGACCAGTATTTTAAAATAATGTTAAGATTCATTGCCATGAAGCACATGTAAGAGAAATTATCCAATTACTATCTATGTACAGTACAGCTGAGCCTGTAGCAATTTTAAATAATTCCTTGTCTGTAATTATTTTTATAAAATGAATTTGTTTTCATAAAGTATTTGGAAAGGATGTTAATCTAAAGCTTCAAAAACAGAAGATGGTTTAAAATGTAAGGAAACAGTTGTATGACAAAACAATAAATAATAATTTATGTTCCAATTTTTTTTCTTGAATTATTCTTAGGAAATAGCTACATTTCTTTGGTGATTGAGATTGGAGTAGAGAAAGAAACAGGAGATTTTTCATTTAAACTTGCACCCATCTGGGTACGATCTTATTACACATTTCTATTTTTTTAAACCTCTACAAGAGCTAACTGGCAGTAAGACTGTTGGACCTTTTCCCCCTATTAATACTTATCTTTTTTTAAAGAAAATAATGCCTTGTAAATGTAATCTAAAAAATGAAAATAACTAGTAATGACACATGTATCAAGTTTTCTTATTAACAATGACAGTAAGAAACCTAGCTATGCTTAGAGAAGTAAAACCAAGAGAGTCCTCACTTCTACAAATGTATTTTTCAGAATAAAGTACTTTCTAGTGTCTTCCTAGTGATGGCTTCATAGGTGTTCATCTTGAGTCCTTGATTGTATCTTCCAGCAATTTTACCTGCTCAGGAGTGGAAACCTTCTCTTCTAGCTTGTGATTTTCTAAGCATGATGGACACTGCAGCAGCTCAATGTCCCGCTAGGAAAGTTTATGAGTGTGTGAAAGAAACAGATGTGCAGGAGCGTGACAAGGAGCAACAGGAAGATAAATCAGAAGGGAACCAACTGAAACACTGAGGATAAAGCATTGGAATAGAAATAATTGGTTTAAAGAAGCAGAAAAACCACTTAGGCACGATAAAGAGTTATGATGCTTAAAAGTGAGCTAATTTCATATGGCCGTGTTTTCCAGTCTTTTTTGACTTAAGAGATTTAAGAATTTGTTTTATTAAAGAACAATACTAAATCATTTCAAATTTCTAGACTGGTGCCATCCGATGGAATTATAAGGCAAGCCACATATGTAATTTAAAATTTTCGGGCTTAGTGGTTCACACCTGTAATTCCAGCAACTTTGGAGGCTGGGGCAGGAGGATTGCTTAAGCCCCAGAGTTTAAGACTAGCCTGGGCAACATAGCAAGACCCTGTCTCTAAAATAATGAATAAAGAAAGAAGATTTTCTAGAACTACATTAAACAAAGTGAAAGAGCAGATGAAATTAACTTTACTATTATATTACACCTAGTAAGTATACTGCAAATAACTCAATTAATGTAGCAGTTATTAATGAGATATTTTACATTATTTTTGTCATACCAAGTCTTCAAAATGCAGTGCATGTCTGACAGTTGCCACTTTGGAGTAGCCATATCTCAAGTTCTCAGTGGCTACATGTGGCCTGTGACCCCTGTGTTGGACAGCTCCATCTTAGACAAAACTAGTATAATGAACTTAATTCCGCCATAATGTATGTCAGATTAAAATAAAAATAACACTCTGGTTTATTCACATTTGACTTCACAGTGAAGTCATATAGCTGGTGATTATATTTTGTTTTGTTGTAGTTATGATGTTAAACCCAATGTTTCTCAACTGAAGGTACTTTTGTCTCCCAGGGGATATTTGGCAATGTCAAGAAACATTTTTGTCATGACTGGAGGTGATACTGGGATTTAGTAGGTAGAGGCCAGGGATGCTGCTGAGCACCCTGCATTGGACAGCCACCACAACAAAGAATCATCCTGTCCAAAATATTAGTAGTGCAAAGGTTGATTAACCTTGTGTTAAACTAACCTGTGGCAGATTGGTTTCCTGAATTTTCTGGTTCTGTGCAGTTACTATATCTCAAAATCTTGGGTATTGGATATTGGTTAGGTGGTCTTATCCTGATTATTATCTAGATACACACCTTTATCTTTTCTAATAATTTCATTTTTATAATGTTCTCAAAAAGTGATGGGGTAACTCTAAAAGAGAACATGGAGTGATATATGTATTTTAAGGGAATCTTAAAATTTCTTATTTCTACAACTTATATGACTAAATTCTAGATTCAAAAGGAATTCAACATTCTCCCATCTCCTTATGAAAAGAAAGGCTCCCCCCTCTGAACCATGTCTGAAGTCTACCCTTGCAAGCTTTAGAGAAATCAGCAGGTCTCCCTGGGACATAGGGCCTCATCTAGATAATGAGAGGGAAAGATTAACCAAAAAATTAATTAATTTTTCATTCCAAGTCACTTATTTAGACTGATCTGTTTAGAGCCCTTATTTCTCTTTTTGCTCTGTGCAGCTTTTGAGAAGATGATGATATCCTACTTGGTGCTCTACTGTATTTCTTCTTGTAATATCTAGTTAGAGTATCATGTTTCTTAATTTTTCTTCACATATGATTTGCTTAGTACAACTGAGTTTTATAACTGGAATTCAAAGACTCATAAGGAGTTAAATTTCCATACATGCCTATAATCTATTTCATTTGCTGCTCTCAGCACCCTCGCCTCGATTTCTTTTTCTGCAGTATGTGATTCCTTTTTAATTCAGGTTCATTATCATTTGCTTTTATTTCTAACATGGGTAATATGAAAGTGAATTCTTAATATAGTCTGTAATAGTAAAATCAACCTAATCATTAGAAAGTACTAATTAACTACAAACACAGAGTCATGGAATTGATTAGTCCTTGTACCATGGCCAGCAATTCTGACAGTCATTAATACATGTTTCAAATAGTTTTAAATAAAGTGTCTTCATCTCAGGTTGCCTTCAGAAGTTTCCTTTGGTCTTTATTGTACCCTGTTGTACCACTTGCCCTGTATTAATTGGGTTTCTTCAGTTGCAGAAATGCAACTTTGGCTAACCTTAGCAAAATGGGAATATTGGGTAATTCACAGAGAAGAAAAATTAAACTAGGTTTTGAAAAATTAGAACTAAGTTTTTCTGGGATTTTTGTAGCAAGAACTAACAGCTCATTGAAGAATCAGTTCCAACTGTTTAGCTTTTTTGACTCAAGGAGTCCTGGAGAAAGTTGACTAGGGTAAGACTAGGCACTTTAATTGGCAATCGTAATAGTACTTCCAGATGCAGAAGATGCAAATCTCACAAAGGAAATCTAAATTTTGTTTACCAGAAAAAGAGGATGAATCTGAAGAGGAAAAAACAATGACAACAAAGAAATAGAAAACCCATGAATCCTCAAGACACCACTAACTGTCCTGCCTCTTCTTAGTATCCTTTTCAGCTCTTTCTGCCACATCTTCTCATCCAGTTTTGACCTCCAATAGCCCTCCTTCCACCCTAAGTGCTCACAGTTTCCTGTATGTTCTCCTGGGTCCTTTCATACTGGTGGCCAGTGCATATGTATGTTCTGCATAACATCTCGTCTCTCATAGGTTAGATGCTTTCACCCTCTCCTGCCATAGCATATTCTTGGTCCGTTGCTTCCAGCCCTTGTGATGAAATACTTAATGGGAGTTCCTCTGTCAAGTCCGTGGTTCTTTTGAAAACTAAACCACGTGTAAGCAGAACAATAAGAGTTTATAGATCAGTAAGTGTCTATCTTTCGTGATAATCAAGTAATCAAGTAGGTACACCTTGGGATTTTCACTTCTTCCCAACCTGTAGAAAGCCGCAAGAGAACGTTACTCCCATTCTAACAACAAGAAAAAGTTGGCTGTGCATGATGACTCAAGCCTGTAATCCCAGCTCTTTGGGAGACCGAGGTGAGGGGATTGCCTGAGCCCACAAGTTTGAGAACAGCCTGGGCAACTTGGTGAGACCTCATCTCTACAATAAATCAAAAAATTAACTGGGCTTGGTAGCGCGTGCCTGTAGTTCCAGCTACTTGGAAGGCTAAGGCAGAAGAATTGCCTGAGCTCATCAGGTCGATACTAGGGTAGCTGTGAGCATGCCACTGCACTCCAGCCTAGGCGACCGAGTGAGACTCAACTCAAAAAAAAAAAAAAAGTCATAGCTTTTCTTACCCCCATCAGTGAAAATAGTCAAAGAAATTGAATTCTAAAGACTGACATGTCCCTTCAAGGAAACAGGCTACATGAACTGTTTCACCTTTGTCAGAGAATAAGTCTGCCACTAAAGCAAGTAAGATGAAAATGACTGACAGTAGTGGGAAACTATGGGGGGGAGGAGGGAGATGGGATTAACGGTAGTAAGTATCTGTCTGGGGACGGGGAAACACCTCTTATCAGCAAGGGTGCCTGAATGAAACGTATTTGTATATCTAACTCTTAACTGTACCCCACAATATCAAAATAAAAAATATTGATCATTAAAAAAAAAGAAATTATCAAGAATTTAGAAGAGTCTAAGTGTTTTTTTAATCAAATCTTTTCATTGATAATTTTTTGAAATTTTAGATTCAGGGGGTACACAAGCATATTCATGACATGGACGTATTGTGTCATGGTAGGGATTGGGTCTCAGGTGGCCCATTCCCCAGATTGTGCCCTGTAGGTAATTTCTGAACCCTAACCCTCCATTCCCCTGCCCCTCATTGGTGTTCTCAGGGTCTATTCGTTTCATCTTTGTGACTGTTTAGCTCCCACATAGGAGTGAGAACAGGCAGCATTTGGTTTTCTGTTTGAGTCAGTTTACTTAGGAGATGGTCTCCAGATCCAACCATGTTGGAAAGAACATGATTTCATTCTTTTTTATGGGTGTGAAGTATTCCATGATGTGTACATACCACATTTTAACTATCCACTGATCAGTTGATTCCATATATTTGCAATTGTGAATTATGCGGTGAAGAACATGAGTGCAGATATCTTTTTTACATATTGACTTCTGTTCTGAGGGTAGATATCTAGTAGTGGGTTTGCTGGATCCCAGGGTAGAACTACTTTTAGTTATTTGAGTAACCTCCATACTACTTTCCATAGAAGTTGTTGTACTAATGTACACTCCCACCAAAAGTGGATAAGTGTTCTATTTTCTCTGCATCTGTGCCAGCATCTATTGTTTTTGATTATTTAGTAATAGCCATTCTGACTGGTGTAAAGTAGTATCTCATTGTGTTTTTAATTTGCATTTCCCTAATGATGAGTGATGCTAAGCATTTTTTCCTACGTTTGCCCTTTCTGTACTTTTGATAGATGTTTGCTCATGTCATTTGCCCACTTTTTAATGGGGTTATTTGCTTTTTTCTTTTAGATTTGTTGAAGTTCTTTGTTGATTCTGTACATTAGTCCTTTGTCAGAGGGTTTTTTGTTTGTTTGGTTTTTTTGAGTCGGAATGTCACTCTGTTGCCTAGGCTGGAGTGCAGTGGCATGCTCGCAGCCACTGCAGCTTCAACCTGCTGGGCTCAGGCGATCCTTCTACCTCAGCCTCCCAAGTAACTGGAACTACAGGTGCATGCCACCATTCCTAGCTAATTTTTTTTTATTGTCAAGACGAGGTCTCGCCAAACTGTCCAGGCTGGTCTTGAAGCCCTGGGCTCAGGCAGTCTTCCCACCATGGCCTTCCAAAGTGCTGGGATTACCACACCTGGCCATCAGATGTATAACTTGTGAGTATCTTCTCCCATTCTGTAGGTTGTCTGTTTACTCTGTCAGTTCTTTATTTTGCTGTGCAGAAGCTTTTTAGTTTAATTAAGTCCCACTTATATTTTTTTGTTTTAGTTGCATTTGCTTTGGGGTTTTAATCATAAATTATTTGCCTATGCTGATGTCCATAATAGTTTGTCCTCAAGGATTTTTATGGTTTCAGGTTTGACATTTAAGACTTTAATCTATTTTGAGTTAATTATTGTATGTGGGGAGAGATAGGGATCAATTTTCATTTTTCTGCATGTAACTATCCTGTTTTCCCAGCATCATTTGTTGAATAGGGTATCCTTTTTCCAGTGTATGTTTTTGTCTGCTTTGTCAAAGATGAGTTGATTGTTGGTATTTGGGTTTATTTCTGGATTCTCTGTTCTGTTCTATTGGTACCATGTGTCTTCTCTTGTACCACTACCATGCTGTTTTGGTTACTACAGCCTTGTAATATAATTTGAAGTAGGTAATGTGTAGGTAGTAGCTGTATGCCTCCAGCTTAATTATTTTTGCTTAGGATTGCTTTGACTATTCTGCCTCTTTTTTGGTTCCATATGATTTTGGGGTGTTTTTTTCTAATTCTGTGAAAAATGATTTTGGTAGTTTGACAGGGCTTACATTGAATCTGTAGATGACTTTGGGTAATATGGTATTTAATAATGTTGATTCTTCCAATTCCATGAGCATGGGATGTTTCTCCATTTGTTTATGTCCTCTGCAGTTTCTTTTGTCAGAGTTTTGTAGTTCTCCTTGTAGAGATCTTTTACCTCCCTAGTTAAACATATTCCAAGGTATTTTAGTTTTTTGACTGCTATTGTAAATGGAATTGAGTTTTTAATTTGATTCTCAGCTTGGTCGCTACTCGTGTGTAGCAGTGCTGCTGATTTGTGTGTGTTGATTTTGGATCCTGAAACTTTACTGAATTCATTTATCCAGTCTAGAAATCTTTTGGAGAGGTTTTTAGGGTTCTCTAGGTATAAGATCATATCATCGGCGTACAGAGATAGTTTGATTTCTTCTTTTCCAATTTGGATACTCTTTATTTCTTTTTCTTATCTGATTGCTCTGGTAAGGCCTTCCAGTAATATGTTTAATAGTAGTGATGAAAGTGGACATCCTTGCCTTGTTCCAGTTCTGAGGGGGAATGTGTTCAACTTTTCTATGTTCAAGATGACATTGGCTGTGTGTTTGTCATATATAGCTTTTATCACTTTGAGGAAAGTTCCCTCTATACTTATTTTGCTGAGAGTTTTTTATCATGAAGAGTTGCTAGATTTTATCAAATGCTTTTTCTGTGTCTGTTGAAATAGTCATATGATTTTTGTTTTTAATTCTGTTTATGTAGTGAATCACATTTATTAACTTATGTAGGTTGAACCATCCTTGCATCCCTGGGATAAAACCCACTTGGTCATGGTGTATTATTTTTATAATGTGCTATTGAATTTGGTTTGTTAATATCTTGTTGAGGATTTTTGTGTCTATGTTTATAAGGGCTATTGGTCTGTAGATTTCTTTTTTTGTGTGTGTCTTTTCCTAGCTTTAGTATCATGAGAATACTAAAATGTTGTAGAATGAGTTAGGGAGGATTCCTACCTCTTCAATCTTGTGGAATAGCTCCAGTAAAATTGGTACCAGTTCTTATTTGAAGGTCCAGTAGACTTCAGCTGTGAGTCCATCAGGTCCTGAACTTTTTTTTGTTGGGCAACTTCTAATTACTGTTTCAGTCTCATTACTTGTCTTTCATGGTTTCTATTTTTTCCTGATTCAAAGTTGGGGAGTTGTATGTTTCCAAGAGTTTATCCATTTCCTCTAGATTGCATAGAGGTGTTCATAATAGTCTCAGATAATCTGAATTTCTATTGTATCAGTTGTAATGTCTCCTTTTTCATTTTTGATTGAACTAATTGAGTCTTCTTTCTTCTTAACTTAGCTAGTGGTCTCTCAATTTTGTTTATCTTTTCAAAGAACCAACTTTTTCTTTCACTCATCAAATTTTATTGTTTTTTTTCAATTTTAATTTCATTTAATTCTGCTCTGCTCTTTGTTATTTCTTTTCTTCTACTAACTTTATGTTTGGTTTGTTCATATTCTTCTAGTTCCTTGAGGTGTGATGTTAGGTTGTTAATATGTGATCTTTCACATAGTAATGTAGGTCTTAAGTTTTATAAATTTCCTCTGAGCACAGCTTTGGCTGTGTCCCAGAGGTTAATTTTTAAATTTCCATCTTGATTTCATTGGTGACCCAAGAATCACTCAGGAGCAAATTGTTTAACTTCTATATCTTTGTTTGGTTTTATGAGTTCTTCTTGGAGTTAATTTCTAGTTTTATTCCACTGTCATCTGAAATGGTGCTTGATATTTCAATTTGCTTGAATTTATTGAGACTTGATTTGTGACCTATTATATAGTCTATCTTGGAGAATATTCCATGTGCTGATGAGAAAAAAATGTGTATTTTATAGTTTTGGGATGGAATGTTCTGTAGATGTCTAATAGTTCTATTTCCTCTAGAGTTTTGTTTAACACGAATATTTCTTTGTTGACTTTCTTCCTTGATTATCTGTCTGTTGCTGTCAGTGGAGCACTGGTGTCTCCCACTACTATTGTATTACTGTCTCTCTTTTTTTAGGTCTTGTAGAATTTGCTTTATACAGCTGGGGGCTCTGGTAATAGGCACGTGTATATTCATCATTGTTATGTCTTCTTGTTGCATTTGATCCCTTTATCATTATATAATAGTCATTTTTGTCTTTTTTTTTTTTAACTGTTGCTAATTTAAAGTCTGTTTTATGTGATACGGGAATGGCTAATCTGGCTTGTTTTTGGTTTCTATTTAAATGAAATGTTTTTCCCCACCCTCTTACCCTGAGTCTATAGGAGTCTTTGTGAGTTAAGTTGGTCTCTTGAAAGCAGCAGTTATTGGGTTGTGTTTTTTATCCAACTGCCAGTTTATATCTTTTTAGCAGGATAATGAGACCATTTACATTCAGAGTTAACAATGATAGGTAAGATACTATTCTATTCATCATGTGGGTTGTTATTTGGTTGCTTTGTTTATTTTTTTCTCTATTGTGCTGGTGTTCCATAAAGCCTGTGGACTTTATGATTTTCAGCATTTCTTTACTGGTATATTTTGACCTTTTGTTTCAGTATTTAGAACGCCTTTAATATTTCTTGTAGAGCCAATCTAGTGGTGACAAATTCCCTCAGCTTTTGATTGTTTGTGAAGTACTTTATTTCTCCCTCATTTATGAAACTTAATTTTGAGGAATCAAAAATCCTTGAGGAGATTGAAGATCCCTTCTGGTTTGTAGGGTTTCTTCTGAGAAATCTGCTGTTAGTCTGATAGATTTACCTCTGTAAGTTATTTGACGCTTTTGTCTTCTTTTAAAATTCTTTCCTTCTCATTAACTTTGCATTGCCAGATGATTATATGCCTTGGGGGTGACCTTTTTGCTATGAATCTTCTGTAGGGGTTCTTTGGGCTTCTTTTACCTGAATGTTTAGATCTCTGGCAAGGCCAGGCAAGTTTTCTTCCATTATTCTCTCAAATATGTTTTCATAACTTGTTGCTTTCTCTTCTTCCTCAGGAACACCTATGATTCTCAAGTTTGGATGTTTTACATCATCTAATATTTCTTGGAGACTTTGTTTCATTCTCTTCGTTTTTCTTTCTTGTTGTCTGGTTTAATTCAAAAGCCTGTCTTCTAGTTCTGAGATTCTTTATTCTGCTTCTTCTAGTCTACTGTTAAAACTTTCCATTGTATTTTGTACTTCCCTAAATACTTCTTTCATTTCCAGAATTTCAGCTTATTTTTTTTTTTAAGATGTCTGTCTCTTTGGGGAAATTTTCATCCATGTCCTGAAGTTTTTAAAATTTCTTTACTTTGATTTTCAATTTTCTCCTGAAGTTTGTTGACCAGTTCTGTCATCAACCTTCTTAACTTTATGCCTGGAATTTCAGCAATTTCATTTTGGTTTGGGTTTGTTGCCAAAGAGTTGACGTAGTCTTTTGGAAGTATTGGAGAACTCTCTTTTTTCATATTATCAGAACTATTTTTCTGGTTCCTTCTCCTTTGGGTAGATAATTGTTTCTTATTTGAGGTTGGCAGGGGCTTGATGTAGGCAACGTTGGGTTCCCTTGATTATATATAGCCTTGGTGTAGTGAGTTTCTCAGTTGCCAGATGTGGCAGCCCTGTGCTGTGTACCTGCTCTGGCTCATGGTGTCTTGAGTGCCCGAGTGGCTTGGAAAGTGTTGTTAGCTGGCATTGGGGATCAGACCTTTCCCAAAGCTGAGATATTGCATCCCATGTAGTTGGCTGTACTGTTGATCTCCGGCCAGGAGGATGTACTTGTGGGAGAAAGCCGTGAGCATGGTGGCTGTTGGGTTTCCCCTTGGCAAGAGTTGTTCCAAGGAAGTGCCCAGTCAGGCTGTGCTGAGGGCGGGTCTCTGGGGATTTCCCAAGTTTTCTATCTGTTTTGAGCCTTCCGGGGTAGTGCAGGGAAAAGGAGCTCAAGCACCCCACACATGTACATTCTTTGCTGCCCCTGTGGGGATCAAGAGGAAGTCCAGGCCACTGTCCTGATGCTGCTGTGCAGAGTGGACAGGAGAGTTCACAATGGCTGAGTACACATGTATATCCTACTTGTAAGTTAACTTGCCACAAACTGTTGAATCAGAAGCAAAGGACTTCATTACCTACACCAATAGCATTAGTCAGAGTTTCAGCATTTGTGCTGGTTCCTAGATTCTCCAGTCCTCATAGTGCAATGAGAAGGGGGCCAGGTGCTACCTGCACACATAGTTGGTGACACAGCAGGAAGAACCCTGAGTTTACTGATCCCCAATATTTTATAATGGGCATTGAACGTGCCTACCCTTTGCTCTGGAGGGAGATGTCTTTATTATAACAGCCAGTGATCAAACCTGTCTTTCCTATAAAGAGAGAGCTTATCTCTGTCTTCCCAGGATATTCTTCATACAAATGTCCTTGAAAAGGTAGTCCAAAAGAAAAGCAGGCAGAGCCTCTACTCAAAAGTCATGCAGAAACAGAGGAGACCTGTGGATAATTGTCTTCTGACAGAAATTGCTAAAATGTTAAGGAACTCCTTAAAAGCCAACTGTATAATAGATATTAGTTTAGAATAGGTGAGAGTTCCTGACATGACAGTAGTTGGCATTCGGTCAGCATCTTCTTTCCACAAACCTCCCTGGGGTTTTAATGAGAAAGATTAGGGCAGGAGACTGATGAGAAGTGAACCCATGATGCACAGACATGCAGGGGGCGATTGGTAGCAGCATACTGGGTGACAGGCATGAAACACTGCCCACTTCCTCAGACCTTTCACTTGTAAGGCACAAAAGTCATTTGCCACTGGGGGAGAGCTGGCAAACTTTCCTGCCTTAATCCCAGGCAAAGATCCACTGCTTTTGGAGGCGATGTAAGAGCAAAACTCTTTTTGTGCTTTGGGAGAAGCAGAAAATCTCTTGGGTCCAGGATCCTGCACTGATCCCGAGTAGAGGTCCACTCTCACTTGGGGAAGGGCAGGAAAATCTCTCCATTTCAAAAACTCCAAAGACTTATAAGTATGTCATTACAAATGACAGTAATACAGGGAAGGATATGTAGAGGGTAGTGATAGAAAATAATTATGATCTGAAGAGCACCTAGCAAAATAGAGTGGTGAGATAGGTCCTCCCTAATGAGCTGATATTGAAGCTAAGACTTAAAGGATGAAATCGCCAACCTGCCTAGGTCAAAAGAAAGAACACTGTAGATAGAGGGGATAGTATCTGGAGGGCTCAGGCAAGAGGCTGGCTTATTTGAAGAGTGGGATAGAGCCAGTAGGTCTGGAGTATGGTGGGCATGGGGGATCTCATGTAAAGAGATAAGGCTAGAGAGCCAGGAAGAGGGAGAATTATGCAGGGTTTGTTTTGGAAGCCATGGGTGGTAGGGCATCTACCTAAGTGTTATGTTAAGTGCACCAAGAAGCAGAGGAGCCATAGGATGGATGCAGAATTTTAAAAGAATATTTTGGTTGCCATAAGGTAAAGATAGAGATGAAATGAAGAGGACAGGCGAGGTGTATTTTGAAGGTTTGACCTATAGACTTTGCTGATGGATTGGATCTAGGTTTTAACAGAAAGGAAGGATTGATTCTTCAAATGACTCTTAAGTTTCTTATATTAGTAACTGAGAGAATGTGATACCATTGATTGAAACAGGAAATAGAGAAGATGGGATGGGTATGGGTATGGGTATTGGGTATGGACAGAAAATAAAAAGTTCTATTTTGTCCATATATTTGAGTCGGGGTCTCACTCTGTCACCCAGGCTATTTTGTCCATATTAAGATTAAAAACCTGGCCAGGCACAGTGGCTCATCCCTGTAATCCAAGCACTTTGGGAGGCTGAGACAAGAGGATTGCCTGAGCCCCAGAGTTTGAGGCCAGCTGGAGCAATGTGGCGACACTTCATCTCCACAATAAATCAAAAACTTGTCCAGGTGTGGTGGCATGCTCCTGTAGTCCCAGCTACCCGGGAGAATGAGGCAGAAGGATCACCTAAGCCTAGCAGACCAAGGTTGTGGTGGCCGTGCTCATGCCACGGCACTCCAGCCTGGGCATCAGAGTAAGATTCCGACTCAAAAAAAAAAAAAAAAGATTGAAAAACCCATTTGATTTCTAGTGGAGATTTCACATTATCAGTTGGAAACTTGAATTGGAGCTCAGTGGAGAGATTTCTTTCCTTGATTCAAACAAAATGTTCGTTGTCTGCCAGGAACTGTTTTTGGCAATGTGAATAAATGTACCCTCTTTCTTCATGGAACTTACATTCTAGTTCAGGTGGGATAGAAAATTAACAATACACACCACACGTGATGATAACTGATATGAAGAAAACTAAGAGGGGAATATGGAGTAGCATGGGAGTTTTTTGTTTTTTGTTTTTTAAAAGCACAGTTAGGGAAAGCCTCACCAATAAGACACTTGAGTAAAAACTAAAAGGTAAGCAAGACAGCAAGCTTTAGGTTTATTTGTGGTCAATCCTATTACTTAAAACAATTTAAAATGCTGGATAAAGTTTTTAAAATCTTTCTTAAGAGGACTGAGGGCAGATAAGAGACCCCAAACTGACCAGGCCAAAGTCAGAGTAAAAGCAGGAGATCAGAGACGTAAAGAGAACACTGTGGGTGCACTGTCCTAGAAACATTTGTCCATGGAAGCTCACTTACTCAGCTTGGTCCTTTATGCTCCAGTAAGTTACGTAGCTCTCACTGTTTTACTAAAAGCAAACACAAGTGAAAGGACTCAACAACATAAAAAATCCTTGCATATTGTTAGACTGGATAACTTTTAATGTTTTTCATTTATCATTTAAAACCAAGGAAATTTTATAACTTCTTTGTATGTAGCAATCTGTCTTTAAGTAGATAGGCATGACTCTTAAAAAAAATCCTGGATAGTTTTCCTCTTCGAGTCAAGAGTCTGATTGTTTAAATAAACTTATTGTTAAAATGAAAAGTATAAAAAATAAAAATAAATATTAAAACACGCAGTCAAGTTTCTCTAGCTCCAAGTATCTCCTTGGACTGGAGATGATGAAAGAGGAGTTTTGGTCTGTGGAAAGATCTAAGTACTCTCAGGAGCCCTTGAACAGCTTGTGCTAATAGTGAGAGTGGTCTCCCCACCCTACCCTACCCCTATAAATTACTTGACTGTGGTGAGACTTCCATGTCTGCTCTGAGTGGCATGTGTGTGTGTGTGAGTGTGTGTGTGTGTGTGTGTGTATGTGTATGTGTGGCGGAGGTCTTTCCCGTGCCCTAACAGATGTCTCTAGCCCAAACTCAGCTTTGGCAAAGCTGAAAGAGGAGAGAGACTTTCTCCATCTCTGAATACTCAACTACTATAAAGGAAGATGTTTTGATACTGAGTAAGCAAAAGAAAAACAAAAAGCTAAACCATCTCTGAGAACTTGAAACTGTTTCCAGCCCTTGAGATTTGAGGACCAAATTGACACAACCCATGTGGTCCAAAAAAACCCTCAAGTGATTAATTTAGTTTAAAATAGTTCCAAACAGGTCCTAGAACTAGAAACTTGGCAGAAGCAAACACATACTCTCTTTGGGGAAAGCCGTCTTCATATTAGTCCTCAAAGTATTAACCAAGGTAACTTTTTCAAGGACAATGATCTACATATAGTCAAAATTAAGCAAGCAAACAGGGAAAACCAATCATACTACGAATAATAACTAGCGAGAATTAGCAAAAACAAATCAATATGACCAGATATTAAAACTATTAGACACATATTATTATATGTGATAAAAAATTAAACTTAAACAATCCTCATAAAAGAGGCAATGTAAAAGGCAACAGAACTGATTTGAAAAATAACCAAATAGAACTTCTGGAAATAAAAAAAAACAACTCAAATTAGTCCCAGGTGAAAACAGGTAACTGAAAACTGACTCATAAAAATTATTCAGAATATACCAGAGAGAGATTGAAAAGATGAAAAATATAAAAAAGAGATGAAAAGTCCTGGGAGGTGGAGTGAGAAAGATTAACATGTGCAATGGAAGTTCTAGAAGGAGAAGAAAAGAGAATGGAGGCAGATAAGCCAAACAGAAAACAATTGAGAATTTTTCAGAATGTCAAGTAATACCAATTCACAAATTCAGGAAGCTTATAAATTCCTAAACAGATTAAATAAAAACAAATCCATCCTAAACACAGTCAAACTACAGAACACCAAAGGCAGAGAAAATCTTAAAATGTGCTAGAGAAGAAAGATTCCCTGCCAAGTAGTGGCAATTAGAAAACAGTTAAACCAGAAGACAGTGGAATGATATCTTCAATAGGCTGAAAGAAAAAATAATCACGAACCTAGAATTTTATATCCAGTGAAAATATTTTTTTAAAAAAAGATATCTCAGAATAGTAAAAAGAGAGCTGCCATCATCAAACTAAGGGGATTCGAGATATATGTGTATACGTCACGTGGAAGGAAGGCAATCCTAGATGGAAAAAGAAGAAAAAGGGAATGAGGAGCAATATGGTAAATATATGGGTAAATCTGAATGAGCATTAAGTGCATAAAACAGTAATGTCTTGTGGAGTTTTAAAAACCACAATGAGATGAACATGCAATGACATATAAGCAGGCAAAGGAATCAATAGAGTAAATGTATTCTAAGTTCCTTGGGAAAGGCTGAAGTTATTGGTTACTGATGGGTTTCAATAAATATTTAAACGAAAATTTCAAACTACAGGGAAAAAATTATAGCAGCAAAAAATGTTCAACTAATAGAAGGCAAGAAAGGAAAATAAATGAAACACAACAGCACAAAATAAGATAGCAACTTAACCTGAAGTGTCAGTAAATATGTGCAAATGGACCAAGTGCTTCAATTAATGGACTGTCAGACAAGATTTTTAAAAAATCAACTATATGAAATTTACAAAAAATATATGAGGGTCCTAAAAAAACAGAGTTACCTTTGGGAGAGTGGGCCCTAGTGGTACAGGCTTCCCTCACTAGGTAAGTGTCCTAGGAATCCATCAGCATCAGTATACCAACTAATATGGTTGTGAGAGTCAGTATTCAGCTTCTGTGAATTTTTTTTTGGAGATTCTTTCAATGCATTTACCCATTTCATGATGGGTGATTTACAAGCTACCTGTCCACACTATGCTTAGTGTTCAACAATTTTTGACCAAAAAAAAAAAAATAACGGCATGACTCCCATGCCCCACCCTCTCTATTCACCCAGTCACACCCCAAGCGACTTTTCTTTTTGTTTCCCCAGATGAAAAAAGTCCTCAAAGGGAAACATTTTGCTGATGTGGAAGAGGTGAAACAAAAAACTCAGGAGCACTAAAAGACATCAAAATGAATGAGTTCAAAAACTGTTTTGAGGAAAAAGCAACTCAGTAGTGTTATACCCAGAACTCTAATCAGAGAGAGAGAGAGAGAGAGAGAGACCACAAAGAGCCAGCTCCGATGCAAACACACGAGGGTCTTTATTCAGGCTCGAGTCTGGGCTCACGCATGAAGCCGGTAGAGGCTTCATGGACCAGAGCGTTGATCCAGTATGGCAAGCAGTTTTTATGCACAATTACAGAGGGAGGGGAAAGAACTTTAAACTTGATTTTACATGATTGGGTAATTTCTCCTAATGGGTACGGGAACACTTGGTATTGGTAGGTGCCTTTCGTGGGCTGTAACCTGACTGCCCGTGATTGACAGAAACCCACTTAACGGGCAGAGTGGAATGTCAGATAAGTTAGGTTCATACTGTCACTGCGTATAAAGTAACCTGAGCAACCTGGAGGTTTACATTAGCCATTAAGTTTGCTGATCCACCTCGAGGAATGCTTAGGAAAGCTTGTTTGCTTAACATTTACATAATATAACATGGTCATTATGGGACAACAAAAGCCAAACTTAACAAAGTTTTAAATATGAATGCTGCAAACACATACAGTGAATGTGTCGTAGAAATTCATATAGTACTAGTTCTGGGAATTTATAAAATATCACAAACGTCTTATAGCAAGGCGGTTTTTGTAAAAGTCTTTGGTCCCTTCAGGTTTACATAGCCACTGCGTGTAAATTAACACTGGCATGGGAGCCGGAGGTTTGAACCAACATAGAGCCCACCTAGAGAGCAGCTAGCGCCTCAGAGTCTACTGCGATAGCAAAGGAATGTCTGAAAGGGGCTTATCGCCTTAACATTTACATCCCGTTGTAAAAGCAGAAGTCAGCATGGCAATTGGGACTGACAATGCTTAACCCAAGAGTTCTAAATACAAACAGTACTTAAGTCATTATATAACTACACAATCAGTCACTACCCGGCACCCGACATATGCCTAATTCTACGGGGTCTGAGGTAGGATTTAAAGTCCTAAGATTTCATAAAGTACAATGAACATGAGGTAGGAATACACAAAATATATAGTAAACATGAGGTAGGGATATATGAAATATAGTGAACTAAACACTGCTTTTACAGCAAGTATGGCTTGGTTTCTTGGGCCTCTCAATAGCATGCTCTTAACCTAAGTCTACTATTGTCCTCTCAGTAGGTGTACTGTATCAAACAAAGTACTCTGAAGGTGACAAGTTAAAACATGCAAAAATAAATGCACAATTTTTTAATAAATAGGTTCTGCTTTTGTGGGGGTCCCCCATTGCATGTTAATTTAAATATACAGGAATGTTAAAAGTAAAAGGGTAGAAAAAAGATATACCATGAAATTTCTAAGTGAGATAAAGATAGCCTTAATTTCAGAGATGATAGATATTAAGTCACAAGCATTATTAAAGATAGTCACTTCAAGGCAACCCATGAAATAGGAAAAAATATTTGCAAACTATGCATCTGACAAAGGCCTAACATCCAGGATCTATAAGGAACTCAGATGAATTGGCAGGAAAAACAATCCCATTAGAAAATGGGCAAAGAACATGAATGGACACTTCTCAAAGGAGGACACGCAAGCAGCCAACAAACATATGAAGAAATGCTTAGCCTCATTAATCACAAGAAATGCAAACCAAAACCACAATGAGATATCACCTAACACCAGTAGGGATGGCTATCATTAAAAAGTAAAAAAAATTCCAAAAACCAGAAAACAGGCGTTGGCATGAGTGTGAAGAAAAGGAAATGTGTCTACACGGTTGGTTGGAATGTAAGCTAGTTCAACCTTTTTATGGAAAGCAATATGGTTTTTTCTCTGATAACTAGAAATCGAGCTTCCATACAATCCAGCAATTCCACTGCTGGGGATATTTCACTCTACCAAAAAGACACCTGCTTATGTATGTTTGTTGCAGCACTGTTCACAATAGCAAAAACATGGAACCAACCCAGATGCCCATCAAAAGTGAAATGGATAAAGAAAATGGGGACATATACACGGTGGAATATTACACAGCCATAAAGAAGAACAAAATCATGGCCTTTGCAGCAACATGGATGCAGCTGGAAACCATGACGCTAAGTGAACTATCACAGAAACAAAGAGCTGTATACCACATGTTCTCACTCATAAATGGCCTGGATCACTGGTCACATGAGCACAGGGGTGGGATCAGCAGACACGATGCTGCTAGAGGAAGAAGGGAGGGATAAGGCATTGCAGTTTTCAATGCATCTCATCGATGTGCTGAGCATTCTTCTCAGATATTATGGTTTCACTGGGATTCAGAAAGCAGTCGTGGATCAGACCAGCAGAGGAATACCAAACAGTGACATGACCTTTTTTGGTACAAGTTGGGCTTTGGGAAATGCTTTGGGGCTTTCTTGTCAGTTCAGCCACTGGCTGTCCCGGTTATCTGTTGTTATATACATTCCACTTTTGTCACATGTCACAATCTAATCGAGAAATGGTTCAATGTTGCATAGAATAACAGAAGACAGCACTTCAAAATGACAATTTTTAAAATTTTCAGTCAGCTCACGAGGCACCCACTTATCCAGCTTGTTCACCTTTCCAATTTATATCAAATGCTGAACAACTGTAGAATGGTCAGCATTGAGTTCTTCACCAACTTCTCATGCAGTTGTAAGAGGATCAGCTTTGATGATTGCTCTCAGTTAGTTGTCAACTTCCGATGGCTGGCCACTATGTGACTCATCTTCAAGGCTCTTGTCTCTTTGGCAAAACTTTTTGAATCACCACTGCACTGTAGGTTCGACAGCAGTTCCTAAGCCAAATGTGTTGTTGATGTCTGAGTTGTCTCCACTGCTTTACGACCCATTTTGAGCTCAAATACGAAAATTGCTTGAATTTGCTTTTTGTCCAACATCATTTCCAAAGTCTACAACATAAAATAAACAGCAAGTAATAAGCCATTAGCAAAAAGCATAAAGTGAGAAATGCACATTAAAATGATGTATAACATGACCATATTTATTTAAGAATGTATTCCAGTATCAAATGACAAATATCAACAATGCAAAAACCACACTTACTTTTGCACCAATCTAAGATCAAAGATTTAAACGATGTCATTAATAAACTTGACCTAACTTCACTCAATGACTGCAGAATACACATTCTTCTCAATCACACATAAAACATTTGTAAAAATGGACACATGTTGGGCTATAAAGCAAGTCTCAACAATGGTTAAAGGATTAAAATCATGTACAACATGATCTCTGAACACAGTGCAGTTAGTCTAGAAATCATGAACAGAATGATGCCTGGAGATGTAGAGTTAAGGAGCTCACTATGCAAGCTTGAACTGGAAATAAAAATCTGGGCCTTGTAGAGCTTATTAATGGCAAAACTTGGAATTAACCTGAATCTTCTTCACATTTATTCAGTGAGATAATGCTATAAAGCCTTTCCTGTTCATAGCATTTATTTTTTTATTGAAAATTAAAGATATATAACACATAAAAATAATAATAAAATGCTGGAGTCCTGCTCCTGCAGAGTCCAGAGATTCCCAAATGTGGAGACGGCGTCGGCAATTGTGAGAAAGAGAAAGAGAGAGGGAGAGAGAGACTGGACACCTGTTCTGAGGATGCAGATGCTATTTATTGCGAGCAAGCAGCGAGCTTGTATTTCTCTCTACAAGGGAAATAATCTCTGCAAGTTACCGCCACAGAGCAAGTTAAAATCATCATTACAAAACAAATCACTTACAATAAATTACATGGATTTTTTTGTGATGTTAAAACAATGCTTAAGTTTAAGTATTCTTCTCTGTTCTTGGCTAATGTTCTCTCTAAGGGCGGAGACTATTTCCACCCAAAGCAACATTATCCCAACACAATGATGTTACCCTGTCAAAAACAGTCCCCGCAACCCGTAAATATAAAATCTTAAAATTATAAAGCTTCTCATTAAACAACTCTACTTAAAACAAAACTTATATCCCAAATTAACTAATATATATTATAATCTTTCTAACAAATCTAACTCTTTATAAACTTAACTTCCCATATTCAAGCTATCTAGGAAAACAAGTTTTTCCATAATAAAGTCTCTGGGGGCCAGAACAGCAGCTTCTGGCCCAAGGTTTTGGAGCAGTTCATATGTAGAATATTTCCATCTGGCAGAAGAGTGTGCACCTGGAGATCCTCTAGAAGTGCTTGCACAGATGTTCCTTTTTTCATGGACAAGGAGTTTCTTCTTAAAAACTCTCTGGTCTTTCAAGCCCCTTGTTAGTTTCCTCTTGTTTGAATTCCTTTATTGTTTTTCTATCTCTAAGGAAAAAACAGCTTAGAAGAAACTTCTAGTGATGTTATTCAGGCTTCAAGGTAGTTTCAGTTGTTAGATAAAACCTGTTTCACTCACTTAAATTCTACATCTAAACCCTTTAACTTTTTATATTCTAAAACTTTAATATGTATCTCAAACCCCTATAAACAAACTTATAAATCACCTACATATACCTTAATATAAACTTTCACTACACTTAAATCTTATGCCTTGTATTCAAACACCATAACTACAACTACAAATAATAAGTAAAAATATTCAAAACAATTCTTTGCCTAAACAAAATCAGAAACCTCTTTTAACCAGGTATTAGTCACAAATCCTAACCCTAAAAATAAGATCTGTAACCCACGACCAAGCGAAAGAAAGCCCTTTAAACATGCCTCAGAGTCATCACATGGGCAAAAGTGACAGGTCAAACAATGTAGTGGGAGGTGGAAAGATGGACAATGAGTTTCCAGTAGCCTGTGACCCAGGGTCACCAGGACCCTGTCAATCTGGTGGGCCTCAAAGGCTGGCTCCCAACAATAAAATGGCCTATTAGTATTACTTATTAGTATTAGTATTACCTATTAGTTTTACTTCCCTAACTGTGTACTATTGAATAAGTAGAAAACTCAAGTCTCCCACTTAGAGTTGATTAATATTACAACACTTTATGGCTGAAGGCTATAATTTCACATTCTCTTAAAAGATGGCTTTTTTCCTTTTACTAAGATATGTTAACGGAAGCCTATCCAAGATTCAGTTTGGATAACCCAGGGTCAATTCCTTACATAGGCCTCAAGAGCTATGAAAAAAAACAGACAGCATCTGGAGTCTTGTGAAATATTCCAGACAGCCCTGTTGACTTAAGACTGGGCAAAATTTCACGTCAGCCTTTTAATCAAATAAAGCACTCATTTCCTCTGACATTAAACACAGTCAGGATTTTCTGTTTCTCATGTAGATGTTATATAGTTATGAAGGCAGTTTTTTGTTTTTTTTTTGAGTTGGAGTCTCAGTCAGTCGCCCGGACTGGAGTGCAATGGCTGCTCCCGGCCACCGCAGCCTCGACCTGCTGGGCTCTGGCGATCCTTCCGCCTCAGCCTTCCAAGTAGCCGGAATTACAGGCGTGCGCTACCACGCCCGGCTGATTTTTTGATTGATTGTAGAGATGAGGTCTCGCTGCCCAGGCGGGTCTTGAACCCGCGGGCTCAGGCAATCCAGGCTGTTTTTGAAGAATTAATTTTCCTCACATTTAAACGTATTTCCTTGTTAGAGATACGAACTTTGTACCTTGAAACACCTTCAGAATGTCTGGTGTATTGTACTGAGAGTGACTGATGCATTCAAATCACTTCCCCTTGTACCCCACATCTTTAATAAATGAATAGATTTAAAAAAACAAATCACTTCCCCAAAGTTATCAGGATAGGACTCTAAGAACATGCCAGCCCCAGATGATCTTGACAAATGTGAACAGTAAGTAAATTCCTACTTAGACATTATAAGAAGGTAGGATTATTACCGTTCCTAAAGATACTTAAGTAATCTGGGGGGGGGAAAGTGATCAGAAGACCGTTTTCTTAAAAATAGTCTAACAAAAGTGACATTCAAAGAAACTCTCATGTTTGGTAAACAGAATTGAGAATACCTACATATTCAGAAACATTTAGGAGATATAGCCAATTATAGCACACTGGTTAGAGAATGGGCTTTGGATTTGAATTGAAGAATCTGGGTCGTGGCTCTTCCAGTCATAAGCTGTGTGATATTATAAAGTTACTTAAAATCTAACATCTTAGTTTCTTCATTGATGAAAATACTGCTCATCACAGTGTTGAGGACTAAATGGGGGTAAGAGTAGCAAGCATTTGACAAATGTCATCTTAAAGATTGGTTAATTTATTAAACTTTTTTCCTGTTAGCTAAGTAATACATTCTTGTCATAAAATCTGAAGAAGACAGAAATATGAAAAAATACAATAATACTGCTTCCCTCCATCTCCAATTACAGAGTCAAGTGGTAACCGCTGTTAACAATTTGGTTTCTATTAACCTTCTAAATATTTCACTTCTTATTCTTAGGGCTCAAGATAGCTATGCTTGTTAGTTAATTGCTTCTTGACCTTTCAGCTGAGATCAAGAGAAGATATCTATGTTAAAACACATTTTAAAATTCAATTTACATTCTCTTTTCATATCTAACATTATAATCTTTTTTTCACTCTGTGGTCTTAGCTATTTCATCCATATTTAGTGTTCACACTGCATCAAAAGGGAGAGGTTGTGGAAGTATCTGTCCAATTTGATCATTAATGTAGTCATCAGTTGTTTTTTTTTGGACTGGGGTTTGCTCTTCAAAACTGAATTTTTAAAATTAGCATACTTATACCTAGAATGTCATTTGGCTGAAAAAAATATCCCCTTGGCAATCTCAGAGTACAGTGCTTGAGAACACCAGTCGGTACTGAGGAGTAAGCCACCAAATTTCCTGCCAACAGCTCCCTCCCGCATGGGTCTCGGTGTCACCTGTGGTTACTAGTGTCTGATGATATGACTGCAGGTGTGTCAGTTAAGAATGCTGTAACTGCATGTAACAGATAATCTCCCGGTAGCTTATACACATATGGTTTTATTTTACTCAAGTGAAATATTTACTGACTTCTTTATTTACTTAAGAAGTCAGTATCTCCATGATAGCATCAATGTCCTGGGTCCTGTCCTTTGCTTCTCCATCCACAGTGTAATGACTTTTTTCCCCTTGACTGTGAGATGCCTGCTGGAAGCTCAAGTGTCTAGCATGTGTTAATATTTAAGGCAAGAAGAAGGAAGGAGGGGGTGGTGCTAGATACCTCCATTTTATAAGAACAAACGCTTAATCAAAAGTCCCCTGGAAGACTTTGCTTGTGTATCATGGTTGGGCCAAAGCCAGAGTGGCTACATAGCCACTCCTACCTGCCGAAGAACTGGGAAGCAAGTCCTACATTTGGGTTCCCATTACACTGGGAAACGGCAATGGAAAATGGTGTAAGCAATCTACATCCTCTGGTATAGGAGGGGAAGCAAGAGATAAGTGGGTGTGCTCTGTCTATTCTGCGTTGTTTTGATGCTGGTTTGAAGACTCGCCCCGGTCATTATAGTGTGAATGATCCAGAAGCACTCTATTGAGAAGCTTCGTACAGACAAAAGGCCTGGGTCCCTAGTGGTTATAGCTCTCAGTCACAAGCAACTTTGATTCACACATAGCCCCTTGTCTAGTGTGCAAATGTGCCCTGACACTGAGTTGAGGCAGTTCCAGCATCTGCCATCTCTTGACTCAGGACTTCTATGCTCTTCTCTGTCAGCTGAGACCTGGTTCCATTCAACAGTTCTAGTACCTTTCTATCCTCAAGGTTTATTTTGGGGATTCTGCTGTCCTTCCCTGCCCCTGAGCATTGTTCAGGAATATTCTGGCTCACTGGGAAGATGTCCCAAAGCCCAGGGATCCTTATGTAAATCAGTTTACCTGTCTGTGTTGAATACCAAAGGGGATTGGTCTCCATTTAGCCCTTTTCTATAGACAGAAGGTCTTGGCTTACATTTGCCTAACACAGAAGAGCAATTCAAAGGACTCTTCAAAGAATACAACCATCCAAGGTCACTCCCTGTATTACCTATTTCTTTACTAGAGAAGTGAAGTTCAGCCTTTTCCACTTAAAAAAAATTACTACACAAACATTTGGAAACTAGGCAGTTATTGCAATGCTGGCAAGTAGCATAATCAATTATCTGAGATTTAATGCAACACTTTTTTTTTTTTTGAGATTGGGTCTTGCTCTGTCACCCAGGCTGGAGTGCAGTGGTATGATCATAGCTCACTGTAACCTCGAACTCCTGGGCTCAGGCAATCCTCCAGCCTCAGCATCCTGAGCAGGTGGACTACAGGCAAGCATCACCATGCTTAGCTAATTAAAAAAAAATTTTTTTTTTAAGAGATAGAGTCTTGCTATGTGGGCCAGGCTGGTCTTGAACTCCTGGTCTCAAGCACTTTTCCTGCCTTGACTGCCCAAGTGCTGGGATTACAGGCATGAGCCACCGTATCCAGCCTACAACACATCTTTAGATCACATCATTCATAGATTTGCGTTCGTTCCTTCAACAGCCAACAGCTTTGGTGCCTACTAAGTGCCAGTCCCCGAGCTAAGTGCTGTGGACATGAAGTCAAATCAGGCACAGTCCACTATTTGAAGGGCCTAGAATGGGGGAATGAGGTAGAAATCACTTTTGCCTGTTGTGTTTTCAGTGCTGGGGCAGAGGGTTGCCTAGAATGGCAAAGAATCCCAGAGGAAGAGCAGCTCAATTAGGCGGGAGGCCTGGATACCTTCTCGGGGAAAGGATGCTTGAGCTGAATTTCAAAGTGTAAGTAGAAGTTGCTAAAGGAATTTAAAGGGAGAGGAAGGGGCATGGGTGATGACAAGAAGACCTCAAGAGGTCTGGTGCACCCAGAAACGAGCAGTAGTTCCATATGGAGTGAAGGGTGTTTAGAGAAAAGACGTCTAGGAGGTCAGAGAGGAACAGGAGCCAAACACTGAGAAGCATTGTTGAACTAATGAGCTTGAATTCTGGATTGTAGGTTATTACTTAGTGTTACAAGCTTATCATGTCATTCCTCACCCATTCTCAAGACTAAAAAAGTAAATTTCCAGTGTTTCTATTTTGATGAAAGGGAGAAATTAGGCCACATGCGGTGACTCAAGTCTGTAATTCACTTTGGGAGGCCAAGGTGAAAGGACTGCCTGAGCCCACAGCCTGGGCAACTTGGCGAGACCTCATCTCTACAATAAATCAAAAAATTAGCCTAGTGTGATAGCACGTGCCTGAAGTTCCAGCTACTTGGAAGGCTGAGGTGGAAGGATCGCCTGAGCCCAGCAGGTCGACACTGGGGTGCACTCCGTCCTGGGCGACGGAGTAAGACTCCAACTCAAAAAAAAAAAAAAAAAAGGAAAAGGGGAAATTAAACATGTATGATGGATTGAGTGTAATCCCATGGTCTCCCCAAAATAATAATTGCAATTATTTCAGAGTAAAAGTCCCTTTCTACCAGCCCCTCTGCTTGCATTAGCGTCAGTAAATTAAGCCCTTTAGGGACTTAAAAGTTGTAGGTGAATGTTTCATCTTGGAAATTATAATGAATCAGATACTCTCTAGGGCCCAAGTCATTTCCTGCAGTAATTTTTCCAAGCTATTAGAGTACCATTTATTCCACTGCAATATAAAATGCACAAATGGGAAGTGAGTTAGTGAATGTCCCTTAGCATTTGTTATGATGGTTCCAAGAACAACTTAGGTATGGGAAGGGCAGATGCCAAGACCGATATTAGCACATCAAGTTTCTTCCTTTAATTCGGCTTCAAAGTATTCCAGAGTCTCTCTGGTTTCCTAGAATACTGGGACTTTGAGATGCAGATTTCTATAATAAGGTCTTAGTGTAATTCAAGAAGTCAGAAAGGGCAAAATTACTTTTGGATGTGTTTGATTTTAAAATGCAGTAAAACCATTTTGCCTATCAGTTTTAAATCCCCTTTACATGTTTTAAAAATTGTGTTCCCCCCCCACAAAAAAAAATTGTGTTCCCGTATACCCTGAGATGTCATACTGTGAGCATTTCAGGAACTTATCAGTGTTGATATGTTTGTTTCTAATCTGTGTGTGATGGTGGCTGCAGAGATGATTAACAATAAGCTTACTGTACTCTCAACCTCACAAGAATATTGATTCATACTACTGTGTATGATATTCCATTTTACCATTTATAATATTGATTCATACTACTGTGTATGATATTCCATTTCCCATACATTGCTTAGTTTAGTTTTCACGACATCACTATGAAATAGACAGCTCTTTACAAGCTAGGAAAGGAAACCAAGAGGTTATGGCACATGTATCTCAAACCTAAGTCTTCATTTGCATCAAAAGCTTCAAAATCTCACCTAGGAGAGATCTTCATAAAATCGATGAATGTGCTTCACTACCGCCTCACCCCCAAGATTCTGCTTTAACAGTTAAAAAGCTAAACAGGTGGTGTTTATAGTGACCCCTCTTGGGAAACCCTGGTTAAGGGGATTTTTCTAAAGCTCTTACAGAGCAGAACCAGAACTCAAACTGGGCATGCTGACCTCAAGTCAAGGGAGTTTTCCATAGACTGCAATTTGGGTGGGGGCAGTGGATGATGGGTAGGGATGGGTGTTGATGGATGTGAATGGATGGCAGAAAGAGAAATCTTACAGCATTTTTTTAATTCAGAAAATAATTTTGTTTGAAATAAATTGAGATGAGGTATCACTGTGTTGCTCAGGCTAGTCTTTAATTTCTGGACTCAAGTGATCTTTCCATCTCAGCCTTTCAAAGTCTGGGATGACAGTTGTAAGCCACTGTGCTCAGCCAAAAAAAAAAAAAAAAAAAATTTTTTTTAAGTGAAGATGAAGAAATGAAGATGCAGTTCAGAAACTTCCAGACGGGGAAAGAAGACAGGTCAGGTTGCTAGAATGCATGTTCATGATGTGAGCGTAACCGTTTTTGAAAAGCAGGAAATGCAGGAGAACAAGACAAGAAATGGTAGATTTGTCCTTTGTATCTTTTAAGAAACCACGGTAGAAAAAAATTCTTGATAATCTGTGAAGTTGAAGACAAGTTATTGAAAATATAACAGCCATCTAGCTATAGTAAATCCCTAGAAGTACAGGGAAGAGACACTCCAAGTTTTAGAAGATGAATTATATATACTCAAGCCCCAAGAGGGAAGATCTGGGGCAAGTGTTTCCATTTTTGAATTACAAATCATGAAACAAAGGCTCAAAGAAATAAAATAAATTACTTAGCATACTCTGCAAATATGTGGGAGAAACCACCAAGCAATGACTATAATAAATAATAGAATAAAGAAGAACCCGTAAGAGACAGGAAAATAAAGAAAATGAAGTCCAGTGAGAGTAGACCTAGGTAGTGCACCCTACAATCCATTTTGTGATACTGGTGGACTGTAACATTGCTGTATTCTGTCACTAGAGAAAACCACTGAGCCATGGTTATAAGATTTCTTCTTGGACATTTGAACTAAGATTTTCCAAATTCTTAGTTTTCAGAAGTTAATGAAAAATGTCAGCTTTAGGCATGACTTAAAAAGTAAACAGTCTTGGGGACAGAATACATTATAGATAATTTGTTTGTGCTGCCATTTATTACCTATTGGTTGAGAAATTGTGTTTCAGGTGATGCTGTTGAAAGTGAAACTGCTAACACCTTTTGTTTTCAAATATGCATGTTTCTCAGAATCTCTATTACCTGTTATAGGGTTTTTTTTAGTGTGAAATGGATTTTTTCAAGGCTATAAGAATGTTTACAGTTTATTTTTATATTTTAAATCATCAACAATTTAGATAATGGAGTTTGTTGTTTTTCTTTCTAATGTTCTCATTTTCTACACTGTCACAAATACAAATATATCCCATTCACTAGGCCACAGTGGTCTAGGTTTTCTCAAAAGGTTGGTCTTTTTTTTTTTTTTTTCCATTTCTTTCCCGAAGGGCTTTCCAAGCTCTAGGATACCAGGCAGGCATCTCAAACCTCTTGGTCTTATATAAATCCAACTTTGGCTTTAGGAAAACACTGAAGACACAACCATTACCTGAGACTTCTGAGTGTTCTGATTCATCCCCTAATCCATTGAAGGAATTTCTGATGGAGTTCTGCATCTCTGATTTTAAAACTTTGTGATCTTAATTCATTTTTCCTAAGAAAGCATTTTTGTATTTATGAGCATGAACACAAGAATTCACTGTGGTCTTTTTTCTTATAGGAATGCAAGAGATGATCTGTCTTTCTGAAGGTAAATGCAAAACCTATATGCTATATGATTGTACTTTTCTAAGCTCCTAGAAATCACCCAAGTGCAGTTATTACAAACATATAAGAAATCATGTCTGATATTAGAAAACGTATTTGTTTATAATGGAACATATATACAACAATTTCTTTATTTTCCTTATTTTAATCTTCCTTCTCATAATTATTGTCAGATACACATTATAAAAAGAAATAAAGCTCAGTATTGGTGGGAAAGAATTTCAGAGTTATTTCTAGTAATTCCCTTGCTCCCTTAATGGTATGAGAATTTTTTAAAAAATGTGTAGAAGCCTTTATTTTGTTAACACTTGGTCTAATCTTAACATCATAGCAAGGAACTTTTCTCTTCACTATTACTGAGAGTTCAGACTCTGTCCATTGCTGTTGGCCCACAACCCTGAAAATGGTCTTTAACTTATGATTTTCATGGCTCTTTTCTTTTTAAAACAGGGATTTCTTTACTTGGATAATATATTTCAATTCACCTTTTATGTTTTCTGAGTGAATAATCCTGTGGCTAAAATGCCCTTTTATACATATGAGGGGTAACCCCCCAAACCAGAATCTATTTATTAAGAAATATGTATTCTTATAGGTTTAAACCTCAAGTTGTCTTCAAAGTACTCTCTGTTTGATGCAATACATTTACTGAGATTCTTTTTTCACTGCTCAAAAGTTTTTGAACTCGTCAATTTCGATGCCTTTTCTGCCATTTTAAAATTTCACCTCTTTCACATTGGCAAAACATTTCCCTTTGAGGATTTTTTCATTCAGGGAAACAAAAAAAAGTCACTAGTGGGAGATCGGGTGAATAGAAGAGGGAGGGTGGGGCATGGGGGTCATGCAGTTGTTGGTCAAAAGCTGCTGAACAGTCAGTGCCATGTGGGCAGGTGTGTGCTCAATCACCCATCGTGAAATGCACAAACGTGGTGAAAGAATCTCCAAAAAAACCCCACAATTCCCTGAATCCTGACTCAGCCTTTGTCAACAACTCTAGCTGGTACACTGATGCTGGTGGGTTCCTAGAACATGTACCCTGGCAGGTGAAACCTGTACTACAGGGCACCTGCCCTCCAAAAAATACTTCTATTGTTTTGGCGTGCCCCTTGTATATGTGACAGGTAGCTGAAAAGACAAAACTCTATGAAGAAGCCATTTTGCATCTTTTTCTAAAAAAAAAAAAAAAAAAAAAAATTAAGAATAGATTTTTAAATGAAAACCCACAATTTCTTGCTTTATATTTTTAGATTTCCAAATCTTGATATCTTTTGCAGAAGGCCACAGTCTAAATAAATAATATTCAGATAGCGTTGCACACACACACCAAGAAAACAGATTGCAAGTAAACACCCTAACATCATACCTAGGGGAACTAGGAAGGCAGGATTATCTAAATCCTATTTTCAGTAGAAAAATCCAGAGCACTAAGATAAAGTCACCTATGCAGGATATAGAAGACAAAAATAGCATAGAAAGGATCAATAAGACACAAGGTTGGTTCTTTGAAAGGATAAATAAGATTGATGGGCCCCTGACCAGATTAACATAAGAAAAGAGAAAGTACAAATAAGTACAATTAAAAATGAAAAAGGATGATGTCACAACTGACCCTGCAGAAATTCAAAGGATTATCAGAGATTGCATAAGCATCTATATGCAAGTAAACTAGAAAATCTAAAGGAAATGGAGGATTTTCTGGCTTCACACAACCTCCTAAGGTTGAAACAAGAAATTGAAAGAAATCTCTAAACAGACCAATAACAATCCAGGAAATTGACTCAGTCATAAGAAATATCCCCACCCAAAAAGCCCTGGACCAAATATGATTTCCCAAATGAATTCTATAAGACATACAAGGAGGAGCTGATACCAATCTTATTGAAGGTATTCCAGGCAATGGAGAATGATGGAATTCTCCCTAACTCATTTTTTTTTTTTTTGAGTTGGAGTCTCACTCTGTCGCCCAGACTGGAGTGCAGTGGCCACTCCCGGCCACCGCAGCCTTGCCTGCTGGGCTCCGGCGATCCTTCCGTCTCAGCCTTCCGAGTAGCCAGAATTACAGGCATGGGCTGCCACGCCCAGCTGATTTTTTGATTTATTGTAGAGGTGAGGTCTCGCTGCCCAGGCGGGTCTCGAACCCGCGGGCTCAGGCAATCCGCTCACCTCAGCCTCCCAAAGGCGTGGGATTACAGGCTGAGCCACCGAGCCCGGCTGTCCCCAACTCATTTTATGAACCAAACATCATACTGATACCCAAACCTGGCCAAAGACCCAAAAAGGAAAGAGGCCAAGCTCCTTGATGAACATAGACACCAGAATTCTCAACAAGATTATAGTAGATATGATACAAAAACACATCTTAAGGACCATCTATTATTCCTGGGATATAGGACTGCTTCAACATTTGGAAGACCATAAATGTAATTCAGCACATCAACAGATGTAAAACCAAGAACCACATGATTATCTTATCCATTCTTGATAAAAACACTCAAACACCTAGGCATAAAAGGAACATTCCTCAATACAGTACGAGCCATCTATGATAAACCTGCAGCCAACATTTTGCTCAATGGGCAGAAGCTGGAAGCATGCCCCCTAAGAAATGGAACAACACAAGGATGCCAACTTTCACCCCGCCTATTCAACATAGTGCTGGAAATCCCAGCCAGAGCAATCAGATAAGAGAAGGAAATCAGAGGTAACCAAATAGGAAAAGAGGAAATTAAGCTATCCTTCTTTGTGGACAATATGATTGTCTACCTGGAAAACCCTAGGGAGTCTGTCAAATCTCCTTGCACTGATAAATGACTTTGGTAAAGTCTCAGGTTACAAAATCAACATAAAATGACAGTTTCATTTCTATAGACCAGCAACAAGCAGGCAGAGAACCAAATAAAAAACACAATTCCACTCATAATAGGCACTCACATACAAAAGAAATACCTTGGCATCCACCTAACCAGATCAGTGAGAGCCCTTTACAACGAGAACTACAAAATGCTGCTAAAAGAAATCAAGAATGACACAAAACAAATGGAAAAACATCCCATGCTCATGGATTGGAAGAATCAATATTGTCAAGATGTCTATCCTACCTAAGGCAATCTACAGATTCAGTGCTATACCCATCAAACTACCAACATCAGTTTTCTCAGACTTGGAAATGACAATACAGAAATTTATATGGAAATAAAACATGAAAAGCCAAAACAGTCTTCAGCAAAAGGAACAAAGCAAGAGGTATCACATTTCCAGACTTTAATCTTTATTACAAAGCTACAGTAACCAAGATGGCATAGTATGTGTGCAAGAGTAGGTCCATAGACCACTGGAACAGGACAGAGATCCAGGAATAAAAACATAGTCTCTCAACTAACTCATCTTTGAGAAAGTCACCAGTAACAATCATTAGGAAAAGGAGACCATATTTAGCAAATGGTGCTGGGAAAAGTGGCTAGCCACGTGCAGGAGAATGACACTGGACCCTTACCTATCACCATATATAAAAATTGACTCAAAATGAATCAATGACCTAATTTAAAACCTCAAGCTATAAGAATCCTAGAAGAAAACAGAGGAAACACCCTTCTGGACATTGGAGTGGGCAATGAGTTCATGACCAAGTCCCCAAAAGCGAATGCTACAAAAGCTAACATAGACAGGTGGGACTGCATCAAACTGAAAAGCTTTTGCACAGCACAAGATACCATCAAGAGTAAAGAGACAATCCACAGAATGGAAAAAAATATTTGCAAATTATGCATCTGACAAAGACCTAACACCCAGGATCTACAAGGGACTTAAATAAGGTGAAGGGAAATAAACAAGCAACCCCATTAAAAAGTGGGCAAAGACATGAACAAACATTTCTCAAAAGATGACATACAAGCAGCCAACAGATACATGAAAAAATCCTCAGCCTCATTAATCATCAGAGAAATGCAAATCAAAACTACAATGAGATACCACCTAACATAGGTAAGGGTGGCTACCATTCATAAGTCAAAAAACGATATATGCTGGTGCAGCGGCAGTGAAAAAGGAATGCTTTCTGCACTGTCAGTGGGAATGTAAGCTAGTTCAACCCCTGTGAAAAGCAGTGTGATGATCCTAAAAGAATTAACAATTGATCTTCCATACAATCCAGCAATCCCTCTCCTGGGAATACACCCAGAGGAACATAAATCGCTCTCTCAAAAGACACCTGCATAAGCTTGTTTATTGCCACACTATTCACAATAATAAAAACATGAAACCAACTCTGCTGCCCATCAAAAGTGAACTGGGTAAAGAAAATGTGGTACATATACACAATGGAGTATCATGCAGCCATAAAGAAGAACAAAATCTTGGCCTTCACAGCAACTTGGATGTAGTTGGAGACCATCATACTAAGTGAACTATCACAGAAACAAAGAACTGAATACCTCACGTTCTCACTCATAAATAGGTCCTGATCACTGGTCACATTAGCACAAAGATGCGATCAGCAGTCACTGGGCACTGCTATGGGAGGGAGGGAAAGAAGGAAGGAGGTAGGTGGAGGGAACACGACAACACAAGGCGTACCTAGTCCACTACGAAGGGTGTGAGGGACACCTAGAAGCCCAAACTTCACCTGCATGCAGCCTATTTATGTAGTAAATCCTCGCGTGTATCCCACAACTCTATAGTAAATAAATACATAAAATATATATATTAACATAAATTCTGTATATCTTCATGTAATTTCAGAGCTTGGCTGTGTATGCCCATATATGTGCATGTGTATGTATGTGTTCCTGTGTGTGTGTGTGTGTGTGTGTGTGTGTGTGTGTGTGTTTCTGGTACAGATTGTTTTAATAAACGATTTGAAGAGAAAAAAATCCTTGAGTACCTCACTCATATTTTATTTTTATCATATGAAATTTAGCACATGGCACAGTTTGTTGTTTCCTGTATTTTTAGCTTGTTTTGGTAGTCACTACTGCTCTTTGACGAAAAAGAATAGTTGTAAATATTTGTAACATCAGGAACTTTGTTTCGCCTCTGGTTTAACAGTCAAAAATTCTGTGATCCTGAATTCAAAGAGAAATCCCAGAACACTTAAGAGCATTGAAAGAAGGGTTATTAGAGCCCAGGACCACATCTTACCTGCATATGCACCTAAGAGGCTAGAGATTGCCTACTGAAACTGCGGGGAGAGGTTGTTGTGTTAGAGGGTGTGTACTTCTCTGTGTGATCCTTCATTTCACAAATACACTAAAAAGCATTCTTTACTTGGTACTCATGATACATGTAGGCAAAATAGAGTGGACCTGTGCACATATACATTTTTCTGGGGGCTAGATATATATAGCTTTCTTTAGATTTTAAAAGGGTTTCATAACCACAAAAAGGGCAAAAAACTACTAGTATATAGTCCAATGAACTATATACTTCAAGTTTTCTAAACATCACTGAATCGCCTGAAACATAAGTTTATCATGGCTATCTCTTCTGCTTCTTAACACCTAGATGCCAGCCAACAAATTAAAGGACTTAATTAACATAAACAGCACAGGCATATGACTAACACAGAAAAAATACAATCAGTTTCATTTTATGAGAATGATATGTTCCTGAAGACTTGACAAAATCCCAAACTTGCATATTTCATGTCTAATTGCTCCCATAGGACTGACAAGGATGTTTACTAGCAAAAGTGGCCAAGGCATATGTCAAGAGCATAAACACATTTGGTAACTCACTCATCTCTCCTCCAGCTTAAAATTGTAATTCTAAAAGATTAAAAAAATAGACTGACATCATTTTTGTATATGGCATTTTCTAGCTTTGTACTAAAAGCGAAACTTTATTGATATTTTAAGTTCAACTTTTAAAATTTGCATATATTTGCATGAGGTATTTTATAATGTGTGTAGTAAATTAAAAACTCATTCTTTTCCATTATTAAAATGCTCAAATTTTTAATTCAATTTTATCTCTTGTAAGATACCACTTCCAAATAATTTTGCCCAATTGGTAATGCCATTAGGTTAAACACCGCCATCGGCATGGTTACTATAATGAATGCTTCAACTAATCTATAATGGGGAATAAATATCTCTTCATTCTCCAGTAATTCTCTATGTTGCATTACTTTAATAGCCTGTGACAGTCTGACAACCAAGGAAACCCAACTAAGGAGAGATTGAATCAAATGAAATAACAGTTAAGAAACAGTTTTTGAGAAAGTATAGATCTAATTCTAGTTTTTGCAAATTGTGTGTGTGTGTGTGTGTGTAATTTTCCTTTTGATTCGATCCCTTTGAAGTGCACTGCCATTATTTTTCTTTAGTTCTAGGTATGACCTCCTCTAGGAAGCCATCTTTAGTCACCTTCCTTAACTACATTAAGTACTCCTTTTGTGTTCCAGTAGTGTCCTATGTGTCTCACTATTGTGATATTTCTCACATTGTATTATAATTTCCCTTTTCTTGTCAGACACCTCTACGAGACTGTGACGTCATGTTCTATGTCTTAGTTATTTCTGTATTCCTATCCCCAGACTTATCTGTGTGTTGTTTATTTAGTTTTTGCTGCCCCTACCAGCTGCTTTTAATTGACTTTCTTTTTTGGACTCAAAACTTCCTCAAAAGGATACCTAGATTTGTTCACAGTCATCATCTTTTTGTGGGTCAGAGCTTTTGTGCCAGATTACCTCCTAGGCTGTTGATGTTGACAAGAATGTGGACAAAGGGAAAAGCTCACTCACCCAAATGTGAATTAGCACAGCTATTAGGGACAACTGTACAGAGTTTCTTCAAAAAAATTATAAATAAAACTATGATATGATCCAGTAATCCTACTATTGGGTATACATCCAAAGGAGATCAACTCAGTATAATGAAGACATAGCTGTACTCCCATGTATATTGCAGCATTATTCATAATATCCAAGATATGGAATCTAAGTTTCCGGCAACAAATGAATAGATAAAGAAAATGTGGTATACACACACAATGGAATGCTATTCAGCCGTGAAAGCATAATGAAATCCTACCATCTGTGACATGAGTGAACCCAAAGGACATTATGTCAAGTGAAAGAAGTCAGGCACAGAAAGAGAAAAACGGCATAATAACACTCATATGTGGAAACTGAAAAAGGTGATCTCATAGTATTAGAGAGTATAGGAAGCCAGCAGAAACTGAGGTGACTAGAGAGAGGAGGGGTTTGGGAAGGTGTTGGTCAAAGACACATAATTACAGTTAGATAGGAGGAATACCTTTTAAGCAATCTCTTGTACAGCAAGGTAAATATAGTTGGTTACATATTATATTCTTGAAAAATTTCAACAGAATGGATGTTTTGTGCTCTCATCATCAAAATGATAACTATGTGAGGCAATGCATTTGTTGATTAACTAAAGTTAACCATCCCACAATGTATATATACTTCAAAATATCATAAAACACAATAAAAACATACAATGTCATTGGTCAATTTTTTAAAATGGCTGCCCTAATCTAACAGCTGAGGCCAAAATAAGGGTGGTACCAGCCTCATAATTTATGTAGTTCTGTTTGGCAGTGGGCTTATTGGGGCTTATTCTAGAGCTGGGCTATAATGTGTAAGAGACCCCAGCTTATACTCCAAAAACTTGTTGAATGGTTAAATGTGTGAATGATCTATATTGTATTGGTTATCATTCAGCCACTCCTTTCTGAACTGCTTCTTTTAGGCTAAAGAGCTAAAAGTCTTTTAAGGAAGAAGCATGAGCTCAGCTTTCAAAAGGCAAATATTTTATTCCATCAGTAACATCCCTGATAACGAGAACCAGCTGCTTGGAAATAGGTAACAGTGACGTATAAAGCTCCTGTCTGCTGGAGTCCAGCCTCAAATTATCAACCTCAAATGCGAATAGACTTTTTAATAAAAAGCTTTTAGTTTTTGGCATACTTTTGATGATTACATTATCTAGAATTTTTTTTTTTGAGATAAGTCAAATTCACCAAAATTAGCTCTTCTTTACCCTACCTATGACCTTTGTTTAACCTCTGGTATAGGACATTACTCGTTTGAAAGAAACATCTATTGATCCCATTGGCACTTTAAGATGCTTATTTTTCATCTCTGCTCATTGCAGTTTAGAACCTTACTTATTACTACAGGAGCTAGGAAGCTCAGCACATACTATTTTCAACTACTGTGATGCTTAAATTTATGTGTCAAGTTAGCTAAGGCTGTTGTTGTGTCCAATTGTTTGGTCAGACACCAGTCTAGATGTTGCTGTGAAGATTTTTTTAAAGGATGTAATTAACATTGGAACCAGTAGACGTGGAGTAAAGCAGATTATCCACTATAATGTGAGTGGGCCTTAGACAATTAGTTGAAGGCCTTAAGAGAAAAGACTGAGATTCCCTCAAAGAAGAAGGGAGAAGTTTTACCTTTAGCCTGCCTTGAACTCAAGACTGTGATACTGATGCCTGCTGGAATTTCTAGCAGATTTCAGACTCGTCAGCTCCCACAATCACATGAGCCAATTCTAAAATATATATATATCATATTTGTTGTTTATTTAAGAGCATTTCCATATAGTAAAGAATATATATAAATATATGTTTGCATATAAAGATATTTCAAGGGATTATTTTAAACAAAGATATTTAAGGAATGAATATGCACACATATACACATCGTACTGGTTCTGTTTCCCTGGAGAATCTGACTGATACAACTATTTTTTTTTTAACTTTAAATTTTTTATTTTAAAGATGTAGGGTACAATTTAGGGTTAGACATACAAATGTTCATTATGCAGGTACCCTTACAATGACTTTTTTGTTTTGTTTTGAGTCAGGATCTCACTACGTTGCCCAGACTTGAGTACTGTGGCATGATCACAACTCACACAGCCTCTGTCTCCTGGGTTCAGACGATTCTTCTGCCTCAGCTTCCCAAGTAGCTAGAATTACAGGTGTAAGCCACTATGCCTGGTTAATTTTTAAATTTTTTTTTTGTAGAGACATTGACAAATAATGGGCTTGTGGAAGTATATCAAGGATTGGCAAAGGGGACGGATAAGGTGCTGAGAGGTAGGGCTCTGTTTCCCTTTCTTGAGCTTCAATCAGAACCACTTGAGTTTTGTTTATTTTATATGCTGGGATATGGTATACATGATACTTTAAAAAATATTCCACTGCTAAAAATAAAACTTGAAAGTTAAGACTTTATGGTTAAGAGAGACACATTTCTCAGAGTTTAAATGTATAGGGTATCTGCATGAGATTTGTGTACAAAATAATTTTTCATTAATGGCGAGATAACATCTTAAAATGGATCAAGTATATATACTTTAAATTTTATTATTTTATTTTAATGATGCGGGGTACAATTCAGGATTAGGTATACAGGTAGTCATAGTACAGGTAAATTTTGGGTCTCCCTTTGGTCCCCACTTTGCCTGATTTGAGATCAGGTACCCTCAAATATATTTTTGTAGCCTATAAAGATATTACCTCTATGACAAGCATTTGTTGTAGTACGTATTCCTTCCCAGTAGCTTGATGCTATCCAGTTCTATAATTTTATAAATATGTAGAAAAACGTAATTTACTTTGCTTCTCAAATGCAAGTCCCTCTTTTCAAGTGACCTTTCATTAGCACAATAATCTCTAAAATCACAAAAGGCAGGGAAATGTGTATTTGATATCATGTTCCTGGTTTGTTTTTATGGGACTGATGAAAAGACTAAACCAAGATGTGGACACAGGACCAGGGACAAGACGGATTCTCTTTTGGATGTTATGTTCAGGAACATGGGAAGGAAGAAAAACCTGACTTGGAGCTCAAAAATTTCTGAAGCATTGGTGGCAGATGTGAGATTGAGTAAAAGCCTAGGGGGTTGTGGGCTGAGGTATTGCCAGCATGTGGTAGCAGAACTCAGCAGGGTGCCTAAAAGAGTTTGATCTTTCAGCGGGAATCAGCAGGGTCTATGTCAGAAACCTCATTTAGCAGCACTGTTTGGTTAGGATTAATGCAAGAGATTACATGGAAATGGAGTGGTAAAGGAAGTGGCCGTCTACAGTCGGTGGATAAGATGGGCCCTGCTATCCAATATTGGCTGGCCCAGGAGACCATGAAGTTTTAAAGATTTCTCTGTATGATGCTTAAATTACTAGTTAGAAGGTATCCAAGTTGGCCTGGCTACAGATGGATATGGGGATTTTGTGGACAAGCAGGAACCAGAGCAGAGATTGAAAATGCGAATCTGATTATGTCACTCTTCAAAACTTCCCTTTCCATTACAAGATAAAGTGTAGGCCAGCGATTTTCAAATTGTAGTGTGCAGGGGAATCACCTCTGAAGACATCAATTACTGGATTCTGTCTCCAGAGTTTCTAATTTAGTGGGTCCAGGATAGGGTCCAAGAATCTGCAAGTCCAAGTTCCCAGGTGAAGTTGATACTGCTGGTTCACGGACCACACTTTGAGAACTACCCGTCTAGGCTACTAAGCATTATACATTTTAAGGCATTTTGTGCCAACCTCATTAGTCTATACTTCCTGCCTCCTGCCCTGCACATTATGATTCAACAAAGTGGAGCTGCTTAAGTGTATTTGGCAGCCACCATGCTGTTTCTTGCTGCCATGTCTATGTCCATGGTCTGCTCTGAATGCCCAACCCTTCTCTATTCCATTCATTTAACTGATTGTTAAGTAACTTTTAAGACTCAGTTTCCATCATTGCCCAGTAGTCTTCTCTATCATTTAATTTCTGCCCCCCTCACTCCTCATCTGGATCAGCTAACCCCTCTCTAATACTCAAATACTACTCTGGACACATTTCTAAATTGTACTTATCACATTAAACGAGTGGTGACCCCCCAGAACAGGAATTTACTTATTTAAAAATTGTGTATTTATTCTTACATGTTTAAACCAGTCACCTTCCAAGTACTCTCTGTTTGATGCAATATACCTGTCAAGTCGCTTTTTCCCCTGTTCAAAACACTTTTTGAACTTGTCAATTTTGATGCTTTTTAGTGCTTCTTCTGTTTTTTGTTTCATCTATTCCACACTGGCAAAAAATCTCCCTTTGAGGACTTTTTTCATTTAAGGGAAACACAATTATACCCTGCACGCCATGGGAAGTGAACACAGCTGAATGAAATAGAAAGTTGAGCCGGGCTCGGTGGCTCAGCCTGTAATCCCGCGCCTTTGGGAGGCTGAGGTGAGCGGATTGCCTGAGCCCGCTGGTTCGAGACCCGCCTGGGCAGCAAGACCTCATCTCTACAATAAATCAAAAAAAACCAGCCGGGCATGGTAGCGCATGCCTGTAATTCCGGCTACTCGGAAGGCTGAGGCAGAAGGATCGCCGGAGTCCAGCAGGTCGAGGCTGCGGTGGCCGGAAGCGGCCACTGCATTCCAGTCTGGGCGACAGAGTGAGACTCCAACTCAAAAAAAAAAAAAAAGAAATAGAAAGTTGACTGCTATCTAACCCCAGTGTGTTGTTTATTTGATTTGCACTGAAATCCTGTAGATTAATTGCAAAATCTTGAATAGATAGAATTAAAGAAATCCTTTTACTGCCAGATGGCTACCTGAAACTTTTCTCTAAGTCAGAGCTACAGGCTCTCTGCGTATTAGAGAGATGGTCCCAGGGCACAAGGCTCACTCACCCTCTCTCCTACTCCTCTTTATTCCCCAAAGCATTATCACCTCCAATGTGAATGCACCGTGCATACAAAGAATAATATGCATTCCTGGTATCAAGGACTTTACAGTATCTTCGAATAAAAAGACACATAAACACTAATATGAAGGGGACGCAAAAAGAAGAGATTATCTTCGAGAGGGCAAGCCTTTCGTAGTACAGGCTAGGTAAGTGTTCTAGGAACCCACCAGCATCAGTGTACCAGCTATTGCTGTGAGAGACTGCGTTCAACTTAAGTGAATTTTTTTTTCCGGGGGGATTCTTTCAACGGATTTGCCCATTTCATGATGGGTGATTTACACCAACAACCTGCCCATGCAGTGCTGAGTGTTCAGCAGTTTTTAACCCAAAATGGCGTGATCCCCATGCCTCACCCTCCCTATTCACCCAGTCTCACCCCAAGCAACAATAATCCCTTTTTTGTGTCTATTGATACTATTTGTGTTTTTGTGTCTATTTATTAGATGACACTGTGAAGTCCTTGATACCAGGAATGCATATTATTCTTTGTGTGCACAGTGCGTTCACATTGGGGAAAGAATAAAGAGAAGCAGAAGAGAGAGGGTGAGTGAGCCTTGTGCCCTGGGGCCATCTCTCTGATACAGAGAGAGCCTCTGGCTCTGGCTTAGAGAAGTTTCAGGTGGCCATCTGGCAATAAAAGGATTCCTTTAATTCCATCCTTTGAGGATTTTGCAATTGATCCACAGGATTTCAGTGCAAATCAAATAACACACTGGGGTTAGATAGCAGTCAGCTTTCTACTTCGTTCAGCTGTGTTCACTTCCCATAGCGTGCAGGACTGTAATGTGGGACTGCATAGGAGTACTATGGCAATATCTGACAGGTGTCACTTTTAGCCTTCCTTCAGTTGAATGAGGTATACCCTTATTAAAATTTAGGGCAATTTTAGTATAGTTTATAATTGGAAGACATGGTTATGATTGCTTTCGTTTATATGGTTCGCAAGGATCATTAATCGCATAGCAAACCTTGCAAGGGAGGTACTTTGATTCATAGACTATTTTAAATAGTTAGTGTTTAGTCTTTTTGGTTTTACCATTCATTTCGCCCAGCCTCATGATTTAGGATAGAACGTTTTAGCCAGGAAAGAGTGTAACGATCATTCAGTATAACCCTCTTGTCTCACTGATGAAAATGATAAGCAATTTTTCCAGTCACAGAGCTAGTCTGTAAGGGAGAACTGGACTCCAGTCCTGTCCTTAGCACTGCACTGTCCTACTCCTTACCATCTGTTTAAGAAGCCCCACTTTGGAATGTAAATTAGTACAGCCGATTTGGATAATAGTATGGATTTTTTAAAAATGAAAAATAGTATTACCATATGATCCAGCAATCTTATTTCTTGGTATATATCCAAAGGAATTAAAATTGGTATGTTGAAGAGATAGCTCATGTTCATTTCAGCATTATTCACAACACCCTAGATATGGAAGCAATCTAAGTGTCCATCAACAGATGAATGGATAAAGAAAATGTGATATATATTCACAACAAATACTATACAGCCTTAGAAAAGAAAAAAACTCTATCATTTGTGACAACATGGATGGAACTGGAGGACATTATGCTAAGTGAAATAAGCCAGACACACAAAGACAAATACTGTGTGATTTTACCAGTAAGTGAAATCTTAAAAAAGTAGATCTCATAGCAACAAAGATGAGAAGATGGTTACCACAGGCTGGGGGCACGGGGTGGGCTTGGGGCACAGGGAAGGATGGGGAAAGGAAGATGCTGACAGCAGGGTACAAAGTATCAGTTAGACTGGAGGTGACCATCGTTAATCATGTATTGTATATTTCAAAAGGCTAAAAGAATAGATTTTTAATGTTCTCACCACAAAAATATAAGTTGAAGAGGTGATGGGTATGCTAATTAGCTTGACTGACTCTTTTAAAGATATATATACATAGATGAAAAATCACACTGCATCCCATAAATATGCATACTTATCATTTTTTAATTAAACATACATTTAAAGCATTTAAAAACAAACAAAAGAAAAAAAAGGAAGCCCCACTTTGTATCTTCAGTTCTACTCTACCTGAAGCACAACAACGAGCAAAACAGACTCAGTTAGTCCCCAAAGTAAGATAAAGTTAAAGTTGAAGGGTAAAATCCAGAAGAGACATGGCAGAGGAGAGTACAGTGTATTACTGCTGATGATATAAATATAGGTAACATTTACTGAGAGCTTGTATGCTGCAAGCAATACACTAAGGGTTTCACATGCACTATTTTATTTGATCCTCACTTTGTGAACAGGTCTATTCTTCCCAGTTTATAGTTTAGAAACTGAGACTTGAAGGCTGAGCAATGTGCTCTAAAAATCCATACCAGTAAAACCAAAATGCAGGCAGTGCCAATCTGTGTTTCCAGAGCTCATGCTCTTAACTGCTGCACTAATGGAGTGAAACCAGACAGAAATTCCAGCTGGTTGCAATAGTGACTGATACAAAACAATGGCTGCAAAAGGTAAAGAGTGAGACAAGATGCCCCTGGGTAACTCCTGCCTTGCCTCACATTTGTAAAAATAAGCACACTGTACAGGACTGGCACCTCTATGATTTACCTTCTTGTCTTAATAATTTATAAATAACGTATATCAACTTGGGTTTGGATGGAACCACACTGTTCATTTAATACAGCTTTACCTGATGAACAAACCCCTTCTTTCAATATCCCTGACGCCCAGCAATGTAGGCTTGAAAACCAGTCGGTAGAAAGAGGGGCTTGCCCTTTGAGACAGTCTGCTAGGTTGTTGCTGGTTCTCTTTCACTTGCAGTCAGAGCCCACCTTACCTGCCCACTTTCCCTCGTGGGCCTGCGCCTGTCCTCTGAAGCTGAGGGGACACATCTGCTGCCCCTGCTCCAAGGTAGCTTGGAAGCAGAGGAAAGCCACATCTCCCCTAGTCTCTCTTCGTCAGATTACAACTCTGGAACATCTTTCAGCCTCCACATTTGCCAGATCTCCCACATAGTCCTTTCTTACAGGACGTAGTCTGTGTTTTCTGTAGTCCTCTCTGGAATATGACACATTATCTCACCATTGCTGAGTGATATGGGATTTATGACTTCCTATGTTCTGGATATTCTACTCCTACTAATTACAACTAGAGCTAAGACAGCTGAAAACCAGCCATGCTTTTTCCCAACTAATTTTGTACTTGTCATTAACTGTGCTCTCAAATCAATTGAACTATAATTGCTCTGAAGCTCAGAGTTTTCTATTCTGAAGCTAAATTTAGAACTTACCAGTGAATATTTGTTTAAAGTATTATTTTAAAAATTTCTGTACAATATTCAAGCATATCAGGGTCATTTTGAATCTCTGTGTTTGTGTTAATCAATTTTATGTAATTTATGGGTACAGTATTTTTTCCATATTTTTAATAGAAAATGCCACACCTGACAGGGACAATTTCAGAGACTGGTGGTATGCTGCTAAATGAACTTTTTTCAGAACCAATACTCCTTCAATGTATTATTCAATCAGCTGCAATGCCAGCTAAAGAGTAAAATTAGCTTTCATCATTTTATCAAAGGATGAAATATGAGAAACTTTGTCAAAGTTACAAATATGAGAAACTTTGTCAAATGTTTTGTAAAAATCAAAACATAGTATATTTAAGATATTCTATTCGTTTCTGAATGGTTTTAAAACATGGTTGCAAATTACTATTTTTAAAAACAATCAAGTTTTCTTTCTTTTCTTAAAAGAACTATGTTGAGTTCTTAGTCCACGCTGGTTTCCATTGATATCTAAATCCTTTCAAGGAGAATGGGCATTATCTCACCACTAGATGGATCCTCAAAGTAGTCAGGCGAAGTAGGAAGTGCTTGGAAAGACTGGAAAGATTAAAGCTTCCAACTGTTAGAGAGATGTAATTTGCAGTCCCATTTTTCAGATGTGGAAACCAAAACGCAAAGAATGGATTGACAGCTATCCGGCAAATAGATAGATTAGGGTTAACACCCAGCTTTTCTGTCACACGGAACAGCACATTCTCTTGATCTCAGTCCTCTAATTCACTTCCCATGATGAGCTCCAGCTCACAGAGGGTCATGAGCAAATCTCAAAAGGAGGTAAACAGAGCCACAGGCACAAAATTGTACATATTTCTAAAGCATCACCTTTACCTGAAGATAAAAAGCATTCTTTTCTATTGATATAAAACACAAATATACTTTGGAGAGTAATATAAAATTTACATTAAAGATGAAACAGATTATTTTAAATGTATCTTATGCATAGACTACACTATCAGGTGACCACTGGTTAATATTTCTCTCCCCTTGCTATTAGAAGTGTTTTAGTAGAAAATTTTGAGACATCCTATTCTTTAGTTGGGATTTTACTAATTGCAAGTGACAAAAACTCCAACTCAAATTGGCACAAGTAAAAATTGTATTTAATGGTTTTCTTAATTAAAATATTGAGAGTAAAGTATAAGTGTGGCTGGATCCAAGAACTCAAAATCTGATGTAAAGACCTGGTCTCTCTCTTTGGTGTGTCTTTGCTTCTTTCCAGATTCTGATTTCTCATCTAGACTTTTTACAGATGGTGGCAAGATGGAATCCCATGCAGGCATCCTATGCCCTCAGTAAGTGAGAAGTACCATTCTTTTTTTTTTGTTTTTGTTTTTTGAGTTGGAGTCTCACTCTGTCACCCAGACTGGAGTGCAGTGGCCACTCCTGGCCACTGCGGCCTCGACCTGCTGGGCTCCGGCGATCCTTCTGCCTCAGCCTTCCAAGTAGCTGGAACTACAGGCGCGCGCTACCACGCCCGGCTAATTTTTGATTTATTGTAGAGATGAGGTCTCGCCATGTTGCCCAGGTGGGTCTCGAACCAGTGGGCTCGGCAATCCACTCACCTCGGCCTCCCAAAGCACTGGGATTACAGGCTGAGTCACCGAGCCCGGATAGAGAAGTACCATTCTTGATATCCTACTGCCCACTCTGGTGAAAGAGCGATCAGAGACAAAAAGTAAAACCTAAAACTATAAGGCTTCTAAAATATAGGAGTGAGTCTTTGCAATCTTTGGTTAGACAAAGATTTCTCAGCTAGGACGTAAAAGATATAAACCAAAAGTTAAAAATAGACAAATTTGACTTCACCAAAATGAAAATAGTCTCAGAAAAAAATCCAGTGGGTCCTAATCATGTCATTCTCAGGGAAAACAATGCAGCCAGGGAGTTGTGATCGCTGAACCGCACATCCACTCCTGGGGATAGAGTCAACCCTCTGGAACGTCATGGACTGAAGTGCGTGAGGACTGGTTCCCAAAGAAAAGTAGGCAGCAAGACTCTTGTCAGGAGAAAGGTGAATGAAGGCAAGTAGGGAAATGCAACAGGTACTCATGCAAGCCTCATCGGGATGTCTAGAAGACATCTCAAACATTAGGTCCAAATGAAAGTCCTTATTTTCTCTCATCCAGTCCTTTTAAGTCAGAAAATGACACATTTACTCAGTTGTTCAGGCCAAAAACTTCAGAGTAATCTCTGATTTTTCTTTCTCTTTCATTAGCAATTTTTCTATCTTAAAAATAGATCTTCTGTCTGCCCATCTCTACCACTTTCAACACCAACAGCTTAAAAAATATATATCTCATGCAGATTATAGCAATATCCTTCCAATCAGTCTTTGAACTACCATTCTTGCAACTGTTCACTCTGGTGAAAGAGGGATCAGAGACCAAATATGAAACATAAAATTATAAAGCTCTAAAAATATGGAAAAAAAATCTTTGTAATCTTGGATTAAACAAATATTTCTCAGCTAGGGCATAAACGATATAAACTACAAAATAAAAATTGATAAATTGTATTGCATCAAAACTAAAAATGTCCTCTCTCTCAAAGACACTTAAGAAAATGAAAAGGCTAGCCACAGGCTGGGAGAATGTATTTGCAAAATAATACAGTTGATAAAGGTCTTATATCCAGAGTACATAAAAAACTCATATAACCCAGTAACAATAACAGCCAATAACAAAATAAGCAGAGGGTTTAAAGAGATTCATGATACAAGATTTGGATGACAAATAAGCACATGAAAATATGATCAACACCATTAGTCATTAGGGAGATATAAGTTCAAGTCACAGTGAATGCCATTACACGTCTACTAAAATGGCTAAGGTGAAAATAAAATCTCACAATGTCAAGAACCGGCAAAGATGTGAAACAACTGAAATCTCATTCCTCGCACACTGCTAGTGGAATGAAAAATGGAACAGACGGTGGAAAATAATTTGACAATTTCTTATACAATTAAACACACACCATATAATCTAGCAGTGCTACTCGCAGGCATTTCCTCAAGATAAATGAAAATATATGGCCACACAAAGATACGTGTATAAATATTTTTAGCAGCTTTATCAAAATAGCCCCAAACTGGAAACAACCTAAATGTTCATCAACTGGATAAACAAATTGTGTTTCATCCATAATGAACTACAACTCAGGAATAACAAATCACAAACTACTGATACGTGTAGCAACGAGGATGAATTTCAGATGTATGATGCTAAGTGAAAGAAGCCAGACACAAAAGTCTGCCTAATTCTATTTATAATAGGTGACATTCTGGAAAAGGTAGAACTACAGGAACAGAAATCGGATCAGTGGTTACAAGGGTCAGGGATTGGCTAGATGGGCAGGAGGGAACTTTTGGAGGGAGATGTGTTCTATATCTCAATGTTATTGTGGGTGCATGCACAAACACGTCAAAACTCATTAAATGGTATGTCCCCAAAGGCAACATTTTTTGTATGTAAATGACACCTCAATATATTTGCCTTGAAAAAGAAACACAACCTTTCAGGGACTTTCTGTCACTCTTGGAATAAAGCCTGCTTTTTGGCACAGCTTACAAAGTCCTGCACCACCTGCACAGCCCACCTCTCTATCCTTATGATGATAACTACTGTCCCTGCACACTCTATTTTAGCCACACCGTCTTCTGTCTATTCCTCAAGTATTTCAAGCTCAGGACATTTTCGCTAATTGTTTCTCCTGTGTGAGATATTTCTCTCCAGACTGTTAAATTATTCACTGTTTAACATGGTCACAATTTTTGCTCAACAATTTTAAGGCCATCACAAAGGCCTTCTCTAATTATTCGACTAAAAATAGTATCTCCATCCAGCTCCATCCTCTTACCCTGTTTACCTTTCTTCATATTAATTATCACTACCTGACAGTATAGTCTGTTATGTGTTTGCATTCTTTGGCTGTATCTCTTGCTAGGAGATATAATTATGGAGGTAAGAATCTCACCTGGGTTTCCCTATTTTTCCCAGTGCCTTGAAGAGTACATATTCCACAGTAGGCACTCTGTAAAAATCAAACGAATGAGTAAAAAAATAAGTGAATGATTGAGCTGGAAGAGGTGGGATGGGGTCTAGTCATAAAGTACCCCTTTTGCTATGCTAAGGAGCTTGGTTTATTTCCTGACAATATTGGGGAGTTATGACACAGAGGAAGACACTGAGGGGTATTAATCAGGGAAGTCAGCTTAATGGATGGAGGACTCTGGCCATAATGTAGAGGATCTGCAGGAAGGCAAAGAGGACAAGGAGTCTAATCTGGCAGCTTTAAAATAATTTATGTGGGAGAAAACAAGGGCCAACATTGGGATCGTAGTGATATCAGTGTAGAGAAAGGCATGGATCTGAAGAAAATATAGGGTGCAAAATCCAGGGGGAAGGACTGATGGCGTTTGGGGAGATGGAAGAAAGAGCGGCTTCAGCTAATCCTGTGTGTCTTGCACTCTTGGTTGATGAGTTGCGGTAAAGGAGGGACAGGAGCTGTTAGGCAGCAAGAAGGTGAGTAGAGTGCTGGACATGCTGCTTGTGATGGAGCCATCCAGCTGTCACTTGAACTTCCACATCTGAGGCTCAGAAGAGAGGTTAAGGGCCCAGGTACAGATCTGAGAGTCATAGGAAGGCATCTCTTCCATAATAGATGAGGACATTCCCAAACAAAATGGTATCTACTCCTTCACTAATTTATAGCTTGGTTTTCATGCACATGCTTTCTAACTATATGTATGTGCTTTCACATACATGCTTTCTAACCACATGTAAGTCTTTTAACAGGCAGAGACGTTATGTGATATTATTTTCTATTCTTCAAAATAGGTGCATTTTAGTAGAATAATTGTATTTTTATATCAGGGCATATTATCATAAATAGGATCCCTTACCTTTGAACTGTGGCAACATCTAATTAAAAGAAAGGCATCTTAGAAAAAGAAAAGAGTCTTCTAACTTTACAAAGTGTTATGTCAAAGTCACAAACTTCTGGTGACAATCACAATGGGCTTTTTCCCTATTCAGTTGATAATTTTATGATAAATTCTTTATCAATTCTGTTGATAATTGTATGATAGCCAATTTACTAAATAATACTTTTGAACAAAGGCCTATTTTTCTGCTTCCATTTATATAAGTAATTACTTATATATGATTTACAAAAGAGAAAAATAATCATAGCAATAGTTAAATTTGATGAGCACTTACTTTGTGCCATGCTCAATGCCAGGTACTCCATCTGGGTTATCATTTTATCCTCTCATGACCCTAGAAGGCAGGTTCTTTTCTTACTATTCAGTTGTTTGCATTCCCTATATATTTTGGATGTTAACCTGTTGTCAATTATGTGGTTTGTAAATACTTTCTCCTTCTTCGTAAGTTGATTCTTCTTTTGTTTCTTTTGTTGTGCAGAAGCTTTTTAGTTTGATGCAAGCCCATTTGTCTACTTTTGCTTTTATTGTCAGTAATTTTAGGATCATATCCAAAAAATCATTGCCAAGAACAATGTCAAGAAGCCTTTCCCCTATGTTTTCTTCTTAGGTTCAGGTCTTACATTTAAGTCTTTAATCCATTTTAAGTTTATTTTTTTAATTTTTAATTTTTAAAATATTTTATTTTGAAGATGTGGGGTACAATTCAGGATTAGGTGGGCTGAGATAAGGGTCCAATTTTACTCTTCTGTGTGTGGAAGAAGTAAAATTTTCCCAGTTTTCCCAGCACCATTTATTGAAGAGACTGTCCTTTTCCCCATTGTGTGCTTTTGGCACCTTTGTCAAAGATGAATTGACTGCAAATGCATGGGTTTGTTTCTGGGCTCTCTATCCTGTACAATTGGCATATATGATTGTTTTTATGGCAATACTATACTGTTTTTATTAGTTCAGCTTAATGGCATATTTTGAAGTCAGGTAGTGGCATGCGTCCGGCTTTGTTCTTTTAGCTCAAGATTTCTTTGGCTATTTTGTAATTCCAGATACATTTTGGGATTTTTTTCTATTTCTGTGAAAAATGTCATTGGAATTTTATTTATTGGGATTGCATTAAATCTGTAGATTGCTTTGGTCAGTATGGCCATTTTAACAATATTAATTCTTTCAATCTAGGAACATGGGCTATTTTCCATTTATTCTTGTCAAGTTCTTTCATTAATATTTTGTAGGCTTCAGTATATAAATCTTTCACTTCTTTAGTTAAGTTTATTTCTAAGTATTTTATTCTTGTTCATGCTACTGCAAATGGGATTTTTCTTTATTTTTTGAATAGTTTGTTATTAGTGTATAGCCATGCTATTAATTTTGTATCCTGCAACTTTACTGAAATTGTTTTTTAGTTCTAACCATTTTTTGGTAGAATCTTCAGGATTTTCTATGTATAGAAGATCGTGACATCTGCAAACACAGACAAGTTTACATATTCCTTTTATATTTAGATGCCTTTAATTTCTTTCTCTTACCTAATTGTTCTAGCTAGGACTTCCAGTACTGCATTGAACAGAAGTAGTGGCTATCTTTGTTGTGTTCCTGATCTTAGCAGAATAGCTGTTAGCTTTTTACTGTTGAGTATGGTGTTAGATGTGGGGCTACCATACATGCTCTTGATCTTTCTAGCCACCAGAACTGTAAGCCAAATAAACCTCTTTTCCTTATAAATTATACAGCCTCACACAGTCTGTTATAGTAATACTAAACTGACTAAGACAATTGTATTGGTGTCTACCTCTCCCTTAAGATCTATTTATATTAGTTTTATATATTTTGGTGCTCTGATGTTGGGTGCACATATATATACAACTGTTTATCCTCTTAGTGAATTGGCTTCTTTGTCATTATATAACGACCTTCTTTGTGTCTTGTGACAGTTTTGACTTAATATACAAAATGTCCATTTAAAAGACAAAAAGTTGGCTGGGTTCCGTGTCTCAGTCTGTAATCCCAGCACTTTGGGAGGCCGAGGCAAGTGGATTGCCTGAGCCCGTGGGTTTGAGACAAGCCCAGGCACCTTGGTTAGACCTCATCTTTACAATAAATAAAAAATTAGCTGGACATGGTAGTGCGCACCTGTAGTTTTGGCTACTTGGAAGGCTAAGGCAGAAGGATCGCTGGAGCCCAGAAAGTCGACACTGGGGTGGTCGTGAGTTTGCCACTGCATTCCAGCTAGGTGAAGGAGTGAGACTCCAACTCAAAAAATTAAAAGAAAAAAAGAAAGGAAAAAAGTCTACTGTTCTGATATAAATATAGCTATCCCTGCTGTCTTTAGGTTTCTATTTGCACAAAATATCCTTTTCATGTCTTTGCTTTTAGTCTATATATCTCCTTAAAACTGAAGTGAGTTTCTTGTAGGCAGCATATAGTTGGGTCTTTAAAATACCTCTTCAGCCATTTTATGTCTTTTGATTGAAGAATTTAATCCATTTATAGTCAAGGTAATTAGTAATAGGAAACACTTCCTACTGCCATTTTGTTAATGTTTTGTTGTTGTTTTGCAGATACTTTGTTCCTTTTTTCCCATCTTGCTGTCTTCCTTTGTGCTTTAGTGTGCTGTTGTGCTATGCTTTGGTTGCTTTCTGTTTATCTTTTGAATATTCACTATAGATATTTGCTTTGTGGTTACTGTGAGACTTTCATAAAACATCTTATGGTATACCAATCTATTTTAAGATGATAATTTTAATTGCACATAAAGATTGCACCTTTAATCCCCCCACGTTTTATGATTTGATGTAATAGTTTACATCTTTTTATATTGTACATCCCTTAACAAATTATTATTGCTATAATAATGGTTAATAGTTTTGTCTTAATCTCTATGCTAGAGACAGGTGACTTATGCACCATCATCACAACAGTCTGAGTTTGATGTTTGACTATTTAGTACTACCAGTGAGTTTTTGTCCTGCAGTATGGAGGGTTGTTGGTTATTTCATTGGTGAAACATGCCACTGTCCTTTGCAAAGCAGGCTGCTGAGAACTGTAGTAATACTCACTGTGTGGCTAAAACTGATAGTCCATACTCTTCTTTATTCCTAGCCATCTCCACATGTCTTGGCTTGGATATACCAATCTCTCCAGTGATCCTTTCTGTGTGGTTATTCTTCTATTTTTGTTTTTTTCCACTGCATTCTGCATGTTCTTTTTTTATTTTTATTTTTTTAATTTATTTATTTTTACAAGGGTCAGTCAGGGTTCTAATGTACAAGCAATTGATCAAATGCTTCTACATAAACACAAGGAATAAGGCATAGCACCATGTGGTTTGAGTTACATAAATCATATTTGCTCTTCAAAAAAAAAAACTCCAAAATTCTGTTAATGCAAACACAAAAGTACACATGTAATATACTTATACCTCTCAAATGAAAAATCAATCTGATCTTATTCAACATACAAGCAGATAATTTAGCTAATTGATTATTTTGTGTATGGTTTGCATTTTGACAAATGTTCTTCCAATCATTATAGGATATTTTCCAAGTATGAATTCTCTGATGTTGAGAAAAGTTGGAGTAACAGTTAAAGGTTTTGCCACATGCTTTACAGCTTTACAGTTTTTTTTTTAAGTTGGAGTTTCACTCTGTAGCTCAGGCTGGAGTGTAGTGGCACACTCATGGCCACGCCAGCATTGACCTGCTGGGCTCCAGCAATCCTTCCACCTCAGAATTTCAAGTAGCCAGAACTATAGGCACGCACTTCAATGTTCAGCTAATTTTTTGATTTATTGTAGAGACGAGGTCTCACCAGTCCAAGCTGGTCAAGAACCCACAGGCTCAGGCAATCAAATCATCTCAGCATACAAAAGTGCTAGGATTTTGGGCTGAGCCACCGAACCTGGCATCATTCTTTACATTTTCAGGGATTCCATTTAGTATGAATTTTCTGATGTTGAGTAAGATATGAGTGCCATGGAAAGGCTTTGTCACATTTTTCACATTTGTAGCATTTCTCTTGAGTATGGATCCTCTTATGTTGAGCAAGTCCTGCATAAGAGAAAAAGGATTTATCACATTTTTCACATCTGTACCATTTCTCTCCAGTATGGATACTTATATGTTCAGTACATCTTCTTTTAGTGAAAAAGGCTTTGTCACATTCTTTACATTTGTAGGGTTTCTCGCTAGTATGGACTCTGATGTCGAAAACGATATGAGTACCTACTAAAACCTTTGTCACATTCTTCAGATTTGAAAATTTTCTCTCCAGTATGAATCATATATTCAGGAAATCTTCTTTTAGAGAAAAAGCTTTGCCACAGTCCTCACATTTGTATGGTTTCTCTCCAGTATGGATCCTCGTATGTTCAATAAATCCTGTTTTAGTGAACAAGACTTTGCCACATTCTTCACATTTGTAGGGGTTCTTTCCAGTGTGGACTCACTGATGCTGAATAAAACTTGAGTACCAAGTAAAGGCTTTGTTACATTCTTCACATTTGTAGGGTTTCTCTCCAGTATGGATACTCATATGTTTAGTACATCTTCTTTTAGTGAAAAAGACTTTGCCACATTCTTTACATTTGTAGGTTTTCTCTCCAGTATGGACTCTCTGATGTCAAAAACAATCTGAGTACCTACTAAAACCTTTGTCACATTCTTCACATTTGTGGGTTTCTCTCCAGTATGAATTGTCATATGTTCAATAAGTCCTCTTTTACAGGAAAAGGCTTGGCCACATTCTTCACATTTGTTGGGTTTCTTTCCAGTGTGAATTTTCTGATGCTGAATAAAGGTTGCATACCCATTAAATGCTTTGTCACATTCTTCACATTTGTAGGAGTTCCTTCAGGTATGGAATCTTGTTTGTCCATGAAGTCCATCTCCCACCTTCCGGGTGTTCCAGCGTCCTCCCTACAGATTCCCAGGACCTGAAGTTCACAGGGCGACAGAGGTTGCAGCAGACACACTGTGGACTCCTGGACAGCAGGACACCGCAGCGGGGACGACTCCTGCATGTTCTTTTTTAAAAAAATGTATTTATTTTCTTTACTTTTTGTTTTTTTGTAGAGATAAGGTCTCACTATGTTGCCTAGGCTGGTCTTGAACTCCTAGACTCAAGTAATCCTCCCACTTTGGACTCCCATAGTGCACTCTGCACAGTCTTAATTGGGCCCTTAAGCCCTTCCAAGGTGCTTTTTGTTCATGGATATCTGCCTCTTTGTTATTTTTGGGGAGATAAAGGCTGGTATCTCCTACTTCATCTTATTGATATCACTCTCCTGTACCATTTAAAATATAACTGATTTTTTATTTACATTATTTTTGTTTTAATTATCAGTTAGTCATCATCCAACACATATTTATTGAGGATCTGTTTTGTGTCAGGCGTAGTACTAGGCTCTGGGGATTACACTGATAATCAAGACAGACACAGTTTTTGCCTTTATGGAACCAACATTCTAGAAAGACAAAACAAAACAAAGAGTCATAATGGCAAGTAACTGCACATTATAATAGGCACTAAGAAGGCAATAATGGGACTGAGATAGAGCATAAGGTTGTGGAGTGGTCAGCTATGTCAGAGTGAAGCTGATTTAGTTTGCATAATTTGGGGTTGGCCTTTCTGAGAAAGAGACATTTCACCTGAACAATGAATAGCATATAGGTAAAAGGTGTGTGTGTGTGTGTGTGTGTGTGTGTGTGTGTGTGTGTATAACCTACAGAAAGCAGAAGTCATAAAGACCTGGAGTTGGGAGTTGAGACAATGAGAGAAGCCCAGTGTGATTGGGGAGAAGGTGAATTATCCTAATAAGGGGCAATAGCAGCAGGTGAGATTGAGGGGGTGGGCATGGTCTGGATTGTGCAAGGTCTTTTGAGTCACTGAAAAGGAGTTTGGATCTTATTCTACCATAATGGAGCCACTGAAGGTTGTTCAGCAAGGAAGTGGCAAGTTCTGATTTACTGTTTAAGGAGGACACTCTCATCATAGTGGGAAAGATAGTTCCATAGAGTAACAAGGATAGATGCAGAGAGGGCCACTGGAAAGCTGCTATGGTTTTCCAGGTGAGAAACGATGGTGGCTTGGACCAAGTTGGCAGCAGTGAAGGCAGACAAAAAAAGGATGGAGTGGGATAAGTGTTGGTGGGATGAACATGGAGGATGAGGGGGAGAGGAATGAAGCTTGACTCAGCTTTTTGACTTGAGTCAAATGTAATTGAATGTAGGAGTGGAGAACTGGTTTTGTGGCAGGAATTAATTCTGTTTTGAATGTGTTAGATTTATAATGTGTATAAGCTATCCAAATACAGATATCAAATTGACAGATGCCAAGTTTGCTAGTGTGAAGCTCAGAAGAGAAGGGCCCTATTAGAAATATGATTTGAGAGCCATTGGCATAATACAGTATTATAAACAGTGTTTAAAGCTTTGGGAGTAGATGAGATCATGTAGAAAAAGAATGCAAAGAGAAAGAGAAAAGTACTTCCGGGCGAAATCCCTGAGAAACCCTAACATTCAGAGATTGGGTAGGGTTAAGGAATCCTGCATGGAGCCTGAGAAAAAGTGGCTAGAGAGGTGTGAGAAAAACCAAGAAGCTCCCAAGAAAGAATAACAATAAGTCATCAAAATTTAGAAAAGTAACTTAATCTTTCTGGTCTCTAGAAGTAGAATTGTGTATTCATTCTCTATTGCTGCTGTAACAAAATACCACAAATGTAGTGGTTTAAGGCAACAAAAATGTATTACCTTTCATTTCTGTGGGTCGGAAGTCAGAAACAGGTCTTTTGTCGTGGGCTGACTTCAATGCGACAGCAGGCCCATCTTCAAAGCTAACTTTCTTCCATGTGGCATCTTTCTTCCATTGTCACATTTCCTGACGCTGACCTCTCTTTTGCCTCCCCACTTCTGCTTTTAAAGGCACTGTGATTGTGTTGGCCTCATCTGGATAATTCAGGCTTCTCTGCCTTTCTCAATGTCAGTTGATTGGCATTGCAACCTTCTTCTTCTTTGCCGTGTCATATAACATAGTCATAGGTTTTGGAGATTAGGACATGGACATACTTGGGGGCTATTATTTTGCCTACCAAACAGAGTAATACTATATACCTCATAGGATTTTTATGAGGATAAAAGGAGTAAAACATAAAGTACTTATGCCTGGCGTACAGGAAATATCCAATAAACATTGGCTGTTGTTATCACTCTACTTCAGTAGACCCAACCACTGAATTTTTCAGACAAGTATTATTATATTCATCTTTGCAGCACAACTTATAGATGTTCGTGAAATATTTGTTGAATAAATGGCACAGAGAATGCTTGAGAATATTTAGTGAGATGAAGTCTCACCAAGTTGCCCAGGCTGGTCTCAAACCCCTGAGTTCAAGCAATCCTCTCACCTCAGCCTCCCAAAGTGCTGGGATTATAGCCTTGAGCCACTGTGCCCAGCCTTGACTTTCCTACTGAAGTTCATGGCTCCACCATTTACTCATGTGTACAACCTCAGAGCTCTTTTATGATGCTACTGAATTACTTATCACCAGGCTACCTCCTGGCTCATTTTTGGTTCTTGTTGACACTTTTTCTTCTTCATTCAATCAATAAACACAACTTTGGAGTCTACTACATGCCAGATATAGGATTAGGCACCTCAACTGTGAAGTCGAATCAGGCATAGTCTTAAAGAGTAGCCAAGTTCCTGGCATTCTTTCTTAGTAATGTCTCCTAGGTTTCTTTCCTACTTTATCTTTCTCCACCAGCTGGCTCAGACCCTTATTACTTCTGCAGGCTTCTGCACAGTCTGTTTCCACTTACTCCACTGCTCTCCTTTTCTAAAGCACAGTAGTTTATACTCTGAATACACCTGGAATTGGTTTCCTCTACCCAGAATGTCTTCATTTTTTTTTACCTCGTGAAATCCTACATGCCCATTTTTTTTCCCTTCTCAGAAACCTTTTGACCCTGGCAACAGTGTCTTCTCTCTCTTTCCCTTAACATTATTGTCCTTTTGATTTCCTGCAGATGTACCTTGCGTTGTCCATACTCAGTTTCTCTCCACTAGGCTCTAAGTTTGCTCAGGGCTACTACATTTTATTGCTGCTGCCCAGACTTTAGATTCTGTTTGAATCTTGGCTCTGCCACTTTCAAGTGCTGGCTTTGGGCAAGCTACTTAATCTCTGTTTCGGTATTCTTATCTACAAAATGGGGTTAATGATATTACTGAATCAATAGGGTTATGGTGAGGATTGAATAAATAAAGCACAGGGCTAGCATATAGCACTTAATTAGCATTTGCTGAACTGTTGCACATCTGAGTGATTGACATTTGTCATTACTGTTTATTTGGAGCAGAACAGAAATTTAAATGTTAAACGATGCTCCCCAAATCAAGGAAGAACTAGGTTTAGGAGTTACAACTCTTCAACTACACTTCCCAAATACCTCTCACTTATGAGTTGTAAGAGATTTATTTATTTTATTTAAGTGTTTGGTCGTTTTCTTAAGTAGAAGCTCAGTCAGGCTACCTAATTTTACATACTCAGGTTTTAACATGTGGGAGTGTGAAAGGGGGCTTAAAAAACATCTACAATGTCAAAAATTAAACTAAACATGTACTCAGCCTTTGCACAGTTAAAAAAAAGTTCCCTTCCTGGAAACTGGCAACAGCACTTGCTGGCTAGGTTAAACTAACAGCTTTTTTTCCGCTTCTGTGAACCACGCTTGCATAGCTTGAAAGGTACCTAGGCCTCCAGGATGTTGCAGTTTAGCCCACTTGGAAAGTCCCTGTGTGGTTTAGCCTTTCTTTTTTTTTTTTTTAATCAATATTTTTTATTATGATATTGTGGGGTACAGTTAAGGGTTAGGTATACAGATATGCTTCGTTCAGGCACTCTTGTTGATAAGAGGTGTCTCCCCGTCCCCAAACAGATATTTACTACCATGAATCCCATCTCCCTTTCCTTCCCCCCCATAGTTTCTCACCACTGTCAGTCATTTTCTTATAGTATTACATTGGATGTTCAAGGTCCACTATATGAGTGAGAACATGTGATACTCAGATCTTTGTTTCTGTGAGAGGTCACTCAGTATTATAGACTCTAGTTCCATCCAGGTTGCTGTGAAATTCATGATTTTGTTCTTTTTTATGGCAGCATAGTATTCCATCATGTATATGTACCACATTTTTAAATCCAGTCCTCTTTTGATGGACAGCATGGTTGCTTCCAGGTTCTTGCTATTGTGAACAATGCTGCGATAAACATATGTGTGCAGGTAACTTTTTTATAGAGTGATTTGAGTTCTTCAGGGTATATCCCCAGTAGGGGGATTGCGGGGTCATGTGGGAGGTCAATATTTAGAGCTTTTAGGAATCGCCACACTGCTTTCCACAGAGGTTGCACTAGTTTGCACTCCCACCAACAGTGTAGAAGTGTTCTCTTTTCGCCACACCCTCTCCAGCAACTGTTATTTTTTGAGTTGTTGATAATTGCCATTCTGACTGGAGTTAGGTGGTATCTCAGTGTGGTTTTGATTTGCATCTCCCTGATGATTAGTGAGGTTGAACATTTTATCATGTGTCTGTTGGTTGCTCGGATCTCTTCCTTTGAGAAGTGTTGGCTAGACTCGGTGACTCAGCCTGTAATCCCAGCACTTTGGGAGGCCACGGTGAGTGGATTGCCTGAGGCCACGGGTTTGAGACCCACCTAGGCAACTTGGTGAGACCTCATCTCTACAATAAATAAAAAAATTAGCTGGGTGTGGTAGCACGCACCTGTAGTTCCAGCTACTTGGAAGGCTGAAGCAGAAGGATTGCCAGAGTCCGGCAGGTCGAGGCTGCGGTGGCCGGGAGCAGTCACTGCACTCCAGTTGGGGCAACAGAGTGAGACCCCCAACTCAAAAAAAAAAAAGAGAAGTGTCTGTTCATATCTTTTGCCCATTTTATAATGGGATTGTTTGTTTTTTTTCTTTTCAGCACGTTTGAGTTCCTTGTAGATCCAAGATGTTAAGCCTTTGTCAGACCTGGAGTTGGCAAATACTTTTTCCCAGTCTGTAGAATTGAGATTCCAGAAGCAAAACCTCAATTTCTCAACCAACTCATCTTCGACAAAGCCTCCACCACCTACCACTGGGGAGAGGAGAACCTATTCAGTAAATGGTGCTGGGAAAACTGGCTGACCACATGCAGAAGATTGAAACAGGACCCCTATCTATCCCCATATACAAAAATTAACTCTAAATGAATCAGAGACCTAAATGTAAAACCTCAAACCCTAAGAACCTTAGAAAATGAAGGATATACCCTCATGGAAATTGGAACTGGCATCCAATTCCTGAACAAAACCTGAAACCCACAGGCCATAAGAGATAAGATAGACAGGTGGGACCTCATTAAACTGACAAGCTTCTGCAAAGCCAAAGAAACCATCAAGAGAGGGGAGACAGCCTTTCTTAAGCAAGCCCCTACAGCTAATCAGGGCCCCTTGCCGTGGGACTGCCATATCCAACAGGCAAGTGGCCGCCGGCGCGGCTCTTGACTAAGTAAAACCTCTCCTTTTTATAACTTGTACTTTTGGTATTGGTGTCTGTGAATTAAGTGCTCGGTCCCTATTTCAGAAGAATATTGGAGTAAAATTCACAGCCTGTATAAATTTTCATATTCTGCATCAACTCTCAGTTGTAAACTCCTTGATGCTAAACCCACGAGCTACTTGAAAGCAGGCTAGCAATTTCTCTTAATTACACGAAATTCCCATAATACCTGGAAGGCCTCAACTATTCCAGGGAGATCCATGACATTCTTCCCAGTTGCCTTGCTCTCTTGTTTTGATTTCAGTCTTGCTAGGGGACTGGGATAAACATCTCCTAAGTGATTTAGACAGTATACATATATCTGTTATATGATTTAAGGGAAAAATTAAAGTTACCCCAGTGCTGTAGCTGTCTGGGAGTTATCAGAATATTCATCGGGACTTCAAGGTTTTGTCCAACTGTTATCCTCTTGGGGCAGAAACGGAAATGTCAGTGGTTTGAGAGTCCTTTTTGTGCTTCAGGATAACCACAAATTGTAAATGCAAAGCCTGTGGTGCTATCAGTTGTAGAAGCAGGGCAGAGAAATTCTGGTAGCTTAAGAAGTGAGATACTTGCAAACCCTGTTTGAACTCTACACTGATCTGTTTTAAAACAGAAAAAACTGATCACATCATTCTCTGGCTCAAAAAATTCAAATGGCTCTCCATTATTTGCAGGATTAATCTAGACTTGGTAGCCAAACCTATAAGGTCTCCACAAATCAGCCCCAAATTACTTTTCTGACTTTATGACTGCCCCAGCCCTGCCCGAAGCTGTCCTACAACTCTTCATTATTCTTTAAACAAATATACATGTCCTGCAGTTTTGCTGAGGCAACACTAAGATGTAATTTTAAGGGAGGTGTAATAGTCATCTTTCATTTCTAATCTCATGGGTTCGATGGCATTAATAACAATAGTTACCATATAATGAGCCTGGTTCAAAAAACACTCTATGCACATTAACTCATTTTCACTTTCCTCATCATTTTTACTGATTTTACTGATGAGGAAACTCAGATGTTGAGAAAATTGCTCAATACAGCTAGAAAACGGGTGTGGCTGGGATTCAAATCCAGTCTGGCTTCCTAGCCACTGCAATATACTGGAAAGACTTATACTCTGGAAAGGGATTGTTCTGCTGACATTTGAACCTCTAGAAACTTTTACTGCTGCTCCTGGCTTTTACCAGCTTTACAAGACTTTGCTGGTTAAAGTTGAGACTTGCAAAATGGATGCATTTTTCCTTAAAACCAGTGTGCTCCCTAGAGCCACAGTGTGCATTACAGTTTGATAATTTTCTTTAATCTTCTAAAAAGAATCAAACAAAACCAGGGATTTCTCTGTATCGTCTCCCTTGCTGAGAAACCTTACTGAGTTATGTGTTAATAATAGGAATGTTTATGTGAGTTGTATAATTTAACTAAGCTTTCCATGAGAATGCACTGAGTTAATGGACAACAGCTGTGGGTAGTATTAAAAACAACTTGGCCATACCTGGATTACCTTTATAGTTGGAGAGACTGACCTGCAATGGTTTTCCATCTTGTCTGCGCATTAGAATCATGAGCGGAGCTTTTGAGAAATACCCAGTGGTTGCCCCCTGCCCTAGACTACTTAAATTGTAGTCTGGTGTGTATGTAAATGAAGGATGGGTTGGCAGACACTGGTAGTTTTTAAAAGCACCCTGGTGATACTGATGCACAGCTAGGGCTTGAGTCACTGGGCAAAAGAAAAAAGGTGAGTGTTTATGTGTTTATGGTGGCCTTCAATCCTAATAGTGATCCCAATCCCTAATTAACTTAAATCCTTAACAGTATGGGTCCTTGTTAACTGTCCAAAACTGTGGACAATTACAATTAGCCAGGCATGGTGGCATACACCTGTAGTCCCAGCTACTTGGGAGGGTGAGGTGGAAGGATACCCTGAGCCCAGGAAGTGGAGGCTACCATGAGCCGTGATTATGCCTCTGCACTGCAGCTTAGGCAACAGTGTGACCTGACCCCCAATTTTTTTTTTGACAACATCGACAATGGCGGTGCTCTGAACACTTCCATGAGCTAATGAAATGCAAGACATTTTAGATACGGCTATCCCTTGGAAGCTTGTTTTTCAGTGTGGGCTGCAGATCTGTGTCTTCCTCAGCCGGGAATTGATTAAAATGCAAAATATCAGGCCCTCCCCCTCAGTCTAGTGAAACCAAATATACACTTTAACAAGATCTACACATTCAAGTGTGAGAAGCACTGCCTTAGAGATAATCTTTTTCAGCTCCCTCATTTTATAAGTGGAGGAAGAGGAAAGTAGCAAGGTTGTGGAACTTCTGCCCAGAGAATGTAGTAGAACAAGAAGCAGAGAGACCATGTATACTGAGGCTGGGTCCATGACCTTTCTACTACATGATGCTGGTATGTCACAGAGATAAATTACTGTGAGTTTTTTTCCCTTAGTGAATTAAGATCATCTCTTGTATCGGTCCATTTTGCATTGCTATAAATGAATACCTGAGGCTGAGTGATTTATAAGGAAAAGAAGTTTACCGGCCGTGGTTCTGCATGGCTGGGATCTGCTTGGCTTCTGGTGAGGCCTTAGGGAGCTTTTATTCATGATGGAAGGCAAGGGGAGCCAATATGTCACATGGTGAGCATGGGAGTAAGAGAGAAAGAGAGGGAGGTTCCAGGCTCTTTCAGACAACCAACTTTCACAGAAGCCAATGGAGTGAGAACTCACTTATCACCACCAAGCCATTCATGAAGAATCTGCCCCCATTATCCAGTTGCCTCCTAGTAGGCCCCACCTGCAACACTGGGGAGCAAATCTCAGCATGAGATTTGGAGGGACAACCATCCAAACAATATTACCTCCCTTTTGTGTCAAGATTTTTCCAGGATATGGCATGAAAAATGGGGCTTTAAATGATCAAATCATGTCTGATAAAGGGGAAAAGACTCCTACTATAAAATGTATATATTACAAGTAGAGTTGATCTGTAAAATTTGATCTTACCTTTTAATTTGGCCTAAAAGAGAAAACTGTCGGACTGCTGTAAAAAAAAAATTTTTTTTTTAAGAAAGAAAAATGTGCTTTAAATATACAGCCATAAAACAGCCATTTTCTTTGAACTATAGTGGGTGCAAACAAGGTTTATGTAACGAAGGTTGGGTTTCATTCCAAGGAAATGAACGAATTCTAATAAAATGAATGATTATATAAAAGAGTTGGGTTTTATTCCATTTTAGCTCTGTTAAAAGTTACGTGTGGGTATAAATTTTTACCAGGCTACAAATTTTTGATGTAAAAAGATATCATTATTTACATTTTTCCATAATGAAGTTAATTTATTCTGCCAATGGCGTTAGAAGACATTATTACTAAATTATGGTCACTTGCTCAAACACTCTCTTTTGGACAAAACATTAAGACAAAAATCAAGGTTCACCTCCTCATTTAAGAGGTTAAGATGAGAAGGAGGATATGGGTCTTCAGTAATGTCTGGCACTGGGCAAGACACAGGCACCATGTGTTTCCCCTGTTAGCTGTGTGGCATCACCTTGTCTGGTCCCTGACACTATAACTGGTGTCTGTTACCCATGTCTGCCGCTTGGCCTGCTGCTCTTAAGACCATGTGACTAGCATCTACTTTGTTCCAACTGTCTTTTCTGCTGTAGGGTCTCCCAAGCTTACTGGGTTCTTCTCTTCTTTCCACCCCGTCGTGCCTAGGCCCTTTCTCATAGACCCATGGCAGCTGACCTCTAATCTCAGAGTTTCAGAATCTCTCTTGCCTTCCTGTTTGTGGAATGCCTCTCTTTTTGGTGGGAATGGCTCTTACATAATCACACATTCCTTCTGCTCCACGATTCATGGTATAAACTTCATGTTCTAATTTGGCCAGGTTGTGGCTCTTGATCTTTAAAAGGAATTTATTTCTGGAACATTTAAAAACTCTCTTTTTTTTTTCTCTCAGTGCCTGGATCTTATAACTGAATGAGGGTCTCCCCAAGTGCTCAAAAGCCAGAGGCAGAAGTCTTCTTCCTTGCAAGCTGGGTCCCCCATGGCCTGATAGCACTGTACAAAGAAAGGCCCCCATACTACCTGGGTGTGGAGGAGAGAGTAAGGGCGAAAACCTTGAAATATATTTTAAAACCAAAACACTGCCCTGCCAAATCCTGCCAATTAAACCATATTCTAGATCCGGTTGTCTCTCAGTTTCTACTTATGAGAAGCAGAGAGTTTAATTGTATAAACTTTAGTCCTCTTTGCTAGATAACTTCACAAGGTCCCTGCCCTTGTGAATGTTGCTAATTGCTATTGCTATTGTAATAAAATGATCCCTAGCTTATTGTCTTAAAACAACATAAATGTATTATCTTAATAGTTCTGGAGGTCAGAAGTCCAAAATCAGTCTTTTCTAAGCTAAAGTTTCTTCTGAAGTCTTTAGGTGAGAATCTCTGTTCCCTTGCCTTTTCTGGATTCTAGAAGCTGCCTATATTCCTTGGCTCATAACTCCTTCTTCCATGTTCAAAGCCAGCAGTGTGGTATCTTTCCTCTCTGGGTTCTGCTTCTTCCTTGAAGACTCCTCTTTCTGACCCTCCCCCCCTCCGCCTCCTTCTTATAAGAAGAGGGCTCGCCTGAATAATTTGTGATTATACTGGGCCCACCTGAATAATCCAGGATAATCTCCTCCTCATGTCAAGATTCTCACTTTAGTCATATCTGCAATGTCCCTTTTCCCACATAAGGTGGCATATTCACAGGTGGTAGGGATTTGGATGTGAACACTTTTGGTGGGGTAGATTAAGGGGTATTATTTACCACAGGAGTTCCAGGGGAGAGGACAAGAATGAGATCTAAATGGCTGGGAAATTTTCTGAGATACAGATTTATGTTTTGCTTTTTGTATTTTTTTTTTTGACCTTCCCTCATTGAAACAGGAAGCCAGGCTCTAACCTTGTCTCTGAGGGAGCAGAAGCAGATGTTCCTAGCAAGACATTTCCCTGACTTTTGGGTTTTAAAAACCTGAGTGCCTTGAGGAAGTTGTGCTGAGTGTCCTTGAGGGAGAAGTGAGAGGGAAGCATAGAGATGGCAGGGGTCTCCTATACTTGGGGAGGGTGGGTGGGATTGGAAATGGTGTGGGAGCTCTTGCTCCCTGAAAGTACCCTGAGGCATGGTGGGGCCTCTGAGAGAGGATGACATGGCTCTTGGCTTTGCTGTGGCTCCAGTGTCCCCGTGCATAGCCCAGAACCAGCATAGCTGCTGTAGCCCACAGACCACGGGAGTGTCCTGGTGTATGAGGTCCTGGTGTATGAGAGCAACCTCGCTGGGGTTTTGGACCTACAGGGAGGAACAAGAATGGCCGAGACTGAAATACACCCCAGCATGATGGGATGGAGATTTGGAATAAACAAAACATGGCTTGAGGAAGATAAGGAAATTTGAGATTTCTTGCCCAACTGTCTAAACCATAAATACAAAATGAAATAAGGTAATTACCATCAAAGCAAAAAGACAGCCAAGTTTATTCATTCCTTCCAGCTCTCTCTGAGTCTAGTATGAAATGCAGGCCAATAACAAGGGGCTGCACGACAGTGCACATGTGTAAGAAGGAGGGAACTATTAGATGCTCAGAAGATCGGAAAAGACTTGTGGAAAAAACTGACTTTGAAGCTGACTGGGTGATGCCAAGCCTTGGTGACAGAGAAAACAGTGACAGAAAGAGGGAATATGAGAGTAAGAGCCTCTGTACAAGAAGGATAGCCCAGGGTAGAAATTCAGCCTGTGCACTGGTAGCTGAGCTCGAGCTCCCTGACCTGGGGAGCCCCTGACCTGCAAAGGTCCTGACTTGGGGAGCTGTATTTCCAGTCCCTTGAAGGAAGGGGCAGGTATTTTATATGTTTCTGTCTCCTCCCCTCCCCCAGGAGAGTGCCTTGTGAAAATTCTCTTAGGTCTCTCTACACTGGCCCCAGGCAGATATGAGGGGAAGATGTTGAACTCTGCACCTCATTGAGTTGGAAAACCCTGGGAACATTCCACCGTGAGATGCACCCCAGGCGGTTGCTAGCATGTATCTGTTGCTCAGAGAAGTTACACTTGAGGTCTAGGTTTTGTCTCACTGTGTAGAGGTGCAAATTGAAGCCATAAGAATCAATGGGCTCAATCAGGAAGAGAGAGTAGAGATGGAAGAAAGGAAAGGGTGAAGAGAACTTGTGTTTGATTGTAGGTTAGCGGAGCTCAAAACACATGCTTCCCCCACACACACATACACACACATATATGTATTTTTAATCAAGAATTAACCAGGCTGATCTTCACAACATCATTTACTGTGGCCAAACAATAATATTCACAGGATGAAAGAAACCAATTGTTCCTTATTATTTGCTTCTATTTGCTCCAGATTCCAACCTGGGATTCTGGGAACTCATTTTCTCACAATCCCAGATGTAAAATTGTCCCCTCCCCGCCTCCCGCTCCCAGCCCCTCACTTACACTGGCCTGACTTTCATGTGCGTCCTGGTGACAGTGATGGAGGATGGGCCCAGGAGCCTCCTGGCTCAGCCTGAGGGGAAGGAGAAGGCCCAGGGGCTCCAGGAAGCCTCTGTAGAGTTGGTGGGAAGGAAGAGAGAGCAGGGGTGTGAGGCAAAGGCCCTGCGTGCCAGGTCAGTGCACAGGAGGATATCAGAAGAATAATCTCATATGGGTTTCATGTGACACTACCCATGGCGATGATTCTAGGGTAGGGCTGGTAAGGTGAGAGAAGGGGAGAGAACGAAAAAAGAAAAGAGGTGGGGCATGGCTGACTGGTGTACACAGCGTGGAATGGAATCCCACTGGCTGTCGGTACTCTGTGGGGATGGAGGAACCAGGTCCATTAAAGATCTGGACAGAAGGGATCAGTAAATGTCCAAGATTCTTTATGTGAATAGTCTCGGAGATCATTGCCCATGCCACTAAGCTTTAGGGATTTAGCTATCACACATGGGGTGGATGTGCTACCATACTCGTACACCTTACGTGATCAGTTAGGGTGCACTTTACAAAATGTCCAGCTGGCCTTGCATTGATTCAAGGAGAAAAGCTGTTTGAGATAGAACTAGGCCTGGGACGAAGGCTAAAGAGTGGTTCAATAATTTAAAAAATATATTTGAAAGATATATTTGTTATCTTTTGTTATATTTGTTATATTTATCTTTGTTATAAACAGAATTCTGGGTGCTGTGAGCTATGAATTCTGGAATAATACTGGACTGAAAATCTTTGTGCTGCCTTTGGAGAAGTGGTATTTGTCTGCTACTGCTCACACTGCAAGCTCAAACAGTAAGACATAAGGTAGGCCACATTATTACCCAATTAAAACAGAAAATTGTTTGATTTGCTTGGACTTTTGCATATGGTAAACATTTGGAGATTACAACCTTGCTGCTAGCAGAACATTTTAACTAAAAGCAGTAAAATGAACATAGACTTTGGACTTCTAGCTAGATCATTCCGTGATACACATGGCCACTTCTGCTTCCTATTGAGAGATTTAGCTGGCAATCTTAGGAAATTTGCATGAGAGTAAAGTTGACTCCAAAAGAAACTTGGAGAACATGAATCTGTGTTCAAAGTTCAGCCAAAATAAAGAAGTAGTTTCATGTCAGCATGAGTTGCCAATAATAATGTTATAAAAAAATATTTTCCGGAAGCCAACAGTCTTTTTTTTTTTTTTCCTGCATGAAATAACTTAAACCATACTTAGTAAACAGAAATTCGGGAAGCAATTTCAAACAATGGATCTCCACAGCATGCCACACACAAATAGAAAGTTAAAGATTGGGAACTTACTCATGCAAAGGTCACTTAGGTTTTTCCACACAAATGGAATTTGAGTCAACAAGTATTCTTTGAATGCCTATTATGTGGTCAGGTGTATGCAGATGGTGGCAGATGGGAAGCGGCACTAATGAGGACATGGTCCCTGACTTGGAGGAGCTGTCGTTAATTTGGAGGAACAACAGGAAGCTTGTGAAACCACTAAACAGTAATCTAAAGCAGTGTGAAACAGTGTATTTCAATGAGTAGTGAAATACCTGTAAGTGTGGAGGATGGTCCCAGAAAGTGAATGTAGCAGAGACGAAAGGGCACCTCCTGGACTAGAGAGGATGTGGAGAGGGAAATCGAACAGAAAGGGTGTTCCAGGAGGGGACAAGAAGGAGGCAAGAAGGATCGCATGTTAGGGAAGCAGGATGGGACTAGGCTGTCTTTTTAGCACTTGAAAATCTGTGTCCTGCTGGGCTTGGTGGCTCAGCCTGTAATCCCGCGCCTTTGGGAGGCTGAGGTGAGTGGATTGCCTGAGCCCGCGGGTTCGAGACTCGCCTGGGCAGCGAGATCTCATCTCTACAATGAATCAAAAAATCAGCCGGGCGTGGCAGCGCATGCCTGCAGTTCCGGTTACTCGGAAGGCTGAGACGGAAGGATCGCCGGAGCCCAGCAGGTCGAGGCTGTGGTGGCCGGAGCGGCCACTGCACTCCAGACTGGGCGACAGAGTGAGACTCCGACTCAAAAAAAAAAAAAAAAAAAAAAAAAAAAAAAAAAAATCTGTGTCCTTGCCGCATGCTGACTTTACTGTTTCTGTCCCTGTTGCTCTACATCTAAGTCCATTTTTTAGAATATTTAAACTGCTTGCCTCTCTGATGACCGTGTTCTTCTCTCCACGCAGGCTTGTTTTTGTACAACAAAACAGCTGGAGGTAGGGGGATGGAGGGAGTAGCAGTCATTTGGTTAACTGTGACTCTAGGTTGTGATCCAGGCTTGAATTAAAAATCAGGCTACAAAAGTGAGCCTGCCAGCGGTGTGAATGCCCCTGAACTGTATGGTCAAAAATGCATCTAATGGCCAAGTCTGTGTGATGTCTCTTTTACCACAATTTAAAACAAAACCAAGCAACGTCTCCTTGACCTGAGTAAGGGAGTTTCCGGCTGTGTTGGAGAAAGTAATATTCAGTGAAAAAACCAAAAACCACAAAACAAGCTATGGTTCAGCAATTTGGAATATGTTCTTCCTCTCAAGGAATCAAAAACTGCGAATGATCATAGGTTGTATAATGAAAAATAAAAGGCAGGGGAGAATTTTAGCCTTTAAAAGCATACCCTGCCCACCTTTCACCAATTACTATATGAATTAGTGTAATTTAATCAGTCAGCTTATTTCTGGAGTCCCCTCTTTAGTTGTTGTTGTTGTTATTGGAATGGGAACACTGCAGAGCAACCAAGGCTGTTGCCACATCTGTCATAGGTGTCTAGGTAGACTGTGTGTGACCCCAAGGACATATGGAATCGCAATGGGAGGGGAAAAAAACATATCATTGTGTTTATCTACATTTGCCAGGGGATAATCCTGGCTCCTTCACTTACCAATTGGGAAAATTATTTAACTTCTTTGTGTCTTGGTTTTCTCATCTTTAAAGGGGTGCTAATAATGATGAAATCAATCAATGCATGTCGAGTACTTAGAATAGTGATTAGCACATAGTAAGCAATCTATGTGTGTTAACTACAATGTTAGCTATTTCTTGATTTGTGTTAAGGATCTATGTCAGAATTTAAACTGGTGATATATAGTAGACTATTTTAGTCCACTTGTGTTGCTATAAAGGAGTACTCAAGGTGTGATAATTTATAAATAAGAGAGGTTTATTGGGTTCATGATTCTGAATCAGGCAGTAAAAGAAGCAAAAAAAAGACAATGCCAGCTTCTTTTTGGTGTTTGGTAAGGGCTTCAGGCTGCTTCCACTCTCCGCAGAAGGCAAAGGGGAGAGTGCAGAGACCACATGGTGAGAGAGGAAGCAAGAAGGGGAGGGGGCGAACATGCCAGATTTATTTTAACAACCAGCTCTCAAAGGAACTAATAGAACAAGAACTCGCTCACCCCTATTCCCATCAAGGAAGAGGATTAATCTGTTTATCAGGGGACCACCCCCATCACTCACACAGTTCCCATTAGGCCCACCTCCAATATTGGGGATCAAATTTCAACATGAAGTTTGGGGGGACAGACATCCAAATTATAGTGGCTGACCATCTTTAGAGGCACTAATAATAATAGTGTCTGGACAAGAGAGACTGAGGGCGAGCCCCTGGACATGGTAGCTTAGCTGAGATGCCACTCCTGCCCAACCTCCGCGAGTACCAGCAACACCTCTCCACACTGGTGCTATTCTGTGCCCCAGGACCTCTAAAAACACTTCCACAGATGGTGATAGCTGGGAGCAGAGGGCTGAGAAGGTTGGTTTTGTTTATGGACAAAGAAGGGATACTGCATGGAGGTGTGGTAAGATGAAAACATCTTCTGAAATCATCTAAGAAACTGATCCTATAGATGAAGTAGGTGAGGCTTGGAATTAGGGGGCCATGTCCATGAACATAGAATTTGTGAAATGGGAGGAGGATGAGAAGCCAAAGAACAAGCAATCAAAGAGGCAGAGACAAACCAGAGAAGATGCTTACAGAAGCCTTGGTGAAAAAAGTGTCAAACAGAAGAGGGGGTGTCTATCTGTGTTCCTGCCACACGTTCAGCTTCTACATAAGAACCTGGGGATCCTCTGCCTAATAGTTTACCAAACATTTCTCACAAACTCTGAGATTCTGGTTTCAAGAAGTTCTCATTATTAGTAAACGCCTGTCCGCTTACCGCCCTTCAAAACCAGGGAGCCGGCCATTAATCTTAATTGGCCTCAGCTCATGAAGTACCTAGCACTCCCCATCTTCCTGCCACCAGTCTATTTTCTTCTGCTCTCGCAAAGCGTGAAGGCTCTCGAACACCATGATCAAGATCTGGGCTTTGGAGCTACAGAGAAGCAGAAAGGCCAATTTTGTCCGCAGTCATGATGATTTTGAAAGTATGGCCATGTATTTTAAACCCTTTGCATTTTGAAATGATTTTAGCCCTCCTACTTAATTTGTATCATTTTAGTTTTCTCTCTTTTTGCAGCTCTGCATTTCCAGTTGCATTTGCTATGTGGCAGACTGACATGTAGACGCTGATTCATAACGGTCCCCTGAGCAAGTCACTTGACCTGCTGGCCCATGCTTTTCATCCAGGAAATTGCCAGTTAATTTTTAATAAAAGATCTCAGAGTGATCCTGTGAAACAAGACTATCCCAAGGACTTCTAAATCTATTTAAGATTCTCCTCCTTCCTTTCTGATGCCATCATCTTTTTTCTTTCCATAACTCTTTTTCTTGTGGTTCCCCAAATGTAGTCACATGCCAGAGCTCAAGCTGTGGCTCTCAACTCTTCTCTCTTGTTATGGACTGAAAGCTGTGTTCTCCCACACCCCTCTACCAAATTTATATGCTGAAGTGCTAATCCCAAATGTGATGATATAAGGAGGTAGGGTCTTGGGAGGTGGTTAAGCTTAGATGGGGCCATGACAGTGTAGTCCCATGATGGGTTTAGTACTCTTGAAAGAAGAGGAAGAGGCATCAGAGTTTTCTCTCTCTCCACATGAGCACAAAAAAGAGTCCACATGAGCAAAGAGTGAGACGGTGGCCATCTGCAAGTCAGGAAGAGGACCCTCACTAAAAATGGCTTCTCCTAGTACTTTGATCTTTGACTTTTCAGACTCTAGAATGGTGAGAAATAAATGTTGTTTAAGCCACCCAGTTCATGGTATTTTGTTATAGTACCCCGAGTTAAGACATGTCTTCCTGTGTTAATCTACTATAAGACCTTCATTGGTCTCCTCTGTGCTGATTTCTCCCAAGTCTGTATTTCTGCTCTTCTCACCTGGACTTAATTCTAGATCTTTGCTGTCTCCATTCAGATGTTGTGCTGTCAGTCCAAACTGAACAAATCCGGACTCAACATGGTACAGTCTGCCAGTCACCAAGACTCTTGTCTGATTTTTTCCTTTTTCATCACCTTCATATGTGTTCAATTGACAAGTCCTAAGATTTTGTTCACTTCTTTTTATTTTGTGACTTGGAGTCTCACTCCGTCCCCCAGGCTGGAGTGCAGAGGTATGCTTATGGCCAGCCCAGTGTTGACCTGCTGGGCTCTGGTGATCCTTCCACCTCAGACTTCCAAGTAGATAGAACTACAGGTAGTACCACCCCCAGCTAATATTTTTGATTTATTGTAGAGACAAGGTCTCACCATGCTTCCCAGGTTGATTGTGAAACCGTGGGCTCAGGCAATTCTCTCGCTTTAGCCCCCACCAAAGTGCTGGGATTACAGGCTTGAGCTACAGCGTCCGACTATTTTGTCCACTTCTAATGGGAAGTATCATATTCTGCTTCTAAAATGGTCCCTATCAGACAGTAATTCCCTTTTGGTTGTAAACTTCTGAGGATAAGGACTATATCTTACCTTTAGATCCCTATAAATCTATTTTTAAAAATAGCAGACACATGATAAATATTTGAATTTACTAGTTGACTGACAAAGAGAGTATTCTATGCTCAAATACATTTACAAAACTCTGAGTTAAAGTTAATTAAATTCTTTATTCCTTATTATATCATTAATGATTATTATTAATTCCTAAAAGAGGTATTATAATATGAAAGTCTATTTAAAATTACTTGATCTTAGGACCCATTTTTTTATAGCATCAATTTGCACCTCCCTAAACAAAAGTCCTCAGAACAAAGTCTGTGGAATGTTGTGTTAAGATAATTGTTAGGATAATTGACTATTCACATACAAAAAATACAAAATATAAAAGTAAAACCTGTATGGATTAGAATGTTACATATAAAATACACATACAATCTATAAACACATATAATAAAATGTAAGTGGTTATTTCTCAATTTTGTGACAGGGAAGATTTTTCTTAGCATTATTTGCATGGCAGAAACCATGAAATATTGTCACATTTTAATTACATTTAAATGTTTTTTTGTTGTTTTTCTTTTGAGTTGGAGTCTCACTCTGTCGCCCAGACTGGAGTGCAGTGGCCGCTCCCGGCCACCACAGCCTCGACCTGCTGGGCTCCAGGGATCCTTCCACCTCAGCCTTCCGAGTAGCCGGAATTACAGGCATGCGCTACCACACCCGGCTGATTTTTTGATTTATTGTAGAGATGAGGTCTCGCTGCCCAGGCGGGTATTGAACCCGCGAGCTGAGGCAATCCACTCACCTCAGCCTCCCAAAGGTGCAGGATTACAGGCTGAGTCACCGAGCCCGGCACATTTAAAATTTTTAATGTTTCTGTATATTGCAAAAACCATAAAATCAAGTCAAACACCGGAAGGTAGAAAATTGTGAATCAAACATTTGAAATGTATGTGCCAAATAAAGAAGTAATATCATTACCTTGTAAAGAATGTTAAAAAAGATAAACGTTCAAAAAAGAAAAATGGGCGAAAGACATAACAAGCATTTCACAAAAGAAGAAATACCAGTGGTCAACAATGTGGGGGAAGAAATTCAACCTAGCTATGTATTTAGTGAACTATAAAGTAATATAAAAGATTTTATGAGAATGTTGAGAAAATAGACACTGTTACATTGGTGGTGGAGTATCAGATTTGTATAATCATTTGAGAGTAATGTATCAAAAGTTTTAAAAAATTTGTGCTTCTCCCTTCACTCCACAATTCTACTTAAAGAAATTCATGGTAAAAAAAAAAATCCATACAAGTATTCAAAAATAAAGGCATAAGGGCGTTCATTGTCATATTGCTTATAATAGTAAAAGACTGGAAATAGCCTAATTGTCCAATTCCAGGGTAGAATTGTGTACAACAAAATTTTATAAGGTTATTTCTGGATTAGGGATTAAAGGTTATCTGTGTTTTGTTTTTTGGGGATTTTTTTTTTTGCACTTTTTTTGTGTTTTCCAACTTTCAAATTTCACTATGCATTATTTTAAAAATTAGAAATAAGTAACTTTCAGTTCTTTTGAAAAGCAGGCACTTCACATATAATGTAATGTGCAAGTTTCTGGATGAGGTAATAGGGTTCACTAGTTTGAATATCTGACAACAAATTGTTTTCATGCCTTAGTTCCCCTTTTAATTTTCATTTCCAACTCTTCCTCTTCTCCAAGTAAAACAGAGAGAAGAAATAAGTCTTCTGGATATGTTTTTATAATTCCCCTACCACAGTATTATCCTTTTCCTTAAATAATCTATCCCTCTAATCTGGCTTTATGTGAACTTCCTGTTTTAAATCTAAGGTTTTTCTTAGCTCCCTCACTTCCAAATCCCACTCCATCACTCAGAGAATTACTCCTGAGGAGATTCTCAAAGGAGGCCCCAAAGCAGTCCAGGCCCTGCCATGCTGGAGAAGTGTGTCAAGGCCTGTGCCCTTTATGAGACAGGGACATAGTTATTCATTTGGCAAATGCACTTCCCAAAAAAAGCACTACATCTTGCTTAATTGGCAGCATGGTAGCACAGCACATCTCTACTGAGCCTAAGTACTCCTCTGTGAGTTGAGTAAGAATAGAAGATGTGTTTTCCATTTGCCACAAGATAAATGTTTCTCTGAAATCAGGTTTATCAACATGAAAGAGCTAGTCAATCATTCTTTGCTTTTTGTCACAACCACATATTCTCCCTCTTACTCTCTGACCTCTTCTCAGACTCCTGCTCTGACTTCTGTCAGTATCTGGATTCCTAAATGTGCTTCCCAGGGTTCTGTCCTTCCTCAACACTGTCTGCCCAAGCATCTTTTCTACTACCACACCTTCTGAGCTCACCTGGCTGCTAACGCAGCCCCAAGCTCTGTGGCCAATCCACATGGCTTTTCCGGTTCCAATTCCACATGCTCAACCCACTGCCGAAAATTTCTCCAGGCAGTTCCCCAGATACCTCAGTCTCAACAAGCTACGTCTAAAACCAACTTACCATACCTTCCCCAAATGGCCAGAGCTTCCTGTTTTTTGTAGCAAAAAATGCTTTTCTCCTTTAAACTAGCCTCGAAACCTCAGTCACTTGTGACTTCTTTCTCTTTCTCTTTCTTTTTCTTCTGAAACTCCTTTTTACCTCTCACTCTGGTGCAGACAGACATTCCTCCATACTCTTTCTTCTGGTCACCCTTTCTTCTCTAGTATGGCCATCTTCTCCGACCTCAGCCTTATGCTCATGTGCGGAGGGTGAGGTGACCTTTGGCTCCTCCCCATCTCCCCACCTCTAATGCCTCCCATTTCACCACCAAGTCCATCTTCCTCAGGCACTGCCTGGGTCCTGTCATTCCTCTGCTCTAACGTGAGAGGGACCCTATCAATCCAGTCCTTCAAGCCCAGCATTCAAGACTTTCCATCATCAGGCCCCAATCTACCTTCCAATCCCTACTACTTGGAATACAAACTTATTAAGAGAATCCAGCTCAACTGATGCTTTGGCTATCCTACCATCCCACCTGAATGCCTGTATCTATACTTTGAAACATCTTCTCTTATATTCTTCCTTTCTCCATAGGTACCATCTCCTCCCTAAGTCATCTCAGAAACAAAGTGGACTTTGTTTCAAATCCCACTTAACCTATTCTCTTTTGCATGACTGTTTGTGTTCATGTCTAATTCTCCCACAGGATTAAAGAATTTGTCCTATACTTTTGTCATATACATACCCCACATCCCCTTGCACATATTAAATACCTAAGATATACTTGTTTAATGAGAAAATGGGTGAATGCTTAAATCAAATAGCCAGTTTATTATTCAGCCTTCCTGACTCTGAGCAGGAATCTCTTAGGGGTGACCGATCAACTGTTTTGGCAAAAAGATGCCCATGTACCACTACAATTTTTCACTGTAACTTTTGTCTCTACTAAAACAAAATACAGATTGTACTAATGTTTTAGCAGTGAGGACACTAGAAAGAATATTGCCATATGGGGAGAAAATAGGGCCAACTTCCCTGCCTATTGTGATTATTTCCATTGTCTGTGTATCATACCTTTCACTTTCTTTCTGGTAATGGACCCTGCATGCTTTCCTTGGCCACCACTCCCAACAGCCACTGGAAGGGAGATGTGACAAGTAAGATACAGTCTTAGGCTGTTCACTGTGCCCAAGACATGCCAGTCGAATCCTTCACAGACACTCTATGTTGGATCTGGCAGGAAAGTGACCGTAAGGATAGAACCCCAGAACCATGAGGAGCAACATCTCTGCTGGGAACCAGTGGCCTTCTTATTGCCCGAAGACTGTTATTTAGCAATCTAAATGATATCCACTTAGGCATCTTAAACTTTATATGTCCAAAATGAGCTCTTTATCTCTCCAATTTATTCTTCCCCTAGTCTTTCACATCAGAATAAATAACTGCACCTCCCACCTGATTACTTGAGCAAAGAAGCCCAGCGTCATCTTTGATTCCTCTTTTTCTTCATTTTCTATAGCTAATCTATCAAGATTTTTGGTTTTTTTTGGGGGGGGTTGAGCGTCTTACTCTGCCCAGACTGGAGTGCAGTGGCACGATCACAGCTCACTGCACTTAAATTCCTGGTCTTAGGCAATCCTTCTGCTTCACCCTCCCTAGTAACTGGGACTACAGGCCCACACTCTTTTTTTTTTGTTTGCTGAGAGAAGGTCTTGCTATGTTGCCCAGGTTGGTCTTAAACTCCTGGCTTCAAGTGACCCTCCCAGCTTGGCCTCTCAATGTGCTGGGATTACAGGCATGAGCACCACAATCGGCCTAAGAAATTCTATCGATTCTAATTCATATCTGGCTTTTTCCTTATCTCCTCTGTCATTCACCAAGGCCAAGGCATAGCCTTTCTCTGCTAACCTACTGGAGGTTGCTTTTCCAGCCCCACTTCACACCGGTGTTCTTCTAGCTCCATAGGATCCAGCCCCACACTGGCTTCCCTCCTGTTCCTGTAAGGACCATTCCTGAATTTTGCACTTTTGCATTTTTCCTTTCTGTTGGAACATTCTTTCTACTGCTCTGGCATAGTTTATCATCTTCAGGTCTCAGTTCAATGTCATTTCTTAAGAGGTCTCACCTGGCAGCCCCACGGAAGCCCTCCCCCTCTCCCCAGCTCTCCTGATTGCTTCATCTTTTTAATTTACTATGGTACTTATGACAATGGATCATTATCTGCTTTAATTTGTTCACTTTTGCTTCTTTCTACTGGAATGTGAGCTCCTCAAGAGTAGATCTTTTTCCTGGTCTTCTGTTTCACTCCACCTTTCGCAGGCTCAAGGCATACATGTTTATGGAATAATTATAACAAACTAATTCCCTCTACAATATTTTTACTCTTTCTTTATTGAAATTTCTCCTCCTCTGGCACTTAAAATCGATACAGTTATCCCATCTGTTACCTGTCTTGCTCTTCTTTTCCATCCTCTCAAAGTAAATGTTCTCTAAAATTTTTCTTCTGTTTGGTCCACATTCCAGAAGGTAAATTTGAAGGCAGGGCCTCCCTCACCATTGCATCCTTGGTGCCTAGAGTATGAGCTCAATAAAAATTAACTGATGAATGATTTATCTCCCTTGAGACTCTCGTGGCTTCAGTTTTTCATGCATGTGACACACTCATCTTTGTCCAGTCATGACTGATCTCCTAATCATGTATCCCACATGTTCAGTTCCTGCCAGATGCTTACCTCTGGGCTTCTTGAGGACACTCCCAGGTTGGTATATTCAAAATTGAACTCATCACCTTCCCTTTAAACATTCTCCCTCCTCCGGTCTTTTCTGAGTTCCATGATCATTTCTGGTGATAATACCATCATCTTTCCAATCATCCAGTTTTAAGATTGTGGGGTCCTTTTTCACTTCTTTTCCCACCTTCTCCCCCAGTTATTTGTTGGCTAGCCCCAGTTGCTCTTGTCTCATACCCCTCCCCTGACACCTGGTCTCATTGCTCCAGCTCTCATTGGTTCTCTGCCTCTTGGCTGGAGTTCTCAGCCTCCACTGTTTTCCAGCCTCCTTCATGCCCTTTCTCACTCAAGCTAGTCCACTTCCAACCACGCCCAGACTTCTCTAAAGTATCCTCCTACCTAAAAACATTAGCGGTTCTCCCGGATGAATAGAGTTAAATCAAAGATGGACATTTGGAATCCTTCACTGTCTCCTCCACATTGCCATTCCTCCCCCCTCCTTCCAGCTTCCTCCTCTTGTGTCCATCTTGGGCTTTTCTTCTCTAATACCTATACTCACACAATTCACTCTGTTTCCAATTGCTACAGATGTTTCAATTTCTTATGGCACTTAATTCCACTTTGTGTTATGCCTATTCGTCAGGTCTCCAATGCCCTTATTGAATCATAAACTCCTTGAGCACAGGAACTGCGTCTACTTCATGTTTTTAATCTTCTTAGGCCCAACCTGGTGCTTTTCCCAGAGTAGGCACTCAGCACACATCTACTGGATGTTGAAATGCACTGTGAGAGAGTGTTCGGGGGCATGGGAAACTTGGATCCAAATTCCAGCTAGCTTGAGAAAGTAATAAGCTTCTCTAAGCCTTGGTTTCCTGCAAAACTGGAAGACTGATGCCTACCTCATGTAGTTATTACGAGAATAACTGTAGAGCGCTTGGTACCTAATAATGCATCTATTTTTAATATCTATTTATTTATTTATATTTTAAAGATATGGGGTACAATTCAGAATTAGGTATACAGTGGTAATCATACAGGTAAAATTTTGGCCTCCTTTTGGTCTCCACTACATCTGATTTGCGATCAGGTACCCTTATTGATGTTATGGGCTCCCCTCCCTCCTCTGGCAGTGTCCCGCTACTGCCAATCCTTTTCTTATAGCATTATGGTAAATGTTCAGGGTCTGCTTGTGAGGGACACCTCATCTATTTTTCTTTTTTTTGAGTTAGGGTCTCACGCTGTCGCCCAGAATGGAATGCAGTGGCCACTCCTGGCTACCGCAGCCTCGACCTGCTGGGCTCCGGCGATCCTTCCGCCTCAGCCTTCCAAGTAGCAGGAACTACAGGCGCACGCTACCACACCCGGCTAATTTTTTGTTTTATTGTAGAGATGAGATTTCACCAAGTTGGCCAGGCGGGTCTCAAACCCGCAGGCTCAGGCAATTTACTCACCTCAGCCTCCCAAAGTGTGGGATTACAGGCTGAGCCACCGAGCCTGGCTTGAGACCTCATCTATTAATAAAAGTTTTGTTGTAAAGTAACTCATCAGATTGCTTTGTCCCTTTCCTTGGTCACATGGAAATATAAAATGTAAAGTGCCCACTGAGCATAAAAAGCTTCCTTCCTCTCCCCTGTATCCTATTTTATCCACAAGGACAAGAAAGACATCTACTTGCTCCTCTCTTACTACCCTTGGTTTCTCCCTCACCTTCCAATCACAGGAATGGAGAAATAGAAAGTATTCCAGAAGTACTATATGTGTAGTCATCCATTGCCGTGTGTTCATGAAGACTAAGGAATGAATGGACTAGGCCCCACAGCAGGCCCTGGAGGCTGCCCTGCCACCACATTTCCTTAGTGCCCCTGCTACTTTTCCTTTGCATAAGGAGGGTACCTGGCATCATTCAGAGCTTCCTGATTTCTAGACTGCTCCAATTTTGGTCTCCTTGCAGACTCCACTATCAGGTCGATGTGGTTGGTGATTTCCTGGGCCAGTTCCTCTTTATTATTCCATTTGCTAGTCAAAGGCCTAGACTCTTCCATGCCTGCAGTGCAGGCAACTCTGGGCCAAAGAATTCAGAAGACTGAACTCAAAGCCAGGCATGTAGGATCAGGAAACCACCTGAGGGTCAACGCTGAGGCTGGGGGTTCAGGTGCTATAAATTGTGACTGTCAAGTCCACTTGTTCAGAAAGGACTGTTTCTGGCCAGGCATGGTGGCTCACACCTATAATCCCAGTACCCTGGGAGGTTGAGGCAAGAGGATTGATTGAGCTTAGGAGTTCAAGACCAGCCTGGGCAACATAGCAAGACCTTGATTCTACAAAAAAACAAAAAAAAATTAGCCTCCCATGGTGACACACGTCTGTAGTCCCAGCTACGTGAGAGGCTGAGGAGGAAGGATCACCTGAGCCTAGACGGTCAAGGCTGTGGTGAGCTGTGATTGGGCCACTGCTCTCCAGTCTGGGCACCAAGTTAGACCCTAACTCAAAGAAATAAAAAAGGGCTGTTTCTCTTAAAAAGGACTATTGGTGGTCATTCCCTCTAAGACATACACAGAAGGCTAAGAAGATTGAATTTCAAGCTGTCCCAAATTACAGACAGGTCAACAAGAATAAAGACCAAGAGGAGACCATTTGGCTCGACCATTAGGAGGTTAGTGAACTCTGGTTGAGAAGTGTGAGTGTCATAGTGAAGGCAGAATTGTGCCTCCTCCCATGTCAGCTGGCCAACAAGTATTTACTGAGCATCAGTGATGGGCCAGCCTGGAGACTTCGTAGAGAGCAAAACAGACTTAGTACAAGATACTCGACAAAGCAGTACAGGAAATGGCTGTTACAGTCCTTGCCCTTGAGAAGCCTACCATTTCTCTGAGGAATGAAGGCAAACACACACAAAAAGTTCAATACAAATTATGTGATTCTACATAATGGGTCGATCCCAATTTTATAACAGGCTGTGATATATTTTAGAATTTCAGAGCTTAAAAGAAGTTCAATGATTTTCTTCCTCAGTTCTCCCTTTTTATGTGAGGAAACTAAAGCCATAGAAACAAATCTGGTCAAAGTCACATAGGTATCCTCCCTTCCATTGTACAGATTTGACTTTTATAACAGCTTTAAGTCATTGTTACCACCACATAATGAGAAGTTTTCATGTATTTCTTATGAGAATTACAACTTAAAAAACACAATGCCGGGCTTGGTGGCTCAGCCTATAATCCTAGTATTTTGGGTGGCCAAGGCGGATGGATTGCCTGAGCCCACGGCTTCAGGACCAGCCTGGGCAACTTGGCAAGACCTCGTCTCTACAATACATTAAAAAAATTAGCTGGGTGTGGTAGAGTGCACCTGTAGTTCCAGCTACTTGGAAGGCTGAGGCAGAAGGATCACCGGAGCCCAGCAGGTCAACGCTGGGGTGGCCATGCGTGTGCCGCTGCACTCCAGTCTGGGCGACTGAGTGAGACTCTAACTCTAAACAGAAAAACAAAAATAAAACACAAAATGCCACTAACAACCTTCATGAACACCATAACAACTATAAAAGTCAGTCCTAATTTCCACCTTTCCTGGCAAAAAAGGATGATGTCATATGACAACTTCACCGACCTGTGAACTATTCTGCTCCAGCAAGATGCATGTCCTAAACAGTTTGTACTCTTAAAAGGTTCTGAGATCCCTGGTTGTATGAAACAGTAGAGATCTCTAAGGTGGTCACTGCCCGGCTTGGTTTCTTTGATAGAGTGGGAACTAGATGCTGTGTTTGGCCACAGAGGAATTTGACTTTCTATGAGTTGTGTGACTTGAGTAAACAGCAATTCATTTGTGGCTTGTCTTGTAAATTCCAGGTTTCTCATACCCTAAGAAACACTGAATAGCATACTGTGGGAACAAACTTAATTCAATTTAGGCCCACCCCCCTTTGGAGAAAAGGCCATAAGGACAGCGTGCGTCTGTTCTATTATTACCCGGTTGCTCCTGTCCATAATGGATGTTTGTGACTCACTGCTTATTGAGGAGCCGCTTATTTGGAAAGTTGCCAAGGATCTTCTGAAAATCCAAACAAAATGTCTTGCTGCCTGGTTTTGGGATCAGAACTGAATGGCTCATTTTCAAGTTGGTTGGGGCCACACACCAAGTCGTTGGATAGAAAAGTCCAAGGGGACTTAGGAAGCTAAGCTTAGGCCTGAGGGTGTGGAATGCCGACCTTAGAACACTGGCCCTGCCAAAGGTTTTAGAGAAGGTCTTCCTGGGTCCACACTGGTGGAGTGGAGCTATCACAGCCCTTGTGCAATGTTTTCAAGACCGCAGACCAGAGTGCATCTACACCTGTCTTAAGATGTCACTGGTCAACTTCATTCTGGAGCACTGGTCTCAAATGGTATTCCATGGAATGTTAAGGAGTACAAGTTTGGAAAATTCTAGCTTCAACAACACTAAACATGTTTCTTTACTGCAGGACTTCTATAAACTTTTAATATATTCATATTCATTGTGACTCGTTATGATTAGTGGTTAAATTATGAATATCTGAAGAATTATTAATAAAGTTTATGAAACTCTAGACTGGGAAAAAAATCAGGAAGCCTGATCTGGTTCCAGACTGGCTTTGATTTGAAGGGTCTTCCAAGGCCAGGATTTTCTGATGGTCATCTAAGAGGTGAATGGCAGGTTTCACGATTGGTTTTCTTTGTCTTTCTTTCTGGATTTTGAGTCTGGCAATGAGGTCCCAAATTCTGGAATGGCTCTTAAAGGGATCCAGGCTCCCTGAGGGCACTGGACCATAGCCACTGTGTAGCTGACTGGAGCTATGTACGATACACTGTAGTCTAGTGCCTCAGAGCTGTGGAGTTTGAACAAGTTATCTTATCTTCTCTATCTCAATTTCCTTATCTGTAAAATGAGAATAATATCATCTGTCTCATGTGGTTATGGAAGATTAGATGAATTAACACAAGTGAAAGCACATAGAGCAGTGCCTGGAACACAGTAAGTGCTAAAAACCGTTAGCTATGATTGAATCTGGATTTTAGATCTCTGAGACTGCTCTGTAGATGGAGAGGGTGAGTGGGTGCCTCAGCATTTGCCCAAGTCTGTGTTTCTCAACTGGTGGGGTTCAGCTGAAGTGCAAATTAGCAATACAGTTTTCTCCAATCTGCAATCCTGTCCCTCAAAACCCACCACATATAAATATCATATTTGGAGAATGCCTGAAAACATACACTGTCTTCTCAGAAAAAGTAAAGTTTTGTTTCCATCTGGTGAGATTAACAATATGAATATCTGGTTCACATGGTTGCTTACGTGTTTTTGAAATGTTCAGGATGCACAGATCTGCACAGGAACTGAAAGTACCTAGAAGGTTGAACAAGTTTCCCTTAACTCATCTGTATGGCCCTCAGAATTTGCTTATTCAATTTAATAGTTATTGGTGTTCACATACAAAGTGGAGTTCCTTCCTTCTGATGCGGCTTAAGCTGTACAACTCAGAATGGGGGAGAATCCAGGGTTTCTGACCCATTCTGGAATGGTACCAACCAAGTCATCTAAAGTTTAGAGGATACCTTTGAGAATGAAAAACAGACTATTTATTCCTGCTGTGTTTGGCTGAAGTTTAGCTCATATTTTTGCCAGATAATACCATCTAACTGTGGTCTCAGTCAAGATAACCTGATTTGTTTTAACTAACTGAATTAAATCAGCTCAATAAATCTTGACATTTTCATGAGTTGACTAAAGCTACATGCTTCCCCCTCCCAAGAAAATGTGAATGAAAGAGTCATTGAATTATTTCCTTTGTGGCTGGAAAATAAGACAATGACAAAAAGGAAAAAGAAAATTTAGCCATGAACAGTTATTAGAGAAATTCATCAAGTCACAATTTGCTCTAGTTGTTGACTTAGTTTGCTCCTAATGTTTGATTCTCTCATATCTTCCTAGGGGATATATGATTACATATATAAATAGTTGAAATCAAATACCTGAATATGTTAATAGTTAAATATTTATTAATTCAAAAGTTTGGATTTTAGAGGTGGGCTCAGCTGGGTTCTAGACCAGTGATGCAATTTAAGTAGGTATTCTTGAAGAAACTATAGAATAGCTTGAATATTAAGATTTTTGCAGCTGAAATTAGATAAACAGTATAGTAACACTGGTTATTTCCTAAAGACCCAAAACTTGGATTGAACAGTTATTTTATTATGTTTTGCTTATATTTTTATTTTTTAAAATTATTATAAAGATGTGGAGCACAATTCAGGGTTAGGTATACAAATGTTGATTATGCAGGTTCCCTTGCTGATGAGGTATGCCCCTCCCTCCCCTAGCAGTTTCCCTCAACTGCCAATCCCACCCCCCATCCCCTGACAGTTTCCCACTACTGCCAGTCCCTTTCTTATAGTATTATAATTGTTCAAGGTCCGCTTATGAGTGAGAACATATGGTACTCTGTTCTCTGTTTCTGTGATAGATCACTGAGTATGATCGACTCTAAATCCATTCAAGGTGCTGCAAAGTCCATATGTTTGTCCTTCTTTATGGCTGTGTAATATTCCATTGTGTATATGTGCCACATTTTTTATTACAAGATGAGAAAATTAATGTATATGTTTGATATAAAAATAGCTCTTGGTTTATAAAAGATGGGAAGAAGGTGTGATTCTGGAGTTCCTCCAGAGGTAAGGTTTATTTTATTAGATACTCTAGGATAAAAGGAATATACACCAATAAAATAGAAAATTATAATAAAAGATATTTACGCTAGTAAATTATAATACACAAGTCATTAACAGATTAGCAAAATTATAATAAATAAGTAAAACAATGTATAACTGCCCTACAAATACAAGCATGTTCATTATTCCACAAGGTGGTATTGTCCATCAATCCTGCTAAATTTCGCCATCACCTCTAAGTTCAAAGCAATTGAAAGTTAGGTTCTGCTCTTCAAGGTGCTAGAGTCATATTGAGATAAAAAGGCAGAAACATATCAATTCCCTTCTTCATATAAATTAGATAAATTATTGCACATGTTTACCTAAAGTATTATACAAGATAGTTTATTGCAGCAGCATGATCTGTAATCTTTAAAATTTACAATTTAAAATGCCTACCAGTAGGAGAAATGAATGCATTGTAGTATATTCAATAATTAAAGTGAATAAGCTGGATTTGTATTTATGAATCTTGGAAAAACAATATTAACTGACAAAATGATTTGCAGATTGCTACTTTATAGTATGATAAGACTTGGGTAATTTATTGTAAAAACTGCTAAAAGATGCATAAAACTACACTATATGTATTATACGTGTTTCATATATATAAGAAAAATATAAAAACATGGGTGAGAAGCTGCCACTGTGAGAAAAAGCAAATGGGTTTGGAGAAGGGTATGAAAAGTACTTCAATTGTAAGTGTAATGTGTTATTTGTAAATAACAAATCTCTTAATCATATGTTAAAATTTCCAATTCTGGGTAGTAGGTATGTTTGTATATTGCTGTGCATACTTCTCAGTGTACTTTAAATGTTTCATTTTTTTAAAAAAAGACTAACAATAGATCTAGCCTCTTTTAGACTCACCACATTTATCTCATCTGTAAAGGGTTAGGAAATAGAAAAATATTCTACCTTGACTACTCCAGGAAGGATATCAAGCCAAGCTCAAGAGACAGTTCAAGATGTGTTATTATTCTTCTGAGAGAAATCTGCATTCTGGAGGGACTTCTAGTTAATAGTTAATACTCCTCCAGAGTATTACTTTGGGGAATTCAAGTAATGCACTGCTGTTTGTAAACAAACTCAAGTCTGACCTTTCATCCAAGTTTGTGTGTGCTTGGGTGAGCCCCGGGCTTCCTCAGCCCCAGCTTTTCCCAGCTGGCCCTTTGGCTCACTCCATCTACAAATGGAATTCAGCTAATTCCAGGCAGGAAGTCTCTAGCCAGCTTCTCTCTCTGCACTGCCTCCTCTGTCTGGTCAGGCTTGGTAAGGAGTCATGCTCCTGTTAGATTAACACACAGCAAATCTTGGGTCCCTAGGAATTCTGTGCCCTTGGACACTGTCTTCACCTGACTGGCCCCTGGGCCCCGCTGAAAGCTGACTCTGGCACCTAACCTTTAAGTCTTCACTTGTTGCCAATAATTCAGCTGCTTCTTCATGAGGTTATAAGATTTTATTGAGTTTGGGGAATAATACATTTGTCTTGCATTTGGCTGGACCATCTCTTCCCCAGGCCAGGCCAGACCTCCTATTGTTAGATGGATGCTCTCTTCACAGGCTGGGCTTCTCTTTTGAGGTCTCATCACAACTGCCATTTAACAATTAATTTTATAACTAGTTTAATGTTTGCGTCCTCTGCTCTGATGTAGATTGCATGAGGACCTGGACTATGTCTGTTCCTGTTAGGAGGAGGAGTGACAATCATATGTACACACACACACACACACACACACACACACACACACACACCGATTAATGAATGAGTAAAAGTAAAACTTTCTCTGTACATAGAGAATCATATCTGTGAATAAAAATGGGATATATTAAAATTTAGTTCTTAGAAGCTCTTTAATTTTTTTGAAAAATTTCAAATATACATTCAGAAGATAGACCATTATAATGAATTATGAGAGCACTTACCGTCTAAATTTAATAGGGATTAATATTTTGCTATATTTCATCTTTTTTTTTTTTTGCTGAAGCATTTAAAGCAAATGCAAGACATGATATTTTACCCGTAAACACTTCAGCATACAGTTCCAAGAAGTAAAAAAAAAAGTGCTCATTTTTCTAATTGCACTTAACAAAATTGACAATAATTCCTCCATCTAATATCCAACCTATTTCAGTTTCTCTTTCCATTTTCAGTTGTCTTACAACTGCATGAAATATTTTTTTACAGTTGATTAGATTCAGGATTAACTTTTTAGTGAGAATACTTCACAGATGATTCCATGTCTTTCAGATTATATTACTTGAGGAAACACACACTATCTAGTTGTTCCACTGTTAGTGTTGTCAAGATTTATCAGTGTGGTCAGGGGGCGGCATGGTCTCTTCAATATAAAGTTTTTCTTTCCCCCTTACAACAAACAAGTGATCAGTGCCTGGCACCCTGCAAATATCTAGTCCCCACTGGCCTTTCTTCTAGGATTTTAGTATTTGTTGATGGCTACAGCCTGCATCAATTATTTTATCAGAGATTGCTAAAGAGATGTTTTTGAATTGTATCATTCCTTCAATACTGATCAGCTGAAAGCATTTTGTAATGAGGCACTTTCCAACATCTATTAGGGCTATCTGGATACTTTGAAATATAATTTGTACAGAAAAGCACAATAAATACCTAATTCTTCTCCTTTAATTACCATATCCTCCTTTAATTACCATAATTTCATATATGAATATGTTACCAATGGATACATAATTAATAGAAATACACAGTTTCCACACAAGCTATTCCCAATGAATATAATTCTTGAGGACTTTTTTTGGTTCAGTATCTTTATAAGCTCAGTAGATTAAAACAAGACTTCACCTATCACCATACACAAAAACCAACTCTAAATGGACCAAAGACCTAAACATAAAGCCGCAAACTATAGGAACCTTAGAAAACACAGGGTGCTGCTGGGAACCCTACAATGGTCGATGGCCGCCGAAAGTAGGTAGGAGAACCGAGTCCCGCAGTCTTGCCTCCCTCCTTGTCCACCCTGAGCGATGCCACCGCAGTACCAGACCTGGGAGGAGTTCAGCTTTGCGACCGAGAAGCTCTACCCCAACGACCCTATGGAGTTACCTGAGGTTCTCAAATATAGGCATTCTAATGGAAGTTTTGTATTAAAGTAACAGATGATGCAGTTGTTTGGTGTATAAAATAGACCAAGCTCAAGATGTAAAGAAGATTGAGAGATCCCACAGTCAACTAATGCGACTTATAATAGCCAAGGAAGCCTGCAATGTCACCTGGAAACAGATTCACACTTTCTGAGACAGAAAATACTTTATGTAACTTAGTGGACTATTTAAGTCTAGAGATAATTCTTTGTACTGTCTTTTTACTGTTTACTTTGTAGAGCTGGGAATGTAAAGACTTTAAGTTAGAACATCTATATTTTTGAAAATTGAGCAAGAAATGAAACCAGATTGGAAACTTTTTGCAGATCATTTGATGTTGGGTAAAATATATAGCTGTCTGGCAATTTTGTGTCAGTAATTTGAAAATGAGATGAAAAGCCAGTTCTTCCTTAAATTTAGTTCATTTGCCTTTAAAATAAAATTAAATGTAACCATTTCTTTGGAGTGATATATTTCTTTTGAAGCATATAATTTGTAATGTTGATGACCAAAAAATACAAAATATGGTAAATGGAATTAATGTTGTGCTGTATATACATAGTTATGCATACTATATACCTGTTTATATAAAGTAGTATAGTCTGAATTATATCTAAAAGTAACTGAATAATAAGTATGCTTTACCATAAAGTTTCCAGATTTAAGCTATCTTTTAATGTAAGGGATTTGCAGTATCATCAGCTTGTTGAGCAGTGACTTTGAATCTGGTTTTCGTTAAACAGAAACATTAGCGGTTACTTGAATGCATGAGTAGAATGATGATCACTATAATGAACTGAAACCACCATATTGCAGAAATATTTACTACATATTTCCCATCTGTAGTTTCTCAGAAGGGCTAAGGATTATTAAAACTGTCAAATCTTTGCATATATCCCTATCCATTTTCCCTCTTTACTTAACCAAGGTGTTAGGCATGACATCACAATTGTTATGTTTTCCAGTAAACCAGAAGTATGGGTATTATTTGATATTTATCTTATATTTGTAACCTGAATTTTACAACCTAAATGTAATGTTCATATGTTGATTCTAAAGAGCGAAATGAAAGCACAAAATTAAAATATTTTTTGTAAAAATGTGTCAGGTTGAGCAGCATTTTAGCATGGTAAGTACCATTAGCATACAGATTTTGGCATGTTTCAGAGAGGTCAGTAAATAAAATATTACCTAAATATTTTTTAAAATGCGGGAGACACCCATAAGGAAACTGGCAACCAATTCCTGATCAAAACCCCAAGTGCCCATGCTATAAGAGATAAGATAGACAAGTGGAACCTCAAACTGAAAAGCTTTTGCAAAGCAAAAGAAACCATTGAGAGAGTGGAGAGACAGCCCAGAATGGGAAAAATATTTGCCAACTATATATCTGTTAAGGGGCTAACATCTAGGATCTATAAGGAACTCAAACATGCTGAAAAGAAAAAAATAAACAGCCCTATTCAAACGTGGATAAAATATATGAATAGAAACTTCTCAAAAGAAGACATATACAGATACATGAAAAAATGCTCAGTCTCACTAATCATCAAAGAAATGAAAATTAAAACCACACTGAGGTGCCACCGAACTGCAGTCAGGATGGCCATCATCACTAACTCAAAAAGCAACAGATGCTGGAGAGGATGCGGGGAATAGGGAACACTTCTACACATTGGTAGGAGTGAAAACTAGTACAACCTCTATGCAAAATAGTGTGTCAAGTCCTAAAAGATCTAAAAATCATCCTTCCATAGGACCCAGCAATCCTCCTTCTGGGAATATACCCAGAGGACCTCAAATCACTCTATGAAAAAGATACCTGCACACGCATGTTTATTGCAGCATTATTCACAATAGCAAAAACAAGGAAACAACCATGCTGCCCATTGAAAGAGGGCTGGATTTTAAAAATGTGGTACATATACACAATGGACTATTACACAGTCATAAAGAAGGACAAAATTATGTACTTTGCAACAACTTGAATGGACTTAGAGTCTATAATACTCAGTGATCTATTATAGAAACAAAGAACTGAGTACCACATGTTCTCATTCATCAGCGGACCCTGAACAATTATCATAATTGTTGTTGAAAAGAATTGGCAGTAGCAGGAAACTGCTGGGTGGGGAGCATACTTCATCAAGGGTACCTGATCTCAAACCAGGTGAAGTGGGGACCAAAGTGAGGCCCAAACTTTGTACAATAACCATATGTGTACCAAACTATAAATTGTACCCCACATCTTTAAAATAATTTTTTTAAATTTGACTTCAATTACATGATTCTTTTTTATTTTTAAGTTGACTGTGGAGAACTCATTCAAACTGGCTTCTCTGTCCTTTATATACTGAGGGTACCAAAAAAGGTATACATGCTTTAAGAAAGGAAAAAACTATTAAAATTGTAATAATAAGATGAATACAAGTCACATTTGACTTCTGTAATTACAAGAGGTGCTTATAGTGGTTACCATCAATGTTCAGATACTTCTGATTACAGCGGACGTTTCTTTTTTTTTTTGAGTTGGAGTCTCACTCTGTCGCCCAGACTGGAGTGCAGTGGCTGCTCCGGCCACCACAGCCTCGACCTGCTGGGCTCCGGGGATCCTTCCACCTCAGCCTTCCAAGTAGCGGGAATTACAGGCATGCGCTACCACGCCCGGCTGATTTTTTGATTTATTGTAGAGATGAAAGCCCAGCTGATTTTTTGACTTATCGTAGAGATGAAGTCTCGCTGCCCAGGCGGGTCTTGAACCCGCGGGCTCAGGCAATCCACTCACCCCAGCCTGCCAAAGGCGCGGGATTACAGGCTGAGCCACTGAGCCCCAGTTTACAGTGTATGTTTCTTAACATCACAGCCTGTAATCCCGTGCTTTGGGAGGTGGAGGTAAGTGGATTGCCTGATCCCGTGGGTTTGAGGCCCGCCTGGGCAAATTGGCGAGACCTCATCTCTACAATAAATCAAAAAATTAGCCAGACGTGGTAGAGCGCGCCTGTAGTTCCAGCTACTTGGAAGCCTGAGGTGAAAGGATCGCTGGAGCCCAGCAGGTTGGGGCTTGTGGTGGCGAATAGTGTGTGACTGCACTCCAGTCTGGACAACAGAGTGAGACTCCAACTCAAAAAAGAAAAAAAAAATGTATATACATTTTTTGGTACCCCCAGCATATGACCCTAATAATCTTTAAAAACTTACTTTGACTTCTGGCACAAGAAAATGTCTTAGAGTCATATTGTACATTTGCTTTTCTTTTTCTTTGCAAATATGGAATTAATCATTCCTCCGAGAAATCCTCTTTGGTGTTTCTCCTCCGTCTCACAGGGTGTGAGGATGGTATTTAAAGACCAAACTCTGCATGTTGCAAGTGCTCATTGTTATGTGACTTTTCAGTAGTCAGAAGTAGAAAAAAATTTTAAATTATTAATTCATATTGATACTTCCAATTAAGATATAATTGCAGAACATTTACTTAACTTTGATTTTATAATTCTCTACTTTTATCCTAAAAGTGTTGGTTTCCTGTAATAGTAACACAATTGCTTATTTAATTTATCTTGCAATATATCAAATAGTTAAAAAAATACAAATATTACTACTAATAAAACTGGGGTTGATGTTGAAATTTATTTGCAGTTATCAACTATATTCCACTAAAAATATATGTAACTACTGTTCTAAAGTTACTTAAAGTTTTTCTTTTTTTTTGGCCTTATGTTACCAATTGATACATAATTAATTTCATTTATTTCAGTTTGCTTTAAATGTATGGAAACAACTCTTTGCATTTTGATTTCTTTTCTGAATACAATTTTTTAAAAAGCACATGTTACATGTACTTTTTATAGCCCGGTAAAACTATAACAAGATGTCTTCAGAGAAATATTACCTCTATCCCTGACTCTTCTATTTTCTCTCCTATGCATAGCCACTTTTATTAGTTTTTCACTTAACCTCTTAGTGTTTACATTTTGAGAATATAATACATATATTCTGAGAAATGTGTCATTAGACAATTTCACTATTCTGCAAACATTGCAGAGTATACTCATACAGACCCAGATGGCGTACTCAACTGCACAACCTATGGCTCCTAGGCTGTAACCTGTGCAGCATGTTACTGTACTGAATAATGTGGGCAATTGGGCCACAATGGTAAGTATTTGTGTCTCTAAACACATCGGAATAGAAAAGGTACAGTAAAAATTATAGTATGAAAGAAAAGGTACACTTGTTTAGGTGTGCTCCATTTTGGTCTTAATGGAACTACCATTGTAGATGAGGTCCATCATTGACTGTGTCATCAAGTGATATATGACTGTATATTTGTATTCCCCTTTCTCACTTAAAAAAAAAAGCATGCTATTCATACTATTTAACACTTTGCTTTAAAAATAATTTAAAGCACTTTGGGAGGCCAAGGTGAGAGGATTGCCTGAGCCCAAGGGTTCAAGACCAGCCTGGGCAACTTAGTAAGACCTCATCTCTACAATAAATCAAAAAATTAGCCAAGTGTGGTGACGGGCACCTGTAGTCCCAGCTACGTGGAAGGCTGAGGCAGAAGCATCGCCTGAGCCCAACAGGTCGAGGCTGCGGTGGCTGTGAGCGTGCCGCTGTACTCCAGCCTGGGTGCCAGAGTGAGATTCCAACTCAAAAAAATAATTTAAAAATGTATTCTGAAGATCATTCTATATCAACATATGAGAGAGGACTCCCCCCCAATGGAATTTATTAAAAATCATGTATTTATTTTTACGTGTTTAAACATCAGTCACCTTTCAAGTATTCTGTTTGAGGCAATCCACCTATCAAGATGCTTTTTTCCATTGCTCAAAACAGTTTTTGAACTCATCAGTTTTGATAGCTTTTAGTGTTTCTGCCGTTTTTTGTTTCTCTTTTTCCACACTGGCAAAATATTTCCCTTTGAGGACTTTTTTTATCCAGGCAAACAAACAAAGTCAATCAGGGCAAGATGAATAGGGAGGGTGGAGCACAGGGGTCATGTCATTTTTGGTAAAAAAAAAAAAAAAACAAAAAACAACTGATGTACATCAGTGCGCTGTGGGTAGGAGTGTTGTCATGGTGAAAGAACCAGTCACCTGTTTGCCACAAAAAAAGTTCACTGAAGCCAAATGCAGCCTCTCAGAACACTAGCTGACACACAGGGCTCCTAGAACACTTACCTAGCCAGGAAAGCCTGTAAGGGCCCACCCTCCGGAAAATAATTATAGGTTTTTTTGGAACCCTCTTACATAAAACACTACCTTCATATTTTGTGTAGGGGCACAGATTCTACTGTGTGGATGCACTATAGTTTTTTTGTTTTTTAAACCAGTGTCCTATTGACAGATATTTGGGTTGATTTCAATCTTTTGCTATTATAATGTCACAATAATGAGGGTTGTGTGTGTTTGTGTGTTTGTGTGGGATGTTTTTTTTGTTAATTTTAACTTTGGGGTTGATTTCAATCTTTTGCTATTATAATGTCACAATAATGAGGGGTGTGTGTGTGTGTGTGTGTGTGTGTGTGTGAGATTTTTCCTTTGGGATAGATTTCTTTTTTGTTATTGTTGTTTTTTTTTTTTTTTGAGTTGGAGTCTCACTGTCACCCAGACTGGAGTGCAGTGGCCGCTCCCGCCACCGCAGCCTCGACCTGCTGGGCTCCGGCGATCCTTCCGCCTCAGCCTTCCGAGTAGCCGGAATTACAGGCACGCGCTACCACGCCCGGCAGATTTTTGATTTATTGTAGAGATGAGGTATCGCTGCCCAGGCGGGTCTCGAGCCCGCGGGCTCAGGCAATCCACTCACCTCAGCCTCCCAAAGGCGCGGGATGACAGGCTGAGCCACCGAGCCCGGCGGGATAGATTTCTAAAAGTGGGATGACTGAGTCAAGGAATACATACACATAATTTTTCTAGATATTGTTAAATTCCTCTCCATAGGAGTTCCCAATCACGCCTCCCCACCAACAATGCATAAGAGTGCCCATTTCTCCTCAACTTGGTGAACAGAGTAAATTGTAGATTTTGAATTTTTTTGTCAATCTGTCGGTAAAGACATAATACCTCATTATATTTTAATTTTCACTTTTCTTCGTGTGAGTGGGATTGTACTTTTTTATATGTTAAAGATCATTCGCTTTTATTTTTCTATAAGCCTTTAGGTCTTTTCTTGTGAGTCTTTTTCTTTACAATCTTTTTTTTTTCCAGTCGGTCCTGAAGACTCAAGTAGAGCATCACCTCTACCTGTACTTGGTTCTCCTTTTGAAAGCTCAAAGTTCAGATTATGAGCTCCCCAAGGGTAGCGACTGGGTCTGTATGGTCCACCACAGCACCCCTAGAACCTGGCACAGTGGCTGACCCACAACAAACCCAAATAACTATGGACATGGAATGTAAGTCAGATTACCAGAAAAGCAAGGTCAGAGGTTTATCAAGGCACATTATAGCTGAGTGTGAGAAAAAGTCTCGCAGCTTAAAAGAAAAGAGACACCGGTGACCACAAGGTAGGCTTCACTGCCAGATTCTGCCCACACCTGGGATCTGGGCTTGGGGATTTCCCAGAAGTCCTTTCCTTAAAGTTTACAAGACTCTGGCTGCAAGGAGGCAGTTAACCCCAAATGCAACGAGAAAAGGGTGCACCCTGGCTGGTACCCCATTCTGCCAACAGATGGAACAGAAGCAACAGAACAGAATGAAATTCCTGAATCCCAGGGAGAAAGAGAGGAAGAAAAAAGAGCCGGGAAAGAAACAGAAGTAGAGAAGGAAAAATGAAAGTCAGAGACATACAGAAAGGTGACTAAAGGAATAAGAAAGGCTGGCACAAGCTAATGGCAGCGGAGGGAGATCCTGTACTGAAAATGCACCGTGTCAGGCGCTGTGCTTAACTTTGCATGCACTGACCCATTTAATCCTCCAAGACAAGGTAGAAACTCTTTTCATCTCCACCTCCTGATGATGGAGCTGAAGCTTAGGGAGGTCACGGCACTTGCCCCAAGCCCACAGCTAGGAAGGGGCAGCGCTGCGACCCCGGGTCTGATTCTTGGACACCCCATTCCTTAACCCTCCCGATCTATTCTGCCTCCCGGGCCTTGAAACAGGACTGCGAGAGAAGTTATTATCCGCCTACCCATTTAGCGAACACTTACTGAGCACCAGCTGGGTGAAAGTCAAGGGCTGCTGCCTAGCGCGGGTAGGCCGGGGTGAGGGACAGAGTCGGGGGCCGGGGGGCAGCTCACAACGTCCATCGTAAGAAGAAGGAGCTCGGGGCCGCGGGCGGGCAGGCCGGCCAAAGGGGTGCGAGGGTGGGGCAGAAGGAGAGGAGCGAGGGGCGCCGGGCGCGCGAGGCAGAGGCCTGAGAACGGTGTCGGTGGACCCCGCGAGGCCGAAGGCTGGGGCCCGGCGCCGGCGCCCGGCGTCTCGCCGTCTGGGCTCCGCCACTCCGCGCAGAGCGGGCCGGGGGGAGTGGGGCGAACCGGGCTGTGGCGACCCTGAGAGGCCGCGGAGGGAGAAGGGCGCCCGGGGCAGGCGTGAGCGGCGGCGGGAGGCTGAGGAAGGGCGCGGGCCGGGGCCGCGAGGCCGCCGGCGGCGTCGCGGGACTCACTTGCCGCGGCAGCTGCTCCGGCCTTGCCTGCCCCTCCCGGCCGGAGGAGGCGGAGAGCGACTCCGGGCCGCGAGGGCTGCCGGGAGCCCGTTCCCTCAGCAACGGGGCCGGCGACGGCGGCGGCAGCCGAGAGCGGCAGCCGGCGGCGCCGGGGGCTGGAGCGGCCGAGCCGCAAGTGGCGGCGCGCGGGGTGGAGGTCTTTATCTACCACAGAGGTTACTCCATGATAAACATTGCAAGTGTTTTCCCAGTTTGTCTTTTGTCTTTGTTTATGAAGCTTTTTGCCATGTGAAACTTTTTAAAATTTCATTGTGTACATTTTAAGTCCGAGATCGGGAGGTTTCCCAACTCTCAAGTTTTAACTAAATTCATCATGTTTCCTTTTAATATTAAAATGAACTCATTTTGTCCATTTAGATATCTGATTCATTTGGAATGTATCTTGGTATGTGGTATAGAATATGAATCCAATTTTATCTTTGAGCTCATTTTAATATTAAAAGGAAACTCATTTTAATATTAAAAGGAAACACGATGAATTTAGTTAAAACTTGAGAGTTGAGAAACCTCCCGATCTCGGACTTAAAATGTACACAATGAAATAAAAAAGGTTTCACATGGCAAAAAGCCTCATGTCTATTCATATAAATTTTTTTAAGTTAAAAATTTTGTTGGGAAACCCCTGCAGGTCCCCTCCCACTGTGGGAGCTTTTTTGTCCTCTTAAATAAATCCTGCTTTTCAAAAAAATTGTTAACTTTAAAAACGGTTAAAATCCATCTCTTCCTCTCTGATTTGAAATGCCACCTACATCACTGACTACATTTTCATGTCAATTTGGCTCAACCGTAATCGTTTCTATTGTTGCTTGGGTCATCTCTCTTGGTCCATCTCTCATTCATGCCGTAGTCTTTTAACCAGTACCACACAGCTGAACTAGAGACTTTTTTTTTTTTTTTTTAGATTCAAGGGTACACGTGTGTGTCTGTTACGTGGACATAGTGTGTAGTGGTGGGGATTGGGTCTCAGGTGGCCCATTCCCTAGATAGTGAACATTGTGCCCCCTCGGTAGTTTCAAAACATTAACCCCTTCTTCCTGCATATTGGTCCCACTGTCTGTTATTTCCATCTTTGTGACTGTTTAGCACCCGCATACGAGTGAGAACACACGGTGTTCGGTTTTCTGTTTCTGAATCATTTTACTTAGGATAATGGTCTCCAGCTCCGTCCATGTTGCTGAAAAGGATATGATTTCATTCTTTTTTATGGTTGCATAGAGTGCCATGGTATATATATACCACGTTTCTATTATCTACTGATCGTCATTTAGGTTGATTCCACATCTTTGCAATTGTGAATCGTGCTGTGAAGAACATGTGGGTGCAGGTGTCTTTGTTATATAATGACCTCAGTTTCTTAGAGGAGATACCTATAGTGGGATTGCTGGATCAAATGGTAGATTTACTTTTAGTTCTTTGAGTAATCTCCATACGACTTTCCGTAGAGGTTGTACTAATTTAAACTTCCCCCAACAGTGTATGTGTTCCCTTTTCTCCGCATTCATGCCAGCATCTACTGTTTTTTAGTTTTTCTTTCTTTCTTTTTTTTTTTTTGAGTTGGAGTCTCACTCTGTTGCCCAGACTGGAGTGCAGTGGCCACTCCCGGCCACTGCAGCCTCAACCTGCTGGGCTCTGGCGATCCTTCCGCCTCAGCCTTCCAAGCAGCCGGAACTACAGGCGCGCACTACCACGCCCAGCTAATTTTTTGATTTATTGTAGAGATGAGGTCTCGCCAAGTTGCCCAGGCGGGTCTCGAACCCGTGGACTCAGGCAATTCACTCACCTCGTCCTCTCAAAGTGCGGGATTACAGGCTGAGCCACCGAGCCCGGCCAGCCCTGTGCTCTTTACCTGCACTGGCTCATGGTGTCCTGAGTGGCCACAATCGCTTGAAAAGTGTTGTTAGCTGGCATTTGGGATCAGGCCTTCCCCAAAGCTGAGGTGTTGTGTCCCATGTGATGTGTTATACTGTTGGCCTCTGGCCAGGAGATCGTTCTCGTGGGAGAAAGCTGGCTGCAAAGGTGGCTGTTGGGACTCTCCTTAGTGAGTGTTGCTCCAAAGAAATGCCCATCCAACCTAGGCTGAGGGCAGGGCTCTGGAGATTTTCCAAGTTTTCCATCTGTTTGGGGCCTTGGGGTAGTACAGGGGAGAGGAGCTGAAGCAACCCATAAGCGTGCAGTTTTAGCTACCCAGTGGGGATTAGGAGGAAATCTCAGGTTACTGGGGTAATGTTGTTGTGCACAACAGGCACAGGAGAGTTCACAAGGGTAGTGAGAAGTTGTTAGGGCAGCAAGTTCCACCTGGTTCCTGACTTGGCCTCAGGCAATCTGTGATCTGAATGCCAAAGTGTGGTGGACCTCAGGGCTTCAGATGTCTCAGGCAACCCATCTGGCCAGGAACTGTCTGCAGGTGTGAATTTTGCCCTTCGGCCTCATTCCCTCCCAAACCAGCTGGAAAACAACTGCTCCACCCTGCAAGGGTTGAGGTTCTAGAAAATAGTGGCTGACACTGCTAAAGGCTTTTTCCCTACACAACTCCCCAGCAGAGCACCGCTGTTGGTTTGGCAGTTTCCCATGAGGGACTGGGGTCCTGCAAGGCTCAGGGAGCCCTGCAAGTTTGCAGCAGGAGCACAGAACTCCTGAATTTCCCTTCCCCACCTTCCCCACTGCATTCGGAGACTGTGGTGGACTGTGGTGGTACAGGCAAGAGTCCAACCAGTTCCAGGCCAGGGTGGATTTTTTTTCTTCTTCTTTGTTCTTAGTAGTTATTACTGCTTCTTTGGAGACTCATGGGGTATGCTGCTGGTCTGTTCCTCTCTAGGTGCTGAGGAAATACCAAACTCTATCTCAGTTTACGTTGTAGGAGAAACTTGCTCTAGTTGCCTCATGTCAGCCATCTTAATCCTCTCTACAGATGCCTTTACGACATGTTTTAATATCTGATAGAGGCTCACCTCTTCTTTTCATTTCTAACTCTCCACCCCAACAATAGCACATTTTTTTTAAGGCTCTCCTGGCTATTCTTGTTTATTTATTTATTTTATTATTATTTGTTTTTTCCAGTCAGGGTCTCACTCTGTTGTCTAGGCTGGAGTGCAGTGGCATGATCATGGCTCACTGCAACCGCGATCTCCTGGTCTCAGGTGATCCTTCCACCTCAGGCTCCCAAGTATCTGGAGCTACTGGCATGCACCACACACCAGGCTATTTTTATTTTTAATTTTTTTAATTTAAAAAAATTTTTTCTTTTTTGCAGGGAAGAGGTCTTACTATGCTGCCCAGGCTGATCTTTAACTCCAGGGTTCAAGCAATCCTCCTGCCTTGGCCTCCCAAAATGCTAGGATTATAAGTGTGAGCCACCATGCCTGGCTTGTTTATTTAATTTTTAGCCTGAAGTTTAGAATTAATTTGTCTAACTCCAGAAAAGAAATCTGATTTTTTTTTTAAAAACTGAGATTGCATTACAATTGTGAAATAACTTAAAACTGACATCTTTATTATGTTTAGTCTTCCTATCTAGAACACAGCATATCTTTCCATATGTTCTGGTTTACTTTATATACACTTTTTAAAAAGAAAACGAGACTGTGCTTTGTAATTAACTTCCAATTTTTAAATATGTCTTAGATTTTCTACCTTAATACATATAGGTTTATCTAATTTTAAAAATGCTATGTAGAATTTTATTATATAAAGGTGCCACAATTTATTCAGTCTCCTTTTGATAGACATTATGCTTTGATGAAAAGAAACATGTTTTGATGAAAATTCCTAAATATACATGTGCAAGTATTTCTGAAGAACAAATTCCTAAAAGAGGAATTCTGGGGCCAGAGCCCCTTTGAATGTACATACATTCAAAGTTTTAATAGCTAGGACTTTCAAAGAATTTTATTTCCCACTTCAGTGAAGTTTAAATGAGAGTGCCTGTTTTCTCCCACACTGGCAAATACTGGGTCCATTCAATGTTTGTCATCTTTACAGTTTGACACTTTTGCTATATTGTCACCAGCCCACCTTGGCCCACATCTCCAGTCCCCACTGAGCCTTTGAGATGCTAGATGCGCGGTGACTGAATGGAAGCACACCTGGACTGCTCTGCCTGGGAGTCTGTTTCACGGTGTTACATGAATTTGCCATGACATCCATGTTTTGGCTCAGTGGAACATGAGCATTTGCCTTCAGCCGAGATCCTGTTTTGATTTGGATTCCCTTAGGAACAGACGCTAAAAGTTAGGGTATAAGTAATTTGGGGAGGTCAGTGATCCCCAGAAATACCAAGAAGGAACTGGAGAAGTGGGATGGGGAAGGAAAGGCAGCCTCCAAGGGGTGTGTTAACAAGTGTCCACTGTGGGCAAACAGAGCTCAGCCGGGGACCCTGGCAGCTGGGGTAGAACAGGCCTCAAAGTTATATCAACCGAAGAGTGAGGAAGTTAGAGTGTCTACCAACTACACGCCTGATACTGGGCTGAGGGTTACTCAGGGTCATTAACTGACACTTCTGGCTTGGTCTACGGGCTCACTCCCTGGCTATGAAGAAAGCCCGAAGGTGGACAGGTCTTGAGTGTTGGCTATTTTCAATGAGGTGAATGGAACACCAACAAAAAAAGGGAATAAATCTGAAAAAATGGAAATTCACAAATCTTTGGTTTCTGCTATCTTAGAGATAGTAAGAGTTAATTCGTTTATTTTAAAAAAGCCTCCACTCTCAGAACTGTGGTTTTTCTACAAAAAGTAGAAATACAGAATCTGTTTAAGAGTTTGTTACGATTTTTTGGTGGATTTTTTTTCTCCTTAGTTTATGTTTCAGATGTGAATAAAAGTCCATGAATGAAATTTGGCAGCATTCTATATTGAGTCATAAACAACATGCAGTCAACTCCCAGTTTGCCCTGGGCTGTTAATCTGACTTTCATTTCCCGATGACTTCCTCTCTCCGTCCCTTTGCTGCTCAGATCGTCAGTCCTTGACTCCCTTCTTTTCCAGTGCACATGTTGTTTGTTCTGCAGGCTTGAGGGGCTTTGTCTTCCATACTCAGCTGTTGTGAATGGTTTTGTGGCTAAGATCTGAACAACCTGAATCCCAAGTTCCATGCCTTACAAGGCCAATGGTGTGGAGCAAGACATGGTGTTATGTGTATGCAGTGGTTCTTGTCCAATACGGGGAAATCACACAGTTAGATCTATCCTTAGTGAGCTGTCACTGAACCATAGCCATGTCCAAAGATGGACAGAACTCGTAACATGTGCTAGAAAGGGGTGGATGGATAATTCATTATTCCAATCATCATGTTCCTATAAAGCATCTGTGTTTCTCACAGAGGAAATTAGACTTAAATGGAGGACTTGAGAGTGAGGGAAATTTAAAGAAAGAAATAAAGGGAAAAGGTCAAGTTTTATGTCTAAGAACCACTTGCTGTCTAAGATTGATTTTCTTTTTTTTTTTTTTTTGAGTTGGAGTCTCACTCTGTCGCCCAGACTGGAGTGCAGTGGCCGCTCCCGGCCACCGCAGCCTCGACCTGCTGGGCTCCGGCGATCCTTCCGCCTCAGCCTTTCGAGTAGTCGGAATTACAGGCGCGCGCTACCATGCCCGGTTGATTTTTTGATTTACTATAGAGATGAGGTCTTGCTGCCCAGGCAGGTCTCGAACCCGCGGGCTTAGGCAATCCACTCACCTCAGCCTCCCAAAGGCGCGGGATTACAGGCTGAGCCACCGAGCCCGGCTAAGATTGATTCTTATCAGTATACATTTCAAGACTCCTTGGCTAACTTGAGAAATGCAGAGAAGTGGAGGAGATGGATGTTGGACAAGGTGACTGCAAAGTCTTACTGGGTTTCAGGGGAAGAGGGAAATTATTTTAGGATCAGAAATATGTGCTTTGGACATATTCCTAATTTTAGAGTTTGGATTTTCCATAATTATGTCTTAAGTTCTCCTTTATTTAGTTAAGTTTTAAAAAATAATGATAAACCACAACAAAATCAAAAGCAATGCAATCATATGTATTTACCAGTATAGCAGAAAATATTAGTTCAGTTTCAGTTGTGTCAAAGGGAACAAAATAATTGAGATAAGGGGGAGGGGAAGAGTATCCATTTTTTAGTAAGAGCGGGAATCAACATAGGGAAAACCTAAGGGAACTCCCATTCTGGAGTGACTTACTGGGGACTTTTAATTTTTGCTAAAATCTTGGAAGATCTGTGTTTTGCTCTTAAGGGAGGCTGTTTCCTGTTATGATGTACTTTGTTTTACTTAGCACATATAATCCTAAAATTATGTTTATAAATTGCTTGGTAGACTAAAAAAATTAGGTACTTAAATTTTAGTTCATAAAATCAAAGTATTTTATAAAGCTTGTCTGAATACAAGTTTTGGTTTAGTAAGTTTGTTAAATAGAGTGGATGACAGTTACTCTTAAGTGGTTTATCATGTAATAATCTTAATGGTAGATTTCAACTTTTGCATTTTACTTTTCTTTTTCCTGGAGTAAGTTTGACTTGCTTGGTTTATTCAAGGAAATTCCGGTTTGTAAAAACTACTTATTAGACAAGGAAATGGGCAGAAGCAAGCATCTTGGACCTTTTTATTTGTGGTTTTATGAGCAAAGATCTTGGTAATTATATTATTAATATATTTTTAAAGTTTCTCCAGGATGTTCTATTTTTTAAAAAAAGTTTTTAATCTAAAATCTGCCATGTCCAGGTTTTCTATAAAATGTGTAGCTAAAATTTTACAATATTGCCAAGTGCCCTACATTCATAATTCTCTCAAAAGAGACTTTTCCTCTTTCTACTCCATCTCCCAGCCCCAAGAATCCCAAGTAGTAACTGCACTACATATCATTTAATTGATTTATAGAAGTGATTTATAATTTGGTTACTCTTCTTCAAAAAGGATCTGAAGTGACTATTTTTTTTTTTGGTAGACGCTTTTGACAAGAGCCAAATAATAAATAATAAACCGTGTTTATCTAGCAGTGGGGTGAAGGATCAAAAGAAGAAAACCCATTAGAAGATGAGGATAGCTCTTTGTGGGTGGATCTCATTTCTTGCTTTTGACTAAGCTCCTGCAGGACAGGGATTACGTCTGATGAATATTTGGTTTCCTCATGGGATATTGTGAGGAACCGCCCTCCCAGGAACACACTAGTCAAAACAAAAGTGAGGTAAGTACACAAACAAGCAGTTGAGCAGTTTTTAAAGTTTTATAGACCATTTTTAAAAGAAATGTAGCCCTAGTGTTTTGTCGTGGGAAGAGTAAAATCAATTAATTGCCAAGAAGTATTATCAAATTCTAGTTACAGACTATGACACAAATTTTTGCTGAAGTATTAGACTTTCTTTGACCAATCATTAATCTAAGTAGCCCATTCTGCTTATTGACATTTATATAAAGCCTAGAAAGCTGAAGAAAATCAAATCAAGCAATTATAATACTATAAGAAAGAGTTTGGTAGTAGTGGGAAACTGCCAGGGTAACTTTACCGGTACAGTGACCATTTGTATAACTAATCCTGAACTGTACCTATCTTTAAAATAAAAACTAAAAACAAACAAAATCAAATCAGATTTTAAAGCAGTGAAAATAACGATATAGCTAACATATAAATGTCTTTCTTAAAAATTGGTCGCTACAGGAGGGTAAATATCATCTTGCTGAGAGATGAAATATTTCAGCTCAATAACGGTGCCTTGGTGGACTGTGAGTATCTGAACCACATAGAGATGTAATGATGTGGCCCTCCAGAGCCAGGGATGATATCTCCCAGAGCCAGACTGCATCAGGGGAGAAAATTCACCCTAGGGGAAGACACATGTTTTGTAACAAGTGTGAGCAATTGGCTGAAGGCAACAATTACTTTCATCTTTGCTACTGAGGTTCTGGATCCTGCCAAAGATATTTATGCTCCTTGGCAAAGGCTAGATTTTAATTTCTTGGCAAAACACGCGCTCAGACGTTTCTTTTACAATATCTAGTAAAAGATCCCACTTTGTAAACACTCATTCTGCAGGGTTTAAAAGCTACAGTGGGGGATTAAATCACATACGCCTCCTTAAATCTTCAGAGAGGAAAGAATTCTTTACGAAAAGAGGACTTCCAGGCAGTTCACGGGAAGAAGTCTCTTTTGCAAAGGTATTTAGTCTGGCTCCTTTACTATTAAGTGTTCTCACTGATTCTGAGAGACAGATTGAATTATTGAAGCTGCTTTAAAAAATGTAGCGATACCCGCCCTTGGGTTCCTCGTAAATTCTGGGGATGATGGGCTCCTCTTGTCTTTGTGTCTGGCTGCTGTGGATGTGATCATGTAATTTCAGCACTGTGAAATCCCTGAGAACACTGGGGTGAGTGATTACTGAGGTTATTAAGTGTTACTCAGGGCAGAATTCCCTATTCAAGTGAGCCAGAGATCCAGGCATAAGTGAGCTCCTGGCGCGCGGCACTAAACAAAACGGACAGAAATAAAACTTCGGGTTTCTGAAATCAGTGACCTTCTCTTATGAGAAAGTACTCTGACATGGAAAATGTGTTGCGTAGTGAGATAGATTGCCTCCCAGCTGTGGCCATACTACCTAGCTGGTGTGTGATGTGATACCCATTTGATACAGGTTTGGGATCAGAGGCCCTGAACTACAACTTTCTGTGTTTTGTTAGGTAGAAAAATCACTATGTTGATTTTTTTTTTGTCTAGTTCTAAGTGCTGGGTATTTGGCACATGGTAAAATGGAGCCACTCACGGCCCTCTGAGATAACCTGTGACAGGCAGTCTCCAAAGGGAAACGAGGGGAGCCCACCTAAAATGAATTATTTTTTGGAGGGTGGGTCCCTTGTAGTACAAGCTTCCCCTGCTAGTTAAGTGTTCTAGGAACTGATCAGCATCAGTGGACCAGCTAGTGTTGTTGTAAAAGGTTGTGTTTGGCTTCAGTGAAAAATTTTTTTTTGGAGAGACTTTCAACTCATTTGCCCATTTCATGATGGTTGATTTATGAGCACACCTGCCCATACCGCACTGAATGTTCAGCAGTTTTTGACCAAAAATGGCATGCCCCCGTGCCCCATCCTCCCTGTTCACCCAATCTCACCCAGAGTGACATTTTTTGTTTGTTTCCCTGGATGAAAAAAAGTCCTCAAAGGGAAACGTTTTGCTGATATGGAAGAGGTGAAACAAAAAATGGCAGAAGCACTAAAAGGCATCAAAATTGACGAGTTCAAAAACTGTTTTGAGTAGTGGGAAAAGCATCTCAATAGGTGTATTGCCTCAAATGGAGAGTACTTTGAAGGTGACTGAATTTTAAACATGTAACAATAGATACACAATTTTTTTTTTAAAAAAAGAAAAGTTTATTTAATACACCATTTTAATAAATAAATTCTGGTTCTTTTGTGTCCCCCCCAATATATAGAGACCCTTTATTTATCTATTATTCTGCTACTATCAACAAAGATTTAAATTTGTATACTTTAAGCCCCCATTTGTTACACCCAGTCATGCTAATTCTACAATCTAATCTATAGCAAGGATGGTGAATTTGTGACACACTGAGATAGCTTTCCTCTTTAGTATCCATGACACACATTGTTCCTTGACCATGGCCTTCCAGTAAGTCTTCAGAATTCTTCTCAACAGAACACTCCAGGCAGCTATTACCCAAAAGGCTTCTTATAGGGATATAAGAGTGTATCATGGCACCCAATAGTGAGAATGTGGGAATGGCTTGCTGTTGAACTTCCTCTTTACCTGTCATCTCTGTTCCTCCTTGAGTTTTTATGGTAATCAGAATAATGCCCTCTTCCACTCCAGCCTAAAGTGACCTGATCCCTGGAACCTGTCAAGTGCTACTTACATGGCAAAAGAGACTTGGCAAATGTGACTGTGTTAAAGACCTTGAAGGCCAGGCACAGTGGCTTACTCCTATAATCCCAGCAATTTGGGAGGCTGAGACAAGAGGATCTCTTGAGGCTAGAAGTTCAGACTAGCTTGGGTAGCATAGTGAGACCCCATCTCTACAAAAACATTTAAGAATTAACCAGGCATGGTGGCACGGAGCTCTTGTCCCAGCTACTCGGGAGACTGAGGCAGAAGGATCACTTGAACCCAGGGGTTTGAGGCTGCAGGGAGCCATAATCATCACTCTGGCCTAGATGACAGAACAAGATCTTGTCTCAAAAAATATAAATAAAAGTGACTTTTAGATGAAGAGGTTATCCCGCACTATCCAGATGGGCTGATGTAAACACAAGGGTCCTTTTAAGAGGGGGGCAGGAAGGCCAGAGTCAGAGAAGAGGATGGGACAATGGAAATGGTGGTTGGAGTGTTGTAGCCATAAGCCAAGGAATTCAGGCAAACTGTATAATATGACAAAAAGCAAGGATATGGAATTCCCCCTATGCTCTTCAGAAGGACTGCAACCCTGCTAACCCACTTTACACAATCTGATCCCAGCACTATAAAATAATAAATCTGCATTTTTGTTGTTCTTGTTTTGAGTTGGAGTCTCACTCTTTTGCCCAGGCTGGAGTGCAGTGGCATGCTCACGGCTACTGCAGTCTCAACCTGCTGGATTCAGGTAATCCTCCTGTCTCAGCCTTCTGAGTTGGAACCACAGGCATGCACCACCATGCCCAGCTAATTTTTTTTTTAATTGTAGAGACGAGGGCTCGTCATGTTGCCCAGGTTGGTCTCGAACCCGTGGGCTCAGGCAACCCTAATCTGCATGTTTTAAGCCATTACATTTATGGTAATTTGTTATAGCAGCAACAGGAAGTTAACCAGTGTTCGCCTCCTGTGTCTGTTTCTACTGAATGGCCCTTTCTGTTTTTTAGCTCATGTAGCACAATGTGGCCTCCCCAAGGTGCCCAAGGGTACACATGGCAGGTGCTGTCACACACACACAGACTTTGACTCTACTCTCTTTGTCCCATTTCCAAATTCCAGAAAGTGAATGTGACCAGGCCAGCTCAGGACAGGGGTTTTCCCCTTGGTTGGCCAGCCAAAACCAAAAAGTCAGGTCATACTGAGTAACATTTCCTGTTTTGTATGTTTGTGTATATACACTTAAATATTAATATCTTGACCCTTGTTCTTTAATATAAAGAATCGCTCTTTAGAGATGAATGGCTGATTGTTCTTGTGCTATTTACCATGACAGATTTTAGTGTGAGATTATAGCATTTTCTACAATTGCTGTACCTGTGATTTCTTCATAAGCAAAAGATAGTTTTATTGATTGAAATGATTAGAATCCTAATATTTTTACTTCCTTTTTTTTGTTGTTTTCTTATCCAGTCTTTTATGAGCAGAGAAGACAGGGCATATAGCTTGATCCCTGGTTAGATAATGCAATCCATGATCCATGTGATTATGTGGTATTTGCACTATTCACAACAGATGCCAACTAGATGCTAGGTTCTATGCTAAATAAATAGGACAAAGTTCCTGCACATGAGAAAGTCATATCCTAACAAGGGAGGCTGTGTTCCAGAAAATTTTGAATGACGAGATTTGGGAAAGGATCATACATTTTATTTTGTACTCTACTTAGGGAATAATTATGCTCTCCTTATTTCAGAACCTCCTGTGAAAATAAGAGTCACCAATCCTATTACACAGAAAAACAGAAATTTCATCTTAATGCTATATTTACTGATACAAAGTATTTACAAATTCATGATGATTATTCAGAACAGAATTCCCTGCTTTAATCTCCTGTGGTAAGGTTCAAAATACCCAAGAACACTAAGTCAGGGCTTCTGCCAGTTAGCCCTGTATTAGGAAAGAGTGTTTATTAGTCAGAAAAAGTAGCATGTAAATTAAGCATTCCTGTGTGCTGAGCAAGTAGGCAATCTGGACGCATCATACTTAGAAAGAGATCTGAACTGTGGGGTCGCTGAACCTCTTGGCCAACTTTGTCAGTAAGTTGTTGTTTCTGTATAGCTGTTTGAATGTTAACTCAGAATCTGCCGCCCAGAAAATCAACTGCAGATCATTTGTTAAATGAGAGAGTGGTGAAAACATTATCCTTTTGTTATTCTTCAGAAAACATGAGCTGGTGTCAGGCAAGAGCCTCAAAAGCAAATGGATTGGAGACTTTTTTCCCAGTTGTGATGGGAATAGCAAAGGTAGTCTGGAAGACTGTGTTTGCTCCAGCCTTTGATTTTATGGCTTATATAAGGTTTAAGTCAGTAAACAAATAAATGAACCCATGGTCTATAAAAAACATTGGATGAGCCAGGAGTAGGTAACAGTTTTTCTGACAGTTGTTCTGAATTTTGTTTGGCTATCTTCTCCAGAAAAGCAACAGGAAGTGTCCTTTGGTTGATTGCAGCACACATTGTCCTGGGCAAATATATAAGTCTCTGGGCACTGTGCTCTCCAGAGATCTCTGACGAGAGAGTGTCACCAAAGTTGTTATTATGAGAACCCTTTTTGAAGAAACCCAACTTGGCAGCTTCAATTGCATGAAACTCTGTCTCTCAATCTCTCTCTCTCTCCCTCTCCCTCTCCCTCTCCCGCTCCCTCCCTCCCTCCCTCCCCAACACACACTTAGTCCATTTTCTTACTTTATCTTTGTAGAGTTATGTATTTTATTTCTTTACATTACTAAACTATTGGTTCTTTAATTATTAAAGGTTTCAGACTCACAGAAAGCATAGAAAATATAACAGAGACGTAGGGTCCATTATTTAGAATTTAAACTATCAACAATGTATTTTATTTACTTCAGGTTTATTTTATTTTATTTTTTAATTGTGGGGACAGTTCAGGGTTAGGTATACAAATGTTCATTGTGCAGGTACCCTTGTTGATGAGGTGTGCCCCCGCTCGCCAGGCAGATCTCGACTACTGTCGATCCCACCTTCTTGTCTCCCCTCCCCCCTGCAGTTGCCTGTGCTTCAGTTTTTTATTAAGAAACGAAGGTGTGAAACCTTTATCCCATTCCTGTCCCTCCATCTCCAGAGACACCCGTCATCAGGAAGTTGTGGGGTATCCATCCTTCTATGTTTTTGTGTCTTTACTGTAGATGTCTGTGTTCATTAAAATATTTGATTCGGTTTGCATGTTTTAAAATTTTACACAATGTCTGTTTTTTCTACAAATCAGTCCGAAACTTGACTTTTTTCCTACTCAGTATTTTTATTGATACTTATCCATTAAAAAAATTGAGATTTAGTTATCCAGTCATTTTATTTTACTTTTTAATTTATTTTTATTTTTTATTTTTTTTTTGAGTTGGAGTCTCACTCTGTCGCCCAGACTGGAGTGCAGTGGCCGCTCCCGGCCACCGCAGCCTCGACCTGCTGGGTTCTGGCGATCCTTCCACCTCAGCCTTCCAAGTAGCCAGCACTGCAGGTACACACTACCACGCCCGGCTAATTTTTTGATTTATTGTAGAGATGAGGGCTCACCAAGTTGCCCAGGCGTGTCTCGAACCTGTGGGCTCAGGCAATCACCTCAGCCTCCCAAAGCGTGGAGTTACAGGCTGAGCCACCGAGCCCGTCTTATCCAGTCATTTTAAATGAGGTGTGACTATTTGCCTGGTACGGTGAAAAATATGTTTTAGTTAGCAATTATCTAGTTACTGATAAGGTTGACCATATTTTCATACTATTTTTCTTGGCCATTTAAGATCTCTCTCCTGTATGACTGAAGTTGGAGTCTCACTCCGTTGCCCAGGCTGGAGTGCAGTGGCACACTTGTGGCCACCCCAGCACCAACCTGCTGGGCTTAGGTGATCCTTCTGTCTCAGCCTTCCAAGTTGCTGAACTACACGTGTGCGCTACCATGCCCAGCTAATTTTTTGATTAATTGTAGAAATGAGGTCTCCCCATGTTGCCCAGTCTGTTCTCAAACCCGTGGGCTCAGGCAATCCCCTCACCTCGGCCTCCCAAAGTGCTGGGGTTACAGGCTTGAGCCACTGCACCCAGCCAGAAATTATTTTTATAATCTTGATTCCAAGCTGTTTTGGCTACATGAGTGGCGGAGGTCTTTTAGAGTTTGTGGTTTGTTTTTAATGTTATCTATGGTGTCATTTATTGTGTAAGAATATTACATTTTGATGTATACAGTTTATCACTTGTGCTTTTTTATTGTGGTAAAATGCACATAGCATAAAATTGACCATTAGTGACACTGAGTATATTCACCATATATACACCATATTAAGTGCAATTATCACCACTTAAAACTTTCATCACTCAAAAAGGGTACATCAAGCAGTTACTCTCTATTATCCTCCCACCCGCTCCTCCTGGAAACCACTTATCTGTTATCTCTATAAATTTTCTGAATCTGGATATTTCATATATATGGAAACATACAATATGTGATCTTTTGTGTCTGGCTTCTTTCACTTACCATAATGTTTTCAAGGTTCATTCATGATGTAGTACCTGTCAGTAATTTATTCCTTTTTATGGATGAATAATATTGAAATATATGTATATGGCACACTTTGTTTATCCACTTATCAGTTAGTGGATATTGTTGTTTCATCTTTTTGGTTATTATGAATAGTATTGCTTTGGACACTGGCATACAAGCATCTGTTTGAGTCCCTAATCAGTTTTGGGGAGTATACACCTAGGAAAGGAATTGCTGGGTCATATGGCAATTCCATGTGTCATTTTTTGAGGAACACTTGAAATGTCTTCCACAGCAGCTGCATCCTTTTGCATTTCCTTTAGCAATATATGAAAGTTCCAATTTTTCCACAGTCTTGCCAACACTTACTTTTCATTTACAAAAAGTTATTATTATGACCATGCTATTGGATGTGAAGTGGTATCTCACTGTGGTTTTGATTTACACTTGTCTAATGGCTTATGATATTGAGCATCTTTGCATGTACTTGTTTGCCATTTATATATCTTCTTTAGGGAAATGTCTAAGTCCTTGACATTTTAAAATGACATAAACATTTAAAATGTTTATCTTTCTGCTATTGAATTGTAAGAGCCCTTTATATATTATACATATTAGACTCTTATCAGATACATAATTTGCAAATATTCCTCCCATTTTATAGGTTGTCTTTTTACTTTCTTTATAGTGTCCTTTGATTGCATAAAAGTTTTGCATTTTGATTAACTCCAATTTATTTTTTCTTTTGTTGTTTGTGCTTTTGATGCCAATCTAAGAAACCATTGGCAAATCCAAGGTCATGAAGATTTAGCCCTATTTTTTTCTAAGATTTTAATTGATTCAGCTCTTAGATTTAGGTCTTTGATCCATTTTGGGTTGATTTTTATACAAGTGGACCATCTTATAGATGTATAGAAGTTCTTTCTATATATTCTCACTATTATTTTGTTGTTGTTGTTACATGGATGGCAAACATTTTTGAGAGTTTGCAGTTTGTCTTTTTACTTTATCCATAGTGTCTTGTTATGGAGGAGTATTACATTTTTATGTATACAATTTATCATTTGTTCTTTTGGGATTGATTTTAGAAATTTTTCATTAACTGAGGTCATACTGTTTTTGTCTGTATTTTAATATTGTCCCCACCTTTTGGTCTATACAATTTATCTGAAATTTATTCTCTTTTATGTGATGAGCATGATATCTAATTATTGTTTTTCCTACATGCACAACTAGTTGTCTCAGTAGTGTTTATTGGCTTTTCCTCCTAAATTGTAAAACTACTTATGTCATTTACCCAGTTACCATATATGATAACCCTATTCTGGGTTCTGCTTACTTATACCTCTTTCAGTAATACCCAATTTTAGTTAGTAGGGATTTACTATAAGTCTTAGTATCTAGTATGGCAAGGACTGTCTTCTGGTTCTTCTTCAAAATTGCCTTGGTTTGGTAGACAGAATAATGACCCAAAGAGGTCGACATCTTAATCCCTAGAGTCCTTATACTTTATGTGACAGAAAGGACTTTTCCTAAATGATTAAGAGAGATAATTCTGAATTTTCCAGGTAGAGCCAATGTCATCAAAAGGGTTCTTGTACAAAGGAGGAAGGAGGATGAGGATCAGAGAAGGAGACATGATGATGGATGCAGAGGTCAGAGTGTTGTAGCCAGGCACCAAGGAACGTAGGCAGGCTCTAGATGATGGAATAGGCAAGGTGGGGATTCTCCCTTCGAAACTCCAGGAAAAACCCAGCCTGGCCAACAACCTGATCTTAACCCTGTGTGACTCATTTTGAACATGTGATCTTCAGGACAGTAAGATATTAAAAGTTAAATCTCTAAGTTGGTGGTAATCTGTTGCAGCAGCAATAGAAAGCTAATATACTTGGTTATTCTTGCTCTTTACTCTTCTACGTGAAGTTAGAATAATTTTAAGTTACACATACACAAATCCACAAAATGTCTTGATTGGATTTGCATGGACTGTCTGGATAAATTTGGCAAGAGTTGCTATCTGTACATTATTGAGTCTTCCTGGTTGTAAGCTTAATATGTCTATACATTTAATCAGTCTTCTATGTCTTTCAATAAAGTAGTATAATTTTCTCCATCAAGGTCTTTCATAATTTTTGATAGATTTATTCTGAGCTATTTTGTAGTTTTTGTTGTTCATAGAACAGAATTTTAAAAAATTGTATGTTCTCATTTGTCATTGTTTATGTGGAAGAACACAATAGGTTTTTCCCACTCAAACTTTCCAGCAAACTTGCTGAACTTTGAAAAGAAATTCTAGGCCAGGCACAGTGGTTCACACCTGCAATCCCAGTACTTTGGGAGGTCCAGGTGGGAGGATTGCTTGAGCCCAGGAGTTTGAGACAAACCTGGGCAACATAGTAAAACCTCATTGATCTCTACAAAAAAATAAAAAAATTAGCTGAGTTTGGTGGCAGGCATCTGTTGTCCCAGCTACTTGGGAGGCTAAGGAGAAAGAATTGTCTGAACCCAGGAGGTCCAGGCTGTAGTGAGCTGAGATGGTGCCACTGCACTCCAACCTGGGCGACAGAGTGAGACCCCAACTCAAAAAAAACCTCAAATTAATAACTTGCTTAAAGTGCCCACTGGATTTTCCATGCAGACAATCAGTATTTACAAAGAATGTATCTTCCTTTCTAATCCTCATACTTAACTTTTGTTTCTTGTTTAACTGCATTGTTTAGGCTTCTAGGCCAGCAGAGCCAGGCAGCTCCTAGGGTATTTTCTTCTTGTTCTGGTCAGTTGGCTATATAGTCATATATCTATATCTATATTTTTTCAATTTTTTAATGAATGAATGAATAAGTAAATAAACAAATAAACAAACAGCATATACTGTTCTGGGGATAACCTTGTCCAAGCCATGGAGACTAGTTGCTTGATTAATTCTATCAATTCTTAACAACAAAAAAAGAATATGTATGTATGTATATATATATACATACACCCATCAGTTCTATAAATATAAAGTTCTCTCTGGAATGTTTCATCTTTGTACCATTTGTTTTCCTTGGCCTAAAAGACAGCCTTCTTGGGAAAGTTGGTAGACTTGCCCTTACAAACCCTGTTTATGCTATGAAGCTTGAAATATCTCTGAAGGAAGCAATAAGCCCGCTAAAACTCAATAATAGTGTTATCTTTTTCTAGGATCTCTTTTAACCATTTAGGAAATCTAGAATAGATATTTAGGATATCTTTTATAGGGCCCTTACCACCTCCTCAATGATGCTAGTGACCTTCCGAAGACGCGGTACACTCACCTGTAGTCACACATGGACTTGCTGCAGGATTCCAACGAGTTGCAGGAGTTGTTGAAGGCACCATGGGCCAGGCTGCTGTTCCAAGGAGATCTGGGGGGAGCTGGAGGTGGGGGCCCAGCCACAGTCATCCCATGCTAGCAAGCTGAGCTAGCTGATGCAACAACATGTGTGAGCCACAGTGGTACCTGACCCAAGGCTGACATTCTGAGCTTACGCATAGCTACCACTTCACTCTGTCTTTCATACCTAGCAACATTTCTCTTGTGGCCAACCTGAACCAAAAACCATACAAAGAAAGGAGCTCTGGCAAACACAATTGTAGCAGAACTATTTGACACAATAAAAAAGACAATAATTCTTGTCTTGCTAGATAGTCAGAAAGTATCTTATCACATCATCTTGACTGTGTATACAGTCAAGGTTAGGTTTAGCTTAAGCTGTCTCCTTACATATTTGAAGTTCAGCATAAAGATTTCTTGGTGCATAGTGAACTGTAACCTAGTTACATGTGTAAGCTGACTGGCCAGTCATCAAGTTTAGGCCAATCATAGGTGACCAATTGTTCAAACTAGGTTCAAATAAGACAGACTGAGCTGTAACCAATCCGGTTGTTTCTGTACCTCACTTCCATTTCTGCATGTCACTTTCCTTTTTCTGTCCATAAAGCTTCTTCCACCATGTGTCTGTGCTGGAGCCTCTCAGAATCTGCTGTGATTCTGGGGGCTACCTGATTTGTGAATTGTTCTTTGCTCAGTTAAACGCTATTAAACCTAATTTGTCTAAGGCTTTCTTTTAACAACATAATACCTTCATCAGGCCAAGTTTAAAAAATTTTAATAGGCTGGGCTTGGTGGCTCAGCCTGTAATCCCAGCACTTTGGGAAGCCAAGGCAAGTGGATTGCCTGAGCCCATGGGTTTGAGACCAACCTGGGCAAATTGGCAAGACCTTGTCTCTACAATAAATAAAAAATTAGCCGGGCATGGTAGCGCATGCCTGTAGTTCCAGCTACTTGGAAGATTGAGGCGGAAGGATTGTTAGAGCCCAGCAGGTCAATGCTGGGGTGGCTATGAGAGTGCCACTGCAATCCAACCTGGGTGACAGAGTGAGACTCCAACTCAAAAAAAAGTTTTTTAAAAATAAAGGTCTGTGAAGGCTTTATTTGAAGAATGTGCCTTTTGTTCCAACAGTGTGCATTGTCCATTAAGTTATTTAGAATGCCATACAGTTGGCAATTGAAGTTTTTTTTCCTTGTTAGGATTATATAAAAAATGTCTATCATATCATCAGCACAAAAGACAGGCAATGTGGTAATGAGGAAATGGCATTTTCTTTTCATTTGTTCATGAATATAAATATATAATTATACATGATTCTTGTGTTGCATAGGTGGCTTTCCTTGTAACTTTCCTCAAATCCTTTTTGAATGTACATAGGGAACAAAAGATAAAACTAAGATATTTCTACAAGTAGGCTTGGTTTTCAAAGAACTTTCCAATAAAAAGTCTAAAGAAGAATCCTTTTCATCAACACTTGCATTTCCAGGGAAGAATCCTTTCGGTGGATACTTGTTTACTGATGTTTGGAGATAAAATATACAATCATGATGATCATTTCACATTCAAAGTACAAATTATCTTGTTTTGTGTATATTTGCTGATTTTCCTTTTGTGTTTAAATGCTAAATACCCATGTTGGTCCTTATGCTTGGTTAAGAATTATTTACTAGAAATAAAAAGCCTGAATGTAAAACAAAACTTTTGGATCGGCTGGGCTTGGTGGCTCAACCTGTAATCCTGCACTTTGGGAGGCCAAGGTGAGTGAATTGCCTGAGCCCGACAGTTTGAGATCCACCTGGGCATCTTGGCTAGCCCTTATCTCTACAATAAATCAAAAATTAGCCAGGCGTGGTAGCGTGCACCTATAGTTCCAGCTACTTGGAAAGCTGAAGCAGAAGGATTGCCGGAGCCCAGCAGGTCGAGGCTGCAGTGGCCAGGAGCAGCCACTGCACTCCAGTCTGAGTGACAGAGTGAGACTCCAACTCAAAAAAACCCCAAAAAACAAACAAACAAAACCTTTTGGATCAAGATTTAGAGTGTAAGCCTACTAAAAAGTTTTTTCATATATGGCATCTGGCCTAGTTTATTATTTATGTTACTATTTTAAGATCTTATCTTGAATTCTTAGGAAAGTTAAACTATAGTTTCTAGTTTTAAACCCTGGGGTATTGTTTTTTTGGCATAAGAAATGCATCAGATACCAGTTCTGTTTTGCCTTGAGAAAATTTCATGTAAAATGATGTATTTAAATATAACACCATTATTTCTGAGATATAATGTCTACTCTGAAAATCTTTCTTGGGACATATACTTTTGTGCCTGATAAAACTGAACTTCCTTATTTAAAGTGCTTGCTAAGTTAAAAGATGATGAAATGAATTCATGTAGCATCTGACTAAATCAGTACTAAGGGTTGTTTAATCTTTTGCTTTATTTTAAAGTTGAGTGCTGTTTGTAAAATTATCTGCAGGGGGAAAATGAGTCTAAGGTTTATATTTCTATCTGTATTTAATTTCCTTTATAGATTTGGGTCATGGTACAATTCCATGGGTATTGGTGAGACACATATTATGTTATCATAATTAGACCTCAGAATCTACAGCTGATATGGAATTGGGTGAACTCCTATTAAAAGAAAATTAAAAGAAAACATTATAAACATACATCTTCAAAGAACATATAGTTCCAGAGAAAATGCAGGGGCTAGGATAGTCTTACTTGCTCTAGCCAGTTTCAGCAAAGGGTTAGAAAGATACTATTGATCATAATGTTGAGTTAGTTTGATTTTCATTGTGATCATGGTAGGAAGAGAAGTTGGGAATACCTCCTACAGAGCCTTACAAATGGATAGGTGCATCCCAGGACCGGGACACAGAGGCTCTACAGACTGAGGGGCAGCAGGAGCCCAAGCATGGAGAGGTGAGACTGGATGTATCTCGGCACTGAGATGAGACTGGAGGGGTTTCATGAGATGAGAGACAAGAGGGGCCGGACCCAGACCACCCTTGCTTATCTAGCCAAGAGTTTGGAGCCAATGATGTAGGGAACTGAGGACTTCGGGATAAATTTGTTTCTGGATGACAGTCACAGGTTGGACTCCTGAGGCCTGTGGGTCCAATAGTATAGGGTGAAGTTATGTTTCCAAAAACCTCTTTCATGATAAAAATATCCCAATCAGGAAAGCAGAAAATATATAATACAGAAATGTATGCCTTTACATGTGTATGAAGAGCTTTGTAGTGAAGGGTACTCTGGAGACTTTTTTTTTTTGGCATTAACTGTACTGAAGTTGTCTTCTTTTCCTTGTAAATTTCCCTGTAGCAAACAAGGGAATATTTCATTTTTCCAAGGACCTTTGGCCTCAGTGAAAAATGAGGATCATTTGTTTCTACATAGCTGGTTTATAATTAGACTCACTTATTCATCCTTTCGTGCAACAAATATTTATTGAACACTTACTATATGAGATATTGTTCTAATGATAAACAAAAAAGACAAAGACCCTGCTATCATGGACACTTTTTATTACTTGGAGAGAAAGAACACACACACACACACACACACACACACACACACACTAATGTCAGGTAGTAAGAAGGATGATAAGGTTATAAAGAAAAACAATTAGACTGAGGGGAAGGGGAAGGAGAGTAATGGAATCTTTTATAGAGTTATTTTATACTTTTTTTTTCTGAGCTGGAGTCTCACTCTGTCGCCCAGACTGGAGTGCAGTGGCTGCTGCCGGCCACCGCAGCCTCAACCTGCTGGGCTCCGGCGATCCTTCCGCCTCAGCCTTCCGAGTAGCCGGAATTACAGGCGCGCGCTACCACGCCCGGCGGATTTTTTGATTTATTGTAGAGATGAGGTCTCGCTGCCCAGGCGGGTCTCGAACCCACGGGCTCAGGCAATCCACTCACCTCAGCCTCCCAAAGGCGCGGGATTACAGGCTGAGCCACTGAGCTCGGCTTATTTTATACTTTCTATAAGTCAAGGAAGACTTCTCCATGGAGGTGACATTGAGTAGAGACCTGAAAAAAATGAGAGGGTAAGCAATGAGACCACCTGGGGGAAAAGACATGTGTGAATACTTCTATGTCTTTGGATCAGCTGGAAATGGGTGAAGCAGTTGCTCTGGTCACTACTTATTTCTTGCTGTAGATTCAATCAGCTGCATCACCTCTGACCTCAGGGCTCCTCAGGGTCTCCAGTCAATTTCAGAGTTGTTAGTAATGTCTGTCAAGGTCATCTGGTAGACACAAAAATGACAATGATGTTGTTGTAGGTGTTGTCGTTTTTGGTATGCTGTTGTGTTGTTGCTGGTGGTAGTGGCATTGTTTTGGTATTGGTGTTGGTGCTAGTGTTGTTGGCATTGGTAGTGTTGGTGTTGGTGGTGTTGGTGTCATCAGTGTTGATGTTGGTGGTAATGGTGTTATTATTGGTATGGCAGTGTTGTTGGTGTGTGTGATAGTGGTGTTGGTTTTGGTATTGTTGTTGATGTTGATAGTGTTGGTATTGGTGTCACTGGTGTTGGTGGTAGTTATGGTGTTTTTGGTATTGGTGTTGTTGATGTTGTTGGTGATGTTGGTGGTGGTGATGATAGTGTTGTTGATATTGGTTGTGCCGGTGGTGGTGCTGATGTTGGTGGTAGTGGTATTATTTGGGGTATTGTTGTTATTGGTGGTGGTTGTTGTGTGTGTGTATGTTGTGTGGCTCTCATGATTAGAAAAGGTTTAATGGCAGGAGTTTGGAAGTTAATACACTGTTAAGTATGGGATCCTAAAAGCATGATCAGATTTTCAGTTTAAAATATCCGTAATGATAACAATAATGGGCATTTTTAAAGCACTTGTATGTCAGACCTTGTTTTAAGTATTTTATATGATGTCTCATTTGATTTTTTTTAGGAATTCTGTGAAGTGGGAAGCAACTACCCTCATGATATAGGTAAAAAAAGGGGGAGGGGCTTAGAAAGTCTAAGTAACACTCTCAAGGTTATACTGTAAGGGACAAAGGCAGACTTTAAAATGATGTCTGCCCAATTTCAAAGTCCAAGCTTTATGCCAACCACTGTGCTACTCTGTCTCCCTTGGCAGCAATGTGGAGGATAGACTAGGAGGAAATTGACTTCCATAGAAAGAGGCAGTCCTTCTGGCAAATTTCCTGACAACCTGCTCCCTCCCTTGGACAGAACCTCCAGAATAAACACATTCCTTCTATGCTTTTATAGGAGCATAGATGTATGATTGATAAGGAAAGGGAACAAACAGATGTCCTTACTGCTCTTATGGAAATGTATGGAAAGTTCATTATGGGAAAGAATTTATGGAAAATCATTTTCAAGAATAATCAGTCTCCATTTGTGAGATTCAAACCTTGTTGTACGTGTACAAGTTGAACTGAATAACAAGAAGGTTGAAGTACAGCTATTTTGTAGTTAAGAATAAAATCATGATTTTGTTGAAAAGCCCACAAATTCAATTAATCACAACATGAGCTGGACCTCTGATAGGGAAACCACCATTTTCTTTTGGACAGAATCATTTTCACATATGATACCTTAAGTTATCATTAGGTCAAAGCTGAAATAATTGCAGTATTTCTGCAAAATGAGTCATGTAAATTTAAATAACAGTTCATAGTTGTAAATGTGCTTGGCTTATTTCTCATGAGAACAGGATGATATATATGCCAAGTCTTGGTTTAAGACTTTAGCATATCAATGCTTAGCCTGACTTGTTGGTGAACAGGTTGGTAAGATTAAGATAACAGCTCTTATGAAGAGCAGCTTTATAGACAACTTCATTCTCCAACCAGTAAGTTATGTACTGTTGGTATTTAGTTTTGAGTTTTATTTTATGTACGCTTACTCACTCATAGCACAAAAACAAAATCTATGAGGAAAAACTAATTGGAGTGATAGAAATTTGATTCTGGTTATAGATCAACTGTTAATTTTTCTCCATGTACAAAAAGCACAAACGATTTTTTTTATTTGTACAGACCGTGCCTACTTTTTAAAGATTTATTATTCTTAAAGATGATTTTCCATAAGTTCTTTCCCATAATGGCATTCCCATTGAATTTTCCATGCATTTTCATAAGGAGCTCGTTTTGCTCACTTTTATTGTCAATTGTCATGACAATAATGTTCTTTATAGCAACAGGATCCAGTTCAGAATCAACTGCTGCAGTTAATTGTCCTTTCCATCAGTTTTCTTCAGTTGGGAATACTTTGTAAGTCTTTTGTGACTTTCATGACTTTGACTCTTTTGAAGATTACAGACCAGTCATTTTGTAGAAAATCCCTCAATTTGGGTTTGTCTGGTATTTCCTCATGACTGATTCAAGCTATGAATCTTCAACAGAAAGAAATATCACAGAAGTCACACTGTGTTCTTATTGCAGTCTATTTTCTCACTCACTTTGTAAATGAGTTTCAGCACTGATGATGTTTACTTTGGTCCCCAGAATGAATTAGGATTTTCAGGATTTCTCACTATAAAGTTATCATTTTCCTTCACAATTAATGATTATCTTATGGGCAGGTACTTTGAAACCATGTAAGTAGCCTGTTGTTCATTAAACTTTCGTTTTGAAATTTATTTTATCTGTGTGAAACCATTGTTTCCTATATTATTCCTATATTATTCAATTATCTATTATTATCTATTATTATTATTGTTATTATTATTATTATTATTATATATGTTGATGCTCAAATTGTCCACAGTTTGGTCAGTGGGAATCTACTTTCTTTTTTTTTTTTTTTTTTGAGTTGGAGTCTCACTCTGTTGCCCAGACTGGAGTGCAGTGGCCGCTTCCAGCCACCGCAGCCTCGACCTGCTGGGCTCCGGCGATCCTTCCGCCTCAGCCTTCCGAATAGCCGGAATTACAGGCGCGCGCTACCACGCCCGGCTGATTTTTTGATTTATTGTAGAGATGAGGTCTCCCTGCCCAGACGGGTCTTGAACCCACGGGCTCAGGCAATCCACTCACCTCAGCCTCCCAAAGGCGCGGGATTACAGGCTGAGCCACCAAGCCCGGCTGGGAATCTACTTTCAAAGTGGCTTCTTTTAAAATTTTATTTTGTTTTTTGAGACAGGGCTTCACTCTCTCACCCAGGCTGGAGGGCAGTGGTGGAATCATAGCTCACTATAACCTCAAACTACTGGGCTCCAGCGATCCTCCCGCCTCAGCCTCCCAAGCAGCTAGAATCACAGGCGCATGTCATCACATGTGGCTAATGAAACTGGCTTCTGTGTTTCTGTCACATGGCCCCCTCATTCCTTGACACTTCCTTATTTTCTTGCACAGAAGATGTTCTAGGCTCAACTGATACTTTCCCTGCTCCAGTCCTGGAATCAGCCATTTGTTGGAGGAGCCCTGGTTCCTCCTAGAACAAAATGGGATTTAGAAATTAATACCTATGTGCTAGGTGTGCTCATTGCTATTGGATGGGGAAGAGGTTGCTAATCGCAACTGTTCTCAGTGGGCAGAGCTAGAAAATAAACACACACACAGATGAGCACACACATACGTTTAATATGAATTTATTTCTATATTTATCTCTACGTATTAGAAGATATAAGCTAACACCAATACCGCAATCCAATCCAATCCCACAGCATCCATTCTAGTTTTCTCTCTTTTATTTTTCCCTAGCAATGACAAATCTGACTTCCGTTATCTTTAATATATTCACTTATTTAATATATCTCTCTGCATGTCACCAATCTCCCATCCCCACCATCCCCACCATCACCCTCTCCCCTCACCTCCTTCTGCTCAAGCTCTCACTCCCCAATCCGAACCCCCATCTGTCCCCCTGTGGGCGCCACGCTGACTCCGCCTGGGTCCTGACAATACATGTCAGGCTGTCTCACAGTGCATGCCCCTCTCCCCCACCCAGGCTCCCAAACCCTGTCTCCCCTTGCAAGAATGCCCCATCCTCCCACAGCTTCTGCCTCCCTACACCAGATCGGCCTCTGTGTGCACAGCCTCCCCAGCACCCTTGAGCTCTGAGAATCCACGCCAGGCTGCCCTCTGAATGGGCACCCCCCTTGCCTCATTCTGCCTGGGCTCCTACAGCCTAATGCCAGGGCACCTTCTCTCACTTGTTAGGGTTCTGACTCCCCACACAGGGTCACTCTGCTTGGGTGGAAAACTTCCTCACCCCCTTTGGGCTCTGAGGCCTACTCCATGCTGCCTGTTTGTGTGAATATCCTCTCAATCCACTAGGGCTCCACATCCCACACAGCACCACCCCATGTGGACGCATCCTCATCCTGCTTGGGCCCTGACACTCTGCACCAGGCTCAGCGCGTGGGCCCCCTCCTCACCTGGCTCAGGCTCACACCCCCTGGATGCAGAATCCTGCCTTCTCTGCCCCATCCAAAGGGCTCAGGGGTGAGTTGTTCAGAGAAGGGGGGAAGAAAAAGAGGAGGAGGAAGAGGAACTATTTTAAATCTTTCAGAGATGAACAGAGATTGTATCTTTGTCATTAGCCATTCATCCATTCAACAAGTATTTACGAGCAATTACTGCATACCAGACACTATGGTAGGTACTGCAAATATGGTGGTGATAAAGAAAGGCCAGATCTATGCTGATGGAGTTTTTATTCCAGGGGGATACAGTCAGAAATAGAGGGCTGTTACAGAGCTCTATTTTGTGGGGTCAGTAGAATGATCTCTAGGTTTGAAATTAGAAAACAGTTTAATTTTCCTTTTACTTTTTTTTCCATGAGCAGGGCGAGAGATGTGAGAGAGGAGGCCTGGGTCATGCAGAGAGTTCTAGATGTAAGGTCTCACTGATTAGATGCCTGCACCCAGATCCCAGTTTCACCATTCCTACTTAACATTTCAGTGTGCTACTTCAAAACTAAAATTATCAGGCTCTTTCCACCATGTGATTTGTCTCTTAAGACAAAATTTCTGTTGCAAAGGATTCCAATGAGTAGCACTTTGATGTGCTCAAATAGATTGACTAAAGACAAGACCTCATTACTTGAAAAAACCATTTATACTGATAACACAGGATAATTGTGTTTCCCCATTTAGTATTTCCTTGCAACCACTGTGGTTCACTATAACTTCGTTGAGAGCTTAGAAGAAATTTGTAGAAGGAAGACAGGAATCTGACTCTCTACCTCCCTTTGTTTTTCAAACTGGTATGTCATGGAAAGATGTGAACATCTAAAATAGTGTTTCCTCTCAGAGTGGGCGTCCAACTCTCCCATCACCATAATAGGTAGTAAAGAGAAGAAAGGTCTCTAGTTTACGGTTAGGCTTGCAAGCTCTTCTTTTATCGGAATGCCTACTCACACCAGAAAGATTTATTTTTACAGGTCAGAGAGTAATACACCACAGTATACAGCCTGCAGTGCTTTGGCTATCATACCTTTCATTCTGCAAGGATCAGGAAGACATTTATTTTTTAAAAACACAAAAAGTTAATGCTGGGTTTTCAAAAGTCTAGGACTTTTTGGCTTGTTTATGCTGAAAAGTTCTCTAAGAGCTGAAAAGATAGTCTCAACTATATCTCCAAAGGTTTGTGCAGCTGTTACCATTTTTAAACATCTAATTTATCATGACATATTAGGCACACTCTTAGGACTGAGATGAGTATTGCCAATTAACTCTAGTAAAAATATCATTTGATAGCTAAGAGCAGCGATTTCCACTTTTAAGGGAACTCCTGTTCTCTGGAGTAGAGCACTGGCATCTAGTTCCACATCACCTCAAGGGCCACCTTTTTAATCCAAAAGATCAGGTTCAGCTGATAAGCCCAAAGCTCTCCATCCCTAGTGTACAGAACCAATCCAAGAGCTTTCAGACAAGAGAGAAACCAAATGACAGTGTGGTCTCAGGTTGGCAAGGTCAGCACCATGATCAGAGGTTACCTTGCAGGATGTCTTTAGTGACCAACTACTTCACCCACACACCCAGTTTTCTTCTATGTAAAGTAGAATGCTGTTGCTTCATATGCTTGTTGAATGGTTGTAAAGGCATGACCTGGTTTCTAAGAAAGCTTTGTAATCTCAGGTTGCATTAATAGAAATATAATATCCAGATCAAGCCAGGAACTGACATGTCAGTACTTAGTACTGGTAAGACCGGTTTAGAATTGGTTCTGGCCCAATGTGTTTAGATGGTCATTGATAACTTAGATAAGATCTGGAGGAGGGTCCCAAAACAGTGAGGTTTCATGTGCCCTGTTTACCTTGTGTCTTTATTATTCCTCTTTTATTCTTACACATTTCTCTACCTTCTCCCGTGTGCACCAATCTTCATGGCATTCTCTAAAATACAAACGTGTCTCATCTTGGTATTATCATCATCATCTTTGGCAGTTACCCAGAGTTAACAAATACGTAGTATCGCCCCTAGCAACCCCACCACCACTACTGAGAATCAGAAATTTGAGCCAGGTATGTGTGAAGACGTCAGAGGGGCCACTGACCCGGGCATCTAGGATGATACTAAACTTATTAGCATTTAGCATGTGCCATGAAATACATTGATCATGAAATTAAACCACTAAAATTGACCTTAGGTAGTACATAGATTTTATAGAAAATAAAAATATATATAATTCAAGAAAATTTACTTACAGTAAACACACATACACACACACACACACAAACACTACCAGGAAAAAAAAAGAGCAACTTTCTGAAATAAGTAATGTCCCATACATGGTCTTGGCTCATACATAAATTACACTGTAGCTTTTAGAAATTGATAAAATAATACTTCTTTCCATACTGTGTATTTCAGGTGATCAAAAAGCTTTGTAAATGTAAAAAGTCAATTATAATGCTGTCAGGTAATTGGAGGTATGTTATAAATGTGCAATTCCAATGAAATTAAGTGTCTGATGAAGGCAAAAGATAGTCATGAAAGATTCAAGTTGCGACACAGCCTGTAAGAGTAGGCATTGTAAGTCAACATGTATGAAATACTCATTTGCAGAGAGGAATGCATCTCTCTCGGTGACTGGCTCAAGTAGAAAGTTCAAGTTCTCAAGTTCAGAAAACCATTAGATTTGGCTCAAGCTAAATGAAATAAACAAAGCCTCGGCCTAAGTGAGAGCTAATTGTCTTTCCCTACCTTTCAAAGTCATCAAATTCTAAACCTGAATATGTTGTTTTGAGTTCAAATCAGAGCTGACTTGTTATTATCATTAGGACATCCCTCTTTCAAAGTGCACTGATGTTGAGGAGACAGGGTCACCAAAAGTTTAAGTGAATTATGTGAAGAAAGCAGTGACAAGGATCAGATGTGTCCTCCCTCCTCAGGGCTCAAGGTCTCTACAAACATGGCAGTTTTGGGTTGGTGGTGTTCCCAGAGCTTTGGTCTGTCTCTATGTTGGCTTGAGTCCAAACCACTTTGAGATGGTGTTCATCTGGAGCTTTTCTATAGCTTCTAAGCAAACTCAAATACCTTTCAGAACTTTGGAGATTTAAGGTCACGATTTAGCACCAGAATTTTCCAGTTCTTTCTTAGTAAAGATGACTGTGCCACATTGAACCACCTGGGAAAGACTCAGCTCCGAGCAGATTGCTTGGGTCCATCCAACATCTGAACTCCTAAAGCTAAGGCTGCATTCTGAGGTGAATATCCACCACAGTTTCTTTCTCACTTTTCACCCACTGATTTTAGGGGCAAACAATAAAATCTAGGTCTTCTTGTACCACAATTCAGTTCTTTAATATATCAGGCAGTTCTATTTCTTTTATTTAACTTGAGAATTAATAGGTAAGTCTGATGTGATAGGATTTTTTTTTAGTTGGAGTCTCATTATTGTCACCCAGGCTGGAGTGCAATGGCATACTCATGGCCACTGCAGCCTCGACTGCTGGGCTTAACTCTCCAATTAGTTGGAACTATAGATGCACGCCACCACATCCAACTAGTTTTTGTGATTTATAGTAGAGACAAGATCTCACCAAGTTGCCCAGGCTGGTTTTGTACCCCAGAGTTTAGGCAGTTCTCTTGCCTCAGCCTCCCAAAGTGCTAGGATTACAGGTTGAGCCACCATGCCTGGCCTTGATAGGAATTTTTAGAAAAAAAATTTTTTTTTTTTGAGTTGGAGTCTTACTCTGTCGCCCAGACTGGAGTGCAGTGGCCGCTCCCGGCCACCGCAGCCTCAACCTGCTGGGCTCTGGCGATCCTTCCTCCTCAGGCTTCCGAGTAGCCGGAATTACAGGCATGCGCTACCACGCCTGGCTGATTTTTTTGATTTATTGTAGAGATGAGGTCTCGCTGCCCAGGTGGGTCTCGAACCTGTGGGCTCAGGCAATCCACTCACCTCAGCCTCCCAAAGGTGTGGGATTACAGGCTGAGCCACCGAGCCCGGCTCAGAAAAGTTTTTTTACATATTTAATCTTAGTAATTTTTTTGTTACCTTTAAATTGTCATTAATAGGAGATGATTGACTAATACAGAGAATTTTTACTTTCTGTTCCTTCTATGCATATATATTAATGCAAATGAAATAACAGAATTTAGTGCATGGGACAGGAAAACAAAGTTCTAAAAATCTACCGGTAATTAATGGCTCAAATGATTGTATTTTCGGTTCCCAGAGTAAAGCATTTTGTTCCCACTAATGATATTATGCCCAATTTTGCTTTTTATTTATTTATTTGTTCTCAAGAATTATTCTGGAATCTTTTGGGGGCAGTGAGGGACTATAGTTGACATTTTCATTTGGAAGAGAAAAAGTCATCTGATAAAAGGAGTCAATCTTCCAGATTCAAAGTAACGTCAGAATTTTATGTTTAGGAATTACCCATGGGCCTAGTTAATCCCCTTTAAAATAATTTTTTAACTTTAGCATGCCTGGTGGACACGAGAGATTTATTTACATGTCCAGATTTTAGTTAAGTTAAATTTTCCCTAGCTTGTTTAAATTTGTAGAAAAGAAAACCATTTATTTATTCTTAAAAACAAAAGCTGATTTGACTTATATTTTATCAAAATACATTGATATCTAGATTAGTTTGGAATCATTTTAAGTGATAATTTAGTTTCATAGCTGCTTATAGTAAATGGTTTTGGGTAAACAACTCATGAGACTTTGGAAAAAAATAAAATTCCTTGTTTTTTAAATTTTTTTTTTTTTTTTGAGTGGAGTCTCACTCTGTTGTCCAGATTGGAGGGCCATGGCACACTCACAGCCACTCCAGTGTCGACCTGCTGGGCTCAGGTGATCCTTCTGCCTCAGCCTTCCAAATAGCCAGAACTATAGGCACATGCTACCACACCCAGTTGATTTTTTTTTTTTAATTGTAGAGATGAGGTCTTGCCAAGTTGCCCGGACCTGCAGGCTCAGGTAATCCACTTGCCTTGGCCTCCAAAGTGCTGGGATTACAGGCTGAGCCACTGAGCCCAGCCAAATTCCCTTTTTTTTTTTTTTTTTAAATAGCAGCTATCCTATAAAAATACTCTGCAAAAAAAAAAAAGAGATGGTTCTATTGTTTTAAAGATCATGCCAGAAGGGTAAAAATTGAAAGAAAAAATGTCTCCTAATACCAGGTACTATATTGAATATTTTAAACTTCAATTTACAATGTGACCACACTTTAAAAATCTGGCAACCACACTTAAGAAATCTGTCAGATTAAAAATAATTTTTCCACTTTGATGTCATTTAAAGGCTATTGTCTACATTATTTATAAATTGTTATTTGAGGAATTTTATCAAATACTATTCCATTTTCATATTTTTTATAGGTTACTTTTGTAGCAATTCAGATGAGTTTACACAGTAAATATGATGAAACAGTGCAAATTCACTGAGATATTTTAATGCTGAGTTTACACCATACCAGGCATTTAGAAATATACTAAGATATGACTCATTGGTACATGATTTCCTATGTAATGAGTCAAACCATGTTCCCTAAATAAAATATAGACAGATGCATATTGCTACAACACAGTCATCTTATAAAATATCTGTTACTCATGGCCCCAATAGCAACTTAAAAGAGTTCCAGTATATCTGAAGAATGAACCGGGTTTTTCAGTTCTTAATCCTAATATTTAGCTTCAGACATAGCTGCATATATCCTCCTTGGGAAATAGAATAAAGAGTATTAATCAGAATTAACTGTCTTGAAACCCATTATATCTTGTTGAGAGAAACGTTCCTAAATTCTTCTTGATTGCCATTAGCATTATGGATGTTGTAAAATAAATAATCTGACAATTTGACACACAGCTCCTGAAGAACAAGTGAACAAAAGTGACGATAACTGACTGAATCCACTCTTGTAAGACTAATACTGTAGTGACCAGAGAGGACGCCCAAAGGTACAAACAGAACAGTTTCATGAGCCTATGATTTTCAACTTCATTGTCCAGATAAAGGGTTTGTTAAGTGATCACAAGGCAGTAGGCCTGGTTGCTTCCATATACCGACTTCTTAGAGAATCTGTATGAAGTTTTATCTGGCCTGGCCGTACACTGTCTGTTTATAACAGTAGTAGCAGGAAGATTAAACTAGAAAAGACAGTCAGTATTTAGAGTTTTAAACAAATTACAAAACCACATGCTTTGCCATTCAACGGGAAAGTTTAAATCAAAAGGCAACTGGATCTTAAATGCAGCCAATTGTTTTCTCGGAGGCCAAGGGACATGCGCATTGTGGGCAGGTTTTATAACTCCTTCAGACACCTTCCATGAAGTGCCTTGTCAGCATGCTGCTTAAATGTTTGCTTATTCCTTTTTCTTAGGGTAGCTTCATTTTGTTTGTATGCTGTTTTCATTTCTCCAAGGAACCATTTCAAAATGATCTTCCAGATGCTATCTAGCTAAGTACTTTGAAACTGCTGTCCACAAAGGTCAGCCTGTTTGCTGGCATTTGACTGTGTAGAACAGGAAGTTTGTGTTGCATCTTGTGTTCTTAATGAAATCCGACAACAAAGGACCGAACGCATCAGTCTCAGAACAGGAGGCCTAAGGATGGCAAAGACCCACGGGTCAATGATTGAATTAATTGATAAAAATCTAAGTGCTTGGAGGTCCCACTTTTCCTTTCGGGAAGAGGTTTCATTCATATATGCAAAAATCTGTAAGAAGCAGAAGGGAAAAACGTTAGTTTTACATTATAGGCTTAGATCCTGTGCTATTCTTGAGATTTAAAAGCAAAACTGTGTTTTGTGTGGGCTAGTGGGGGTGAACGAGGGGTGGGGGACACAATCTTACTCTTCTTCCACATGTAAATCTTAACATAATGAGTGTATTTTTCCCCCTTGAGCTCAATGAAAGCTTGGTTTCTGTGGACCATAATTAACATGAACAGCATGTGCAGTGTCCTGGTCTTGTTATTGGGAATGAAGAGAAATGAATAAACTTTTCCTGGCACCTAGAATAGAATGTTTTAATAATAATAATAGCAGTAGCTCCAATTTATCAATAACCTAATATATGTGTCTTGAATTGTTCTGGGTACAAAACCCACTTTACTCCTAACAAAAAGTCTGAAATTAAGTATTGCCTCTTTTTAACAGACAAGGAAGTGAACTTCAGGGATGTTAATGACGTGTCACATCTACTTCCAATATCAAATCTAATGATCACAATTCAGTGGGGGGAGGTCCACAACAGAGCATCATTAGTGGGAGTATAGGTTCTGGCCATCAGACTGCCTGGGTTTGACTCTTAGCTCTGTATATAGTTTGGAAACCAAATGGCAGAATAACGAATCTTTGTGCCTCAGTTTATGCGTCTTTTAAATAGGTGGTAACAACATACCTATTTCATGGGGTTGCTGGGAGGATAACAGGAGGCAATACATGGCAGCTACTTACAACAGTGCTGACATAATTCGTGCTCCACAATGCTAATTGTTATTGTCTCCATTTTAACAGCAAGGATATCGAGATGTAGAAAAGTTAAGTGACTCACCCAAGTACCCAGGGTCAGTTAGTGGCAGAATCAGGACATAAATTCCAACACTCCTGATACCATGAGAACTCACTGTATGTTACATGCAGGCCTGTATTAGAGCAAGGGTCTTAGAACAATGTCCTGAGCACTGGAAAGCTGACACATCTTTACACATGAACCAGTGTTTTCACACTGGTATACCAGCTGTCATCTGATTCCTTAGATGTTTAGAGAGCATCACAAGATTTCAGTCAGATTAGAAGGAATGAAATAGTACCTGACTGATAAAGATCAAACACATGGAGCTTACCGAAAAGTAAAGCAAAACAAAACAAAACCAAAAAAACAAATGTAGATTACACCTAGTCATTTAAAACCAGTTCTTTATAATGCTCCAGGGACTTTCTTACCAATGACAGTATGTAAATTGGGGAGCTATCCTCTCCTTCCTTCATTCTCCTTCTCCAGGAGAAGGAACAGTTTATTTCCTTTCCCCTGGTACTTACTCTGCTGGCATGTAGCGACTGGATATACAAAGCAAATGGCAGGGAGGGAGAAGAGTCATCATCTTCGGGTTGCTTATGTTAGGACAGTAGCAGGAAGGGTTGGCAGCCGTAGATGTTTATGCCAGAGAATCTTGGCATAGGGAATGGAGAAAAGATTTGGCAGATGAGTAAGGACAAAGGGGAACTGATGGTGGGTTTCCCAGACTATAGAGAGAAAAAGAAAGTGAGGTGAGGACATATAGCAGAGAAACAGTCTTCTTGTCAGTTACACTACCAGGGAGACCCAAAAAAACATAATTATCTTTTGGAGGTGGGCCCCTTACTGCACTACAGGCCTCCCCCTGCTAGATAAATGTTCATCGCCATCAGTGTACCAGCTATCATTGTTGTGAGAGGCTGCATTCTGCTTCGGTGAAATTTTTTTTTTGGAGATTCTTTTAAACATTTTTGCCCATTTTGTGATGGGTGATTTACAAGTGCACCTGCCCACACCACGCTGAGTGCTCAGAAGTTTTTGACCAAAACAACATAACCCCTGAGCCCCCCACCCCGCCCATTCACCTGATCTCACCCAAAATACTTTTTTTTGTTTCCCCAAATGAAAAAAGTCCTCAAAGGGAAACATTTTGCCAATGTGAAAGAGGTGAAACAAAAACAGCAGAAGCATTAAAAGGCATCAAAATTGATGAGTTTAAAAACTGTTTTTAGTAGTAGGAAAAGCATCTTAATAGGTGTATTGCATTAAATGAAGAGTACTTTAAAGGTGACTGAAGTTTAAGCATGTAAGAATAAATACACAATTTTTTAATAAATAAATTCCGGGTTTTTGTGGGTCCCCTCTCATATTTTGGGGGAGAAATACATAGAATGGTGTATTAAAGGAAAAATTCCAGAGGTTAGAAATTCAGGATGATGAACAGACAGTTAAAATATATTACTTATTACATATGCACGTGTGTGTGTGTGTGTGTGTGTGTGTGTGTGTGTATAACTGAGCTCTGTGTTGTAGAAAAAAACCTATCACTGAGTTTCTGATATAGATTAGTCAGAGAATATGTTCCCACTGGATTGGCCAACTGAAAAGGGCAGGGGAGACTCAGCACCTGCTTTCACTGCTTCACACATGAAGATGAGTCAGGTTTTCAGTGGCAAATCACCCTCACCATAGTTCCTGATCTTTTTAGAGCGTGACGAAGTAATGAGAAGTGAAAAATGGTTTTAGAGGGTGAAGCAATTCTGTACTGTTTCCTTTCCTTTTCATCCATTATGCTGGATAATTTTTAGAATTGCTTAAAATTTGCACTTTGGGTGGTGGCCGATATCTTGCAGAAGGCAACTCTTTCTTTTAAACTTGGAAAAGAGACATGAGGCGGGACCCCCCAAAACCGGAATTTATTTATAAAAAATTGTATTTATTCGTACATATTTAAACTTCGGTTCCCTCCAAAGTTTACTCCATCTGATGCAATACCACTATTGAGATGCTTTTCCTGCTGCTCAAAACAGTTTTTGAACTCGTCAATGCTGATGTCTTCTACTGCCTCTGCCATTTTTTGTTCCATCTCTTCCACAGGGCAAAACGTGGACTTTTTCATCCAGGGAAACTAACAAAAAAAGTTGCTCAGGGTGAGATTGGGTGAATAGGGAGGGTGGTGTATGGAGTCATGTTGTTTTGGGTCAAAAACTGAACACCCAGCACGGTGTGGACAGGTGCGCTCATAAATCACCCATCATGAAATGGGCAGACATGTTGAAATAATCTCCAAAAAAATTCTCTGAAACCAAACACAGCCTCTCTCAACAACGCTAGCTGGTTCACTCATGCTGATGGGTTCCTAGAACACTAATCTAGTTGAGAGAGCCTGTACTACAGGGGTCCGCCCTCTGAAACTAAGTCCAGTTTTTTGGATGTCCCGCCTCATACTTCAGTGACCCTTGAAGTTCTTGATACGTTTTGTTTTTGACTTCCCCATTTTTCCCTCTAGGCAACAGTCTTTTGCCTAGAGTACTGTTTTTGATCCTGTGGATCCTATATTTTGAAAAATTGTGGTGAAATATACATAACATAAAAGTTACCATTTTAGCCATTTTCAAGTGGATAATTCAATGGCATTCAGTATAATTACATTGTTGTGCCACTGTATTATTTATATTTTTACTTTATTTTATGATTTTTGTTTTTTTTGAATTGGAGTCTCACTTTGTCTCCCAGGCTGGAGTGCAGTGGCACACTCACAGCCACCCCAGAGCCGACCTGCTGGGCTCTGGCAATCCTTCCGCCTCAGCCTTTCAAGTAGCTGGAACTACACGCATGTGCAACCACACCTGACTAATTTTAGATTTTTTTATTGTAGAGACGAGGTCTTGCCAAGTTGTCCAGGCTGGTCTCGAACCCGCGAGCTCAGGAAATCCACTCGCCTCGGCCTCCCAAAGTGCTGGGATTACAGGCTATATTTTATGATGTTTTGATATCTTAGAAACCTTTCTGGCTGGGGAGAGACAGCCCCTCCTAGGGCTAGCTAATTCTTAGAGAAGGCAAAGCGCTCAGCTTGGAGCATGTCTTAGATATATACAGACTAACCAATCCACAGCCAGATTCCCTCTAACTGGTCTACACACCCAGGAGGCAATATTCCTCTGCCTTAATCGTCCAAGGGCCAGATACCAGCAACTAGGGACCACCCCTACAGCTTAGAGCCTGCTGAAATTATTCAACCTGACCTGTCTTAAAGTGTTGACTCTGCCCTGCCTTTCCTGTGGAAACACCAATAAAGGCTTGGCCCAGGCGCTCTCCTCCCTTTTGCCTCTCTGCCACCTGGCCCAGGCTGGTGCTTTTCCATGTGGCCTCTGTTCTCCTGAGCTTCTCCTGTGTCCCCTCTTGTGGATGCTCTCAACTGACCATAACATAAAAGAACACAGGGCCAGGCATGGTGGCTCACGCCTGTCATCCCAGCACTTTGGGAGGCCAAGGTGGGAGGATTGCTTGAGCCCAGGAGTTTGAGACCAGCCTGGGCAACATGGCGAGACCTCTATAAAATATTTAAAAAGCGAGCAGGGCATGGCAGCATGCACCTGTAGTTATACGGAATGCTGAGGCAGAGGGATTGCCTGAGTCCAGGAGGTTGAGGCTGTGGTGAGTTGTGATCATGCCACTGTCCTACACTCCAGTCTGGGTGACAGATTGAGACCCCAATTCAAAACACAAAATAAAACTAACAAAAAACACACAAAACCCCCAAAACAACAACAACAACAAACAGAACAGCAACCATCACCATCATCAACAGAATTTTTTTCATCATCCCCAAATGAAACTCTGTACTAATTAAACAATACGTGCACCTTTCCCTCTCCCTCCAGCCTATCCTAAGTTTTTAATTCAAGAACAACACCAGGGATATAAGGCAATGGATTAATAATGTGTCAGTGATATTCTAGAATTCAGTTTCAGAGACTGGTAGGATTTAGACATCTTTTTGCACATGCTGCTAAAGTATTTTCTATGAGAAAAATACCTAGTGCAGATCCAAACAAGTCAAGTGAGTTCTAATTCCTCAGGGCAGGTTCTCTCTGCAGGGTTTTGCTAAGAACATAGAGCTTGTTATGACACTTCCAAAGTGACACAAGCGAGAATTCGTGCTATTTTAGCATTGTTATCTACAGAAGCAGCTGCCCATAGAAAAGTTGATCTTGGCACTGACTGGGTACTGATTATTTGCTCTCCTTTCCTAGCTTTAATGCAACTATGACGTGGCTTTGGGATTAGAACAAATGAGGACTTTATTTGTCTGATCATTAAAATAACCTGGGGAGCTTTAAAAATATTCTAATACCTTGCTCCCTCCCTCAGAGACCCTGACCTAATTAGCGTGGGTAAGGCATGGGTATCAGGGTTCTGAAAAATCCCTCAAGTGATTCTAATGTGCAGCAGAGTTGAGAACCACCCCTTAGAACCTTACCTAAAGGCTGCAACAGTTTAAAATTATTCATTTATCACGTTAATAACAAAAGCCCCACTTGGGCCTGGTCAATCAAACGAATGACTTTGAGCTTCCAGAATTCAGTTTTTGATCATTAATATCTGGACCCAGCATCGTGGCTGACTCCTCTGGGAGGCTGAAGGGAGAGCCTGGGCCACATAGTGAGACTCTGTCTCTAAAATAAAATAAAAAATCCAGGCATTTTGGGAGGCCAAGGCAGGAGGACTGCTTGAGGCCAGGAGTTTGAGACTAGCCTGTGCCACAGAGTAAGACTCTGTCTCTATAAAAATGAAAATATTTTAAAAAAAATCTGATATTCCTCTGGAAATTGAATCCTATAGAGCAGGGGTCCCCACCCCTGGGCCACGGATTGGCACTGGTCCGGGGCCTGTTAGGAACTAAGCCACACAGCAGGAGGTGCATGGCAGATGAGCAGAGCTCCGCCTTCTATGAGATTAGTGGTGGCATTAGATTCTCAAAGGAGCACGGACCCTATTGTGAACTGTGCAGCGAGGGATCTAGGTTGCATGCTCCTTATGAGACTCTAATACCTGAGGATCCCTCTACTCCCCCATCCATGGAAAAATTGTCTTCCACAAAACCAGTCCCTGGTGCCAAAATGGTTGGGGAGCACTGCTCTAAAGTTAGCAGGTAACATTTATTAGACACCTACTGTGTGCTAGGCATGGCGTCAAGCAACTTATTGCTCTTATTCTATTTAGTATCTACACAAGCCTACAAAGTATCACTATTCCTGTCTTAGGAAATGAAGGTTTAAAAGACCATTCAAGTAAGCCGAAAAACCGCAGGTCATTAAACTCTACTTTTAGCCACTACATACCCTCCACCATCTGTATAAAAAAAGCTTCGAGACCAGCCCAAGCAACTTGGCGAGACCTCATCTCTACAATAAATAAAAACGTAGCCAGACATGGTAAGGTGTACCTGTAGTTCCAGCTACCTGGAAGGCTGAGGCGGAAGGATGGCCAGAGCCCAGTAGGTCGACGCTGGGGTGGCTGTGAGAGTGCCACTGCACTCCAGCCTGGGAAACGGAGTGAGACTCCAACTCAAAAAAAAAAAAAAAAAAAAGCATGTGATGTAAAGCTCACATGAAATTGAGAAGTGACTGCCTGAATTATAGGTTTGCTGGAGACTTCTCTTCAAAGGTGTCGCACAGGCATACAGATATCGCTGTTCCTCATGATAGACTGAAAACCCATGGTTATGTCTAAGTAGCTACGTGGCTTTCTCTGGGGCTTCTGTTTCCTCCATACTTTCCCACAGCTAAGTTGCAGGCATAGATTGTTACATACTCATCTGCCTCCTGAGGAACATTAGGGTTTTCTGGCTATAGGCTTGGCATAATTCATTCTTAAAAAAAACCTTTTTGGGAGAGATTATTTTCCAAGTGTATGATGCTTTAAAGAAACCCCTTGACCAAATCACAGGTGCTTTGTGGTGGAGGGAAACAGAACCCTATTCCCCTTCAGAAGGAAGAACTAGGGCGTGGCTGTGGCTCCAGCCTTAGAATGCCCCTTGGCTTGTGCTTCTCAGAACTGAAAACTAAACAGAGCTAGTGCTAAGGTTTAGAGCTCAGGGTCTACATATTCCAGGATGGCGTCTCTTAACCCTCTGAGAAAATAATGGACACTGTGAACCATCTACCCAGGATTCATATAAAAACATTTTGCAAATGATTTCAGAGACATCAGGTACTGTCCATGTAGCAAAGGTTGAGAACCCTGGTCTAGAGGATATTTCAGCCTTCCTTAAATGTCCTTTCCCGACCTCCGACCCTTCCCATCACACATGTCTCAACTACAGGGTTCTTAAGGTTCATTTCCTGTTCATGGCAATTTTAGGCAGCAAAATATTCTCAGAACAATGGAGCTTGGCACACCTTGATAATTTAAGTGGGGGCGCAATGGACCTGAGCTCACGATAAGGAGGGGGAGTGGTGGTCAGAAATTTCAAAACAGAGGACAGGAAAAGCCAGCTGAGTGGACTAAGTTATAGATGAATTGGGTCTTAACCCTCTCACTGGAAAAAGACCTGCCGATTGCCTTTCTGAAACACTGCCTCATCATTTCTATTCTAAACAAAAACAAAAACAAAAAACCCGAATACTGTGATGAGTTTTTTCTCCTTGGGAACATAACATTTTTTAATTGATACATAATGATTATACAACTTTCTGGGGTACATGTGATACTTTGATACATTCATACTACATGTAATAATCAAATCAGGGTAACTGGGATATCCATCACCTCAAACACTTATCATTTCTTTATGTTAGGAGCATTCTAAATCTTCTATCTTACCCCTAAAATCTTTGCCCAGTCCAGTGTCCTAAAGCATTTCCTCAGTGATTTCTTCTAGTTGTTTCAGGTCTTATATTTGTTTAATCCATTTTGATTTGATGTTTGTGTATAATGAGAGGTAGAGGTCTGGTTTCATTTTTCTGTATGTGATTATCCAGTTTTCCCAGCACCATTTGTTGAGAGACTGTCCCTTCCCCAATGTATGTTCTTGGCACCTTTGTTGAAAATGAGTTGATTGGCAGACAGTAAACTCACACTTGCTGCTGTCCTGCCTGTTTTGCCCTTCACAACATATACGATGGGTTCTTGATATGCCAAAGAAGAACCATACTATCATCCCCAAAAGCTGTTTATCTTTAAGCTGACGACCTGGCCTAAATAATCTGAAACAGCAGTGAGGATCCACTTGGCCAAGGGTGTAGACATAATGCACAAATTCTCTTTTGGGAAAAGGACTATGGTTCTTTCTAAAATTTTAAAACCGTTGTCTGTCTTTATTACAATCACCATTCCATGCTATCAAATGACAAAGGAGAAAAGATGTCAAGTGAGGAACTTTCTCTTAAAAAGGTACTGTGTATCAGAACTGTCCCAAGAATCCCCCAAAACATTAATGATGCTTAAATGATAAAGGGCCTTCCAGTTGTTCATGGACATGAACTTAAAATATCACCAGCAAAGTTCATAGTGGGTACATGGAGATTTCTGGATTTCTTATTTATCCTTACCAGAATTGTCACATTTTGTATGTATGTAATCCACCAATTTCATATTCATTTTCAATACCCTTCCATATTACATTTTACATAAAGAGCACCAAGAATGAACAGCAAAGTCCAGCACTATTTGCTTTGTTTACTTTAGTAGTTTGTTGTGTATTGTAAAGATCAAATTTCCACTCATCAGATTTACCTGGAAATTATAACCCTAAAGAATTTCTAAACATGGAGACTTTTTAGAATGAGTCAATGGTTCACTCTTGAAATTTTAGAACTAAATAAAAATGCACAAGCACTTTATCCTAATGGCATGTGGAAAACACTTTAAAATGACCAGAAGCTATCTACAATCAGTAGAGTGGTGAGAAAGTGGCTTGATATGGGTTGGAAATTAAGACACAAACAGTATTTGAGGCAAGAATGGAGGGCTCATCTATTTCCTGTGCTCTGTTCCATTTCAGAAAGAAAGTTTCTTTTTTTTTTTTTTTTTTGAGTCGGAGTCTCACTCTGTCACCCAGACTGGAGTGCAGTAGCCGCTCCCGGCCACTGCAGCCTCGACCTGCTGGGCTCTGGCGATCCTTCCGCCTCAGCCTTCCGAGTAGCCGGAATTACAGGCACGCGCTACCACGCCCGGCAGATTTTTTGATTTATCGTAGAGATGAGGTCTCGCCAAGTTGCCCAGGTGGGCTCAGGCAATCCACTCGCCTCGGCCTCTCAAAGCATGGGATTATAGGCTGAGCCACCGAGCCCGGCCAGAAAGAAAGTTTCTATTTATCTATGTGAAATGTTGACAACAGCTGATTAACATAAGGAGGAATTTATTAATTTATACAATATATCTTTAGTGAATAAACAGTTTGGAATATGTTGTTGGTTCCATACAGGATTTCATATTGGACAGCCAAAATAATGTCATTTCCCAAACACCACATGCTTTTTTTATCACTTAAGAAATGTTTTAGCCGGGCTCGGTGGCTCAGCCTGTAATCCTGCGCCTTTGGGAGGCTGAGGTGAGTGGATTGCCTGACCCCGCGGGTTCGAGACCCGCCTGGGCAGCAAGACCTCATCTCTACAATAAATCAAAAAATCAGCCGGGTGTGGTAGCGCATGCCTGTAATTCCGGCTACTTGGAAGGCTGAGGCGGAAGGATCGCCGGAGCCCAGCAGGTCGAGGTTCCGGTGGCCGGGAGCGGCCACAGCACTCCAGTCTGGGCGACAGAGTGAGACTCCAACTCAAAAAAAAAAAAAAGAAAAAAATAAATGTTTTATGTGTACCAATGGAAGTAAGGGGTACTCTGATTATTTCTTAATTTAGACCAGCATTTACATGAGCCAATCTCCTAAAAATCTGCATTTCAGGCTTTTATTTCATAGGTCTGTGAAGAAAGGGAACCACACATTTGACCCCAGCTTAGCCCCCTTGAGGTGACATGGAGAAAAAGGTCTTCACCATCTTTTTAAAGTGCATTAGTTGGATTGCCTGCGGCCGAGGGTTCGAGACCCACCTGGGCAACTTGGCAAGACCTCGTCTCTACAATAAATCAAAATCAGCCGGGCGTGGTAGCGTGCGCCTGTAGTTCCAGCTACTTGGAAGGCTGAGGCAGAAGGATCGCCGGAGCCCAGCAGGTCAAGGCTGCGGTGGCCAGGAGCGGCCACTGCACTCCAGTCTGGGTGACAGAGTGAGAATCCGACTCAAAAATAAATAAATAAATAAAATAAAGTGCATTAGTTGAAATTAAGAGGTGAAGTGGTCCAAATGTTTATAACATATTCATAATTCTCTTATGAAATCTTGGGTTAGTCTTCTCATATGTTACCCCTGAAATGAGTACCTTCTCTTTGATGGTTTGAGGTTAAGGGCATCAGCTCCATGCTTAAACCACCTCACTCTGAATCCCAGCTCCATTACCCACTAGCTGTGGGACCTAGAGTACGTTATTTGCCTTATCTGCACAATGAGAATCATAACACTATTTTCTAGGGTGTTGTGAAGCTGACAGGTTAGTGTAAAATTAGCACTCAAAAGCATCAGCTGTTTTAGTGTTGATGATAATGATATATGAGGTTTTACTTCATTTCAGGGCACTGAACTTTTTATTCTATTTTATTTTGTACATGTTGATAGATTTATTTCTCAAACTTTGGAAGCCCTAGGCTGACACCCTTGGAGGAAGTGCTAATTCAAGGTAATTCGAACCTGCACACACTTTGGAACAATGGCTAACATTAGTAGTTCTGGGTTTCCTAAATCACCCATTCTCCTCCTCCTCTCACTACTGGAGTGCTGTGGAATAGACTGATGCCCCACTGGGTACAGCTGTAAACCCTCCTCTTTGTTGGCCAGTGGTTTGGTCCACTTTTGAGGGACTAGAAAGCAGCTCTGTTATCCTGAGGAAGGAAGAGTGGGTTCTCTATAGCCTATCTGGATAGGCGCCATGGTAGTTCTAAGGTGAAATGTCACATGGCCCAAGGCAAGAAGTCACCATGGCCAGCTTTCCGATGATGTTCACTTTAGGATTTTCTCCCACTCTTTGGTAATCTTTGCCATGAATATATGCAGAAGCAAACTTAGAAAATATTTGCTGATACTATCAAGGTCAAGGAGTGACTGGAGGAGCTAAAGTGCCTTCATAGTCTGCATCCCAAGGCAGAAACAAACAATCTAAATAAAAACACAGCTTAACAGCAAACCTGCTTCTTGACTCCTAATCAGACCTCTAGCTCTAAACCCCCTCCATTGGGCAACTGTGGAACTGCCCTTGGCCTAATAGTAAATAAAAGAAGGGGAAAAAATCACATATATGTGCATATATATATATACATATATTATATGATATGTATATATACTATGATATATGATACACACTTGTTTTTTCAGTTTTTACATATATATACACACACTTAAAAACAACATCTGACAATGACAGAGTTCTCATGTTAAAATATGAATTTACATGAAAACAGAGTAACCTGTTGGAAATCATTGCCTTTATTTTTTAAAATGCAGTTTATGCAGTGGGCCAGTCATGGTCAAAGAGAAGCCCTTTTCCTCTTGCTTGCCTCAGTCAATGGCTTAGGAAGGGGAACAACAATCCTTTCACAAGTGTGTGATCACCCTAAGCCTATTCCCAGGCGACTTAATAGCTGGAGATGGGAGATATTTTTATATACACCCTCATAAATAACAGACAACACTCCAAGCACTGACATCCTAATTCCCGGCAGACAGGCACTCCTAATTCAGGATGGTTTCTGTCCCTCAAATTAAATTCCAAGTTGTTTGGTGGAACTTGAAATGCTTTCATAGGCATTACTCTGCATATACTCTGCATCCTAGTCCTAACCCCCAAAAGCCAATTTAGCTCCTAAATAGTTGAAAGGGTCTACCATTCAAATAAAGCAAAAGCATGGAAGCCATGTAGGTTTCTACATCACAACCTTTCCCTGCTCTGTGTGAAATGGGAGGTGCAGTCTCCCACAGTCCTACTTCATTTTATCAGAGGGTGCCTCTGACACACTCCATCTCACTTCCCCAGAGCGTCACTTACCAATTCAGAACAGCGTCTGCCCTGATAGAGCATGGGGTGGAAGTGTGAGGACAGCGGGGACCAGAGAGAAGAGAGTGTAGCCAGCAAAGGGAGTTAATGGGGGTGAGGAGCAGGGCATCACACTCAGGGTTATGGAACCCCGTATCCTTTCCCATACCTGAGGACAAACAGATGAAGGTATCAGAAGCAGTGACGGCAGCGGGGGTAGAATAAAGTTGCTTCTCCAGCTTGTACAGGCCTGGCCTCTTAATATCAGACACTGCCCGTATTTTTCTTTTCTCCAAAGTTGTGGCGGGTGGGAGTCACTGCTAACTGCTTAGACCCTGCGGAGTCAGCCTTCTACTTCTGAAGACTGGGAAGTAGAGTTGCTACGGTTCCCAATCCAATTCCTAGCTCTCTGGAAAAGGTCAGTGCATTCTCAGAGTACTGCAGGTTGTTAAATCGAACACTAGAGGAGACTTGGACTCACAGCCTCATAGAACTCACTGTCGAAGTCGCCCCAAACAAGGGCGGCATCCGCGCCAGGACCTGAGCTCCCATCCCTCAATTCCCCAGGCAGTCCCACACTCCCTTCCCTGAGACGGACCAGCCATTCCTGCATGCGGTTTTGTGCTCCTGAAGTGCATGACCATAAGCGGACGGGCACCTGTGTACACTTCTGACAGTGACCTCAAGAGGATGTGTTGAAAGAGGTTACAGATGCTTCCTCTGGAGGGATCTCAAAATCTGGCAAGGGGCTCCTCCAGGCGACTGTCTTTTCCTCTAATGATCATCACGGATGTGCTGTAAATTTCCATGGCCACAGAGAGTGACACTCAAACACAAATTGGGAAACCTGTAAACTAGCTGTCTGTCGAACTTGCCAGACAAACCATGAATGCTCGGAACTTGTGCGACAGGGACTTCTCCTCTGGGATCCTTTTCAAGGGCAGCTGGAGTGTCAGGGGCTGGGTACCACAAGAGACAGAAGGCAAAGCCTGGGGAACCAGCACCGACGGATGAGAGGTGCTGGGTGGCCGGGACGGGGTGAGAGGCCCTTGCAGCCCAGCGTGGTCAGGTTGCAGCCATGACATCACGCTCGGTGAAAGGGGCTGCCTCGCCCACGGCTAAGCCAGGCAAGCCCACAGCCGGAAAGGGGCGCTGCTCCGGGGTCAGGACGAGGGCCCGGGCGTGACCGTGTGAGGAACGCCGGCGCAGCAACACGCGCACGCCAGGGTCGGGGAGGAAGGAAGCGGGGTCGAGGCGAGAAGAGAGAAGGAAAGGCCACGGGTCTCTGCCCACGAGGACGTCCTTTTCCACGAGTCGCGCAAAGCGCGTCGGGCGGCGGCGAGGGCGGGGCGGCGGCGCGGAGCCCGGGCGAGCGCCGGAGCGCGCGGCTTACCGTGAACGGCAGGGAACAGACGGCGAAGGTGATGGTCATGATGGCCAGGAGGAGGAGGTGGTCCGTCTCCTCCGCCGCCGCCGCCCGGTGGGGACCGCCGCGGCCGCCGCCCGGGGAGGGCCCGCCGCGGCTCCTCCGGCCCCGGCGGTGCAGGCGGACGAGGCTGCGGATGACGCAGAGGTTGCAGGCGAGCACGGCGACGATGAGCAGCAGCAGCAGCGTGGCGTACAGCCGCAGGTACGCGGCCCGCCCGTGCCGGAGGAAGCACCAGGTCCCGGGGCAGTACTGCACGTACTGCCCGCGGTCCAGCAGCGGCAGCGAGCAGAAGAGCAGGGAGGCGGCGTAGACGGCGGGCAGCGCCGCCAGGCCCACGCGGCGCGACACGCGGCGCTGGTAGAAGTAGGGGTGCCCGAGGGCCAGGTAGCGCTCCAGCGCCATGGCGAAGAGCATGAGCATCGTGGCCAGGCTGAAGAAGGTCATGGCGAAGGCGAAGTAGGTGCACGCGCGGCCCTCGGGCTCCAGGGCCGCCAGGGACTGGTTCCGCGCGTAGGAGGCCAGGACCACGGGGCTGATGAGGCAGGTCCCGAGCAGGTCGGTGAACACCAGCTCCGTCACCAGCACGTGGAAGAGGGAGATGGGGCTCCTGCGCCCGGCGCCGCGCCCCGCGTCCCCCCGCCAGCGGCGCGCCAGCAGCGCCAGCGCGATGAGGTTCCCCAGCACCCCGGCCGCGAACATCGCGGAGCTGATGGCCGGGCTCTCGCCCGGGGGGAGCCACCGTCGGGTCTCACAGTCCTCGGGCCGCGAGTCGTTGGACGCGTTGCCCATGGCGGGGCGCCCTCCTCGCCCAGCCTTCACCTGGGAGGAGGAGGGTCTGAGAGCCAGAGCGCCCCCGACTCCGAGGAGCAAGGGAGCGATCCGGGTCTGGCGTCCGCGTCCGGCCCCCCGCACGCCGAGGGCAGGCTGGCCCCGGGCGTCCCGCAGCGCGCCGAGTGGCCGCTCGGACGCAGCATCCGGGCGGCGCGCCGGACTCCCGCGCCGACACGCGCGCGCGCCGGGGCCGGGGACCCTGCGGAGGGAGCCGCCCCCGCCTCCGCCCCCGCCCCCCCCGTCTGGGGCGGGCCCGGCAGCGTGTCCCGGCCTCGAAAGGTCCGGCTGCCGGGGAGGCGGGGCGCCTCACCCCCGCGGGGGCGTTGCGAGTCCTCGGGACGCGCCGGCGGGGAGCGGAGAGAAGGGGGCCAGCCGGGCCAGGGCGCGCGGATCGCCGGGGTCCCGCAGCCGTCCCTTAGCTTCTCGCTCCCTCGGGGTCCGGCGCTCCGGGCCTCCCGGCAGCCTGGCCTCGGCAAGAAAGCGTCAAGCCCCTGCGGGAGGCTGGGGAAGTGCGGGCCCCTTGCTGTGTCCGCGCGGAACGCACGAAAGGCCCGGCGGCGAGAAGAGCCACTCACCGAACAGCGGAGACGGTGCTGGAACCCAGTCCCTTGCAGAGTGCGGAGTCGGGGATCGGACCCCAAAGACGGCTTGAAGCGGGACCAGTGTGTTTCTACCATTCCCGGGAAGACACACCAGGAGGGCGGGACAAAAACGGGGGCGAAGTGACCAGAGAGCCCGTCCAGCCAAGGAGCCAAAGTGCGCAGCGCGCTCTTCGGAGCGTCCTGTTGCAGGCGGCTCGGATTCGGTTTTTCCGATGTCAACAGCGTAAAGGAGAGCCGCTTGTTTAAGCAACCTCTAAAAAAAAAAAAAAAGAATGTTCCTTGTAGTGGTTGTAATGGCGTAGAATTGTGTTTGTGGGCACAGCTTAAAAATCGCCACGCATTGCTGATCTGAGCCCAAGATCGGTCCTGTAAGAAAATATTGCTATATTGTTTAGCCGTTTATCTTTTCACGTTCAGTTAACCATGAAGGACCAAACAGAAAGGCCTGTTCCTGGTAAGGAGTCTGGACCCGTGGCCAGTTTCATACTGGTGCTGACACTAATGGTTCCTATTACATATTGTCATAATTGCCGAGTCGTGAAAATGGGCTGATATTATATCTATCTATCTTGGGCTCAAGTGATTCTCCTGCCTGAGTCTCCCGAGTAGCTGAAACTACAGGTAGAGACAGGGTCTCACTATGTTGCCCAGGCTTGTCTTGAACTCCTGGCCTCAAGCAATCCTCCTATCTTGGCCTCCCAAAGTGCTGGTGAGCCACTGTACCTGGCCATCGGCTATTTAAAATAATGAAAATCCAGTTTGACAGACAAGTTCAGGAACTATGTTCTATATGATAAGTCACATTTACTTGAAGAAAGAGGGCGGACTAGGAAATAGAAAAATCTGCATAGAAAACAGCAAGACAAACGCCATCAAGTTGGAGGAAGGAAAGCTTGCCTGCTGGAGAGCAACCTCACTGCAACCGCTTCCTCTGCTGGAATGTTGTAGCTCGCCTGGAGGATTCTGGCCTGGGGATTGAATGTGGAGGAGGCTCCCAGTCCGGAAAGCATAATCTCCTGGATCAGGCAAAACCTGCAAGCCCATATTCACACATCAGCAGCCAGTGCCCTCAGTCCTTTCACTTTGCAGGGGCCTGGTTCCTAGAGGAAGGGAGTTTAACCCCTATAGTTTTTACTTTGCCACCCAACTCTGACTACTCCCCACCCTAGCCTCTTCCCATCCCACCCCTAGCAATGGGGAAACCTTATGTAAGTCAAGTGTTTCTCAATAGGAAAACACTATGGGTTTGGTTTACAACATAATTCTGCACTGCAGTTTTACTGTTTAAATAAGGATTTTTGATCCAATGAATGTGTGCAGTGCTTGTTTTCCAAATGTCTTTATACCTTTTCTATTTTCATAAGGCCCTTCACAACAAAAACTGACCATGGAACCTTTTCTGTATATGTGCATCTAGCGTTCCTTTGGACGGGTACCTGGTGACAGGTCCACCCTTGTTTTTTTATGGGTACCAGAGCAAGAGTGCAATTAGAGACCCTCCCCCAGGCCCCTTCACCTCCCCTTCCTAACCTCCACCCCTTACTCAGTCTTGCACTGAGAAGAGTTTTGCACAGAAGTATGTGAACATGTAGTCCCTGATTACCAAGCTCTCCCCAGAAAGCCACTTATGGGCCTGGAGATATGCACCCCAAGCATGCGCTTAACCCTTGAATGGATGGACCTGCAAAGATGTCTGCATCAAGCCCTGGAAGTGAGATCTGGGGCCAACTTTGAGCAGGAAATTTCGTGATCTCAGGAAGGTGGTCTAGAATGGAGGAGGCATGGTCTCGGTGAGCAGTGCCCTGAGGATGCCTCACCCATGGTGAGGTATGTGACAAAAGGAAGACCAGAGTGGGGCCCTAGAAATCTTGGGGGTCAGTAGCCTGTTAATTACTCTATTGTGTTGCTCAGCTCTACTTGCTACCAAACATTCAAATTGCTCCATTAAATTGTTTCCAGTGTTTGAACAGGAATCTATCTATCTATCTGCCTGTCTATCTATTCTATTTATCATCTATCTAGCTCTCTTTGGTTTGGCAGTTCTGCTGTGTTCCATGTTGCCAGGTTTGTGACTAGAAGGGCGGATGCGTTTGCCATCCCAGTTCCTCAACTGGACCATCAGAATTGTTTCTGTAAGTCCAAGTCTTGTCTTATCTTGTTTTCGGTTCCTCACAATTTGTGGCTTTAAACCTGCTTCTTCCCATTTCTAATTTTAGTGTCAGCATTTTGATACATTTTCGGTTTACATAGAACCTAGGGTTTCTTAACATAAAACAGATGAACCCCCTCAATTCAAGAATTGAGCCATAGAGCTTGGCTAACTTTTTAGTTCCTGTTTGTGGAGACACTGACTTTGGGGACTACTATGTGAATAATTGTATGTGTCAGCTTAACTGGGCTATGGATTCCCAGATAGCTGGTTAAGCATTATGTCTGTGTATGGCTGTGAGGCTGTTTCTGGAAGAGGTTAGCATTTGAGTTGATGGACTGAGTAAAACAGATGGCCCTCCTCAATGTGGGTGGGCCTCACCCAATCTATCAGGAGCCTGAATAAAATTAAAATGGTAGAGGAAGGTTGAATTCGCTCTCGGCCTCACTGCTGGAGTTGGGCCATTGATCTTGTCCTGCCATTGGCATGCCTGGTTTTCAGGACTTCATACCAGAACTGACATCTACACCATTGACTTTTGAGCTCTCAGATCTTCAAAGTAAAACTAAATCGCTGGCATTCCCAGGCTGCCACCTTGCACGTGGCAGATGTTGTGACTCCTCAACCTCCATAATTGTGTGAGCCAATACTTTGTAATACATGTCTTTATTTGTAGCCATTGCATTGGTTCTGTTTCTCATACAACCCTGACTTATACACATTTCTGAAAGTCTAAAGCTCATAGTTTTCATTTATGTGTCCATATACTCAACGAAGGATTGTGGAACACAGATTACTTACTGTAGGCCAGGTCAACACAATACACAGTAAACATGAATGAAAAGAGAACTTCTTGGGGAGAAAACTAACATTAACTCTTGTTCATAGTTCTACTTATGTTATTTGTCTCTTTCAAAAGACTCATTTAAATCTATACTTCATATTTCCTATGTATACACAAGTTCATTATTTTTCAAATTAAGTTCTAAGAATACTATCTGTGCCCTTCCTGTGGTGTTCTAGACAGTTTATACCACTTCATTGCAAGAAACAGAAGCCACTAAAAAGAGAGACTTTACCGGAAGGACATATGATAGTCCGCCACCCACAAGGGGTATATTTTTTTCTCACAAAAGCAGTTCAGAGGTTACAGGCTGGTGGGGCTACCAGGACCCAGACTTTTTGTGTAATTGTGTTATTCCTAGTGTGCTGGCTTTGTGTCTCCATGCTCTGTCCATGTAGTTACCTGCTGCTGCCTGTATCAGTCAGTATTCAACCAGAGAAACAGAGCCGCATGACTGATAAACAATGGAGGATGTATTATTGGGCACTACACCTGTGTTGTCCAATATGGTAGCCACTAGCCACATCCGGCTATTTAAATTAATTGACATTAAATAAGAGTTACAATTTAGTTTCTCCATTGTACAAGGTACATTTCAAACACTCAGTAGCCACATGTGACTGGTGGCTGTCTTAGCGGGCAACTTATCTATAATACCCTCTCATCATCACAGAAGCTCTGCAGGACAGTGCTGCCTTACACCTTGCATGATGTGGAGGCTGGTGGAGAAGTCCTGACAAGGCTGTTTGTTGTCTTTGGCTCTAGCGCTGAGCCTGCTGTCACTACAGGTCAGTCAGAATGACAGTCGGGGAGAAAGCTGGATGTGGATGAGAGCAAGAACAGGCTGGAACCTGTGGGGACAAGCTGAAATTCAGAAACGACTGAAATCCTTGAGCAAAGACCAGATATGCATATGCCTTTCACTACCTGCCACCTCAGTAATGCCGGTGTCCTGCAGAAGGAGCTGGCACCCTTCACGAAGCTGAGGTGTACTTGGCTGAGGCCTTTAAGAAGCTGAAGGAAGCCCACGGGTTCGAGACCTGCCTGGGCAGTGAGACCTCATCTCTACAATAAATAAAAAAATCAGCCGGGCATGGTAGTGCGCGCCTGTAATTCCAGCTACTTGGAAGGCTGAGGCGGAAGGATCGCCGGAGCCCAACAGGTCGAGGCTGCGGTGGCCGGAAGCGGCCACTGCACTCCAGTCTGGGTGACAGAGTGAGACTCCAACTCAAAAAAAAAAAAAAAAAAAAAAAAAGAAGCTGAAGGAGAAGATGTGGTAAGAGACAGAATGTGTGGAAGCCACCAATGTGCCTGGAGCCTTGCAGTGTCCTTCAGAGCATAAAAACCATGCTGCTGCTTGGCTGCTGCCTTCCAGATATCATGTGACATCTCTCTTGTGGTCAGTGCTGACCTGGAACTACGTGAGTGTTCTGAACAACAGATCCTGCATGGCCGGGTTGACACAATACAAAGCCACTACACACTGCCGCACAGGCCTGGGTGTCAAGTCTGCATTACAGCCAGGCGTGAGGGAAAGACTGCCAGTGAGCTTGCTTTCTCTGTGCCTCTTTCATTCATCAGGAAGGTAGAAAGCTTTCTAGAAGCATCCTAAGAGACTTTCCTTTATGTCTCGTTAGCCAGAAATTGGTAATATTGCCACGCTTTAACTCTGAAGGAGGCTGACAGAGGGGGTATTGTGCTTTTTCAGCTTCTTCTAGAGTAGAAGCAGGCAAGGGAGAAGGTTGTTGAGTTGGTCAGCCAACAGCGAGTGCTGCAAATCTGCATGGTACATTCCCCACCACACCCTTCCTGGTAGCTGGAAAAGAATTTCGAGAACACCTATTCCAATCCTTTCATTTTCATGTGAAGAAACGGAGGCATTGAAAGGTGAAGTGAAGCCAGACTCAGTGGCTCAGCCTGTAATCCCGCGCCTTTGGGAGGCTGAGGTGAGTGAATTGCCTGAGCCCGTGGGCTGGAGACCCACCTGGGCAACTTGGCGAGACCTCATCTCTACAATAAATAAAAAATGAGCCGGGCATGGTAGCGCGTGCCTGTAGTTCCAGCTACTCGTAAGGCTGAGGTGGAAGGATCGCTGGAGCCCAGCAGGTCGAGGCTGTGGTGGCCGGGAGCAGCCACTGCACTCCAGTCTGGGCGGCAGAGTGAGACTCCAACTCAAAAAAAAAACAACAAAGAAAGGTGAAGTGGCTTACCCAAGGAAACACAGAGTTAGTGCAGTATACCCCGGGGAACGGTAGTCAGATTATTTTATTGACACCCCCACCTCCAGCCCTGATCGATTACACATACCACTCCCTTAAAAGCCAGAAAGGAGTACATGGCAAGATGCCCATCCTCAACACTGGAACCAAATCATTCAACAACATTTTATTTATCTATTTATTTGTTTATTTGTTTGTTTACCTGTCTGTTTTGGTTGATTTCTCTATAAGTGTGTATTACCTTTATATTAGAAAATACAAGGAAGCTGCTTTCTACTCAGAAAAAAATATTATCATCGGTGGACACAGTCTTTCCCTCTTTGTGGAGGCAGGAATTCAGATGCTAATGATTTCAATTCTCCTTCCAGTTCTACTCTTCACTAAGTAGGTGGGTCTTGTCAGTGGTTTGACACCAGTCAAGAAGAATGGAGATGCTATTCTTATGCCTCTCACAAGGGTTTGGCAACTGACATTTTTATTCACAGATTGGAAATCATCACACTTTTTGCATCATTTTTATTGAAATGGTACCCTGTCCCACTTCAAGCAACTATTTTGACACTAGGTCATTGTCATCTCTTGGTGTCAATTGCTTAACTCAGTTCTGACACTAGCATCACTAGGAAGCTTCTCTTTCATAAAGGTGGTAACAAAAAGTCAACCAAAGTGTCAGAAAAAAAAAAAGGTAGTCAACAGAAATGGACTTCCAGATAACCCAAATTTTGAATTTAATGAATATGTTTGAAGATGTAGGGAGATTGTGGTACAAGCAGGGACTCTTGTACACCCACAAGAACTATAAAAACTATGGAAACTATAAAAAAAGAACCAAATGGAAATTCTAGAATTAAAATTTACAGCAGGCAGAAAAATGAACTTGAAGCCTAGTTATTTCTGGTCACCTTTCTTTCATGTCCTCCTTATTTTTGTGCTCATGGGAAATAGTCTCACTCTTTCCACACCATGGAACACCTGGAGAACTATGGTTTCCTACTGCTTTTGCTGTTACTACCCAAGAAGTGAGGCATGGGTTTACTGTGCTCTCAAATTCCTAAACCTTTCTGAGATTTCAGTGTGCAGGACCACCTTTCCCAAGAAACCCTTGTGCTAACCTCCAAGCTCTCCTAGCTCTCTTGAACTTCATCCTCCTTCCTTTGCAGCCTGTAGAATCAGTTGGGGGAGAAGTGGTGAAGCTTTCCTATGCCTCATGTTCTTTGATCTGGGCCTCCTCTAGGACTAGGCTTTCAAAAATCATAAGCCAAGAATCGATGCTTGTGTTTTTTAATTCTGCTATATTGTCATTTCTCTGAGGCAGTGAGCAGAGAATACCCTAGCTGCCGCTAAAACTGAGGAAAGGTCTGGAGTATCAGGAAGTACCCGGCGAAAGCACACAGGTTAATATGTCCAATTATTATCTGGTTACATTTGCTTTCATTTAGGTGTGTGTGTGTATCCAAGGTTTGGTGGGACTTATTACAACCTCACAGGATTGTTTGAGAAACAATTTGATAAAGTAGTTGCAAAACCCTGAGTCAACAAAAAGTGTTTTACACATGGCTGGAAGAGCACAACAGTTCTCTTGTCCTCAGACAGGAAATATCATGGAGGTAAATCCATAGCACCACTTATTAGCCCCAGGAGTTAGTTAGATGATGTGAGTCACTTAGCTGATGTTAGGAGGGCAGATTACCTGTGATCCTATTTTTTTTTTTTTGAGTTGGAGTCTCACTCAGTCACCCAGACTGGAGTGCAGTGGCTGCTCCCGGCCACCGCAGCCTCGCCTGCTGGGCTCCGGCGATCCGTCCGCCTCAGCCTTTCGAGTAGCCGGAATTACAGGCATGTGCTACCACGCCCAGCTGATTTTTTGATTTATTGTAGAGATGAGGTCTCGCTGCCCAGGCGGGTCTCTAACCCGCGGCCTCAGGCAATCCACTCACCTCAGCCTCCCAAAGGCACCGGATTACAGGCTGAGCCACCGAGCCCAGCAGATCCTTTTTTTTTTTTTGAGTTGGAGTCTCACTCCGTCGCCCAGACTGGAGTGCAGTGGCCACTCCCGGCCACCGCAGCCTCGACCTGCTGGGCTCCGGCGATCCTTCCGCCTCAGCCTTCCAAGTAGCTGGACTTACAGGCATGCGCCACCATGCCCAGCTGATTTTTTGATTTATTGTAGAGATGAGGTCTCGCTGCCCAGGCGGGTCTCGAACCTGCGGGCTCAGGCAATTCACTCACCTCAGCCTCCCAAAGGCGCAGGATTACAGGTCGACAGAGGATAAAGAATACAATTTAAACATGAGAATTCTTTTTTCTTAAGAAGATTTGCTTTCAAGAACAGAGACAGCTGTGAGGTAGAAAAGCACATATATCGTAAGACTATAGACATAATTAAATACATCGACAGATGTAAAAACAAAAACCACATGATTATCCCATTAGATGCAGGAAAAGCTTTTAACAAAATCCAGCATTGCTTCTTGATAAAAAACCCTTGACCATCTAGGCATAGATGGAACATACCTCAAAATAGTAAGAGCCATCTATGAGAAACCCACAGTCAGCATACTGCTAAACAGACAGAAATTGGAACATTTCCCCCTGAAAACTGGAACAAGACAAGGATGCCCATTCTCACCTCTCCTTTTCAACATAGCTTTGGAAGTCCTAGCTAGAGCAATCAGACAAGAGAAGGAGAGATCAGGGGTATCCAAATAGGAAAAGAGGAAGTCAAGTTATCCCTCTTTGCAGACAACATGATTCTGTTCCTTGAAAACCCAAGAGAATCTGTCAAAAACCTCCATGCACTGATAAAGGACGTTGGCAAAGTCTCAGGGTATAAAATCAGTGTGCAAAAGACAGTCGCATTTTTATACACCAACAATAAACAAACAGAAACCCAAATAAAAAGCACAATACCATTCACAATAGTCATTAAAAAAAAATCAAATACCTTGGTATCTTCCTAACCAGAGACGTGAAAGACCTTTACAATGAAAACTACAAAACACTGCTCAAAGAAATCAAAGATCACACAAACAAATGGAAAAATATTCCATGCTCATGGACTGGAAGAATCAACATTGTTATGAAGTCCATCCTACCCAAGGCAGTCTATAGATTTAATGCAATACCCATTAAATTATCAGCAGCATGCTTCTCAGAACTGGAAACAATAGAGGAATCGCCAAAACAATCCTCAGCAAAAAAATCAAAGCAGGAGGTATCACACTCCCAGACTTCAAACTCTATTGTAAAGCTACACTAATCAAGACAGCCTGGTGATGGTACAAGAACAGGCATATAGACCAATGGAACAGGATAGAGATTCCAAAAGCAAAATCTCAACTTCTCAATCAACACATCTTTGACAAAGCCTCCACCACCAACGACTGGGGAGAGGAGAACCTATTCAGTAAATGATGTTGGGGAAACTGGCTAACCACAGGCAGAAGATTAAAACAAGACCCCTACCTATCACCATACATAAAAATCAACTCTAAATGGATCAAAGACCTAAATGTAAAACCTCAAACTATAAGAACCTTAGAAAATGCAGGCGACACCCTTATGGAAATTGGAACTGGCAACCAATTCCTGATCAAAACCCCAAGTGCCCATACCATAAGAGAAAAGATAGACAAATGGGACCTCATCAAACTGACAAGCTTCTGCAAAGCCAAAAAAGTGATCAAGAAAGCGGGGAGACAGCCCACAGACTGAGATAAAAATATTTGCCAACTGTATGTCTGACAAAGGTCTAACATCTAGGATCTACAAGGAACTCAAATGTGCCAAAAGAAAAATAATAAACAGCGCCATTACTAAGTGGGCAAAAGATATGAATAGACAGTTCTCAAAAGAAGACATACGAGCAGCCAACAGATACATGAAAATATGCTCAGCCTCACTAGTCATCAAAGAAATGCAAATTAAAACTACACTGAGATACCACCTAACTCCAGTCAGGATGGCCATCATCAATAACTCAAAAAACAACATATACTGGAGAGGATGCAGCAAAAAGGGAACACTTCTACTCTGTTGGCAGGAGTGTAAACTAGTATAGCCTCTGTGGAAAACAGTGTGGCAATTCCTAAAAGACTTAAAAATCGACCTTCCATATGACCCCGCAACCCCCCTACTGGGAATATACCTGGAAGAACTCAATTCCCTCTATAAAAAAGAGAGCTGCACTCGTATGTTTATCGCAGCATTGTTCACAGTAGCAAGAACGTAGAATCAACCGTGCTGCCCATCAAAAGAGAACTGGATTTTAAAAATGTGGTACACGATGGAATATTATGCGGTCATGAAGAACAAAATCATGACCGTTGCAGCAACTTGGATGGACTTAGAGTCTGTGATCTTTCACAGAAACAAAGAACTGAGTATCACATATTCTCACTCATAAGTGGACCTTGAACAATTATCATAATACTGTAAGGAAAGGATTGGCAGTAGCGGGAAACTGGTGGGAACGGGGCGGAGAAGTGGGATTGGCAGTAGTGGGAGTCTGCCTGGAGAAGTGGGGGCACACCTCATCAACAAGGGTGCCTGCATAATGAACATTTGTATACCTAACCCTGAATTGTACCCCACATTTTTAAAATAAAAAAGTTAAAAGTAAAAAAAAAAAAAAAGAAAAGCACATATAACAGAAGAAAGGCTGTGGTTCTTTAACTTGTTTGTATAAAGTAACAACTCATTGTGGAAATGGGAAATTATAAGGAAGGAAAAAAAGTCACCCGTACACTGTCCCTCCAAAATGGTCACTTAACATTTTGCTGTGTTTCCTTCTGTTTGTCTTCCATGTATTGTTTTTTCCATAGCTGTGATAATAATAATGTCTATACATTTTTACATATTGCTTTTCAAAAACTTCACATTACAAAGAATAGCTTCCATTGCATATGTGAATTAAAGGCCTTAAAATATGCATGTCCTAGCTGGGCTCGGTGGCTCAGCCTGTAATCCCGCGCCTTTGGGAGGCTGAGGTGAGTGGATTGCCTGAGCCCACGGGTTCGAGACCCGTCTGGGCAGTGAGCCCTCATCTCTACAATAAGTCAAAAAACCAGCCGGGCATGGTAGCGCATGCCTGTAATTCCGGCTACTCGGAAGGCTGAGGTGGAAGGATCACTGAGCCCAGCAGGTCGAGGCTGTGGTGGCCGGGAGCGGCTGCTGCACTCTACTCTGGGCGACAGAGTGAGACTCCAACTCAAAAAAAAAAAAAGCATGTCCTAAGACTTAGAAATGACATTTCTAGAAATTTGTCACATACATTTTTGTATTCATTGATGCTTATATTTACTGAGGCAGCATGGTATAGTTTTAAGAGCATGGACTTTGGATTCAGATTGCTTTGAATTTAAATTTTAATTCTGTCCTTAGGCAACTCACTTCCCCTCTATGTGCCTCAATTTCCTCATCTGTAATATGGGGGATAATAGCAGTACCCACTTCATAGCTCAGTTGAACTTGGGACCTGGCCCATAGGAAGCATTCAAAAGGCGTCAACTATTTTAATATTGAGCACTTATGGTGTGCCAGACCCTGAAGAACCAGGCTGACATGGTCCCTGCTATAATGAATACATTACATGTATCTATCTGTTCAACGGAATATTATGCAACTATTTGTTCTTTTTTTTTCTTTTTCTTTTTCTTTTTTTTTGAGTCGGAGTCTCACTCTGTTGCCCAGACTGGAGTGCAGTGGCTGCTCCCGGCCACCGCAGCCTCGACCTGCTGGGCTCAGCGATCCTTCCGCCTCAGCCTTCCAAGTAGCTGGACCTACAGGCATGCGCTACCACGCCCGGCTGATTTTTTGATTTATTGTGGAGATGAGGTCTCGCTGCCCAGGCGGGTCTTGAACCCGCGGGCTCAGGCAATCCACTCACCGCAGCCTCCCAAAGGCGCAGGATTACAGGCTGAGCCACTGAACCCGACTTTTTTTTTTTCTTTCCTTTTTTTTTAGTCAGTGTCTCACCATGTGCCCAGGCTGGAGTGCAGTCACATGCTCACGGCCACTGCAGCCTTGACCTATTGGGCTCATGTGATCCTTCTGCCTCAGCCTTCTAAGTAGCTGGAACTACAGGCATGTGCTGCCATACCCGGTTAATTTTTATAATTTATTGTAGAGATAAGATCTTGCCGAGTTGCCCAGGCTAGTCTCGAACCCGTGGGCTCGGGCAATCCTCTTGCCTCAGCCTCCCAAAGTGCTGGGATTATAGGCGTGAGCCACCTCACCCAGCTTATGCAATTGTTCAAAAATATAGCTCTGGCCCTACGTACTAAGGCGCAATCCTCACCACCCGCGGACTCCTCACTGCCCGGTTCCTGCTCACCCAGTGTTGGCACCATGCCCCACCGCCAAGACTTCAACATGCCTCACAAAATGTCACAAACGGAACATGCCATGGAAACCACGATGTTTACATTTCACACATTTGCTGGGGATAAAGGCTACTTAACAAAGGAAGACCTGAGAATACTCATGGAAAAGGAGTTCCCTGAATTTTTGGAAAATCAGAAAGACCCTCTGGCCATGGACAAAATAATGAAGGTCCTGGACCAATGCCAAGAGGCAAAGTGGGCTTCCAGAACTTCTTTTTGCTCATCCTGGCCTCACCATTGCGTGTAACGACTATTTTGTAGTACACATGAAACAGAAGGGAAAGAAGTAGACAGAACCGAACAATGCCTCCCACCCTGCTAAGAGTTATCCCAAAGGGTCACTGAAGGAATCTGCCCAAAGCTTCCCCCTGTATAAGGATTCTGTGAGCAAATCAGGACTCTTAGAAAATGTACAGACAAAATCCAACTCCCATTTGACAAGCAGAGAAGAGAAGTTAATTGAAGGCCAGATAAGCTTTTGATTTTTGTATTGTTTGTATCCTCTTGCCCTCAATAAACAAAGTCCTTTTTTAGTTCTGGGGAAAAAAACATACATATATATAAAACATCTATATATATATATATATATATGTTTTTTTCTATAGATATATCTACGTTTATTGACATGGATAGATGTCTACATGTTAAATGAATGAAGTAATGAAAGACTATGTATAGTATGGTTTAACTTTTGTAAGAATAAGCACTTATACCAAGATATATGGCTAGTGAACTTTTCATTAAAATATAGGGCCCAGTATGTTCTCCCCACTGCTACTGATCTTTGTAACTATTAAATTTACTTATTAAAATCTGAGTTAAAGAGAGCCATGCTCAATTTTAAAACAAATTATTTTTAATAGATAATATATATTTGATACCTAGTCTATCAGTTACCTATTTCTGTGTAACAAACCAACCCAAAATGTAATGGTTTAACACAATAATTATATATTTTCATGACTAGTGGGTTAGTCATGTTGGGCTGGACTCAGCCAGGAGGTTCTTGTGCTAGTCTTGTGTGGGATCATGCATGTGGCTGTAGGGCTGCGGGCATCTGGTGGCTTGGCTGGGAAATGGTTTGTCTAGGAGGCCTCAACCCTCAGGTCTTGTCTCATCATCCAGCAGGTTAGTGTGAACTGGCTTCTAAGGTAGCACCATGCTCCCACAGGGCGAAGATGAAAACTGTAATGTAGAAGCTTCATACCCTCAATTCCACCACATTCTGCCAGTCAGGGTAAGTTCCCGGGCCAACCCGGATAAAAAGGGAGGGCAATTGCTCCATCAAGAGATGGGAGCAGTGCACACACAGCAAGGAAGAAATGGCTGCTGACATTTTTGCAATCTGCCATGCCTCCTATGAAAGCCTTACTTTTATTATAATGACACAATTGCTTTATTTTCCTTAAGATTAAGATAAAATGTATTAGAGAATTTCAGCCTTGGACCATTTATTATACGCTGAGTTCCTGCCTCACTCTACCCCAGTAGAAAGTAGTGATCACTTGACATCTTTTGAAAGAAGATGAAGGAGTCAGGAGTCAGCTCATGCCTGGAGGTTCACCACTTCTGCTTCTGCCGCCTGACCCGGGACCAATACGCAGTGTCACACGCTGGGAAATGATAAACCTCACTCTCCTTTCTCGTGAGCTTCCCCTGCTCCTTTGTCTTTTCTCACATCCAATCCAGGAGAAGCAGGAGAGAGAAGAGTGCGGACTGAAGAAAGGTGGCAGATGGAAACGGGATTCGTTTTCTTATGGGGGGATTCAGAGACATATCCTATACTTTGACCTGATATTAAATGTTGTTATGTAGGCTGTGTTTTGTTACAGTGATAATGCTGTGTTAAAAGGGAAACTCCTCAAGACCATTACTGAGTTCGATATTTGTTCTTTTCCATGGCCTTTATTGCCTTCTAATGTAGCATGTAATTTAGTTATTTATTGTTTTTTGCCTGTTATCTGTTTTTCCCTTATATAGAATGTAAGTCTGCTGAGGGCAGGGATCTTTGTCTTTTAGTTCACCGATGTATCCCAAGGATTAGAACCGTGCCTGGCGTGAAGTAAATACTCAGTAAATATGTGCTGAATGAACGAAGGAGGGAGTGGGGGACTCGACCAGTGCTGCTAGAAGATCTAAGATGTGTGCAGGGCTGGGCATGGTGACTCGTGGCTATAATCTCAGCACTTTGGGAGGCCAAGGTGGGAGGATGGCTTGAGCTTAGGAGTTCGAAACCAGCCTGGGCAACATAGTGAGACCTTGTCTTTACAAAAAATTAAAAAATTAACTGGGCATGGCGGTGTGTACCTGTAGTCCCAGCTATGTGGGAAGCTGAGGCAAAAGGATTGCCTGAGTCTAAGAGTTCGAGGCTATGGTGAGCTGTGATCTTGCCCCTGCACTCTGGCCTTGGCAACGGAGTGAGACTCCAACTCAGAAAAACTAAACTAAACTAAAATATAATAAATACGATGTGTGCAGATGTGTGCCTTGACTTTTGCAGGACGCACCTACATTGGGGACCCTGATGAGAACTCTCTGGGTGGAGTGGCAGGGACAGAAATCTGATTAGAGAAGCACCAGGGGAGAGAATGAAGGGTGAGAAAGCAAAGATAGGAGCCAAGACAGCAACATGAAAGGGTTTCAAGAGCTTTGAGGGTGCTGAGAAATTCCGTGGTGGCTGGAGGTGCCATGGGGTCAAGAGAAGTCTGCTTCTTAAGTCGGTTAAAATTGATTGAAAAAGATAATAGGAAGAGAAAGTTCAGTAAAGTCCAGGGCAGAAGCCTCACGAATGTGAGAGAGGAAAGATCTAGCACTCAAGGAGAGAGTGTCACAAAGGGCCACAGGGACATTCCTTTCACTGAAGCCAGGTGGGAGTCAGGGGTTGTGGATCAGGGGCAGGTGGGTGGGTGGAATCAGTGGTAGAGGGTGAGCACATTGTTGAAGAAAGAGGAGGGAATGTTGGTGCTTTCAAGTAGAAAAGTTATGTTGTTGCCTGCTGAAAAAGTGTGGTCGTTTATGTCTCTGTGAGGATAAGATGTGGTGGAACTTGGTGTTCACAAAGGCGGCTCGCTCTGCTTCGCCTGAAACTGGTCTCACAGCCATTGTTCTCCATCTCAATGGGTGGCTCGCTGCCCACATAGTTACCCAAGTCAGAAGCCCGGAGTCATCCTTGACTCTTCTCTCTTCCTTGGCCCTGTGTCTAAAGAATCACCAAATCCTGTTTGTGAGCACTCCTAAGCCCCTTTTAGATCTGTCCACTTCATTCCTGCTGCCATGTTCTTAGACCTGGTCACCTGAATTACTGCAGGTTCCTAACTAGATTTCCAGCCTCTAGTTCTGTGCACTTCCTTTAAATTCTCCATTACATGGTCTCAGTGATCATTCCCAAAAGAGCTGGTCATGATACGCCCCTGCTTAAGACTGTGCGATGTCTCTCTATCACCTTCAGGTAAAAGTCTAAATTCTTCACCTTGGCATGCAAGACTCTTCTTGCTCTGGCTTCTGCCTGCTTTTCCATGAAGACAAGGACAGTGGAAGACACAACAGTAATAATGTTTTGAAAACTGAAAAGAAAATGGACAAATGACTGACCTAGCAGACCAGAGATAAATACTCTTTTAGGGGCATAAATTGGTATGCTGAAAATTTAAAAGGAGAGGGATTTTTATATTACATAAAACATACACGGATATATAGCACAAACTATTGTCTAAATCAGTGACAGAGAGGAACATTAGTAAAAAATGCTAAGCATAAATTGAGGATTGAGATAATGCCCAGAGGGAGGAAAATCATCTGTAAAAAATCTAAGTTTAAAAACATGTCCAAATAGGGAGCCCAGCCACTGTCCGAATTTGCAACAATTTGAACAAAAAGAACAATGATTTAGTAAACTGAATCACACTGAACTTTAAAAATAGATGTCTCTCTACAGATACTAAAAAGGAGAGAGAAAGCCAAAAAGAGAACAAATAAGTCAACATTTGAGTTGTCTTGTAAATTGACTTCTTACTTTGACGATTGGTAACTAAGGAAAAAGAATCAAGCATTTATCCAGCCTTTTTGTAAGAAACATATGATGAGGAAAAGTTCTATTTACAGAAGAGTGCTCCCTAAGAACGTAGAAGGAATGACGGAATTAGAAAATCAGCATTCTGTCACCCTTGTTAAAAATGATTGACTTAGACAAGGGTGTTAAGTTGCCGTTTAAACATTTAGGTATATGATGGACGGAAACTAGACATTCCTATAAGGCCAAAAGTAACACCATAGAGATCACTTCTATGTTTCAAGGGTTGGGGGTGGGGGGCATTCATTGTTCAAAGAAGGCTTAGACTGTCATTACCCTAACACAAGGGTGAATCCCAGCAACCAGTTTAGGTTTATCTTCTCTAATATGATGAAAGTGCCACTAGAATAACAACATAATTTAGGATATGTCCAATAATTAACTTGAATTCAATATCTTTCATTTTAACTTTCAGATTTAAATTTCAGGCGTGGAGGAACATGTTGAATGGCTTGGCAAGAATGGCAAGTAGATGGTCAGGAATTAGGACAACTGACCTGGTTTCTTCAAGTCAGAGCCATTAAAAAGTCTCATGGGCCAGACTTGGTGGCTCAGTCAGTATGTAATCCCAGCACTTGGAGAAGCTGAGGCGAGTGGATTGCCTGAGCCCGTGGGTTTGCGACCAGCCTGGGCAACTTGGTGAGACCTTGTCTCTACAATAAAAATGAAAAATTAGCCAGGCATCTGTAGTTCCGACTACTTGGAAAGCTCAGGTGGAAGGATCACCGGAGCCCAGCAGGTCGACACTAAGGTGGTGGTGAGCGTGCCACTGCCCTCCAGCCTGGGCAACGGAGTGAGACTGACTCAAAAAAAAGATTATGCGCCTTAATTAGGGTTTTTGACATTCAAATCCAACAAACAAATGAGAAGATTTAGAGTGGACTCAGAACTAGAAAGTGCCTGAGCCCTGAGGGCCATGTGAAGCTAAACCCCACCTCCCTTTGAAATTGATATAGTAGGAGAGAAGTATTGGAACCTTGGCCAGGTTTGTCCTGCCTGGGTAGACCTGTAGTCAAATTAACAAACACACCAAAGCAACAAATTCTTTCCTTACTTTTTCTTGGTGCTTTGTGGAACCCAACTTGACTAGGATACAAATATGTATATTAGATGGGCCAATAGCACACTGGAACTTCGGGGGGGGAAGTTATTAGATTATAATTCCATGTAAGAATATGAGGGCTTTGAGAGTAGTTTGCATCTTTGATTTTCTTTTTCATCATTTTCCTCTCCACTGGGAACTTCAACTCATTAAGATATGCTTGATGTAAAAAAGTCTATGTCCCTCAAAATTAGCGCTAATAATAGATACTAAATGATTTATAGCTAGATATTTTCTTCTGTGTCTAAGACAAGATTATCTATACTTGATCCTCTACTGTGTTTTCTTGCACTTCTAAAATTCTTGATTATTGTGAAACAGATCATTATGGTTATGAAGTATTTTAAGCACTCGTGCTCCCTCTAGAGGACCAATATAAAAAACTCACAGCTGTCACCTTTTGTCAAGAGCTTTGAGGTTCAATTTTATTGCCATTTAAAGAAGAATCCCTAATATAGCAAATCCTCACATGTACCCCACAACTCTAAAATGAAAAAAAAATAAATAATGAAGAACCCATTTGGAAAAAATCATCAAAATCTAGTTTGATTTAACTATAATTTTTAAATTTTAAAGGCAGTAATTAGCCATAGTCAAGTGACTTTAATATGATTACTGTTTCTTATTTGAAATATGTCCTTCCATCTCTCTCTCTGCTATACAATGCACTTAAAATGTTGTATCCAGCTTTATTTTATCTTATTGTAAGTATTTTCTATGTAGTAACATAATCATCATATCTCCTGAGTATTATCTTTACTCCTATTGCTGGACAGCCAGATTGTTCCAAATTATTCAAGGATAACTACAACTGTTTCTGATTATTCAAGAATAACATTTGTTTGCACATAGCTGTTATTTTCGTGTTTGGGGTTCTGTTCCTAGGCAAAATCTCAGCCTTGAAATTAACTGACTAGAGCATGTGATCTTTTTTGAAATAACAATATATTTCCACATCACATCCTAACAGGGTTGTATCAATTTATGTATTATCAGCAACGTATGAAAATACCAGTTTCAACACACCCTCCATCACTGGGGCACTATTTTTTTTTTTTTTTTTGAGTTGGAGTCTCACTCTGTCACCCAGACCGGAGTGCAGTGGCATGCTCCTGGCCACCACAGCCTTGACCTGCTGGGCTCTGGCAATCCTTCCACCTCAGCCTTCCAAGTAGCTGGAATTACAAGCACGCACTACCACGCCTGGCTAATTTTTTGATTTATTGTAGAGATGAGGTCTCGCCAAGTTGCCCACGTGGGCCTCGAACCCATGGGTTCAGGCAATCCATTCATCTCGGCCTCCCAAAGCACGGGGATTATAAACTGAGCCACCGAGCCCAATTGGGACTATTGTTTTTTTTTTTAATGTCTTGATAATTTAGTGGGCCAGAATGTTATCTTGTTGTTTTGATTTGAATTTCTTTGACTTTTGGTGAGGTTGAACATTTTCCCAAGTTCATGACTTTTATTTCCTCTTTTGAGAATTCTCTGTTCACATTTTCTTGCATTTATCTTTTGTGGACTTAATGTTTTGTTAGTTATGTGAGCACTCACTATCACTACCACTCACTACCACCACCACTCCTAACTAGCTATGATTTGTTGAGCAGCCATAATATTTAGGATACTATGCTAAGAACTTTACATATATTTTATCTTTGCCATACCCTGCAAGAAGGAAGGAAACTGAGGGCCAAGAAGCTAAATAACTTATCCAAGGTCACATGACCTTGGAAAAGTTACTTTCTGTTATGGTCTTGGCTTTGTGTAAAATGTAATACAGCCATGTACTGCAGAACAACATTTTGGTCACTGACAAACCACATATATGATGGTAGTCATAGAGTTAAGTTAAGGTTCATTTTATATTGAAGAAAAAGACTATTTAAAAAGTAAATCGTGTGTAGTCTAAGAGATAGTGTTTATGAAGTCTACAGCAGTGGACTTGTTGTGTCCCAGCCCTTCACATCCACTCACCACTCACTCACAGACTCACCCAAAGCAACATTCAGTCTTGCAAGCTCTGTTCATGGGAAGTGCCCTATACAGGTGTACCCTTTTTTATCTTTTAATACCATATTTATACTGTACCTTTTCTATGTTTAAATATACAAATACTCACCGTTGTGTTCCAGTTGTCTACAGTGCTCAGCATGTTAACATGCTGTACAGGTCTTCAGCCTACGAGCAACAGGCCATACCCTACAGTCTAGGTGTGGAATAGGCTACACCGTTTAGACTTGTGTAATACGCCCTATGATGGTCACGTGACAAAATCACCTAACAATGCATTTCTCAGAATGTATCCTGTAGTTACGTATGACTGTATATCTTTATTTGCATATAAAACATATGAATCCTTTGCAATATTTTGCCTTTTTGCTTTACCTATTTTTTGGACACACAGAAGTAGCATATAATACTATAATTGTGCCAATCACATCTTGGTTTTAATTATGTTTCATATAATGTCCATTTGAAGTAAAAAAAGATCAGATGTGATTGGCTTTCTTTAAAAACAAATTAAAATTTAGATTATCATGCTCCAAACTGTTAAACAGCTGTTCCTATATCATATATTGATTGACTTTTGTCTTCTTCATTGACTTGTGAGGCATTCTGTATTATTCACATAATAAGATCATATTTGGACTTATCTGTTTCATTGATCTAGCCTATTCTTTGAACAACCACCATACAGTTTTAATTACCATATCCTTGTAAGACGATTAAAACACAACAGGACTAACTCTCCCACAACTATTTTTTTTCTTCAGAATTTTCTTCCTTTTTATTCTCCAAGTGAACTTTAAGATCATTTTGTCAAAGTAGGCCAAAAAAATATTTTTCTTTTAAAGAAGGACCTCAAGGCGATAGAAATTTTGATTGGGGTTATAATAGACCTGTGAGTTATTTTATACATTGTTATTTTCATGTTCAGTCTTCCTAATCAGGAATAATTATCTGGTTATTTTTTCAAATTTTAGTTTACATTTTATAATATAATTTGTGTTTTTTTCTTCATGTTTTCACTACATATCTTGTTTAGATTATTTCCAGGCATTATGTATGTTGTACTTGCTATTGCATAGATGACCTTTAGTTTGTTTTTGTATATGTTTTGTTTTGTTGTTTTGTATATATCACAAAAACAAACTAGTAATGTAAAAATGTAATTGCTTTTTATACATTTTACATTGTCATATTTTTTTCTCTTTTTTTATTTTGAAATTGTGGGGTACAATTTAGGTACCCCTAAATTGGTATACAAATGTTAGGTATACAAATGTTCATTGTGCAGGTACCCTTATTGATGAGGTGTGCCCCTCCCTTCCCCAGGTGGATATCGACTACTATCAATCTCAGCTACCCATCCCCCACACCTCTCCCCACAGTTTCCCGCTACTTTCAATCCCTTTCCTATATTTATAAGCTCTTATTTATTTTAATGGTTTATCAGATAACTCCCTTATATTTTCTAGATATTCACTAATATCAGTTAAGAATGGTGTTTCTCTTTTTTCTTATAAGATTTTTATGTGTAGAAAAGATCTAACATGGCAGGCCTGAGGCTGCTGTTTCCTTTTAGAAAGGCCTGCTTGCAAGGCGGCCCCATGTTTGGCTTCTGGGACCTAGATTTGGGGGTCGTTCCCACCATTCCCTACATGACAAAGGTGGTTAACTGCACCTGGACTGTTTTGTGCCTATAGTATAGTTTATACTAAATACCTGCCTTTGTCTGGGAATCTGACATTTTAGTATGTGTCAGGTAGGGGTAACTATGCCACCAACTTCCTCCCAAAAAACCTTGGTCACCAGATCTCTAATGTGCATCCTTCAAAGACAACAACAGTTGTCAAATTGTTGCTGGAGGAATGAAACACAACTGTGTCCCCTCACTAGGAAAAGACTCGAGGAAGCTTGCACCTGGTTTTCTCTTGGCTTCACTCCAGGTGACTTTTCCCTTTGGTTTTTTTGCTTTGTAAGCTTTCACTGTAATAAAGCATAGCCATGAACATAGTTACAGGCTGGGTCCTATGAGTCCTTCTAGAGAATCCTCAAAATTGGGGGACATGAATTGTGGTGCTTATCTTTTCTGTGTGGTAATTTTGATCAAGTCTGGGTATCAATATCAAGTCCATGGAGCTGCTCTGGGTGACTCAGATGGGGAAAAGTTGGGACCCCTCCTGATTTGACACCCTACCTGTTCCCCTGGGGTTCTGGGGAGTGGACATTACTGTTGTCCACTGTCTTCCCATAATTGAAAATTTGTATCTGTCATATCTCTCTTTTAAATGTTGTTGGCTTTGTGTTATTCTCATAATTAATTTATTAGGTTTGTCTTTCTTACCTCTCTTCCCAAAGAATCAGCTTTTAGTTTACTTACTTTTCTCATTTATCTTTTATTTTATTTTTTTTAATCAATATTTTTTATTATGATATTGTGGGGTACAGTTAAGTGTTAGGTATACTAGTACATTTCGTTCAGGCATGCTTGTTGATAAGAGGTGTTTCCCCGTCCCCAGACAGATATTTATTACCGTTAATCTCCCCCCCCATAGTTTCTCACCACCGTCAGTCATTTTCTTATAGTATTACATTGGATGTTCAAGGTCCACTATATGAATGAGGAACATGTGATACTCGGATCTTTGTTTTCTGTGAGAGGTCACTCAGTATTATAGACTCTAGTTCCATCCAGGTTGCTGCAAAATTCATGATTTTGTTCTTTTTTATGGCTGTGTAGTATTCTATCATGTATATGTACCACATTTTTAAAATCCAGTCCTCTTATGATGGGCAGCATGGTTGCTTCCAGGTTCTTGCTATTGTGAACAATGCTGCGATAAATATACGTGTGCAGGTATCTTTTTTATAGAGTGATTTGAGTTCTTCAGGATATTTTCCCAGTAGGGGAATTGCGGGGTCATATGGGAGGTTGATATTTAGAGCTTTTAGGAATCACCACACTGCTTTCCACAGAGGTTGCACTAGTTTACACTCCCACCAACAGTGTAGAAGTGTTCTCTTTACGCCACACCCTCTCCAGCAGCTGTTCTTTTTTTGAGTTGTTGATAATTGCCATTCTGACCGGAGTTAGGTGGTATCTCAGTGTGGTTTTGATTTGCACCTCCCTGATGATTGGTGAGGTTGAACATTTCGTCATGTGTCTGTTGGCTGCTCAGATGTCTTCCTTTGTGAAGTGTCTGTTCATATCTTTTGCCTATATTATAATGGGATTGTTTGTTTTTTTCTTTTCAGCACGTTTGAGTTCCTTGTAGATCCAGGATGTTAAGCCTTTGTCAGACCTGGTGTTGGCAAATACTTTTTCCCAGTCTGTAGGCTGTCTCCCTGCTCTCTTGATGGTTTCTTTGGCTTTGCAGAAGCTTGTCAGTTTAATAAGGTCCCACTTGTCTATCTTCTCTCTTATGACCTGTGGGTTTCAGGTTTTGTTCAGGAATTGGATGCCAGTTCTGATTTCCATGAGGGTACGTCCTTCATTTTCTAAGGTTCTTATGGTTTGAGGTTTTACATTTAGGTCTCTGATCCATTTGGAGTTAATTTTTGTGTATGGGGATAGATAGGGGTCCTGTTTCAATCTTCTGTATGTGGTCAGCCAGTTTTCCCAGCACCATTTACTGAATAGGTTCTCCTCTCCCCAGTGGTAGGTGGTGGAGGCTTTGTCGAAGATGAGTTGGTTGAGAAATTGAGGTTTTGCTTCTGGAATCTCAATTCTATTCCATTGATCTATATGCCTGTTCCTATACCAGTACCAAGCTGTTTTGATGATTGTAGCTTTATAGTAAAGTTTGAAGTCTGGTAATGTGATACCGCCTGCTTTGTTTTTTTTTGCTGAGGATTGTTCTGGCTATTCTTAGTCGTTTGTGTTTCCGTATGAATTCCTGTGTTGTTTTTTCTAGGTCTCAGAGGAACGTTGCTGGTAATTTGATGGGTATTGCATTAAATCTGTAGATTGCCTTAGGTAAGATGGACATCTTCACAATGTTGATTCTTCCAATCCATGAGCATGGGATGGGGTATTTTTCCACTCGTTTGTGTCATCTTTGATTTCTTTGAGCAGTGTTTTGTAGTTTTCGTTGTAAAGGTCTTTCACATCTCTGGTTAGGAAGTTGCCATGGTATTTCATTTTTTTGGTGGCTATTGTGAATGGAATTCTGGTTTTTATTTGGGTTTCTGCTTGTTTATTATTGGTGTAAAGAAATGCGATTGTCTTTTGCACATTTATTTTGTATCCTGAGACTTTGCCAAAGGTCTTTATCAGTGTAAGGAGGTTTTTGACAGATTCTCTTGGGTTTTCAAGGTACACAATCATATCGTCTGCAAAGAGAGATAACTTGACTTCCTCTTTTCCTATTTGGATACCCCTGATTGCCTTCTCTTCTCTGATTGCTCGAGCCAGAACTTCCAATACTATGTTGAACAGGAGGGGTGAGAGTGGCATCCTTGTCTTGTTCCAGTTTTCAGGGGGAAAAGGTTCCAATTTTTGTCCGTTTAGGAGTAGGCTGGCTGTGGGTTTCTCATAGATGGCTTTTGCTATTTTGAGGTATGTTCCCCGTATGCCTAGATGTTTGAGGGTTTTTATCAAGAAGGGATGCCAGATTTTATCAAAAGCTTTTTCTGCATCTAATGATATAATCATGTGGTTTTTGTTTTGACATCTGTTGATGTATTTAATTACATTTATGGTTTTACGAATGTTGAACTAGCCTTGCATCCCAGGTATAAAGCCTACTTGGTCATGATGGATGATTTTTGAGATGTATTGTTGAATCCAGTTTGCTAGGATCTTGTTGAGAATTTTAGCCTCTATGGTCATCAAAGATATTGGCCTGTAGTTCTCTTTCTTTGTTGGATCTTTACCTGGCTTGGATATCAATGTGATGTTGGCTTTGTAAAATGATTTGGGGAGAGTTCCATCTTTTTCAATCACCCGGAATACCTTCAGTAGGATTGGTATCAGCTCCTCCTTAAATGTCTTGTAGAATTCTGCTGGAAAGCCATCTGGGTCAGGGCTTTTCTTTGTAGGTAGTTTTCTTATTATGTAGTCGATTTCCTTGATTGTTATTGGTCTATTTAGGGTCTCAATTTCTTCTTGTTCCAACCTAAGTAGGTTGTGTGATGTCAGAAAGTCCTCCATTTCCTTAAGGTTTTCAAGTTTGTTTCCATACAAGTGTACGTAGTAGTCTCTAATGATCTTTTGTATTTCTTCAGGGTCAGATGTGACTTCATCTTTTGTGTTTCTGATTGTGCCTATTTGGGTTTTTTCTCTCTTTTTCTTGGTCAGTCTAGCTAGGGGAACATCAATCTTGTTTATCCTTTCGAAGAACCAGCTTTTGTTTCATTGATTTTTTGTATTATCTTTTTGTCTTCAGTGTCCTGGATTTGGGCTTTTATTTTGGTGATCTGGATTCTTCTGCTGAAATTAGGGTTTTTGTGGTCTTGCTTTTCCAGCTTCCTTAGGTGGCTTATTAGGCTGTTAATTTGTGTTCCTTCCATTTTCTTCATGTGTGTTTGCAGGGATATAAATTCCCCTCTTACTACAGCTCTTAAGTGTCCCAGAAATTTTGGTAAGATGGTTCTTCGTTTTCATTTGTTTCCAGGTATCTTTTGATCTCTTTTTTGATTTCATAATTGACCCAGGAGTTGTTTAGCATCATGCTGCTTAGTGTCCATGTCTTTGTGGGTTTTGGGGGGACCTTGTTGGTGTTAATGTTTATTTTAATTCCACTGTGGTCCGAGAAGGTGCATGGTAGAATTTCGGGCCTTTTAAATTTGTGTATGCTAGATTTATGGCCAATTATGTGATCGATCTTAGAATATGTTCCATGCGGTGATGAGTAGAATGTGTATTCTGTAGTCTTTGGATGGAGTGTTCTGTAGGTATCAATTAAGTCCATTTGGTCCAGAGTCACATTGAGGTTCCGGATCTCCTTGCTGATTTTTGTCCTGATGATCTGTCTAGGGTTGTGAGTGGGGTATTAAAGTCCCCAGTTATGATGGTGTTAGAGTCAATATCTTTCTTTAGTTTTCCTAGAAGTTGCTTTATGAAAGTTGGCGCACCTATGTTGGGTGCATATATGTTTAGGATAGATATTTCTTGTTGATGGAGTGAACCTTTTATCATTATGTAGTGGCCATCTGTATCTTTTTAAGTTTTTGATAGCTTAAATGGTATTTTGTCTGAAATTAGGATCCCGACTCCTTCTTTCTTTTGTGTTCCATTCGCCTGAAAATTTGTTTCCCATCCTCTTACTTTGAGTCTGTGTATGTCCTTTCTAGTGAGATGGGTCTCTTGAAGGCAGTATATTGTTGCCTGGTGATATTTCATCCATTTTGCCATTTTATGTCTTTTCAGTGGTGCGTTTAGTCCATTCACATTCAGGCTAATTATTGAAATGTGAGAGTTCGTCCCTATCATAGAGTTCTTATAGAGTTGTTCTTCCACTTGGTTTTTTTGTCTTTCTTTTGGTTTTGGGTTTGGTTCATGTATATTTTATTCTTTTTCCTGTACTCTTGTGAAGAACGTTGTTCTTTTTTCCTTTTCTTCTGTGTTTAGTACTTTCTTAAGTGTTTCATGTAGAGGTGGTTTGGTGGCAGCATAAGTTCTTAGGGATTGGATATCTGGGAAGGATTTTAATCCTTCCTTGCTGATGAAGCTTAGCTTGGCTGGGTAGGTTATTCTTGGTTGAAATTGTTTACCTTTTAGGACTTTGAAGATAGGGCTCCAAGCTCTCCTAGCCTGCAGGGTTTCTGTAGATAAATCTGCTGTTATTCTAATTGGTCTTCCATGGTACATGATCTGGCCTTTTCTCTTGCTGCCTTTAGGATTTTTTCTTTTATGCCTACTTTGTTTAGGCGAATTATTATGTGTCTAGGAGTTGGTCTTCTCATTTGTTGTCTCTTGTGTTTGAATTTTTGCATCATTGATTAGATAAGGGAAGTTTTCTTGAAAAGTTTGTTCCAGTGTGGTCTCTGTCTCTCTTTCTGCCTCAGGAAGGCCAATTCCTCTTAGGTTCGGTCTCTTGAAGTAATTGCTCATCTCTTGAAGGTTTTGTTCTGTCTTTTTGAGCTTATTTTCTGTGTTTTTAAGAGTTTGGGTTAGTTCTATATTTTGGTCCTCAAGCTCTGAGATTCTTTCTTCTGCTTAGGTAATTCTGCTTTCCATGCTTATCAGTTTATTTATTTCATTCACAGTATTCTTTATTACTGTTATCACAGATATCAGCTCCTTCCTAGTTTCTTCTTGTGTCTCCTCAATTCTTTTTAATCTCTCCATTAATGTCTTGATATCTAGGTTTATAGTTTGAGACCCTTCATTCTGGGGGCTTTTCATTGTTTGCATTCCAAAGTCAGTTTTCTCAGTGTCTGCCCTCCCAGAGGTCTGGGAGAGACCCATACTCTTCTTTTGGTTTTTCTTCATTTGTGTAGATTTTTCTCTCTCTTCCCCTTTCCCTTCCCTTCTTTAATTCTGTTTTTGAGGGAAGGTGGGGTTGCTTTGTTTTACTTCTGCAATATCCTGTTCTTCCTTATGAGGGTCTTCTGGCTTTGTTCACTTTTGAGGTTGGAATGTGGACTGTGGGGTGTACTTTTTGCAGTTTTGAGGTTTAGTTGAGGGGGAAGCTGTGGTTCAGAATGTATATGCTGATTCTAGCATCCACGAACAGGTGTATGAGCACATTGGAACCTATTTCCCTCTGCCTTACAATCTGTTCCCTGCAGTAGTATGTGGGCTTGGTCCTTAGATTAAAAAGGGGGTTATAAAAGAGGAAAATAATAGAGGAAGGGGGGGTCAATAGGAAGTTAGAGAGAGAGAAGAGCGAGAGGGAAAACAGACATACATACCAACTATCAGGTGAGAAAGAGACACAAGGCCGGAAAGAAGTGAAAAAAGACATGTAAGAAAGATTCCCTAAAGAATACTGATAGCTACACAGAGACAGACCAATAAAATCATGAGACAGTGTAAGTCAGAAGGCAAACAACAAAGGTGATCAAAACAAACAGTCAAAATGATAAAATCATAAGTCAAAATAAGAGATCAGACTAAAGTCACTTCAGCTCTGATCTCCGGCCTCTCCCCCTTTTTTTTTCATTGTGGGCAGCTAGATTTACTCGCAGTTTGGGTTTGGCTGCCTGGGAGTTGCTTTTGTCTGATTCAGCATAGGGGTGGGGCTTTGTCTCCTGTTTAGCAAGGTTACCTTAGGAACCGAGGCGGGGGTTGTTGATAGGTGGGTGGGGCAATGGAACTCTCTGCCTGGAGAATGGTGGAGGCAGATTCTCTTTCGTAGATCCGTTTCTCTCCACTTGTCTGGGTCCCCAAGCTTGGGGTCACGCGCTGAGTGCCTCAGCCAGGGTGGGCCCAGAGCTCCACAGCTCCAAAGCAGGTGGTGAGAGGCAAGAGTGGCCCAGGGCCCCCCACAGGGTACTTCAGCCAGGAATGGGACCGGTGTCTCTAAGGGGCGGGCGCCAGAGCCTCCCTGAGTGACGGGCGGCTTGGTGCTGGGTGCTGGACAAGAGACGATGTAGCCAGGGAGGGATCTGAGACCCGAGACTCCCACACAGGTGAGAGTCGTGTATGGTGGAGCAGTCACAGCAGGGGGCCACAACATCCGGCCCTGTGTGGGACCAAAGGTCCCCGGGCTTCAGATCAGCATGGCTGGTGGTGGGCTGGGGGATGGGGGAAGAAAAGTAAGAGTCTTTTTGGGAACTCATGTTCGGAGAATCTCACAAGTTCACCTATGCTGTCACCATCTTACTGGAACTCCCCAATTCAACTCTTTCAAATGAATGCAAGGTACATGGTAGATTCTCTGGTGTCCCCAATGCAACATTGATAACTGCTAGGCATGTCAGGCACGTCTGAGCCCCGGGAGCACCGACACCCACGCACACCTGGCTTGGTCGTGAGTACCCAAATAGCGCCATGCCCAGCCCTGCCTGAGTGCGGAAGCCGCCGCCACCGCCACAGCTCAGGTGTCCTATCTTTTATTTTTAATTGTTTTGCTTAGAATCTTAGGATTCTAAAATTATAATAATGTAATCCTTTTCTCTTCCTTAATATTAAAAGTACTTATTGCTGTGGATTTACTTCTAAAATACAGGATTGACTATATCAGGTATTTTTTATATTAACCTTGTTTCAATTTGTTTGCTAAATATTTTAGCTATTTCACTTAAAAGATTGCCTCCCTGTTCCTATGATTATTTGACAGTCTGAAAACTTAAACAGAGTTATGTTTTAGGTAATATATCAGGCTAGATTATTCAAATTAATCTTCCAGTTGGAAACAACTGAAAAATTCTATGCAAAAAATTCCAAAAGTCTGAAAAGCATGATTTATCAGAATACAATCTAAATGACAATGAGAATCTGAGGGAAACAGAACACAGAAGTTGCTTTTGCCTCTGAGGCCATGTGCTAACCTAGGAAGCCTGGTTTTTATTTTTTCTATCATCTCAGGGCCCACAAGTTCAGAAATTAAAGTCCAAGTTCTGGCAAAGGTGGGGAGTCTAATAGGAAAAGCCTCCCTCCATAAGACTAGGATCCCAAAGGCCTACTTTCTTAGGCTAGGAATAAACTAGAAGTAAACCTAAACCCACTTTCACCCTCTAACCCTCTTCCACCCTCGCCCCTAGGAGATTTTAATTTTAAAAAAAGTTTTTTCTTCAATGTTGAACAGTGCAGGGGAGGAAAGTAAAGAAAAGAAAAATCCTATCTCTGAGAAGTGATAAGCACATGCTGGCAGCCTCTGCCAGTGTGTAACCCCAATCCCCAATTTACCACATCCGGATGATCCAAAGAATCCTTTGCCCTGAATTGGTCTAAAGTAGTCCCAGACTGACCCTAGGTGCCTGGAGAATGCAAATCCCCTCTGTGGGAAGGCACTATCATTTTAGGCACAGGAGAATCTCAGAAATATGAGTTCTCAAGCTCATTGGAAAATAAGGTACCATAAGCCAGAATCAGCAGGAACAGACCTATAGTGACTTCAGGTATCCATAAACTAAGTTCTCATTTTGAACTCCAGGGACCAAATAGATTTGGATCCCTTAGGATTTCTACACTATATAAAGTTTTGCCACACACTGCCCCAAACTCAAGAACCTAACAGGTGCAGATAATCAAACTCTTGAAAAAAATCAATAAGCAAAAGGCAGACAACAAAGTAGAAAAGTGGAAGAAAGACCTGAACAGAACCTTCACAGACAGAGACATCCAAAGGACAGTGAACATGTGAAAAGGAGGCCAGGTGTGGTGTCCCATGCCTGTAATCCCAGCACTTTGGGAGGCAGAGGCGAGAGGATTGCCTGAGCCCAGGGGTTTGAGATCAGCCTGGGCAACTTGCTGAGACCTCGTCTCTACAGTAAATCAAAAAAATTAGCCAGGCATATTGGTGCATGCCTGCATTTTCAGCTACTTGGAAGGCTGAGTCTGAAGGATCACCTGAGCCCAGCAGGTCGAGGCTGCGGTGGCCATGAGCTTGCCACTGCACTCCAGCCTAGGTGATAGTGAGACTCCAACTCAAAAAAACAAAACATATAAAAAGGTGTGGATCAGGAATATGCAAATTAAACCTACACCCTGCTACCACTCTATACACCCAGAATGACTAACTGAAAAAGAAAGACAATATGAAGTATTGATGAGTATGAGGATCAGTTAGTCCTTATATTGTCTTAGAAGTATACATGGACATAATCCACTTGGAAGATGGCTTGGCAGTATTTCCTAAGGTCAAAACTTATGACCTAGCAATTATATTCATAGTTATAGCCTTAATGGAAATGCATGCATATATTCCTAAAAGATGTGTAAAAGATTGCATAGTACTATCTGTAGCAGCCTCAATTGTTGGGAGCCACCCTTGGAGGTCCACATGATTGACAGGGTCCTGGTGGGCCGAAGACTCCGGGCCGCAGGGCGAGCCTGGGAAGCTGAGGCCCTTCTGTCTTCCACCTTTGCTGTTTGATATGGCTGAAGAAATTCTGTGCAGTCGTGGAAGAAGAAAATGGCATGTTTATGCGAAGTACTCACTCCTAACCTGAGAATGTCATGGTTCATTTTCCCATTTTCCCACTATGCCGCTTGGCCTTTTCTAACATATGCAAGGGTTAAACTCTGAAGCATATCAAGAATGCTTTCTTTCACTTGGTTATAAGTTACTAGATATTGCTTGAGTAAAAAATGGTATAAGTATACTCACTCCTTATTTGATTTAGAATTATGCAGCTTAGTGTTCAGACATAAGGTTTTTTAGAAGCACAAGTTTATGGTAAGTTCATTATGAGCTCATTATAAGTTCTAACACTTATCTAGGAGTTATGTAGGTGATTTACAACACTGTCTTCACAGACTTAGGATAAAGATTAATCGTTAAGGTCTTTGCTTAATTCTATAGTTGAATTTTAAGTAAACGTTTATAGAGTGGGTTTTCACTGAATTCATAATATACTAATTAGATACTTTTATGATAATTAACTAAATACAGAAAGCAACCTTGGGGGCCTGGGAAATGTCATTAAATGCTTCTTTTGAGTTTCCTTTAGAAATAAACACTGCAGGATAAGAGAAAAGTAACGAAGACACCTGGACAAGAAAGGTGATTACAAACGCTTTGAAGGTCGTAAAAGCCCAAAAGAGAAGAACTGCTACATGAAGAACCATGCACCTGGGAACTTTCATGAAGCGCTTCAAGGACTGTAATTTGGGACTCTTTTGAAGAGAGTTGCTGGCAGTGCTATTCTAGACATGATAATTGTTTTATTCATGTATTACTCATAATTGGTAAATGTAATATCATACAAGTTTATATAATCAATATACATATGTATGAGGGTTGACAAAAATTATTAGGCTCTGGTTATGTTTAATAAGGTTTTTACTTTGTGTCATGAATTTTTAGTGCTATAGCTACTTTGAAGATTGTTTTAAGTTCATAAGTTTAAGTTCACATAATGATAAAATTGGTGCCTCAAAGATAATAATAATTGCTCCACTGCCTATCTTAAGACAAAGATGTTTTCCAGGAGGTTGCCAAGCATAAGGGAAAACAGCCAAATCACCATTATCCTAAACTTAAGAGCTCATTGGCAATTATGCAACCATAATAATTTTAGTTGTGTTAGTTTTATTTCATTATGTTTAGTTCACTTTATATGTTTATTCAGAGTAAAGATTAGTGTATGTATCTTCACAGTAAGTGACTTTCATAGGTATTCTTTAAATGCTAGCCACTGTTGTTTGGTCAAGTTAATGGGCTTCATATTCCTACTATCACTATGTACAATCTATAGTTTTGTATTAGTGATTTTAAGGCTTTTTTAATTAGACAAGTGATGTGGAACCGAAGTCAAAGTAAACCTTGTATGCATTATGTTTAGTTGAAGTGAAACTCCTTTTACACTTATCTCAAGACGCATTAACTGAAAGTAGATAGTGTTTTTGGCTTATTCGTTTCTTCTAAAGACCGCTAGATGGTGGTAACTTTTAAAGCATATGTACATGAAGGAATTTTCTTTGTCTTGCCCCTTTTACAAATGCTATAAAAGCTTTCTGTTAACTAATAAAGGATGTCATCTGTTCAGGAAGCAGGTGTCCAAGTATAGGATTTTCACTTTCACCTATCCGTCTCTCCTACAGGAGATCTCACGACCTGGCAAAGGGGCTGGACCCCTTCACTCAATTAGAAATAACTCAAAATGTCCGTCTAACAGGGATGCCTCCAAAAATGTATAAACATTTATTTAAGAGTTGTTAACTATGTATCACTTTCCAAAGCTGAATTGAATGATGGTAGCAATGTGTAGCATGGCATTAGCACAAAAGATGGTGTTAGTAAAATGAATGCTAGCAACACCACGCAATGGGCAGGACAATGAAAATGGAAGAAGCATGGTTGTCATTTGAAGAGTGCAACACCATTTTGAAGCGGTATTTGAAATTTGAGACATTGTGTAAATACAACGGCAGTGGAGGTGTGAGGATGCAACAGAACCCCCAACAGCCTAACAACCGCATGCATTTGTGATAAGTTCGAGCTGTATGGTGCTGTGCGTGATGTGTACAAGGGAAGACCCAGGAGGCCTCTCACAGCAACAAGTCCTGCAGTCGTTTGCCATCATCAGAAGTGTCTGGATGCTGATGGTCACCACTCTGAGCACCTCTTGTCATTGCAGAAGTCAGATGTGACTTGTATTCATCTTCTGTTATTGGTATATGTTGAGTATTACAGTTTTAATAGTTTTTTTTCCTTAAAATATGTATACATTTTTGGCACCTTCTGTATAATAGAAGAGGTTAAGATACTGTGAATTCATATGGTGGAATACTATACACTATAGCAAAGAGAATGAACAAAATAAATCTCTCCAAACAACATGGATCAATTTCAATAGCATAATACTGAGTGAAAGAAACCAAGTACATACTGAATGATTCTATTTATACAAAGTTCAAAAGTCAGGACAGGGTCTACCTCTGGGTTGAGGGAAGGGAAGGCACACGGGGTTTGTGGTTTTGTTTCTCCACCTGCATGGTGTCTTTTGTCTATATGAATATGCATTTTATAATTATTATTGATACTGTACATGCATGTTGTATGCACTATTTTGTATGTGTGATACATACAAAAGGAAGAAACTTTTCCATGTAATTAGAAATCTTTTTGTTTGTTTGTTTTGTGGCCGAGGGAGGCTAAAAACAGTTAAAATGATTCCTTTTTAAAAATCAACCCTCAAGCTCCAAACCTGCTAGACATGGGACATGATAAAACTAAATAGCCACAAACCACTTGCCTGGAAATGCAAGATAGTAATCAATTCACAACCTTACCACCATATCCTCTCTTTGTGAAGTTATCACTTTACAACACCTGCTTGTCATGTATACCCTGGAGACAACTTGTTCTTTGAGAATTTGGTTTTGCTAGATACCATCTTGTAAATTCCAAAGAAAAACGTATAGCTATACAACCCGACTCCCTCCCTTACCTAAACTAACAGATAAAAGCCCTCTCCTCTTTTTCCAGGTTGCTCAGCCTTGGAGCATTAGCTCGCTGAGTAGATCCAGTGCTAATAAACCACTACTTCCTAAGACAGTCTCGGTGTCACAGTCTCTCTGTTTTCCTGCAGTGTCTCTTGGTGCATTGGCCAGGAAAGGGAGAGTTCGGAGATGGTGTGTTCCACCTCCTTTGTCGTTCGGGTATGACCTCTGGGGCGATGGAAGAGGCAATCTCACTTGGCATGCAATGGACCTTTTGATCCATAGGAGGGAGTCCCCTCCCAGTGCACTGAGGTTCAGATCACGAAAGCACAACAGGAATCCCCAAAAAGATGAGGAACTGGTGTGAGGATACCACCAGATGGAAAGGGTAGGAACAAGGGTCTTTGCGTAGACCTGCCAGTAGATGGCAGAAGGGGATCTTGATAACCTCCTGGAGTCTGCTAGTAGTCTCCAGTCTGAAGGAAAGGACTGAATGGCAGTGGAAGGAAACACTGTCCCGAGACGAACCCATTGACTCTAGGATTAGGGTGGAGGATTGGAGAAAGTGCTGTGTGATTGCATGTGAATGAGACAGACAGTGGAAGGGTTCCAACCTGACAAAAGGGCCAAAGTGAGTGTTGAGTCTTGATCTAAGCCAGTGATGACCTCATACAGCTGAAGGCAGCCCCAACCCTGTCATAGGGTTGGTCCGGGTTGGGGGTTTGTACCAACCTGCCAATTGCTAAGAGGTGTCTGAAATATCTCCATGAAGAGTATGGCTGGATGTTTTCCATACCCCTCGTCCCTTATTTGTGTGTCTGCCATCTTTGAATTTGCTAAAAAATGTGACTGGTTTATTACACTTTGTTTAATGGAATATGTCATATTTTAAAAAATTGATTAGCACTTTTTTTATGTCATTGTATGGTTTCCTAAGTGTTGCTGTCTCCCTTTATTTGTGTAGTATTTATGTAGGTGGCAAAAGCCCCCAGGAGAATAGGGAACTCCACACTTATGAACCCAGACTCTAGTCTGGGTCAAAGATAAGAGGCACTCTTCCCTTCAGTCTGTGCAAACAGACTCTCTTAGGTGACTGAGGGACGTGTGAAGGTGTCAGGGATAAACTCCCATGATGTGTAAGGGCCTCAGAGGGACCTCTCCACTCTAGTCATAAAGAACTCTGTCATCTCTGGAAGGCCCCAGGTTTGATCAGATGCTCAATGGACCTGAATACATGCCAGATTCTGAAAACAGTGATTGGAGAGTCGGAAAAGGTCCTAGAGGTGGATTGCCTGGAAGTTGAAAGGGCCTCTCAGTGTTCCTGAGGACTGCCCCATTCAGGGGGCGCACATAAGGAGTGGTCACCCAGTGCCCCGAGGCCCCGTGAGTGCTCTCAGCACCCAGAGGGAAAACTGAGACATGTAAGAGGCAGGGAGATGACTGGCAGTATCATGGCCGACAGGAGATCCCTCCACAAGCAGCACATTTTGACCCAGAACACCTAGTGCTGTCCAGAGTCAGGGATTTCTTGCCAGTTCTACCTCATGTCTACACTATCCTCTAATGTAAACCTATTCTGGCTGGTTTCCTGCATCTTGTTTCTCCCAACCCATCAACACTGTTAAAATTCCTGTTCTTTGTTGTCAAGGATGTGTGAAAGTTGCCTGCCTTGTATGTGAAATGCTACCGGTTTTCTTGAATTCTTTCCCGGGACCACACCCTCTCCCTTCCTTAGCCTGCGTTCTCCTTCATGGATTCTGAAGGAGTTCATTCTAATCCACCTGTAAAAAAAAAAAACAACATAGAAATCTCTCTTATATGCTACTTAGTCTTTTGTTAACTTAGTGCAAGTTGACGCTAACCGTGGAGGAAATAATTTTGTAATCTTTCTCTGGCAACTAAGGGACTCAATAGACTGTTCTTGTTTTCAAATGCTAGAAGCCAGGCTAGTTAAAAGTGAGTCTGTTTCTAAAGGTTTAGGCCTTGCCTAAGATCATATTCAACTGCTTGTCACTGTGAAACTGTTGGGAAGTCTCTTAGAGGCATGTAATGTATGCTAAATCACTACTTTAAAATGTAGTGCTAGATAACACTACTCCTTGTTTTTTGTTTTTTGTGGTTTTTTTCTGGCTATGCCTGACTAGCACACCTCTCTTACAAGACTGGTAAAGCTTTAAATGCTGAATACTTTGCAGGACATAATGAGGCATGGGAACTGGCCATTCACATCTGATTAAGTCACCTTGCTAAGCTTGGTACTTCTCCTGAGGGAAAGGTGGAATACTAGGCACACTCTGTGGCGCATAGAGTGAGATCTGATCACTCTCACCTAATGGTCCACACTTCACAACTAAGACATAATTTAGTAATGTATAAAGAATTTTTAACAAATTTGCCTGTTCATAATTAGAAACAAGTAGGATCAGATCATTTCACAGCTACGTGGTCTGTTCACTCTAAAAGGGTTTTGTAGCAGACCATTTTGTAGGCATCACTGGAAAGTTCTGGAGAAGAGGAAAGCTTCAGGGAGGGTTGGGGACACTCAGCTGGGAAGAAGCCATCAGGGTCCCAGGGATACCTGGCATTGCTGTTTATGGCTTTATTTATTTATCTTAGAATTCTCCTTTGAGGAATAAATTGCAAGTGTTTAAAGGCAAAATTCTGGATATTATTTTGTTTCAGAATTTTCCTGTGTGGAACATAGTGCACAAGTATTCAAATGCAGATTCTGGGTTTTCAAACAATGTCAACAAGAAAATGTGCAATAATCTGTACCCTCAGACACCCCAATGATTTTAAATCATTTTAAATATTTATTTGATTTTAAATAATTGGAGCAAATTAGAATTACATGGTTTAAAAATAATTAATGCGTTATTGAAATCAAATTTGGACTCACTGCAAGTTAGCAGATAACTTCTTTCTTTAGAAAGAAACAAGACTGCTTTAATATCATTTGGCAATTAAATTCACTTTGTAGGCATGAAGGGAAATGGTCAGAAGTTCCGTATGTAGAGGCATTTTTAAAATTTATTTCACTACTTTGTAACAAGATTATATCCTATGGGATACTGAATACCCAACTCCAGAGGCTTGACTCAGGACTATGAATACCAAACTCTCAATTACAGAAAACTTCTGAAGTTTTTAGCAACTGAGACATTGAAAAGGACTCCAGAATGAGCACCAGTGAGATGAAAAGTAGACAAACCTATTGGCAGTTGCCCCTAATAGCAAAGCTCCAGCCACCCAAAAGAGACCTAGTAAGAACAGACCTGCTGAGAGGGATGATATCAGCCGCTATGAATGTGGTCAATCGGCACTTGAAGCACAATTGTTTTTGATGACCTAAGCCCCCAGGAACTTGTCCAATATGCCGACTAAAAGTCCACCGGAAGAGCCAGTGTGGCCTCTCCTGAAGGGGAGGGGAAACACCTAGCTCAGTGATGGTGGCCACTGACTGAAGGGGCCTGGGGGCCATGGCCAAGCCCAGTGTCATCACCCAGAGAATCCTTGAGTCTGTATGGATTCTTTGCTGGGGTCCAAATTAATTTCCTTATTAGTACTGAGGCTAAGTTTTTAGCCCTTGTGCGCATAACAAACCTCTTCTCCTGACACCTGTTCTCTAGTGGGAGTTGAAGGTGTTCCAAGAGTTAAATGTTTCACCTAACCTCTAATCAGAAGTTACTAAAAGGTTAATTCAAATTATGACTGTATAAGGTTATCTATAAAAAAGTAAAAAGAAAAAAGAAAAAAAATTACAAAAAGGTTGTTGGTGTACAATTGTGGTTTTGGTAAAAGAAAAAAGGATATAAGAAAAATAATAATAATTTTATTTTAAAAAAGGATCTTGTATGGTAAATTTCTGTCCTATAATGGAGTGAATAGTTATCTGAAAGTAGGAAAGTATAGGACAAAAATAGAAGGTTCAAACATATCTAAAATTGGTATGAGTGTGTCAAAGATGGTATGTGGAAGGTTTATGGAAAGAAATGTATGAAAGAAATTCTATGAACAATCTAGACATAATAAAGTCTTTTCTGGGCACAAGTCTCCAAACATTTTTGGATTTCTGTTCAAATTTTATATAAGATTCACTTGAGTGCCTGGTTCAAATTATAGTCTAGAACAATCTGTCAGGCTGCCACTATAGTCTAGAAATACATTAAAAACTCCAAAAGCTGATACTTATAATAAGCCATAGAAATGAAAGTTTATCATTTAAGTTATGCTGGTAACCTCAGGCTTGTAGCTTTTGTATAAAAGGTGATCAGTCACCACCTAAAATTGTCAAAATGTATGCCTGGCTTCACTTAATTGTTCTACTTCTTGAAGAAGGAGGAGTTTCCTTCATTTATTCCTTTTATTAAGCCAGAATCCAGCAATTTCATGCCCACACAATGGCCATGCAAGGATTCCAGCCCGTGCCTGCAAACGATGCCACTGCTAAAACAGATCTGGATGTCTCAAGTCAGACAGGGAGAGATTTTCAATCTCTGGCTAGGCAGGACTACACCCACTGTCAGCTCTGAAGAAGCTACAGAATACGGACATTCACCCCTCAGCACCCCATATGATTATGGGATCGAAAATCTTTAAAGGATGAATAATTGAGGCAGGGTAGCTAGACACAGATAAATTTCCCATAGGTAGGTTTTAGGAGGCATTCAGACATTTTAAAAATTGCATTCTATGGTAGGCCAAGTGGCAGCCTACCCCACCCCTTGGAAAATCCAAAGAAAACTCCATCAGATGTAAAACTAGGACAGTCCAATTTTCAATTTGTGGTTTAGCATAATAATCACTAGGAATCTTTTGGAGACACAAGCAAACTAAACATAGGTATTTGGTATTGCATTGCTCAGGATTCGAGTCAGTCCCTGCAGTGGGATAAATTTAAGTAGCCTTGAAACTGTTTATGGTAGGCCTTTTTCCTATACCTTTGAAGGAAATGGGGCCATAGGCACAGGTGCTCATAAGGAAATACGTTGTCCATTTGGGACGATTTTTTTTTTTGAGTTGGAGTCTCACTCTTGTTGCCCAGGTTGGAGTGCAGCAGCATGCTCATGGCCACCGCAGCCTCCACCTGCTGGACTTAGGTGATCCTTCCACCTTAGCCTTCCAAGTAGCTGAAACTACAGATGCACACCACCATGTCCAGCTACTTTTTTTGTGTGTGATTTATTGTAGAGACAAGGTCTTACCAAGTTGCCTAGGCTGGTCTCAAACCTGTGGGCTCTTGCCTCAGCCTCCCAAAGTGCTGGGATTACAGGCTGAGCCACCGTGCCCAGTCTTGGGACAAATTTTAATCACAGTTCATAAGTTTGCTTCCCTTAGGAACTTCCTGGGCCATGGAGAACTCAGACACCCCTTCCACCCAGGGGAGCAAGTGCTGCTAAAATATTGGAGAGAGGAGGGACCCAACCAACAGCTGCAAGAAAAGAGGAAGGTACCCTATGGCATCCTAGTCATCACTCACCAACTGCATTAAAAGCCTGCAAACATCAAGCCTTGGATACACCATTCCTGAGTGAACAGAGAGACCCTGTTCCCAGACCGGAGCAACAGCCTCAGTGGACAATAGAGTTGGCACAGGACTTAAAGCTACTATTTAAGCAACAAAATAATTCTTACTAACTGTGTATTTAAAGTGGGCCTATTCCTATGCTAGTATATTCTATTGCTCAAATTGTTGGATTTGTGAGCAACTTCTAGTCTCAGGAGCCTCTGGGCTTCCCTGACGGGTCTCACCCCTTCAGGTGACTGACTGGAAACATTTAGATCTGTACATTCAAGAGTTCAGAGTGGGAAGTCGAACAGCTAATAGTAATGACCTAACAAGAATTAGTTTGCAGCAACGGCCCATTAAGGAAACAGACAATGTGTTCAATACCAGTCCCAACTACCCAGCATCAAATCCGGGACTTTTGGGTGGCTGTAGGGTTCTGTAGAATTTGGATGCCTAACTTCTCCATCATGGCAAAACCCCTCTACGAAGCCACAGAGGGAGGTGAACAGGAGCCTCTGCTATGGAAAAGAGTTCAGCAACAGGCCAAGAAACTCATTTAGGCTGGGTCCAGCTTCTACCAACAGCCCTTCTAAGGGTAAGGTCTAGCCCCACAAAACAAACAGGTTTCTTGCCTTTTGAAATCCTTTATGGGTGACCAACCCTTCTTGTTAAGGAAGTTAGGCTTGTTAAAGGAGTTAGGAAACCTTACTCTAAAACAACAAATGCAAGCCTTCGGTTCAGCCTTAAATACCATACATTATCAAGTCAAAGAGTGACTATCAATTAGTTTAACTACTGATGCCCATTCTTTTAAACCAGGTGATATGGTATGGTTGAAAGAATGGAACGTAAAGCCTCTAAAACTCCTCTGGAGGGGCCCATTTACTGTCCTTTTGTCTACCCCAACCGCAAGGAGGGTAGTTCCCTGAATCCATTACAGCAAAGTTAAGCCTGCCTCTCAGGACTGGGAATGCACCACAAATCCGTTGGCTCCCCTTAAACTGACCCTTCAGAAAGTCACCGAGGCCAACAGAAAACCTGAAACGGATTTTCCAAGCCCTGCTCTAGTCACTTCAGGGCTGGTTAGTCTATGCACGGCTGAAGTTTGAGGATCCTTCAGCCTGGCTTTAGCCACACACCAGACGCTGGCTGGCTGATCTATGCACAGCAGAAGCTTGAGGATTCAATGAAATCAGAACCTTACTGATAAGCCATTGTTTCACTTGTCAGCCTTCACTTGTCAGAATTTGCCGATTGCTACACTGTTTGTCATTTTATTTGCTATAGGACTGATTCTATTTACTATAGGACTGACAGAGTCGACCCCTACAAATTGGACATGTTGGAAAAAGATCTCACTAGCATTTCTGTTCTTTCTTATATTAAAAAGCTTGCCCATGTCCCAGTACAAAAATGGCATGGCATAAAAATTGGCAATTGGTTTGAAAATATGTTCTCGGGTCTGGGAGGATTTAAGTACATTATTGGATCTGGAATCCTATTGGTGGGATCCTGTCTTATCCTCCCTTGCATAGCCCCAATAATTCTGAACTCCATCTCTAAGTTTTTGAAAACAGTTGCTGAACCAAAAAACTGTGGCCCACATAATGTTAATGCACCAAATTGAAGATGATGCTTTTAACCTCTGAACGGTCAAGCATCAAAGGGGGGAATGTGGCAGAGAGGGGCTAAAAATAGTTAAAATGATTCCTTTTTAAAAATGAAACCTCAAGCTCCAAACCTGCTAGACATGGGACATGATAAAACTAAATAGCCACAAGCCACTTTCCTGGAAATGTAAGATAATAATCGATTCACAACCTTACCCCCACATCCTCTCTTTGTGAAGTTATTGGCTTATAACCCCTGCTTGTCATGTATACCCTGGAGACAACTTGTTCTTTGAGAATCTGGTTTTGCAAGATACCACCTTGCAAATTCCAAAGAAAAATGTATAGCTATACAATCCGACCCCCTCCCTTACCTAAACTAACAGATAAAAGCCCTCTCTCCGGGTTGCTCAGCCTTGGCGCATTAGCCTGCTGAGTTGTGCTGGCACTAATAAACTGCTATTTCCTAAGATAGCCTTGGTATCATGTTCTCTCTGTTTTCCCACGACATTTCCAACTTAAGGAAACATATCTTTCCTAACCAGAGAAAACGAAATGTTAATTTCTGCTTTTTCACATTTGTTGATATTTTTCTTGTCACCTAGTATATAATCAAGGTTTGTATATATATTTTTTCTTTTTCTTTTAGACAGGTTCTCATTTTATTGCCCAGGTTGGAGTGCATTGGTATGATCCCAGCTCAACACAGCCTCAATCTCCTGGGCTCAGGTGATCCTTCCATCTCAGCCTCCCAAATTGCTGGGATTACAGGCATGTGCCACTATACCTGGTTAATTTTTTCAATTTTTTGTAGAGACAGGGTCTTGCTTTGTTGTCCAGGCTGGTCTTGAACTCCTGGCCTCGGGCAATCCTCCTGTCTCAGCCTCCCAAAGTGCTTGGATTACAGGATGAGCCATGTATCTGGCTGAGGCTTATAAATATTTCATGTATCATATTTGTCAATAAAATATGCTTTAAATCCATATATAATTTGATAACATTAATTTAATTGTAATTCAATTAATTGTGTTAGTTATCTATGACTACTGAAAAAAATTACCTCCAAACTGAGTGGCTTAAAACATTTCTTATCTTATGGTTTCTGTGGGTGAGGAATCTGGGTACAGCTTAACTGGGTCCTCTGCCTCATGGTGTCTCGTGAGTGCAGTCAAGATGGTGCCTGAGGCTTCCAAATGCTCAGGGCAGGATTTGAAGACTTACGTTTAAGAACACTCACATGGTGTTGGCAGATTTGATTCCTCCTGGGTTGTTAGACTGAGGGCTTCCGTTCCTTGCTGGTTGTTGGCCCAAGCCCTCAGTGTTTTAACATGTGAGCCCTTCCACAGGACAGCTCACAGCATGGCAGCTAGCTTCCATTATGGCAAGCAAGCACTGCTTTTTTGCAACCTAAACTGGGGTGTAACATCTCAGATGATTCTTCATTGTATTCCACCCATTAGAAGTAAGGCTGTAGGTCCAACCCACACTTGAGGGCAAAGACCTACCCAAGAGCATGAGTACCAAGAGATTGGGAGAAAGGGATCACTGGCAGTCTTTTCAGAAGCTTCCTATGACAGTGATATAAGTCACTAGTTGGCTTCTCCTGTGTTGCTTCGGAGAATCACTAACCACTATCAGATAAATAAGGTCCTGATGATTCTCATCCTGCATGGCAGGATACAGAATTACACTGAACAGTCAGGGATTCTGTCCTTATGATTGGGCATTTGGGACTCATATTTGAAACACTGTTCATTTCCACTCCCCACAATACCATTTTGCTAAGCCGGGCTCGGTGGCTCAGCCTGTAATCCCGCGCCTTTGGGAGGCTGAGGTGAGTGGATTGCCTGAGCCCGCGGGTTCGAGACCCGCCTGGGCAGCGAGACCCCGTCTCTACAATAAATCAAAAAATCAGCCGGGCATGGTAGCGCGTGCCTGTAATTCCGGCTACTCGGAAGGCTGAGGCGGAAGGATCGCCAAACCATTGCTGAACCTCGATTTGAGATGCTTCAGAAGAACCCTCCATGTCTTTTTTGAGGTACCTCTAGAGCCACCAAAGAATTGTAGGCCTGTATTATAGCTATGATTCCAAACAGTCCAGTCTAAATATATTCTGCTTATTTAATAACAATCCATCTGAGTTTTGAGTGATGTGGCAACAAAAACATAAATGTAGTTGAACAAACAGCTTTTTGTCTATTTGATTTTTTTGTCTTGCTGGCTGTTGATTGATGGTGAGGCATGAAATCATCCATGACAACAGTGATATTTTGAGTTCTCACAACTAATGCTTTTTTCTTTGTATTTGTATTGCAGTTATTTTTCAAAATGACTCAATACTGTAAATTCACTACTGACTGTATATTATAGTCACATATTGACTTTTTAACCTTTTAAAATTTACTGCCTTAAATTCTTCTTTCCCTGAAATTATTTTTTGTTGACATTGGAAGGATAGGTTTTTGGTTCCATTTCTCTCGTTAGCTTTTTGGAGGGTTGTTTTTATTTTGGGTGAGCCAATCATAGTCATTGAACCATTGCGCTTTAACTTTTTAAACTAATTGAGAACTACAGGTGGTTTTTTAATTGGGAGAATAAAGAAGTCTTTTCTAATTCATCACGAATTGTGTTGCGTGGCACTTACTGTTTCCATATTCTATTCTGTGCTGATAAGAAATTAATGCTGGCAAGCTACTAACTTCATTGTTTGCTCAGGTGTTTGTACAATGCACTGCTGGACTAACTTTAAACATCAATTATCTCTGATTTGGAGCTTTGTTGTTTTAAAATCTATGCCCCGGACTATAGCACTTGGTAACATTTGCTATACTGTATAATTTTTAACTTCCAGTTTGTCCTGTGTTTCCAATTAGATTCCAGGTGCTTTCTATGAGCCTGAGATAATCATAAGACCCTATGAGCATGACTTCAAATATACTTTCTTAAGAGATTGTACTTCACTATACGTTGTCTTCTGCGGTTTAAGCATTTAGGTAGCACAGATAAATTAAAAAAGCTTATTTCTTGTCCCCATATTCAATTTCAGTTGCGAATATTTTAAAGACTGGACTGACTCCTAAGTTTGTGCAGTTTATTAACAATTGTCTGGAAGGGAATGGCTTGCAGGGAGGAGTCGGTGGTTTCTCAGCGCCACGGACCGGTAACTCGCCCTCCCTCGGCCAGAAACTCTCTGCCTGGGCCCGGGCCAGAGGAGCGGCGACCCCTCCGCCTGGTTTCTTTCCCTGGCCATGGCGGCTTCTTCGGTGGGACAACATGTTCAAGAGAATGGCCGAATTTGGGCTTGACTCCGGCGGGAGAGTGAAGGGGGTTACTATCGTTAAACCAATCGTTTATGGTAATGTTGCTTGATATTTTGGAAAGAAAAGAGATGAAGATGAGCACACCCATCAGTGGACAGCATATGTAAAGCCATATGGAATCAAGAATATGTCAGCATATGTGAAGAAAATCCAGTTTAAATCACATGAAAGCTATGGCAATCCTCTAAGAGTTGTTACAAAGCATATGAAATTACTGAAACAGGATGGGGTGAATTTGAAATAACCATCAAGATATTTTTTATTGACTCTAATGAAAGATCTGTTACCCTGTGTCATTTGCTAAAGCTGTTTCAATCAGACACCAAAGCAATGCTAGGGGAAAAAACAGTGGTTTCAGAGTTCTATGATGAAATGACATTTCAAGATCCAACAGCAATGATGCAGCAATATAAACAACATCTCGTCAGCTAACATTAGGAGCCTATAAGCATGAAACAGAGTTTGCGGAACCTGAAGTGAAAACCAGAGAAAAATTAGAAGCTGCCAAGAAAAAAACAAGCTTTGAAATTGCAGAACCTAAGGAGAGATTAAAAGCAAGTCGTGAAACTATAAATTGCTTAAAAAATGAAACCAGGAAACTTGAAGAAGATGATCAGACGAAAGACATATAATCAGCTCTGAAGAGAACTTGGTAGTAAGCTAAACTGAAAATAAAGTGTTCTTTAATGGAGAAACGGACTTTTAATGCAAGTACTGTGGATTTCGTAGAGGAACTGCATGTGTTTTTGTCGACCATGGATTTCTCAGCATGGAATTGGTACTGTAGAGCAGTCTTTGATGGAAAATACTTGTGTGTAAGAATGGATGCTGGGCAGGCATTCACCAACCCATCTTAGGGAAATTCCACAATGTTAAGCACAATTAAAAAAAAATTTATTGCAGTATATGTGTAGCTTATTATCCTTTTGATAGGCATCAAAATGTCATAAAGTATAGCTTGTACAAATGTTATACTTCTCTAGTAGTAAGAATTAGTGATACAATTAATGTGTATATTTAATTTCTTCAAGTTCTTATCTGCCTCCATTCTACCTCTTTTGGATATGATGTGCCCAGAAAGTATTCAGTAAATGGAGCTGACAGGTCCTGGGGAAAAAAAAAAAAAAAGCATTGTCTGGAAGATTTAGAATGTCCACTTCGCAGATACCAGGTGAGGCCTGCTGATTCATTCCACTGTGTTAAGCAACTGTGGGAAGGTTGGGAGAGTAAGGCCTAATTGTAACACCACCTCTCCCCCTAGAGCTCAGCTTTCCTCCACCAAGAGCCGAGGAACCCCCGGACGCACAACCCTAGCCTCACTCAAGACAGTCTTTACAAGAGAAGGCCACACAACGTTTTGTCTCTAGGAGACAAAGTTGTTTTCATAATGTTAAATTTGCCCCCAAATCTTTTTATATGAGCTGCGATTTCTGGATAGAAATTGAAACGTACATACACAAAGTCAATGGCAGTAGGAAAACACGGAGAGCAAAAATATTTTCTCCTACATCTACTCTTTTCACTCACCGATGGCCTAAGAGAAAAATCCTTACATGCTGGAATGAGAACATTCATCAGATACAGATGAATCTTTGACCAAGTCACAGCAGCCTCTTTATTGATTATCCTTGTGTTTTGGAACTGTCATAGGAGAGAACACTTTTATCCAATATATATATTGAATAAAATGTTGTATGTGTTATTTACTAGGGAAATAAGAAAAAAAAAATAGGTGATTTTCTAGTCTTCAAGGCTTCTAATGCCTGGAAAAAAAGATGATGTATAATGTATTCCTGAAAATATATCAAAAAAAAGTTAAATTACAAAAGTTTAAAAGTATCTTTGCATAGTTTAATGAAGATTGCTATCCTATAGAGAGCTAAACAATACTATTAAATTCCTAATGAAAGCCCACCTTGGAGATGATCCCTGATACTGCTTTTGTGAATGAAGACTCTTTGTTTTCTTTTACAATAGAACAATGTCAGACATAGGTCCAATAAGCATCCACAGGAGGCCAAAGAAGAAGTGTGTCAGAGAAAGCATGTTTCCCTTCAGGGGTCAACTGGGCAAGACAGGTCTCATCATTGCTATCAGAACTTCGAATGTGGAAAAGAATCAGTGATGGCTGCCAGGATTGAAAGATATTTAGAAGCTATTACTTCCTTAAGAACACTGCAAATAGAAACGCATGGGAGTTCAGGCGTGAGTGGGAACATGCAACCAAAAAAAATCTGAGAATCAGAGGTCAAGAAAAACAAAGTCTATGACAAATTTTCTCATCTTTGTGTTTATATTTTTCTTTGTGTGTGTGCAGAGCAGTAGTTCTCAAACTTAGCATGCATGAGAGTCACTTGAAGTACATGTTACAGCACAGATTGCTGGCCCCACCCCAGCGATTACTTTTCAGGAGGTCTGAGGTGGGTTGGAGAATTTGCATTTCTTTTTTTTTTTTTTGAGTTGGAGTCTCACTCTGTCACCCAGACTGGAGTGCAGTGGCCGCTTCCGGCCACCGCAGCCTCCACCTGCTGGGCTCTGGCAATCCTTCCTCCTCAGCCTTCTGAGTAGCCGGAATTACAGGCGCACGCTACCACACCCGGCTGATTTTTTTTTTGATTTACTGTAGAGATGAGGTCTCGCTGCCCAGGCGGGTCTCGAACCTGCGGGCTCAGGCAATCCACTCACCTCAGCCTCCCAAAGGCGCGGGATTACAGGCTGAGCCACTGAGCCCGGCATGAGAATTTGCATTTCTAAGTCACCTGGAGATGATGGTACTGCTGCTTGCTTGACTGGGATCACTGATTATTTTCTGTGAGATGATTCTAGAATGAATCATCTGTTACTGTTACTGGAACAACAGAAAACAGCTCTTTGGAGCCTTGACACATGGGCAGGTTGTTATCAAGAAAGGATGTACAAATTTACAAAACTCACCATGAATGTTCTTAAAATAGCCTCTCTACTATTAAGTCATAATTTTTTTCATTGGTCCCTGATAATTTGATTTTATTTTTGCATTTTTAAAATGAGGCTGGGTAGTTGGCTATACTTATAAACTATGTGTTTCTTTCTTTCTTTTTCTTTTTCTTTTTTTTTTTTTTTTGAGTTGGAGTCTCACTTGATTACCCAGGCTGGAGTGCCGTGGCATACTCATGGCCACTGCAGCCTCAACCTGCTTAGCTCTGGCAATCCTTCCACCTCAGCCTTCCAAGTAGCCAGAACTACAGGCGCTCCTTGATTTATTGTAGAGATGAGGTCTCACCAAGTTGCCTGGGCTGGTCTCGAACCTGCGGGCTCAGGTAATCCACTGACCTTGGCCTCCCAAAGTGCTGAGATTACAGGCTGAGCCACTGAACCTGGCCCATATGTGTTTCTTAAGGAAAACGATCTCTTCGTGTTCTTTTTGGTTTTCAACTAGAGTCAAAATTCCAACTCATTTTCTTTTTTTATATTAATTAATTTTATTTTAAAGAGATGGGGTACCACCAACTCATTTTCAATACTTGATTTAAACATCTTCTTTCTGTGAAGTTCTCCTGACAGACTTACCTATCACACCTAGTTTGGGTCTCCTTTTTGTTTTTTTTAGTTGGAGTATCACTCTTGTCACCCAGGCTGGAGTGCAGTGGCTTGCTCATGGCCACTGCAGCCTCTATCTACTTGGCTTAGGTAATCTTCCACCTCAGCCTTCCAAGTAGCTGGAACTACAGATGCACAGCTAGTTTTGGGGATCTATTGTAGAGATGGGGTCTAACCAAGTTTCCTGGGCTGGTCTTGAACCCCGAGGCTCAGACAGTCCTTTCACCTTGGCCTCCCAGAGTGCTGGGATTACAGGCTGAGCCACTGTACCCGGCCTGGGTATCCTCTTCTAATGGTAATGTGTGTGCACATTTACTACTGAGGACATCTATCCTGTATTATAACTGTTTACATTCCTATCTCCCCTAGGGGACAACCAGCAACTTGTGAAGCTGGATTGAATCTTATTCTTTTCCTCAGCACCTAACCGACTGCCTGGCACAAGGTCTGTGTCAATTATTTAATGAATAAATTAATAAAGATCACTGAAGAGTTGATTTTGACTTAACATGGATTTCATCAAGAGGGTGTAACTACATTTGGTATAAAACAAAGAAGAGCCCTAAGCCTTTGGATAAACATTTGAAGCTTTGTTTAAAGTAATATACACACTAATAGGACCATATGTATAAATTCACACTACTAAACTGCTAGAGAATGAAATATGGCTGGTAACTGCTTGCTAACAAACAATCAAAAAACAAAACCAAATGAAATCCAAGCCCTTTTCTTTCATTTGAAAAAAATTAATTTTCTCTGCAAAATATTATAAAATTATGTTTATTGACTCATCTGGGGCCTTTTCAAATTATCTGGACAATTATTATAACATACCTCCCCAAAGGAGAGTATAAAATAGACACACTTCCTCTGGCAAAAAAACACACCCATACTTACACATTAAGCATACAAACAAAACTTCAAAAACAAATGCATTTTTTTCATCATTATACTCTCAAATTACACTTTGGGTATTCTTATTTTGGCATTTTCACAGTTTTTCTATACAAAACAAACCACACACACACACACACACACACACAAACACACACACCTGTGTTTATATCATCTCTGAGATACTGGAAAACCACGGGTGAAAAAAGATGAGGTTGCTGCTAAGCTGAAAATAAGGTAAATTCTCTTGTCTTCGGAAGGGATTGCTGGCTGGAGGTCCCAAGCCCACTCAACTATAGAAGGCGCTGAATTTCGGAGTCCAAGTGTGTTGGACACAAAGGGACTGTGGAGATAGTGACACCCCCTTTGGCCTCCCTGTCTGTTCTTTTACCAAAGGCAAAAGCTTTTCCTTGAGAAAGCTGAATTCAGTATGTCCTTCTGCTGTAGCCACATTTCCCCCACTTTTTCTTTTAGGCTATCATATTAATAACCTTTGTAAACTTTTAAACAAGTACAATTAAAGTGCTCAGCTGTACTCCTTCTGAGCTACAACCTGCTCCAGTTTTAAAAGTGAAGCTCTCAGGAGCCCCAAGGTGTCTCCACACACCGCAGAATATGGCTGTAGTAGTAGCTGTTCAGGTCAGTATTAAAGCCATTGCCAGCACTCTCAACTGAGGTTGACTAAGTCCTGGTGAGATAGGAGATAGCCAGAGAAAGGCTAGGCAAACAGACAGGCAGATCCTCTGGGAACGATATAGGGAACTCCCAGCAGGCCTCCCCGGGCTCAGCATTGGTAAAAAGCTCCCTGCAAGCCGCTCAAGCTAGACCTTAAGTACTCACTGCCGGGATCAAAAAGCAACCAATCAGCTCACCATTAGGCCTCTATATGCCCATGGGGCCTTAATACTAACCAATCAGAACAGCTACAGCTGACAGCTAGTACTAGCCAATCGGCTTGGACTTAGGGTTATATAAGCACCAGGTTTTCGGCCCAGACAGGCAGTCCTTTCCTGTTCTTTCTCAGTGCGGGCGTCTTTCTGTTCGCTCAACAAATTCTGCCGTCTAACTTTCTGGCTGCCCATGTCCCTCGTTTTTTCTGGGCAGGAGACAAGAACCTCGACGCTGAAGAGCTGTGACTTGGAGAGCTGCAGAAGATTACTGGCGCCAAAGAGCCGCGCACTCCAGAGGCTGTGCGCTACTGAGGCTAGCTTGCCAGCCGGAGCCGGCTGAACCAGGAGAGCCAGCTGAACCAGGAGAGCTGTTGGAAGAAGGCGAGGCTCCGAAGCTGAAGCACTCCAGGGGCGAGGCTTGCCAGCCCACCGAACGCGCAACACTCTCAGGCTTGGCTTGCCAGCCCATTAGAGCCAACGCTTTCGGGGCAAACCAGCCGCTCGAGAGGACCCTCTCTGGGACTTGGCTGGCCGACCCATTGAGCTGACATCCTGGAAGCCCAGGCTGACCTGAAAAATCTGCATCACTGGCAGGGCTTTTTGTTGTGCCAAATGCCCTGTTGTGTCATCCAGCCAAACAGTAAAACATGGCTCCCTGGTAAATCACACAGCACTGGTTTGCAGAGAAGCAGTTTTTTCAAAAGAATCCATCAATACGATAAACCTTTCTCCAATGAAAATTCCAAAGACGGGAAGAATATTGTGCAGCCCACTCCACACTTCTGTTTCCTTTTGACACCTCGTCTCAATACAAAGACACTGAACTCCCAAAGACAGTAATACAAATTAATTTTTTCTACTCACACCTTGGGGTCTCCACATGTGGCAGCGAGTTTTCGCCAATGTAGGCCAGAGAAGCCCCTCCAACTGCCCAACCTAGTCATATTTCCCAGCTCCCTTCTCTGAGAAGCATCTATAATTTCAGGTGATCCTTAGATAACTGGAAAAGAAAATAACTAAACGGGAAATGATGGTATGAAATCAACAAATCGGGTTTCACTAGAAAAGAACAGACTACAAAATTGTTATGATTTTTAAAAACACCCATCACATAATTGTGAACAGTGGTATTTATACTGTTTAAATAAAGACCTATAGGTCTCAAGACCGCTCTAAAAAAAAAAAAATAGGGCTGGCAATCAATATCATAGTTTTAAGATTTTTACCATTGCTTACGATATATAAATTTTCAGTTGCTATAAATAACACAAAACCAAAAAAAAAAAAATGCACCGAAGGAATTCATGACTATAGTGAGGCAACACATTGTTAAGACTTATTAAATACTTAAAAAAATAAAATAGGTGTTTTAGTTATGGGAGATAACTTTTAAGGATTTAAGTTAAGATTTTTTTATCACACTTTTTTGATTGAAAATGCAATATATTCCTCAGCTTACCAGAGCACACAAAATAGTCACAGACTGGATTCCATATTCGTTTTGTAGAAACTGCTGTGCCAATTCCTATACATAAGTGGTCTTATGAAAATCTTGTGGAAAAACATCCGAAATACTGAAGTTCTGAAAATGATGAAAATCCAAGGGTCCACAATTGAAATCACAGATAGAAACCGCAAGGCTTGGAGGTCTTTCTTTTCTTCAGAAGCTATGTTTTTCTCCTCCACGTCTTTAAATGCTCCATAGTAAGCACGATACTGTTTTGAAGAAAAACAGTCCGTTAGGATACAGGAAGGTTTATGCTGCAATATATTCACTTCCCCTGGGTTAGAGCTTGGCGGCTTAGCTCAGAATACTCCTTTTTAGTAAATTTATAGACAGCTGGGTCACTGCAGCTGATGGGTACCACTGAGGAGCCCAGAAGGTGGGGAGCAGACCTGGGTGGTGAGTGGAAGCTGAGGCAGACTCATTGGAGGCCCAGTCTGGTTAAGCTTCTGAAAGCTGTTCTACCTGTCAGGTTCAAGTTTCCAGATCCATGCTGGGTCATGAAGATCCTCTGAATCTTTTACAAACAGGGCCACCACACTTCCATAACTACAGAGATTCTCTTTCCAGCGAGCATCCTTACACAGACTTTCTTCAGTTCTCCTTTTTCTCTTCTGCTTGCTTCCTATCCTTTCTGCCTGTCTTTCTTATCCTCAGAAATGAGTCACACTTGTGAAATGTCACACGTGTGGAGACATCAATGAAACAGATGCTTTTAACCAAGGTGAAGAGACAGGAAATGAAAAGCCATGAGGTGACCTGGAAAAGGAACCACTCAACTCGTGTAGATGACTCTATTTATTCTTAGCATAGATAACCTTTTCATGGTTGACATCCTTTCTTTAGGCCTGCCAGAAAAAAACACCCACAAAAATATAAGGCTGCCTTACCTATGCCCAGCCAACTCCTTTTGTCCTGATCTTCCCCGAGGCCTCTGTAGCCTCCTCAAAGCCCTGCAAACTGCCTCAGACCACAGTTTTGCTTGCCTTTCAGCCAACACTGATGTCTAGACTCTCACCACCATTGCCTCTCACTCAGCCTGAGGCCAGCCACCTTTTCTTTTTGCCATTACATTCTCCAAGCTTACTGATTTTCTAAATGCATAATGGACAAATTGACTCTAATGGAACAGAAAAGTATGCAAACTCAATATTAGTAGGAGGGGACATGAATGAGAGACCAGACCCATTCAAGGCCATCAAAGACCATCTCCTGGAGAAGATGCATTTTCCCATAATCATTTCCTTACCTTTCCATTCTCTAAAGAGCATTTCAGCTGCTCCAATCTAGTGCATTTAGGCAGATGCCTTAATTGCACTCAGCTGTTACTTATATCTGGATGCCGTCTCCATCTGAAGGAGGGATGGAAACTTATATAAAAAACAACTTACCCATAACATGAATATTGTATTTCATTAAGGTGGCCAAAAGATTATTGAAGTATGTTTTTATTAACTTTACTGACATAATACTGGATAAGAATAAGATAATTAACTAGATTGAATTTTCAGATTTCTAGTTTGATAGGGCAGGAAGAAAGTGTAGAGATTATGGGATGCACTTTAGGGGTAGTTTGTTGCACATTCTCTAATATATATAACATATTTTCATGAAAGTTATTTTTACCTTAGAAAACCACAGGGTGCTGGAGGTTGGAGAAGTGGCAGGGATGGATGAGAGAGAGAGTGTGTGCAGATATAGATTAGATGTTAAGATGAGAGGTTTACAGGCAGGTAAAGTTAAATACGACCCTGTGTAATTGCTTATGTCAGAACCCATAGAATCAGAGAAGGCAGCCTTTGTGCATTGAGATAACTCTTGTGTGTGTGCCATGTTGGTGGGCAGAAAGAATGAGTGGGCTATTCCTTCCAAAGGAGGCTGTTAGAGGCATGTAAGGGGTGGTAGGAAAGAGACGGGCCCAGGCAAGAGGGTCTGAAATGGATTTAAAGGGACAGAGCAAAGGATGAGGTCTGGGTTGCGTGTTGCCTGGACTGAATAGAAGAGGGCATCATAGGCAAGAGAGGTCTTCCCAGCAGGGATGCTCAGCCAAGTTCAGTAACCACGGAGTGGACAACAGCAGCAATAGCTTCAATGACTCCTAAATCCATTAGAGGGCATGCTTCTCACACTGATTCTTCTGGAAATCCGGCCACTTTTAAGTACCAGGCATAGAACAATAACTTCCAATATAAACCAAGTGACTCAGGAATACAAATAAACTAATAGAATTGCCATGGATAAATACTGCATAGAAATAAAATGGTTTAATTCTACAAGTGCCATTCACTTGCCCATATCCTAACTAATCAAGCATTATCAAGTGTATTGAGAATATTATAGAAGAGAAATATTTTGCTGCACATGAGAAGAGGAATATTTTGCTGGGGAGCAATGGGCAAATGTAAAATAAACTCATGTGAAGTGTTTGCTCTTTAAGTCAACATAGGCGTGTAGTCTATTGTCACCCGTGTACCCCCCTCAGGTACAGGCTTATTTTTTCGATTGCTAGGACCATTCCTTGGAAGAGTAGTTTTTAAAGTGTAGTAGTCTCCAATACCCATTCAGTGTGCCCACGAGGTCAGAGTTATGTTCATTGCAAATGTATTATTTGCTCTGTTTGCTCTCATTCTCTCACGGATGTACAGTGAGTTTTACAAGAGGCCATAAGACATGTGGTGGCATCATCACTTCCATGACTAATGGGACATGTGCTTGTGTTTTCTAGACCTTTCTAAGGCTGCAGGTTGAGGGGACACATTTGTGCATTTTCAGAGACTCTTTTCAGTACTTCTGTGCTCTTAACATTTTTCCATTTTACTTGCTATAATCTCTCTACCTTTGCTATTGTTCATTGAATCATTTTGAAATTCCAATGTTTTCTTTGCATCTGTGCAAACATACAAGACATACATTGTATCTTGTTTTGCAATCATATTTTTAGAATTTTTTAGTTTTAATTTCTAAAATGATAGATATAATCCACATAAATAAAAGCTCTCTGGGTCTTTAATGGTTTTAAGAGTTATATTAAAGGGGCCCTTAGACCAAAAAAAGTTTGAGAACCACTGCCTTAGAATATAACACTATCTTCTGAGGAGATTATATTTCTTGACTGATTTTCTATGTCCAGCAGGCAATAGTAATAAATGGAAATTATAATTGGTAAAAATAGTAGTGGTGCAAATTATTGTGGCCAGGCACTGAGTATATAATTTCAAGTCTTCATAGCTGTCTTACAGAAAAAAAAGTATAGTTGTCCTTGTTTTGTAGATGAGAAAATAGATCGGAAAGGGTCAATATGCTGCTACCATAGCTAGTTAGAGATAAAATCTGACTCAAGTACATGTCAGCTGCTAAATCCTCTAACAGGAGTCCCTAACCCCCCAGACCACAGACCAGACAGCTCAGCAGGAGGCGAGCATGGGCTAGCAGGTCTGTTGTGAGGTCAGCAGTGGCTTTACACTCTCATGGGAGTCAACCCTGTCATGAACTGCATATGCGAGGGAGCTACGTTTTGTGCTCCTTAGGAGAGTCTAAGGATCCCTCCTCCTAACTCTCTCCCCCCACCCCCCTACTGTGGAAAAACTGTCTTCCACAAAACCAGTCCCTGGTGCCAAAAAGGCTGGGGATCACAGCTCTAGAAAGGATAAGTCCTTTCTGGAAAAGCATGGTTCCTGTAAAGAATGCTGTCTGCATTACATATATTTGGAACTTTACATGTGTTTTAGAAAATCATTTTCAACTTCAACATTTCCTTCAATCCTCACAATTTCCTATGAGTTATTCAAATCCCCTTAGAGACACGCCCATATGCAATGCCCTTCCCACTATATTACGTTGCTTTCTCCATTAGACTTCCTAAGATATCCAAACTCAGGTCAAAATTTCTATGCATTTAGTTGCTGTCTGCTTTTATCACAGCATAGGTGAGGCTCCAACTTTAAAATAGGGGTCTGTATACATTTTTTGAGAAAGAGTTGGATAAGTTCTTTACAGCTGAGTCTATCTTTCAGGTTTTATGGACCAGGAGGCAAAATTATGGATATTTGGTAGGCCCTTATGTAGCATAAGAGAAAACCTGTTTCCGCTATTTTTATTGATAAAATTCAACATGTAATAATAAAGTACTTTTTTGTAAAAAAAAAAAAAAAAATTCTTCATCTACTAAGAAGAAGAATAGTGTTTTCTTGGAATGGTATTTTTCTTAGAATAGCATTAGGCTTAATTGGAGCTCAAAGCTCTTGGGCCCTGTCATTAAACTGATTGCAAATATTCAATTGTAAGAACTATTCTTAACTCAGGGCCGCACAAAAACGGCAGGAAGGACAGATATGGCCTTTGGGCTGTGGCTTGTCAACTCCTGTTTTAAAGCATGGTTCTACAAATGTGATCTCTGAATAAGGAGGTTGGGTGTCACCTGGAGAACTGGATAAGGCCAAACGGTCTTCAAAAATGTCTGAATCAGAAATTCTGGGTGAAAGGGCCCGCCCATGCCTCTTTTTAAAAGCCCTGAGGATGATTCCAAGCATGCTGAAGTTTGGCCACTGCTATAGGTCATCTTTGTCTATATCTACATCTAGATACATCTAGATTGACTTGGGGTAATTCTGATCTTGCTCATGCATGATGATGCTACAGGCTTTTCTTCCCCCCACATTAAGGCCTTCGTTGAAGGGAACATAACTTTACATTTCCCCTTCATCCACCGCTGAAAGTAACATCCAGAATTGCTACACTGTGATAAGATACAACTTCCCCATTCACAGAAGCCTCAGCTCTCCCAGGTCGTGGAATTAGCAGTGTAGCCGATTTAAATGTTGTTCTTCTTGCACAAGTACTCGGAGGGTGGGGAGACGAGCAGCGCAATCCTGAAAAAGTGTTCTCAAGACTCAGCCCCTCCCAGGCGTCTCGGCTGGGACCTCGTCAGGCAACACTTCAAAAGGACGAGAAACTCAATCTCCCCCACCCCCTGTGAGTCCATTGAAACCTGAGATAACACGAGGCTTTCAAGACCTCTCCTTTGCCAAGATGGAAACAAAACGTGTCAAGGCAGGTCGTCAGACAGAAACCTCCGGCTGAAATACGCGTACAAATACACAGCCTGGGACCCGTCGCCACCGTCCCGGCGGCCGCAGCACCAAAAACCGCAGCCGCGGTGCCTCGAGATTCGCGCGCGTAGTTGTTCAAAATCAGCCCCGTGCATGTAGCCACTCACCTCTGCAAAGCACCCTGGCAGGATTAAGCCCTCGCCCCCACCCGCCCGCGTCAACACCCTGGCGAAGAACCGCAGGCGCCTTTCGCCCAATACCACGAACATCGTGGGCAGGTCTAACAAAATAAAACATCGCCTAGCGGCCTGGGATCGCCAAGGACGAGCAAAGCTCCTCCCCAAAGGTCGGAGGCTCAAAGGTGGCCCCGAGATCTCCCCAGAGGGAAGCGAGGGGATGGGGCTCCTGCCCAAGGGAGAGGGTCTTGCTGGGCCCAGGGGCACCGCCGGGCTCGGTCTCTCCCCTCCTTTCTCTAACGTTCCCCCTTTTCGCTCCACAAACGGACTGATGCCTGGGGGGCCGGGGAGGGAATCTCATCTGGGGGGAGGACACAGTCACAGTTCTTCCCGGCCCGGCGCGCCGCCGCTCCTTCGGCGCGGTCCCCCGCGCTGCGCCCTCCCGCCCCGGCGCCCGGGGACTCACAATCACCGGCAGGGAGCACATGGCGAAGAGCACAGTCATGAGGGCCAGCAGCACGAGGTGGTCCAGCTCCTCCAGGCGCGGCGCGGACGCCTCCCGGTCGCCCGCGCGCGACCCGGCGCGGTCCCTGCTGCCTGAGCCCGCGCGCCGCTGCAGCCGCCGGTGCATGGCGTACAGGTTGCGCATGGCGCCCAGGTTGCACAGCACGGTGGCGAGGACCAGCAGCAGCATGAGGCTGGAGTAGAGCACCGAGTAGCCCAGCACCGCCAGCGAGGCCTCCTCGTGGACCATCTGGATGAAGCACCAGGTGCCAGGACAGTACTGCACGAACCTCCCGAAGCCGGCGAAGGGCAGAGCGCAGAAAGCCAGGCAGAAGGCGCTCACGACCGGCGCCACCAGCGCGCCCCGGCGTAGGGTGACGTGCCGTCGGTAGAAGAAGGGGTGTCCCAGGGACAGCCAGCACTCCAGCGCCATGGCCAGGAGCTGCAGCGTCGAGGAGAGCCCGAAGAAGGACATGGCGAAGGCGAAGGCTCGGCACAGCGAGGGGCCCGTCGCGGGCGCCAGCATCCCCAGGCTTCGGTTCTGCGCGTAGGCGGCCAGCACCACGGGGCTCACGATGCACTTGCCCAGCAGGTCGGTGACCGTCAGGCCGTACACCAGCACGTAGAAGACCGACGGCGGGCGCGGCGGGCACGACCCCAGCCCCGAGCGCGCCAGCAGCGCCAGGGCCAGCAGGTTGCCCAGCAGGCCCGCGCTGAAGAGCACCGCGCTCATCGTCGCCGAGTTGCCCTTCTCCACCCAGGTGGTGTTGGAGCAGGGGTAGAAGGGCGGCCTCATGGCGGGAGCGCGAGGGCCCCAGGGCCCGGGTGCGAGGAGCCCCTGGCCTCCCCGCGCAGAGGCTGCGCCCCGCGGAGAAGCTGCGCGCCGCAGAGGAAGCTCCGCGGTCGGCGGGGTGTTCCCCGGAGCAGGCGCCTCGGATCTAAACTCTGGGTCACACCTCTCCCCAGGGGCGGGACGCACCGCCCGGTGTTTGGCTCCTCGCCACCAGCGCAGGCACTGCGGAGCGCGGAGCACGGAGCGGCCCCGCGGAGAGTCCGGCCCGGACGCGCGGGGCTCCCGGAGGGTCAGACCCGGCGCCCAGAGGCGGAGGGAGAGGAGGAAGGCAGCCAGAAGTCCAGGCACCACGACCAGGCCTTCCAGCGAGGCCAGGCGAGACCCCTGAAACGGAGCGGGCGTGAAGCGGCCGCCACCGGGTAGGAGGGGCCTCGAGGTGGAGGCAGTGGGGGAGCTCCGGGGATGTCCGCGAGATCTGAAGAAGGGGCAAGAGCGGAGGCTGAGGGAGGGACGTCTCCTGGTTTTCTTGGATTGGGGGTTGCGGAGCAGTAGAGACAGGCGTTTGTATAATTCAGCCTTAGCCCCTTCCTAGACCAGCGCAACGTGGTGGAGCGACAGCAATCACCTCCCCTGCACAGGTGAGGACGCCGAGGCCTTGAGAGGCTAGGGATCTGCGCAAGGTGACAGAGCCGGTCAGGAGCAGAGTCGGACCTCGAACCCGGAGATTCTGCGTACAGAGTCCCTCTGTCTCATCTCCGTGACTCCTCCTTCCAAGAGACTGCCCCTGGGTACCGTGGATCACAATGACTGGGTAGACCCCTTGGAAGAGTATCACACCTGTAATCCCAGCACTTTGGGAGGTGGAGGTGAGAGGATTGCCTGAGCCCGGGGCTTCAAGACCGTCCCGGGCAACTTGGCGGGACCTCGTCTCTACAATAAATAATAATTTAAAAAATTATCTGGGTGTGGTGGCATGCTCCTGTGGTTCCAGCTACTTGGGAAGCTGAGGCGGGAGGATCGCCTGAGCCCAGCAGGTCGAGGCTACGGTGGCTGTGCGCAGCGGGCCACTGCACTCCAGCCTGGACGACAGATTGGGACTCCTACCAAAAAAAAGCCTGGGTTTAAGCCTTGGCTTTCCTAGTCATGGCCTGTGTGACCCGGAAGGACCTGCGCAACCCCTGGAGCAGTAGCATCTTTCTTTTTCCTGCTTGGCTCTTTGGGGGCTTAAACATCACACGGGAAGCGCGGAAACATAGCAAGTGCCCAGCGTGTGGGAACGCGGAGACTTCTCCTGTGATGGGTGTTTCGGCCGCTGGTGGTCAGCTGCCGTTTTTGTTTTGCTTGGTTTGGTTTTTGTTGTTGTTGTTTTGTTTGTCTTGTTGAGTTGGAGTTTCACTCCGTTGCCCAGGCTGGAGTGCAGTGGCACACTCATGGCCGCCCCAGCGTCGACCTGCTGGACTCTGGCGATCCTTCCACCTCCGTTTGCCAAGTAGCTGGAACTACGGGCGCGGGCTACCACGCCCGGCTGATTTTTTTTTTTTTTTTAACTGTAGAGACGAGGGCTCGCCAAGTTTCCCGGGCTGGTGTCGAACCTCGGGCAAGCCACTCGCTTCAGCCTCCCAAAATGCTGGGATTACAGATTGAGCTCAGCTGCCGTTTTTAGCATAGGTTCTGAAACCAGAACATGGCCGACCCGGATTAGAGCTTTCTCAATCCTCTGGTGTGCGATTGCTTAGAAAACATTTCTTCCCTTCTGGCTTTGACTTGGCTGTATCATAAAGGCAAGGGAGTGAATTATGATGAGTGTGATTTATTTCTTTAGTTGATGCTCGATGCCCTGGGAGAGAAACTATTATTGAATGTGGAATTTGAGTGGGATGATGACCATGTTATGTAAGCAAGCAGATTATGCCTTGGTTTGAAAAGGCTCATTTTTAGGCTCTGTGCCTGCTGGGAGGGCTGGAGTCAGGGAAAGAGCAGGACCCTTGGACTTTAGACGTGAAAGCCGGAAGTGTGGACAGAGAGGTTGTCTTCAGATGGAAGGTCTTAGCCAGTAAGTCAGGCCACAGGATAGAGAGGGAGAATCCAAGCTTTTTAATTAGATTGTTCTAAACTCCACCACTCACTGTGGGACCTGGGGTTAGTTACTCTCTCTCTCTGACTTTCGGTTTCCTCATAAATAGTATCTGAGGCATATGCTGAACTCATAGGATTCTCATGAACTACTGAGAAAACACAAAGTGCTTGGCATAGAGTAATAATTCTAAGAGCTAACATGTATGAATCCTCATCTATGCTGGGTACTCTCTAAAGCTTTCCCATATGTTGACTCAACAGAGAGCCTTCCGTAGGCCAGTTGCGGTGGTCATGTTTATAATCCCAACACTTTGGGAGACTGAGGTAGGGGGATTACTTGAGCTCAGGAGTTCAAGAGAAGCCTGGGCAACAACATAGTGAGACCTCATCTCTAGAAACAAAAATGAAAATGAAAAAAAGAAAAGAAAATAGTAACTACCTGGGCGCAGTGGTGGGCACCTGTAGTCCTAGCTATTTAGGAGGCTGAGGCAGAAGGATCACTTGAGCCCAGGAGTTGAAGGCTGAGGTGAGCAATCATCACGCCACTGCATTTCAGCCTGGGCAACAGATTGAAACTCTGGTTAAAAAAAAAAAAAAAAGCCTTTTTAGGGTTACCTCTCCTGTATCCCATCTTTTCATATCCCCACCTCTCATCTCCGTCTCTAGCCCCTAGTGATTAAGGATGGGTTTTAAAAGGCCCCACTTGAGTTGGTGAAGTAGAAGAAGGAGCAGGTTGTGTGACCAAAAGACAGGAGGATCTGGTGGAAGCTGAGCTTTCCTCCTTAGACACACACACACACACACACACACACACACACACACACAACATTTACATCAATGTCAGGATGCTCACAGTGCCCTGAAGTCCCTCTTTGGTATCCTGAGGCACCCCAGTGGGCACTAGCTGAGAACGTCGCATGGATTGTTCTTCCGCCTCATGTCTGCTGCCATTCTTTGCAGCCTTATTTTTCTGCTACAGTGGCCTCCAACTTCATATCCTTTTCAGAAACAGTGCTTAGACAGAGAGGGGCCCGAGAACGTAAACAACTTAAAAAAAAATACAAACAACCCAAAGCGTGACTTGTGATCCAGCTGCGAGTCCTTGATACGGTTTACATGTGTCATGCATCGAGGTTGAAGGCTTGGAACGGGTGCAGTTCAGGAAACCACATGCTTCCTCCTGGGCACTGTAGCTGGTCTTTACCATGGGGTTTCCGACTGCCTTTCCTGCCTTCCTTGCTGTTGTCCACCCTGCCCTGTTTGTTCTCAGGCTTAACTTTGAAATTTTCTGTTCTTGCTCCTAAAAAGTTCTATTTTATAGCTTCACTGTAGAGCCAAGAAAAGTCTCATGTGTACAGGTATCGACTATTTATTGAGCTCCTACTCTGTGCCAGGCATGGGGAGGAGATCTGCAGGCACTGAAGTTGATATAGCAAATAAGGAAGGCAAATGTCAGGTCACGTGATCTTACAGGCTTATACATTTTATACCAGCATTCATAATAAGTAGGCTAAGCTTTTTCTTAAATCCCCCAAGAGGAAAAATTGGGGGGGTGGTGTTTGGTTTTTTTGAGTTGAGATCTCACTCTGTTTCCCAGGATAGAATGCAGTGACATGATCTTGGCTCACTGCAGCCTTGAACTCCTGGATGTTGGTGATCCTCCTGCTTCGGCCTTACTGAGTAGCTGAGACTACAGGTGCACAGCATGACATCCAGCTTGTTTTTTGATTTTTTGTAGAGATGAGGTTTCCCTATGTTGCCTAGCTGGTCTCGAACTCCTGGGCTCTTGAAATCTTCCCACCTCAGCCTCCCAAAGTGCTGAGATTATAGGTGTGAGCTTCCAGGCCCAGCCGAGGACAACTTAGTGAAAATATCTCAGGGCCAGTTAGTGATAAAACGTCCTCATTATCTACAGAACTGGGCCAGGCTGCTTAACTGGGTTATAAGACAAAATCTGGGAAAATATGTATGACAGCATGTGAACATACTATTCTAAAGATATGATTATGTTATGATAATGTTAGCATAAAAACTGTATTTGCTCATGGACACAGCCTAGAAGTTGACGTAAATAATTTTGAAATAAAAACATTCACTTAAACTGAGAAGGGATGGTAGAAAAAGTTTCTCCTTGGATTTCTGATATCTCCAATATAGTATCTGTAGTAATTATTTTCAATTTTAAACATAAAACAAGTGTATGCTCATGGGCAGGTTTTAGGAAGGGGAAGAAAAAAAAGAATAATATTTTTTTGGATCCAGTCTTTTCTAAATTCTTTTTTTATTTTTTCTTTCCTTTTTTTTTTTTTTGAGTCCAGGTCTCACTTTGTTGCCAAGACTGAAGTGCAGTGACACAATCACGACTCACTGCAGCCTCAACTTCCTGGGCTCAAGCAATCTTCCTGTGTCAGTCACCCAAGTAGCTGAGACTATGAGGTACCCACCAGGACACCTGGCTAACTTTTAATTTTATTTTTTGGAGACGAGGTCTTGATAGCAGGTTGACATAGTTGCCCAGGCTGTTTCGAACTCCTGGGCTCAAGTGATCCTCCTGCCTCTACTTCCCAAAGTGCTGGGATTATAGGTGTGAGCCACCACACCTGGCCTGCTTCTAAATCTTATCCATCCCTCACTCCTATTGAACTCCAAATAATATTTTGGGCTGAGCATTGTAAAGAATAGAGAATGGAGAGTAGGGAAGCTGAAAACCAAAAAACAAAACTACTTTCCAAATTTGGAGCATATCCTGCATGCCAGAGACCACGCTAGATGTTTCTTCGCATTCAATAGGTAAATGGTAGCACAGTGGTGTGGCTGTGATATATCAGGTCTTGGGAATCATAACTGTGTGAACTCAAATCTCAGCTGTGCCCCTTGCTAGCTCTGTAGCCTTGAGCAATCTTCTAACCTTTCTGAACCTCAATTTCCTGGTCTGTAAAAAATAGGGGAAAGGGGGTGGGGGGGACAATTGTTCTGAACTCATAGAGTGGTTATGTGGCTTAAATACAACAATCTGCCTAGAGCAAAACTCTCAACCTTGGTGCACTTTAGAATTAATTTACATCTTTGGGAGATGACCTGAGAATCAGTAAGTTGTGGAGTAAATTCCATTTTTAACCTATTTGTAGATTGTGAGGGTTCTCTAATGACTGAGCTTTTCTGGCCGCTTGCTTGCACTTCTAAGGGAAATTGTTGGCAGGTGTGGCTGGTTTGGTTCCCTTTCTGATGTTCTGCACCCCAGTGGGATTATAACATACCCTTTGGAGGTGCCCCCTAGGCTTCAGTATTTTTTGAAGCTGCCCATTTCCTGTATGCAGCTAAGGTGAGAACTACTGGACTAGAATGTTAAGCACAGCATAGTGATGCTCTGCATGACTCTGTAAATAGTACTCATCAATATTTTTATTCCTGCCTACCGCACAGTGAAAGTTGCCTTTCTCTCTCATTATGTTGGATAAGGAAAATGAGACTCAGAGAGAGGTTACTAACCTGTTCAAGTCCACATAACTAGCATGTGATGAGTCTAGAATGGCATCTGAGTCTTTTGGGTTCCCCAAGCCTCTGCTTTGGGGAAAGAAAGCAGAGAAGACAAGAGAGTGAGAGAGAAATGGGGTACTCTGAGATAGATTTCCTCTGTCTGCTCGGAAGTCAGGAGATAGAGCTTCTCCCAGGGTGGAACAGCATGTCAGTTCCCTGTGTTTCTGTGGTCGTATAATGTCTTGTGGCCAGGTGTGCACAGATGTCATTTTGGTATCTGTTTGCTAAAATTTCGTGGTAGTTTAATAAAGTCTTCATTTTGCTTGATTCTGATTCCTGTTTTGGGGGGTTCCTTACCTTTTGTCTAGTAAGCATTTCCATTTTGATCTTTTGCTGCCAAATCAAGAGATTAAATCCTCCCGAGATTCTGGGGATCTCGGCTGATGTCAGTCGACCTGGATGTAAATCCATGCATAAATCAGGATAAGACTCTCTGTGTGTGTAGGACTTGGAGAAGACATACTTGCAATTTCAGTGTAGTTGTAGCTTAAACCCTAAAGATCGACATGAATTTTTGAAAATGTCTGTGGGTGAGAATAAATTTCAAAGCATTCCATTCTTAACCCAATTATAGGCTGTGAGGGTTCACTGGTTACTGAGCCTTTCTAGTGTAGTTTGCTTGTGCTTCTAAGGAATTTGTTGGCAGGTGTGGCTGGTTGGGTTCCCTGGGAAGCAGACTGTGAAATGGATATTAGGATGTGTACGATACTTATTAGGAAGTGCTTTTGGGATCAACCCCTGTGAAAGGGAAGGAACAGAAGCAGGATCGGATGAAGAGAGAAATTGGGATATCATAAGGGCTCCAATAAAAAGGCTTAACCAATCCAGTTGAAACTCAGAAGCTGTAAAGCCCCTCAGAATTCTCCTGAGTTGAGGATGAGGGCACTGGGCCTTTGGGTTCTTGACTGGGCCAGGAACTGGGGGCAGACTGCTCCGGGAAGGGGTACAGGGACCTGGGTGCAGCAATTCTCTCAGCCAAGGCAATACTTGGAGGAGGGTGACAGCTGAGAACTCTCTGCCAGCAGCTGGAGGAATAAGGCCTTCAGTCCTGACTGGCATTGGGGTGTGCATCAAAGGATGGGTACTGAGGGCGGTGCTGGTGGGAATCTCAGCTGAGACCCAGAGGCTGCGGGCCCTTAAGCTCCACTACCTCTGCCTTAAGTTTAAAGAGGCCTCTCTACACAACTTTCTGGTGAGCCAGGGAAGGAGGCCACTGCCGAGGTCACAGCATTTCAACACTTTTTAAAAAAAACTTATATTGTTTTTTATTTAGCTTTCCTCAGAATAGACTTGAATTTTTATTTCATGTCTCTGATCACTCAACAGTCTTCTTCAGATTCTTCCCAGAAATTCCTTACCCTTATCTCAAACCTACGTTATCCACTGTCTTGGGTTTCCTCTAATGCCCCAGGCATTGACTATATTATATTTAGTGTTGTTTGCATGTTGGGTGTGAGTCTTTCAAGGGAGGGAGCTATGTCTTATTCAACTTTGCCCTCCTATATCTCAGCACACACTGCTAGGTGCACAGTAGATTCTCAGTAAATGTTTACTGAATGAACAATCATGATACTTTCTACTATTTATCCATATCCCAAAAGACTCTATTTTTGAATCTTAAACAATTGTGGTCTCTTATTCTAAGAGGCAAAGGTATTCTTCTGTTCAACTACCAGGCAGAGAGTCCCTGTTATATAAGTACAGATTGCATGCAAATGCAAGTCTGTGTTTCAGAATTATTTTATAATAATGAATGTGGCTCTGGAGAAAGACTTAAAGGAAACAGTTTAAATTGACTTTTGAAATTGACTGATTTTCTATCTCTGTGACATCAACTTGTGCAAATTTGTATGAAAGATAAATTATTTAGAACAGTACACATTTTTTAAGCAGCAAAACTTTGAGAATAAACAATCAGAAGAGTCGAAAATATTCAACATTAAGTATAAATCACTACCATTACTGTTAATAAGACTGGAGAGAAAGGAGGAGAAATTACCTGGTATAAATGTTTCTGTGATCAGCTTGAATTTAAATACATATAAGTGTCTCCCTACTAGGGAGTAATCTGAGCTGGATGAAAGATTATCCATAGGCATTACACTTTTAACCAATGGATCAAGTGTAGACAGTAATCTTCATCTAAGACCATAAACAAGGTAAGAGCATGTGGGGCAGGCCTTTGATTTATAATCTACAGAGCAAATTAAATCAACAGAGGAATTGTTGACCTGGGCAGTGAGACACTGTGGTCTCTGTATGTCTATCAACCTCGTGGGTACTTGGTAAAAAACATTATGGTGGACAACAAACAACATCACTCGAATTTTATAATTTTGCCTTTCTTTGGGGATTTTGAAACAAAAATTCATGGCACAGCTGAACCAATCTATTCCTTTATCTCAGTGTTTATTTCTCAAACTTCACTCTTCACAGCTATAAAAGCTCATGAGTCTGATTGTGGCTGAGGACAGTTTTTATGAGGACAAAGTACAATTTAACTTGTGGGCTATGACAATCATAAGAGAAAAAACGTTGAGAATAACACATTTGTTACGACGGAGAGGGAAGAAGACACTCTGCTCTTTGGTTTCAGGGACTGAGCAAGTGAGGTTTTCTGCCTTAGAATGCACCCAGTCAGGGAGCAGTGACTATGGTCTGTTTTGCCTGTTCATCTGTTTAACCCATTAGTTGAACAACTTAGCCATATGACCAAGGCCATCTCATTGCCTACCAGATCTATTCCTCCTATTGAGAAGTCACACCAGCTATATTCTTCTCCTCCCTTGCAGCTATGTCTCACCGTATAGCTGAGTTGTAGCCTCCCACTTGCTGTCCTCCATACTTTTCCCCCATCATCTGCCTCCTAGATGTGGAGGACTCTGAGGGTCTAGAAAAAGACAAGTTAACATATGGAAGGACCCTGGATCCCAGCATGACCATCATAGAATGTTTACTGCTAATGAGGAATACACATTTTGGATGTATGTGAGCAAAAACACACTACTGTGTCACACTGATGAAAATCTGGAATTTCTGCTGGGGTGGGGGCTTGGGGGGAATACAACATCAGTTAGGGTATCTGATCTCAAACCAGGCAAAGTGGGGAACGAAAGGAGGCCCAAACTTTACCTATATGATGACCATTTGTACATCTAATCCTGAATTGTACCCCACATCTTTAAAATAAAATACGAAATTGAAAAAAAAAAGAATTTGGAATTTGTCTGTTACTGCAGTTTTTGTTAACCTAATGAATACAAGCATGTCAGTTACGTTTCATAAGACCAACTCTACTGTAAGGAGCCTAGGAAATGTTATTCCTTAGTTGACAAGTTATCATCTGGAATAAAACTGGAGATGTGCTGGAGAAATAAAGGGGGAATGGACTATTTGGTGGTCAACCAGCAGCCTCTGCCACAGCATGTAATAGTTCACATTTTTGCGGCGTGATCATGAAGACTGAGAAAAGATCATTGAATTAGGCAACTAGGAAGTCACTTTAAGAGCACAGTTGGGTAATTCTCAGATTGCAGAAGATGAGAGAGTACATGGGCCATGAGTCATTGGAGGTGGCCATGTAATTTGGGTGTGAAGAGAAAGAAAGATCAGATACTTGAAAGGCAGAGGGACAGAACAAGCCTTTTTCAAATAGGGCCAAAACTGTTCATATTTTGAGAGCTGACAAAATAAATAATGGAAAAGAAAGGAGTAAAGATGCCAGAGAAGAGGAGATGACTGAGAAAGGAAGGCTCTGCAATAATAGGATGAGACACAGCAGTCGAGAGATGGGCCATAGAAAGAAAAGAAAGATCTTCTCCCATGACAAGAGTGATACAGGTGAAAGTGGTGCATATCATGACAGATTTTTTGAGTTGAAAAGTGAGGTACATAACAACTGATCCCAGCCTCCTTCGTTCATTCCCCAGGTGTCACTAGAGACAGAGCTGTGGACATGGAAGGTAAGGTCCTTGACTACCTGATAAATGAGAAGAGTGGAGAGACGAGTCTGTCTTAAAAGTAGGGATCTGAAGAATTAAGAGAAGAATGGAGCGACCAAGGTGGGGAAAGACCTGAGGCATCGCTAGGAGGTGACAGTGATGGCAGTGGTGGTGGAGATTGACCAACAGTTGACTGCACAATGGAAAGTTAGTATGAGTTTGTGGTGGGTCCCCAAGCACTGTTCCTTCTCAGTATCCCCACTCTGTGACCTCGAGGCAAGAATGGACCAATAACACTTGGGGCAGACTAGCAGGTGTACTGCCCCTCCTGTTAAATTGTAGTACATCTTGGAATAATGGTGCAAGCTAGTGAAAATTCTACAGTCTATGATAGATTATTTAAAAGTTATTAAGTTTGTTATTTTTGTGTGAGGTATAGAAAGAAAAAATCGCTAATAGGGATAAATTAAACTTTGGTATTTAGTATAAATCAATTTTTATCATACACACGTTGATTTGAGCACAAATTAAATGTACATTAGAGAATTCTTCTTAAGCTGGGTTTGGAAAAAGTTAATGATCTTTAGTGAATTCTTATTAATTACTGTGGTAGAGACTAACTGCTCACTAGACCACTTTCCTCTTTTTCCTGCTCACACAGCTTGATGACATTTCCCAGCTTTCTTTAAAGTTGGGTGTGCCCACTGACAGTTGTGGCCATGGAAGTGGTGAAAGTGATGTGCCTCGCCTGCGGACTCAGCCTGTGAAAAGCAACCTTGCATGAACCTCCGCTTACTCTCTTCTTCCTCTTGCTAGTTGAATGCAAAGGAGACCTCTGAGGCCCAAGGGTTAAAGGAGCCAGCATCTCTGAATTCCACAGGGAAGGCTACCCCTGGAAGCCCAAGCGAATTCTCCATGAGTGCAAAGTAAACATGGATTGGGCTAGGCCTCTGAGAGGCTGTGATTTGTTTTAGCAGCTAGCTGGCATGTCTTCCCCAAACTAATCAAATTATTAATCAGAGTAGAAGTCAGATTACTTAATAATCATGCAGCCATCTGGTCTGAAATATAGCAAGCCCTTCCTAAATTCAAGCTTCTTTACACAAAATGTAAGTACATACCAGTTCATTTCTTAATACCTTCCCTACGATTAGAAAATGGTGAATAATGTGTATGCAGGTTGCAAGTCACTCATATTGAAGATTAACAGAAAAATTGTGAAGAGAAGATGGAGGTGAGACATAGGACAGAGCATGGGAAGAGTCTTTGGAGTGCAGCCAGGGGAAGGTAAGAGAATCCGCAGCAGGGTTTTCGTGGGTCTTGCACCTATATTTCTGACACCACAGAAGGGAGACTGCTGAGCTGTCTGAGCGATGTGTTGATGTCTGCTGGAAGAAAGGTTGCAGAGGAGTGCCAAGTTTTTTATTTTTGCTTTTTTTATTATACATATGTAGGTACAATTCTGTCCTATGCCTCACCTCCCTCTTATACAAATGTTGATTATGCAGGTACCCTTATTTTATTTTTTCAAAATAAGAGGTCTCACTATGTTGCCCGGGCTGATCTCGAACTCCTGGGCTCAAGCAATCCTCCTGCCTTGGCCCCCCAGAGTGCTGGGACTACAGGCATGAGCCACCAGGCCCAGCCCTGAAGTATTTTTAACTCCTAGGAACAGAGAAAGGAGTTTGAGAAATATCCCTGAGTGTCAACCTGGAATTCTATACTCAGTAAAAATATTTGTCAATTCAGAGAAAAAAAAATCAAAGATATTTCCCAGCAAATAAAAGCTAAGAAAATTAACTACCAGAAGATTCACACTGAAAGCAATACTGAAAAGGGAACTCTTCAGGTATAATGAAAATGATCCCAGACAGAAAACAAAGACACAGGAAAGAAAAAGTAACCACGTGGGTAAATTAAAATGAATACAGACTATGCACAATAATAGTAATAATATCTCATGCCGTTTAATAATATGTAGAACTAAAATGCATGACAACAATAACACAAAAAGCACAGAGTGGCAAATGTCCTTAAAGTGTTTTAAGGTTTTAGCAGTGAATCAGAAGTGCTTAAAGTATTACTATATACGATACAGTAGCAAATCAAGAATACATGTCATCATGTCTAGCGTAATGGCTAAATAATAGTGAAATAATATGCAACTAATGAAGAAGGAAATGCAATAATTTAAAATATTTAGCAAATACAAAAGAAGGAAAAAACAAAAAACAGGTGGGACCAATGAAAAACAGAAAGATGATAGATATAGGCCAGGAGTAGTGGCTCAAGCCTGCAGTCCTAGCACTTTGGGAGGCCAAGACGAGGGGATCACCAGAGCTCACGAGTTTGAGACCAATCTGGACAACTTAGCAGGACCTCATAAATAAATCAAAAATCAAGCCACAAGTAAATCAAGGGTCACTCCTGCCCTTTGTCTTTCCAAACGAGGTTTTCCAAGGTTTGAAGCATCTGTCAGCAGCAAGGAGATAGAGGGAATGGGAGGAAACTAAACAAAAAAGAAGCAAGAATTTGCAACTCTTTAAAAAATTTTGAAAATCTTCTAGAACCTTTGTGAAAGACTGGTACTTAAGGATTTGCATAGCAGCTAGGTATTTAATATTTTCAAGATACTGAGAAAATAAATGAAATTAGAAGCTAGCATATGATTTTAATTTATTTTCCAGGAGAAATGCTGATAAAAAAAATTCCCATAAATTTAACTGCAAACAGCTAAAAACAGAACTGGATCTGGTAGCATGTCACATGGGTATCTATAAAATTACTGTTTCTTCTAAAGAAAGCAAACTACTTACTATAAATATTAGGAAGACTTTTGAGTGCAGACTTTGGGACTCATGGCTAGACAGAGACCATTTGGGGCCAGTCTTTACTGCAAATTCCCAAACTTGAACCCTTCATACGTATCCCCAAAAGATGAACAAGTTCCATAAGATGTTTCAGTTTTATGCTTTCATGTAAATAATTTAAAACATTTATCTAAATCTCTCTGACTTACATATTCAATGTATGCTGTTCCCATGTGTTTCTGTTCACAATCCCATTGGTGCCAAGGGGTTATGGTGTCATGATAAGGTGGAAGAAGAAATGTTTCACAATTGTTTCAACAAATAAAACCTGTGGAAGAATTCACTACATGATATATTGTGATGACCTTGGCCCACAGAACTTAATAGAATCTTTAAGGCAATAGTTAATTCCATATTCATATATTGAGTCGTTTTTTTTTCTTGCAGAGCTTATATTTGTGCATATCATCAGCTTTGTCAACTCCATCAGCAGTAAATGTGACAGTTAAAATCCAGGGAATACTTCTTTATTAGATGTGTACTTTGGGGTACACCATTGAAAAGACTGAGCCACAATGGAAAAGATTGAGCCATCAAAATAATGTATCTGTGGTTTAAAATGAGTTCATTGCAAAATGGAAAAAAATAGCAGCAACAATAATGTTGATGATGGTTCACCACTTTCAAAACCAAGTTGCAAAGAACTATAGTTGGGCTCCCTTCTTTTCAGTCCAACTGAGAGCTTAGAAACAGTGGTAGGAAAATCCTGAGTAAGGAACCACAATTGCTCATGCTTGTGGCCTCTTGGATCCAGGGAATTTTTGAACCTTGAGGGAAGATTAACATTAGCTGTAGGAAACATACCCAGACTCTTTGGGTTCTTAGGAAATAAAGAGGAACGAGACCTTGCTAACCACGAGAGAGCAAGAGAAAACTAGGGAACAGAGAAGTTTCCTCCTTAGGGCATACAGTCTGCTTAAGGCATACAGGCAAACTGAGTCTCTGTGAGCAGCATCAAGAGAAAGAACAATAACCCGAAAAAGTCAAGCATCAGTGAAAAGGAAGAACAACAAAAACAGGCTCCAACACACCAGAGCAACAGAATGGAACTGGTGATACTCTGAACTAATGAAAGTAAGTAATAAAAGCACTTAATGAGATTCAAGCATAGCTCAAAAAGATTTTCTGAAATTAAAAACGTGAATTTCAAACACACACAATTTTTAACAAATGAACTGAAGGAGAAACTGATTGCCTTCAAGACAGAGATGCTTACTTTGCCTGTGTCTGGTTGTTTATTCAAAGGATCAGTTCCTTTTGGTTGTTATGGTTGGAATTGTTCATAGCTTCTTTCTGGACCCACTCAGAACTTGAGGAATTTTGTTTTGGACCCTGTATTTAACAATTCTCCTTATGTAGCAAGTCGTGCTTTTCAAACCCCTTTTCCCATGTTTAGAGTTTAAAAAATCTTGTGCTACCCCGAAAACATTCTGCCCAGCAGACATCAGTGCATGGCTGCTCAGACAGCTCTGCTATCTCCTCTCTGTGATGTCAAGAATGCAGGTGCAAGCCCAGCCTTTGATTCAGATTCTGTTTTCCCACGGCTACACCCAAAGGCTATTCCCATGCTCTGCCATATATTTCGCCTCTCTTTTCTCTTCACAGCTTTTCCATTAAGCCTTAATGTTAAGAACTTTCTTTTTTTGAGTTGGAGTCTCACTCGGTCGCCCAGACTGGAGTGCTGTGGCTGATCCCGGCCACCGCAGCCTTAACCTAATAACTTTCAACCTCCATACATGTGGTCAAAATTTTATTTAGAGTTCTATAATTTTATGTCTGTTCCTTTTAATATATTTCAGTTCTTTAGTGAAGTTGTCATCCCTGTCATATATTGTATGGAACATTTTAATCACAGTTACTTTGAAGTCCATGGTGGATTACACCAATATCTGAGTCACCTGTGAGTATGTTCCTATTGTCTGTTTTTTCTTTTGGTCCTGCCTGATAATTTTTGGTTTAGTGCTGGGCATTGTATAAACTTGTTGTAGAGGCTTTGATGAGTTGTGATTCTCCAGAGAAGGTTCATTTTATCTTCTAGTAGATAAGTAGAGTAAGGACAAATCACCTTCATTCATTCAGGGACTGAGCTGACTTGAGGCTAAGTTGTGGTCTTTGTGAAGCTACCTTGACTGAGAGTGTGAGTGGAGGTGGGAATCAAGAAAGCCATGATCCCCACTGTGAATTGCATCTGCCTATAGAAAAGAAGAAAAGAGTGTGTTTTCAATTCACACAATGGTATGTATATGGAATGTAAAGTGTTCACCTTGTTGTTTTCAGGGAAAATGGAAATGGAATTGGGTAGGTCTCCTGTGGCAAGTAGAGTCATGGCTGTGGGTTTCTAAAACGTGTCATTTTGAAATTCCAAGTAGCTTGGAAGGCAAAGTCATTGAAAAGACACGAGAGTGGCATTGTATAAAAATAATTTAGTAAAAATCAAAATCACCATCCTGAGATGTTTAGACATCTAAGTAATTCAGAATAGGTTCGAACTGAAAGTGTCAAGACACAGGAACCAGGATAGGGAGTAGATGCTGTTCGAGGAGTGACTTAGGCAGGTATTCTCCAAAGTTCCACATATATATCCAGTGAACATTTATAAACCTTCTTGGTTTCAATATGATGGAAGGAAACAATTACAACCTCTGCTAACGCTAAAAATGAGGCTAACTCATCTAATGTGGTCCTTAAAGCCTGACCCACAATAGGCATAAACCTGTTTGAAATGCTTTTTTACTTATTTAACTCACCATATCTACAGACACTTAGATCCAAAATAGCAGCAACAAAAACATGTAAAAGTCACTCTTGCAGAAAGCTTTGACTAAAAAAAGCACTGTCTGATTTGTCCCCAGACCTCTTTGCAATTATGTAATATTTTCCAAGAATTTGTCCATTAGGTTAAATGATATGAGAGAAGAATAGAAGGATCTCTTGAGCCCAGGAGGTAGAGGCTGTGGTGAGTCATGATCATGCCACTGCATTTTAGACAGGGTGATAGAGTGAGACTTCTGCTTAAAAAAAAAAAGACAAAAGAAAAAGAAAACAAAAGTAGAGTTTATGGTATGTCCTTAATCATTTAGGGCTCAAGATTTTTGAAATTCAGAAGGCTTTGTTTCTTGGAACTACAGGCACTAACATGAGTTTCAGAATCCTAGTTAGAGGTGACAGGGTGAGACTTCAACTCAAAATAATAATAATCATAATAATTCTAGTTAGAAACTGCGAAGCCAGGCCTTACTTTCTTTGTTTTCTCCCTCCTGTTGTTATTACCCTTCCCTAAGGCCAAGGCGAAAAGCCCTGTCTGTTAGTTCTGGGGCACCAGCCAAGAGGCACAGGATACTTCAGAAGAATATATCACTGCATTAAGTATCATCAATGACCAAACATATTTTTACAACAAACACCCTTTGTGATCTGGCTAAGCCTACTTTTTTCCTTCTCTTTTTTTTTTTTTGACCTCATCAATTATTCCTCTCCTTCTATCCAAGGTTTATTGCCCCCTGCCTGCCCCTCCCCATCCCAACCTGCCTGCCCTCTCACTGTTTATCCTGAGTCTACAGGGCAGTTTTTCGTTTTCTTAACATGTTATGCACTTTCATGCCTCTATTCTTTGCTAATGCTGTCTCTTCCTAAAATGTTCTTCTACCCGCTTACTCCCTCCGCTGCTGCAAGCTTACTTACCTTTTAAGGATCCACTCAAGCATCACTTCTTTAAAGACACCATCTGGCCTATATCCTATCCTGGTTTTTTTTTTTTCTCTTTACTTTGCCAGCAAGTAGCCCTCACCGTTAAAAAAAAAAAGCTCCATATATTATATAATTTTTTTTTTTTTTGAGATGGAGTCCTGCTCCATTGCCCAGGCTGGAGTACAGTGGCATGATCACAGCCACCCCAGCATCAACTTGCTGGGCTCCAGCAATTCTTCCACCTCAGCCTTTCAGGTAGCTGGAACTACAGGCATGTACTACCACGCCTGGCTAATTTTTGATTTATTGTAAAGATGAGGTTTCACCAAGTTGCCTGGGCTGGTCTTGAACCTGTGGGCTCAGGCAATCCACTTGCCTTGGCCTCCCAAAGCCACCAAGCCCAGCCTATTATATAATTTTGTAGATCTCTCCCCATCCCTAAAAGTGAGCCTGTAGGGAGATGGAACATTATTCTAAGTGTGAAAGTTGCAGATACAAGATCTGCAACTTCTGCCAGATTCAGACAAAATGGGACCAGGAAGGCATGAAGGACAGGAGTCTTGTCTGAGATAAGGACTGTTTCCAAGTACTTTCCAAGTACCATAAGGAATCTCTTCATATCTTTCATGCATCTCCTGCTTTGCATGACTTGCATGTTTTGCACATACACTGATGTTTTTATGACAAGTTTTATCACTAGAAGTTCTTTAGGACAGCAGTGATTCAAATAAGATGCTTTCCAAAGGACACCTGCCCCATATTGGCAGCTCCACCAATGAACTGATGACAACTCTGGCTTTGGGCCTCTGGAACCAGTGAACTCTTTTCCTAAGCAGTTATGCGAACCTTTTCCTTTTGGCTAATGAAAGCTTCCCTTTATCCTTTCTCTCACCAGATGCACTAGGAGCATCCCAGGTTATAATCCTAATTTCTTGTTCCTGAGCAAACTCAGTATGTTTGGAGATCATTTCTCTGATGTTTTTTATTTTAGGTCAGCATAGGCATCTTTGAATCTGGTGTCTAGTATAATGCCTACCTAGCATGCGGGCAGCATTCTAAAAACAGTGAATACTTACATCAGGTAAAAAATGAATGGAAAAAAGTAAAGAAGTCTGAAGAATGAATAAATCTGGATAAGAGAAGACAATAATGATTTTGGTTTTAGATACATTAAATTTGAGGATACCAGTGGGACATTCAGATACAAATTCTCTGTCATCTAAATTACCATGACATTCCTGGATTCCCAGTCTTACTACCCATGTCTTGAAATGATGCTCTTTTGACCCAAAGTTCAGACTGTATTCATTTTGTTTGCGGCAGGCAAGAGAAAACACACTTAAGTGGGGAAATGGAGGAGGGGTTAATGGACTGTTCATACAGATGTTAAAGGAAAAAAACAGGGATACTGAAGCACCCAGGGATGAGCGTGGCTTTCTTAGTCCTGAAAGAGCAAACGGTGGTTACTGGGATTTGCAAGAGTGGAGCCGGGGCTGGGGTTGTAGCTGTCGTGGTAGCCGTAGGAGAAGCAGCTAGAGAGAAGCTGTGGCCTTTAGTGGAGGGAGGTAGCCACTTCCAGCTTGCAGGAAAGGACTGGAGGAATAAGTATATTGCCCACTCTTTCCTGCCTGCCCCCAAACGCCTGCCAGTCCTTCCCATTAACTTTGTTCATCTAGAAATGTGTAGTCAGGGAACACTGTTTGATACTATCCACAGCAGTCAGCCTTCTGGGGTATTAAACAGGTTGAAAGGGGTAGAGTAGATCTGGAAGGCAGCGTTGCGCTATCATGCACAAAGGCTGTCTAACTCATGCTGCCATAGCTGCCTGGCAGCCCTTCCGCGTGTTCCCCTTGTTATCTTTCAACAAAACTTGCCTCTGAGCGTGTGCTATTAAAGGTTCCAGGGTTCATACTGGAAAAGCCACCTATCATGTACTTCTAGGGTCAACTGTGATTATTACCCAAGGTGATTACTTAATCACAAGCAGGGAATTCAAAGAGGGTGAGTTGGAATTGCAACTAAAGCTAGAGGTCAGAGCTGGCTAGAGAAGCAATAGCAAGCATGAGTCTAAGGTGTGAGGTGTTCAAGGACAGGGTTGGGGTTAGCACGAAGATAGCAAGAGTAAGTGTGACATAGACAGCCGCAGGGGTAGAGCTGGTTGGTTCTGGAAGAGCAGCACAAACAAGATGAGTGTGTTTCTGGTATGCTCTTATAAGGGCTAGCACAACTAAGGAGCGAAGAGAGGTGTGAACCTGCTAGGGCCAGACCCAACATGACTTTTGTATATTGTTTTGCTGATTCGCATAATCCTTAAGTCTCACCCTCTGGTTGAACTGACCTCTTTGCGCACTGGCAATGGCCTCCCACTTTACGGGGGCAGATTGAGGCCATCAGAAGTAGACTTCTTCAGCCTCTGCCTCGCTACCTCACAATACATCTTCATGCCTCCTCCCTTCTCTTCCTCTTGACTCAGATAAAAAGTTGTCTTCCCTCCTCTCTGTGGCTCTCTGAGCCTTCCCTGCATCCTTGATCACTTATCTCCCACCTCAAAAGGGACCTTTGTTATTTCACCTGTCTTCTCTCTCTAACACTTTCCACTCATTTATCCTCTACATATGAATGAGTGCAAGTATTTTTCACCTAAAAAAATCATAAATGTAACACTCTTTTCTGGCTACTGTCCTCCCTCCCCTTGCTTGGGTACCAAGATCCTTGATAAAGTGGATTTTGGTGGCTGCCACCCACTCCCCGTTTAGTCCTCTGAGTCAGGACTTTTTCAACATTACTCTGCTGAAAGTACATTCCAGAAGGTGTCCAGGGCCAACAGATCATCCACCGCAAGCGCTATTTCTCTTCCTGGGCCAGGGATTCTTGGAGAGATTTATAACTATAAACAACCTCTGCCTTCTTGAAACTCTTTTCTCTCTTCATATCCACGGCCACCCAGTGCTTCCCTGGATCCCTGCCCACCATCCCCTCAGTGCCTTCACCTTCTGTGGCCACACTGCACAGTATACAGCTCTGAAATCAGACGTACTGGGTTCAAAGCCTGGTATCCTATCTGGGTGATGTTGGGCAAGCCACTTGACCCTGCTGGACCTGGATTTCCTTGTATGTTAAACGGGAATGGGACCTGCCCCTTTGGGTGGTGTGAGAATTTAGCGGCAAGATGAATTAACATCAAGCACTCTGTAGGTGGCCTGGCATGTAATAAGAGCTCAGAGCTAGCTGTCAGTGTTTTACCTCCCTCTTCTTGACTCTGATATTGTCTTCCACCAAGTGCATCTACACATCTTTTCCTGGGCTTTCTCTGTACTTTCCTGCCTTGCTGCTCTTGCTAACACCATTGGCTCCTTATCTCCCTTCCATCCACCTGTTGAAATCCCTCTACTTCTTTCAGACTCTGCTTAATCGCCACCTTTTCCATGAAGCCCTCTCAGCTCACTCAAGCCAAAGTGTTTTTCTTCTCCAGGAAAGTCTTACAGTCTTCTGACTTGCAGGATGGGAGAAAATATTTGCAAACTATGCATCTGACAGGGAACTGCCGTTCACATTTTACAAGAAACTCAAACAACTAAACAACAACAGAAAACCATTAATCCTATGAAAGAACGGGCAAAGGACATGAATAGACATTTTTCAAAAGAAGACATACAAATGGCCAAAAATCATAGGAAGAATGCTCAATATCACTAATCATCAGAAAAAGTAAATTAAAACCATAATGAGATATCACCTTATACCAGTCAAAATGGCTATTACTAAAAAGACAAAATATAACAGATGTTGGTGAGGATGTGGAGAAAAGAGAATGCTTATATACTGCTGGTGGGAATATAAATTAGTACAATCTCTATGGAAAACAGTATGGAGATTCCTCAAAGAACTGAAAATAGAAGTATCACTCGATCCAGCAATCCCACTACTGAGTATATACTCAAGTGAAAATAAATCATTGTATCAAAAGGATACTTGCAATTGTATTTTTTTTTTTTTTTGAGTTGGAGTCTCACTCTGTCGCCCAGACTGGAGTGCAGTGGCTGCTCCCGGCCACCACAGCCTTGCCTGCTGGGCTCCGGCGATCCTTCCACCTCAGCCTTTCAAGTAGCCGGAATTACAGGCATGCGCTACCACGCCCGGCTGATTTTTTTATTTATTGTAGAGATGAGGTCTCGCCGCCCAGGTGGGTCTCGAACCTGCGGGCTCAGGCAATCCACTCACCTCAGCCTCCCAAAGGTGTGGGATTACAGGCTGAGCCACCGAGCCCGGCTTCAATTGTATTTTTTATTGCAGAACTGTTCATAATAGCAAAGATATGTCCATCAGTGAAAGACTGGATAGAGAAAATAAGGTAAATATACACAAGAGAATACTATTCAGTCATGAAAAAGAATGAAATCATGTTTTTTGCAGTAACATGGAACTAAAGGCCAGTTCATTATCTTAAGTGAAACAGATCGAAAGACAAATACCATGCACAAGTTCTTACTTATAAATGGGAGCTAAATAACACGTACACATAAATATAGAGTGTGAAATAATAGACATGGGAGACGCGGAAAGATGAGAGGGTTGGGGGGTGGGTGATGGGAAAATACTTAATGGGCACAATGTACGTTATTTGGGTGATGGATACCCTAAAAGCCTTGACTTCACCAGTGTGCAATATATCTACGTAATAAAATTATACTTATACCCCTTAAATGGATACAAACAAAAAACAAAAATAAATTTTTTAAAAGTATCCATTTCTTGCTCACTCTTCTGTCATATTCTGCCTTGTATTATCATTATTTAATTCTATTATTTATCTTCCCTATAAGATTTTAAGCTCCTAGATTAAAAGGTGTTGAATAGCAGATGGACATGAATGGTGAATATAGTGAAGTCACTTTAGGAAAACTGATCCTGTAAGGAAAGAAGCAAATTAGATTCAGCAGACATGTCTTTCCAAAGTGTAGAGATGATCTTGAGAAAGTACCAGACAGAGCTGGATTAGAGACTAGTGAAATAAGGTTATATGGGAAAAGCAAATATATATATATATTTATATATGAGTGAATGAGTTTTCTATATGTTTTTAATGACTGCAAAACACTGGGGATAACATTTAGGAAACTGAAGGGCATGATCTCAGAAAAACTATTTGACCTCAGTGGAATGGAATGAGGAGTGCAGGGGATTTAGGAATTAATCAAATAAAAAAGGAAAGTGTATATTTTTAGTTCATACATGTTTTTGGAAGCTCGGAAATGACTGTGAGAGAGTCTGGATTGGGCTCAATAGGAGACAAGAAGGGGAGAGAGGTGCTGGGACAGGTCTTAACACAGCTAGTCTTCATGAAACACGAGTGTCTTAATTTGTTTGTGTTGCTGTAAAAGAATACCCGAGACTGGTTGATGTATAAAGATTTTATCTGGCTCAGGTGCTGCAGGCCGTCCAAGAAGCACAGTGCTGGCATCTGCTCGGCTTCCGGTGAGGGCCTCAGGCTGCTTCTACTCAAGAAGAAGGTGAAGGGGAGCCTGTGTATCACAGGCAAGAGAGGAGGAAGGTGCTGGGGACGTGCCAGGCTCTTGTCAACTATCAGCTCCTGGAGAAACTAATAGAGTAAGAACTGAGAACTTGCTCATTACCAGGAGGACTGCATGAAGCCATTGAGGGATTCGCCTCCACGTCCCAGACACCTCCCACTAGGCCCCACCTCCAACACTGGGGATCAAATTTCAACATGAGATTTGGAAGGGACAAATGTCCAAACTGTATCAATGAGTGAACAAACAACTTAAGGAATGAATTGGTCAGGGTAAAATCTTACTGAACTTGATTAACTTGCCCCGGCGGTGAGCACTTTTCATTTTGCTAATGTTTGTCCCTGCTGCACATTTTCTTCTTTGTGTTCTCTCTTCTGGATTCTGTCAAGACGTTGCCATAGTTTTCTGCCTACTTCTCTTTTCTCAGTTTCTCTTCCCCAGCATTCCATTCTTGGAGCTTGTCTCTTCTAATTTTTCTCTTTGTCCTATCAACCTGGTCCATCCATGCCCATGGATTCAACTCTCCTCCAGATGCTGATACCGCCCAAACATGCATTTCTAGGTTCCGACACACACGTCTGATCTTCTGCTTGAAACCCTGAAGTCTCACTTGACACATAGTGAGCTGATCTCATTGGCTTTCACCACCCAGCATGAGACTGAGACGTGAAGACCTCCTGGGTAGCTATAGATCTGCTCACCTTTCCGCCCTTTCAACATTAATTTAGAATAGCAGTTAAGAGCTTTTGAAGGAGAGAGCAGAGAATGAACTGTTACTGATTCCGAAACCCATTTTCCTGGCCAAACCAGCTTGACCCCAAACCTGGGTAACCCCTGTGGCTGGGCAGAACCCATGTGGCTGCCTAGAGCTTCCTTTCTTAGGAGTCAGCCAGGTGAGCTGCCACCTTAACTAGCATGTTCCTTTGAGGGAAGGAAAGTCTTACCCCCATCTCAAGTGGCTCATAAGAGGATTCCTGGCTGGGCGCGGTAGCTCACACCTGTAATCCCAGCACTTTGGGAGGCTGAGGTGGGAGGATTGACTGAGCCCAGGAGTTCAAGGCCAGCCTGGACAACATAGCAAGGCCTTGTCTCTACAAAAGAAAAAAAGAGTATTTCTGCAGTACATGTAGTAATCTCTTCAATAGAAGGTCTGATTAGGACAATGCTCTCCATCTCTTTGCATTTCCCATGATGTTGAGATTCCCTGTAGATAAGTTTCCTTAAAAACTTCACGCCTGGTCTGGCTCTGCCCTAACCCTAGGTTCACTTTCCTTCAGATTTAGCAGTCTGAGTAAATGATACCACATCACATAGTTTCCCAAGTCAGAACACCAGATGTCATCCTTAAGTCTTTCTTCTCTCACTCAATTACCACATCAGATCTTCTTCTTAATTTCTAAAATCAGAGAACAAATAATTTTAAATACTTAATTTACAGATTCTCTTGAATTCATGTGCTGAGAATGATATCATCTGTGTGTGGCAACAGGCTTATTTTTTCCCTCCAAATATGTCTTATTTTTTTTCTTGGGCTTCCAGTGAAATGTTAAATGGAAATAGTGAGGCATAGAATCTGCATCTTGTTTCCTTCTCTAAAGGAAATGCTTCTAATAATTCATCATTAAGTATAATGTTTGTTCTAGGTTTTGGGAAGATGATCTTCATCAAGTTAAGGAAATTCCCATGTGTTTCTAGCTTGTTCAGAGATTTTTTAAAAAGAAAATTATCAATGTGTGTCATCGTTCATCAAATACTTTTCCTAAATATCTTGGGTTGATTGTATTTTTTTACCCACATAAATTGGCAAGAAACATGCTCCTATATTGACAAGGGAGATTGTTCTGCATTTCTGTCTTACTGCCCTTGTCTAGGTTTAGTATCAGGTATATGTTCTTATAATGTAAGATGGAAGAGTTGTTCCTCTCTTTTTCTTCATTGGATCAGTTTGTCAAAGATTGAGATTATGTGTTTCTTAAGGTTTTGCTAGAACCCACCATAAAACTGGTAGGCCTAATTTAATTTATTTTATTTTATTTTCTTGGAGGGTAGATTTTAATTTCATTAATAGCTACAGGACTATTCAAGGCTCTTCTTGAATCTACTTTGACTAGCTTTGCTTTTTTATGAATTTTTAATGGTCCCAAGATTTTAAATGTATTGACATAAAATTGCTCTTAGTGTTTTTTTCTCTTTCTCTCTTTGAATGTGATATAATTTACTGTTTTTAAACTGTTCGGTACTCTTCAAAAGCTTCAAGGTCATGAAAGACAAGACTAAGGAACTGTCACACAGAGGAGGAGATTAAGAAAAAATAATAACTAAGGGCAGTGTGAGGCCTGGTTACAATCACGGAACAGAAAAAAAAATTAATGGAACAACAGATGAGATTTGAATGAGGTCTGCAGTTTAGCCTATAGTTTGAGGGGGACCCCAAAATACCTGGAATTTATTTATTTTAAAATGCGTATATTTATTCTTACATGTTTAAACTTCAATCACCTTCAAAGTACTCTCCATTTGATGCAATACACCTATGGAGACTCTTTTTCCATTACACAAAACGGTTTTTGAACCCATCAATTTGGATGCCTTTTAGTGCTTCTGCCATTTTTGTTTCACTTCTTCCACATCAGCAAAATGTTTCCCTTTTTTTTCATCCAGGGAAACAAACCAAAAAAAGTCACTCAGGGGTAGATCGGGTAAAAAGGGAGGGTGGGGCACGGTGGTCATGTTTTTGGTAAAAAACTACAGAACTTTCAGAGCGATGTGGGCAGGTGTCCTCATAAATCACCCGTCATGAAGTGGGCAAATGCATTGAAAGAATCTCAAAAAAAAAAAAAAATCACTGAAGCCTGATGCAAACTCTCACAACAATGCTAGCTGGTACAGCGATGGCAATGTGTTCCTAGAACATTCACCTGGGGGGGGAGCATGTACTAAAGGGGCCCACCCTCCAAAAAATAATTGCTTGGTTTTTTTGGGGGGAGTTCCCCCTCCTGTTGTGAAACTCATTGATAAACTTGACAAGAAAGAAGTTGGAAATGCTAATGGCAACTTTTTTGAGGAGTTTTGTTGCAAAGGGAAACTGAAAAATGAGGTGAAAGCTGTCAGGGAAACTGAAGTCAAAGATTCTGAAAGATGTGAGAGATGTCAGCATATGAAGAGGCTGCTGGAAACAGTCCAGTAGGAGAAAAACATTGATGCTGTGACTGTGAGAAGGAAGCAATGCTGGCGTGATGGCCTCATATGTGTATAAATGAATCTGTGTGAGGAGGAATGAGATTACTGAGGGAAGGCTCTTCAAAGAGTCTTAGCTCCAACTCTCTGCTCCTCCCTCGCCCAAGCATCATCAGGGGTCAGCTAAGTTCAAGTCCCTGAACTTGGACAAAACTTCCCACTCTCCTTCAGAGAGGACTGCATCTGCTCAGGCACTTACCATTCCAATGTTCAGTTTCCTCTGTTTGAGATCTAGGGATTTCCCTTTCTTTTCTGACTTCAACTATGATTTTCTCTGGGCATCTCAGTGCATGGACTAACTGGAAATGGGAGTTGCCTAGAGTGATTTTTCCCAAATTTGAATCTGAGTTGGTCACACAGTTTACAGTTACTGTAAGAAAAAAATCCAGATTTCTAAAGATAACTGTAAAACCTGTCTTTCCTCTCTGGGCTCCTAGCTGTCCTGCTTTTAAGCCTCGGTGAACCCCAATAGTTCCTGGGACTCATAGTTTTCTCCAGGGGCCCCCATCTTTGCATCTGTTGCTGCCTGTGGAGAATCTTTCTGACACTCCTTATCTCCAAGTCTGGATTAAATGCTCTTCTTACATGCCTCCACAGTCCGTGCCTAGCTTTGGTCCAGCTTTCTACACTGTATTAGTGCCATATGTTTACTTCTTAGTTTCCTCTGTACAGTCCATTCCTGGTCAGTTCTAGTAGCCCAGATGTTTCCATAAACTTTCTTGGTACATATTTGTGTTGTAAGGTTTTTGATATAAATCATATAAATTCTCCAAATAGATTTAAATCACTAAAGAAGAAAACATGTATTTTGACAAAAATAAATTTTATTGATTGCTATATCATTTATACATCATTGACACAACTCAGAGAAATAGAGACCCTTAGAAGTTTAGATCGTGAAAAAATCTTAGCGATTACTTAATCTATTTCCTTTACTTCCTGGATAAGGAAATTTATCTTGGTTTGTATCAATTTATGCAGCTACCAGCCCTGTACAGCAATGCCTGTTCCAGCACACACGTTCTCATCAGCTCTGGGTACTTTTTAGTGTTTAGAAAGTGAATGTGGGCATATTTTTTGTATATTTATTGACAATTGATCTTTCATTTTTTGTGGAATATCTGTTTATATCTTTTTTCCAGTTTTGATTAAGATGTCAATATTTTCCATATTTATTTGTAAGCACATCTTATAACTAAGGATATTAACCCTTTGTTTCTCATATACATTGCAAGTGTTTTTCTAGGTTGTTCAACTTTCCTTATATTCCAGCTAAGTGGTCAGATGGGTCAGTTTTTCTCTATGGTTTCTTACCTTAGTGTCTAAGGTAAGGAAGGCTAAAAGTAGCCTTCCTTAAAAGTATAAAACTATTCTATTTAATATAGTACTTTTTTTTTTGCATTTCACATTTTAGTTCATCTAAATTTTTTTTTTTAAATGAGACTGGGCGTGGTTCATGCTTGTAATTCCAGCAATTTGGGAGGCCAAGGCAGGAGGATCACTTAAGGCTAGAGATTTGAGACCTGCATGGGCAACATTGCAAGTTCCTATCTCTATTTTTTTTTTTTAAGTCAGAGTTTCACTCTGTCGCCCATGCTGGAGTGCAGTGGCACACTCCCGGCCACCCCAGCATCGACCTGCTTGGCTCCGACGATCCTTCCGCCTCAGCCTTCCAAGTAGCCAGAGCTACAGGCACGTGCTACCACATCTGGCTAATTTTTGGCTTATTGTAGATTCTTGTCAAGTTGCTCGGGCTGGTCTCAAACCCGTGGGCTCAGGCAATCCACCCGCCTCAGCCTCCCAAAGTGCTGGGACTACAGGCTGAGCCACCAAGTCCAGTCTTTTTTTTTTTTTTAACTTAGTGATATGAGAGAGTAATCTAACATTACCTTTTCTTACATTTTAAACAAATTGTTCCAATATCCTTTTTGTAATTATTTTAAAGATTGCTGATATGAAATGAAGGCTCTAGCATACTTTCATAAAGTGCATAGATGTAGGGGTCTAAGAGGTCTGGGTTTGAATACCATCTCTGCCTGACTCCTGTTATTGTGAGGATTCTTGGGGTGTGTCATTGCGGCACTGACCCCAGGGACACTGACTTGTGTCTTTGTATTGGGCATCGTTATGATTTATTAGTAGCAACAGTATAAATGGGTTTGTGTCTGGACTCAATTCCACTCTGTTACTATGTTCATCTATACCTATGCCAGGAGCCTACTGCTCGAATTTTTTGCAGTTTCAATAGAAAGTTTTAATACCTAATGGGCAAAATCCCCCGTGTGGACTTTAACATTTTGTAAATAATCGTTAACTTCTTTTTAATTGTACATAGAATAACGCTTTCCATCACTCTTTTTTCCCAAGTCATTTGTTATCCCCAAAACATTTCAATGTGTTTTGGTATTTTAGGATTTAAAATTCAGGATTTTAGGATACAATCTCAATTCAGAAACTTAAGGGTTACAGAAAATGGACTCAATAAGGAAAAGATGAGTGGTTTAGGGTAATCTGGATTAGCCTGAATTTCTTCATGAAGAAGAAATTTTCCCTTGTTTTTAACTTTCTTCTTCATGAAGAAGAAATTAACTTATTATTTTCCATAGCTGCTGAGAACCAAATTAGGAAATAGGTTTAAATTGCAACATGGATTTCAATTAGACAAAGGATAAGTGCTTTGTTTTGTTTTGTTTAACATATGTGTCAGTTTCACAGGGAGTGAAAGATGCTTCCAGGGAAAAATGTGAGGCTCTGTTCTGAGATTTCTTTTTTTTAATGTCTGACCACCCCTCCGTGCTTGGCTCTTGTCCTGTTGAGGGAAAGAGAACAAAATCCAGCTGATTGCTTGAGGGACTTTTTACCTTTATGACTGCACAAACAACTTTTACCTTTAATTAGGCTAACCTACATTTTGGGGATTTTCTACACATGTCACAAATCAAAGTACTGCCATTGCACCAGACAGTTTTGCTAAGCACAGTTTTGTACAATAATATTCAGCTCTTTTTCTTTTCTTTTTTTTTTTTTTGAGTTGGCATCTCACTCCATTGCCCAGGATGGAGTGCAGTGGCACACTCATGGCTCACTGCAACTTCGATCTCTTAGGCTCAGGTGATCCTTTCACCTCAACTTTCCAAGTAGCAGGGACTACAGGTGTTTGCCACCACACCCGGCTAATTTTTTTTGTTTGTTTGTTTATTTTTGTAGAGATGAGGTCTTGCAATGTTGCCTAGGCTGGTCTCAAACTCCTGGGCTCAAGCAATCCTCTCACTTCAACCTTCCAAAGTGATGAGATTACAGGTGTGAGCCCTGGCACCAGGCCTATGTACCTTTTAAAATATCTCTTTTCCTTTGTTTTAATCAACTCCTCTTGCCTTGTATTTGAATCATACTACTGAGTCACTATTTCTTCACACTGTCTTTTCAAATATGAGTTTTTTCCTTGTTTATTTTCTACACATATATCATGGGGCAGGAAACAGCAGGAAATGCTCATTTAGGACTCTGTGGTTTCTTTTGCTACATTAAAAGAAAAACATTCACATTCACACTAACCTTATTAATGCTCTTTACATTGTAATGCACATTATTGATGATGCTTTATATTTGAGGAAATAGAAAAATATCACTCAGTGACCTGGAAAGAGAAAAATAGAGACAGCATTACAGTTTCCAGAAAAGTTTTTGTTTCCAGACACTTTATTGCTTTGGATTAATATTAATCAACCAAATGTTTGCTAGAATTCCTATTATACTGAATGTTGTGTGAGATACAGAATAAATATTTATTTAGTTGCTCAGTCATCAAGCATTTTCTGAGTGCCGACTGTGAGTCACTTGACAGATGCTGAGGATATTTCAGACAAGAAACTAGACATGAAGCTTTCTCTTTGACAGGGGAGGCAGACATGATTGTTACAAGTGCTTTGAAGACAAGCAAGTGGTATCAAATTATTTTATCCAAAACACATTTCTTGACCACCTTCTGTGTTGTGCAATCACTGAAGTCTCCTAAACTGGGAAGTGGATCGGTGGGGCTTCCTTCAAGAGTGACCAACTAACTGTAGGGGATTTCTGAAGCCGTAGGTAAACCAGTTGTCTCTCTGGTGTGTGAGTCAAAGGTTACCAGAAAGGTAGTGGCAGCAATTTCCCTTCTGTTGTCCTGATGCCTTCCACTACCAGTGTTGCCTGTCACATGGACTGCCACTTCAAGGCAGGTGGCGAGATCAGCAGAAGGAGAGATCAGCTTCCATGACACATGGAAGCATATATACATTCAATTTAAGAGGGAAAGAGTTATTATTATTATTATTTCAAAACACTCCCCAATAGTGGAGTAGGCCTGCAGTGTCCGAGGAAGGAAAAGGAGCCTGGCCCAGGTAAGAGATAAGTAGGTCTCTACAGCCATGCTCTTCCCATGTGCTCTGAATGTGGTGGTGTTGATATCCTTTCCAATGGTGGTCTAAGCTCTAAATCACATTTAGGAGTTATGTCTTCTCTCCTCAACCCGCCATTCATTCAATCAGCCATCAAATCCACCAGTCAAAAACTCACATTTCTCACGTTGACCTACCTTTCACGGAGAACTCTTCATTCGTTTTTTTTCTGGATGGTTTCAGCACATTGGAATTATCTGCAGAGTTTTAAACAATGCTGATGATTGACTTACACACCCGGAGATTCTGATTTAAATGGTCTGAAGTATGACATGGGCATTATGATTTTTTAAAGCTCCCCAGGTAATTTTAATGTGCTTAGAAAGTTGAGACTCAGTTTAAAAAATAAGTATGGCCGGGTTCGGTGGCTCAGCCTGTAATCCCGCGCCTTTGGGAGGCTGAGGTGAGTGAATTGCCTGAGCCCGCGGGTTCGAGACCCGCCTGGGCAGCGAGACCTCATCTCTACAATAAATCAAAAAATCAGCCGGGCGTGGTGGCGCATGTCTGTAATTCCGGCTACTCAGAAGGCTGAGGCGGAAGGATCGCCGGAGCCCAGCAGGCCGAGGCTGCGGTGGCCGTGAGCGGCCACTGCACTCCAGTCTGGGCGACAGAGTGAGACTCCAACTCAAAAAAAAAAAAAAAAAAAAAGTATGATCAATGCACCATCTAGTTCACTAAAGAAAAAAAAGATTGCTTAATTGTGTTCATATGTCTGATGTTATAGGAAAACAATCACAGACTTAACTAAGAATGATACGGTCTTAAGTAGACATTAGGTTTAGTACTGTACTTTGTAAAGAAAGAGTTTCCAGTCCAACTGGAGCCTTGCCTTCTGGAAACCCAAATTTAGCATGAGGGAGTACAGTGTTCACTGTGTGATGGTGGTAGTTCATTATGTTAATGAAGGAACTTGGCTTAAGGGAGCCTGAAGAATGACAACAAGCATTATCACAACAGAGTTAGCGAGAAAGTTCATTTTTGGAGGATGCCTGCCTAGGCTTTTATGCATATAAGGAATTTAATCTGATTTAATCAGTTCTTTCAATTGGTCCTATGAACAAAGGATGGCTTAATGCATTATTTACTAAACAACAGACAGTTCTATAGCAGTTGATTACCTTCTTCAGATATCTGAAAAGTTGTGTCATGGAAGAGGAATTAGATCTATTCTTTGGTGCTGCAGGGCAGAATGAGGAATAAAGGAGAAATGTCACATGGAAGCATATTTACATTTAATGTGAGGGGGAAAGGAGGTTTTTTCTTCCCCCAAAACACTTCCCAATAGTGGAGTGCACGTCTTCAAAATAACAGAAGGAACATCTGTGTTCAGAGGGCATCCTCTGCTTCCCATAATAAATAATCACAGTGCAACACACAGAGGCATTAAAGTTTCTCTAAGAATTTTATTTCAGTGGAATGCCATCAAAAATGAAATCGGTTGCTTTTTTTCCCCTTGAGGAAAAATAGCAATATATATTTTTTTTGTCTGGGAAGGTTTTGTTTATTTATTTATTTTTCTGGCTTTCTAATTCTTTTACATGCTCTATCTGAATTTTGTAAATTGGACTCCTCTCTCTCCTTAGAAGCAAAAATATGTATTTTCTGTGTGGAGTTGTTATATTTTTTTCTTGTCATTTGGTAATCAGCTCTCAAGACAGAGTAAGGATAGCAAGCAACTGAGAAAGTTTAAGCTGCAATACATTTTATTTCCCTCTGCTTCAATCAAATACTAATAGCCAAGCACAATTTAAAATCTCCTTCTATCTGAGAGTGCCAGCATTCCTCTGGAAAATTTTGTGTGGTGGATAGGTGGAATAATAATGCTATACACACACACACACACACACACACACACACACACACACACACACACACCTTAGCTCTTTCCTTTTGACCTCACTCTTTTTCCTTCACAGGTAATTAGACAAATTTGAAAAGGGATTTTTTGACCTGGGGGATGATATCCAAAATTCTCATGCTTTGAAGAGAATGGTATCCAGTAAATGGTATCAGCTATGTGGAATGTTTCCTTTGTGACATGTTCCTGGGTTGGCTAAGCCACAGAGACTGGATAGGAAAATGACTGGTTGGCATGTAGGTAGGTGGGGTCACTTCTCATTAATGAAATACAATGGGCTTTCTGGCTGGGCTTGGTGGCTCATGCCTGTAATCCCGGCACTTTGGGAGGCGGAAGTGGGAGGATTGCTTGAGGCCAGGATTTTGAGACCAGCCTGAGCAACATAGTGAGATCCCCATCTCTACCAAAAATATAAAAATTAGCTAGGTGTCATAATCATGTCACTGCACTCTAGGCTGGTAACAGACAGAGACTATAAAAAAGGCGAGGTGTCACTGCACTCCGGGCTGGGTAACACAGTGAGACTGTTTTAAAAACGGGGGTGGGGGGATGGGCTTTCTAACTTTAGTGTGCTTATAAGCCACCTGGGGTGGGGATCTTGTTTAAATAAAGATTCTAATTCAGTAGGTTTCTATTAGGGTCCAAGGTTTGGCATTTCTAACAAAGAAGTGCATAGATGCACACAGAAGAATGCTTTCTCCCTGACCTCCTCTTTCTACTTTCTCCCTGTCATTGAATTTTGGAGTTGGAAGAATTTTAGATTTTGAACATTTTTCTAATTAATCCTAAGATACTGGTCTACAGGATGACCTCTTTCAAGCCACTAGAGAGATCTTTACAAATTTAGATTCCCACAGATTCTGATTCAGTAGGTCTGTGGGAGGTTCCAGGCATCTGTAGTCACTCAAAGCTCCCTAGGAGCAATTGCAGGAACAAAAACCCACTTTGAACCATTAATCACCTTCTCATTTTATAAATAAGGATACAGAGATTGTGAGTGGCTACGTGACCTGTGCATTATGACCTGGTTGTGGTGTCATCAGGATTAGATCTTAGAGACCCTTTTTTAGCTCACCACCTGGCTACTTCCTCTTTGGCCGCCCAGGAAGTCGCTTCTGCTAAGAAAGAAAAGCAATTTCCTACCCCCTGAATAAATGATTCTTAAGTATAAAATAAAAGTCAGGTCCAGTGCTGTTTAATGGACCCAGAACATTTTCCTCTTACTGGAAGCAAGCCTGAAGAGGTCTAAAGTGCAACTTGTTTCTATCCTACTTTGAAAGGAAGTTGGATGAAGTATGCTGCGGAAATGGAAATGTTTCACATTTTAGTCCCCTAGGAGATAATTTCATAGTTTAAAAGGCTTTTTGTTCTTGGGTGTTTTTCTGACAACCAAAGAAAATATTGATGCTTTAGATATTTTCCATATAGTCACCAATCCTAGAATTGATGTGCTGTATTCCATTCTTCTTGGTTCTTGCAAATTTCATGTTTATTTTCATCACACTTGCCACAGCTCATTTATTGGGCTGTCTGGTCTCTTTGACTTTAGTTGATACACTGAAACTGCACAAAGTCGATATACTTTCATCTTCCTTCTTGAGCTTTGCCAGTTCATGGAATGGAACTATGATTTGGATTTTTCCTGTAGTCTGGGTAATTCCTGTTTTATCATTTTGAGTTCTTTCTCTTTGGAAAGAAGGCCATCTCCATTAATGCTAAAGAAAAGTACACACTGGTTTAGTCCCACATAAATAAGCATTTTGAAAGGTTGAGAAAGGCTTTGGGAAGGTTTTTCCCACAGAATCTGCATCTCTAAGCCAGACTTTCTCCCTATTTGCAGTGAGGATATCTCAACTCAGTGAGGATATCTCAGCTCACCTTTCCTCCCCTGTCCTGAAACCACCCTGAGCTGCTCTGGCAATGAGAGATCATGGACACATCCCTCATAAAGAATGTCCTGGTAGAGAGGACACCTTATGACCCATCTCCATGAGTTTCTCTGCCAGAGAAAAATCCATGTTATGACCAAGTCCAGGCCCGTTCTGCCTGTGCACGATAAATCAATCACTATGCATGGGTTTTGCAAAAGAGAAAGTTTTATTCACAAGGCACCAACTGAGGAGGCAGAAGAACAGTTTTCAGATTTGCTTCCCCAAAGATAAGACTTAGAGACATGTATGGGTTAGGAAGGTGGGGTGGTCTATGGCAGTGGTCCTCTACCATTTTGACATCAGAGACTGGTTTCATGGAAGACAATTTTTCCATGAACTGAGGTTGGGGGATGGTTTTGGAATAGTTCAAGTGCATAAAATTTATTGTGCACTTTATTTCTATTATTAGTATATTGTAGTGTATAATGAAATAATTATACTTCTCCCCATAAAAAATAAAAGAGGCATGGATGGAAGTGGTAAATAAAATAATGGGCAGGCCACACATGGGCTAAAATATCAGATTCTAACTTAAAGCCTGCTACCAGATGTGGCTGTATAATTAAATTACACCAACTCACTGGCCACTCAGGATAGGGTTTTGATCCAAGTCTGCAAGTGATTGATTTATGATGATCTCCATGCAGCTAAACCTTATTGCCGATGTTAATCTGCATCTGCAGTCACTCCCCAGCACTAGTATCACCGCCTCATCTCACTTCAGATCATCAGGCATTAGATTCTTATAAAGAGTTTGCAACCTAGATCCCTCACATGTGCGGTTCACAATTTCATGCTCCTATGAGAATCTAATGCCGCCACTGATCTGACAGGAGATGGAGTTCAGGCAGTAATATGAGCAATGGGAAACAGCTGTAAATACAGATAATGCTTTGCTCACTTACCCGCCACTCACCTCCTGCTGTGTGGCCCAGTCCCTAACAGGTCACTATAGGTAAAAGGACATTCTTACATGCAAGTCCTTTTACCTATAGTGAGATTTCTCAGTGAATCCCAAGCCAACCTACTCATCCTTCAAGATTTGACTCAAAATTCTCCTCTTTCAGGGAGTTCAGAAAAGAAAAGAACTTTTAGTTGCAAGCCCTTTTAAATGATCAGGCCCATTTTAAAATGAGATAGCAATCATATCTTATTCCCCCCTCTGAGCTATATGTTCTTCTCTTGAAACTGCTTGCTATTGCCACAAAAGGCTATAAATTAACCTAATAATGCCACACCAGACACTATAACCCACACTCTACAGCCTAACAATGTATAGCCAATCACTAATCAAAGTTATTTCTGTAAACCAATGAGAATTCCTGACAAACAACGTTGTATCAGCCCTCTCTTGTTCCCCTTTTTTGCCTTTTTATTTATTCACTTATTTATTGAGTCAGGGTCTCACTCTGTTGGCCAGGCTGGAGTGCAGTGACATGATCATGATAATCATAGCTCACAGTAGCCATGACCTCCTGGGCTCAGGCAGTCCTTCCAGTTCAGCCTCCCTAGTAGCTGGGACTACAGGTATACCACTACACTCAGTTAATTTTTTTATTTTTTGTAGAGTCAAGTTTTCACTGTGTTACCCAGGCTGGTCTCAGACTCTTGCGCTCAAGAAATCGACCCTCCTTGGCCTCCACAAGTGCTGGGATTATAGGCATGAACCACCACCCCCTGCTTCTTTCTTGCCTTTAAAAACTTGCTAGGTGGCCTGGTTCCTAACAGGGCACGGACCAGAACTGGCCTGGGGGTTGGAGACCCCTGGTCTATGGCATGGGAAAAGGTGATTGGCAGTGAGGAAAAATAAAGTAAAAGGTTTATTCTGTGCAAGGTTGTGGTTCATGATATTTCATAGGACATATGTGCAGAAACTGGCAGCATTCACATGATGAGAGTGATGTTTTTAACCTTCTGACGCCACAGGGCCACCTACTGGGTGGCCTAGCTGAAGGGTCCGTGGTCTTGCACAGGCCTAACTGAAGGGTCCGTGGTCTCAACTTTTTTTTTTTGAGTTGGAATCTCACTCTGTCGCCCAGACTGGAGTGCAGTGGCCGCTCCCGGCTACCGCAGCTTTGACCTGCTGGGCTCCGGCGATCCTTCCACCTCAGCCTTCCCAGTAGCCGGAATTACAGGCATGTGCTACCATGCCCGGCTGATTTTTTGATTTATTGCAGAGATGAGGCCTCGCCAAGTTACCCAGGCGGGTCTCGAACCCGTGGGCTCAGGCAATCCACTCACCTCAGCCTCCCAAAGGCGTGGGATTATAGGCTGAGCCACCGAGCCTGGCAATCTCAACTTTTATGAACTGGACAGGAACTGGCCCAAGTTCCTGAAAAACAACTGAAGTGACCATTACCATGGTGACCTATAAATGTTTCTAAAGTAACCAGTCAGGGTTAAGTTTCAGTGTTCATTGGTGAGGTGTCAATGAACTGCAGTTCATTGGTGAGGTGTCAATGAACTACTGCAGCCTTCAGCCTCATGGAAAAAGGGGGAAAATAACAAAAAGCAAACAGGGCAGGCAGAACTGATCAAATTAACCCCTCAGTTTCATTAGTTCTCATCCTATGAATGCTACCTCTAGTGACAGGACTGAGAAGAAATTTCCTTGAAGTGTGTTTTCTTTCTGGAGCAACCTGTTAAGCAAGTGGCCTAAAAGGAATTCTCATTTAAGGACATGACAAACATGTTGGGAGAATTGGATTTCAGCAGATGCACGCTTTACTTGAACAAATGGGATTCATTCCCCTGGCAAGTCACAAATGACTCTGCACAAGAATACAGGTTTTGATCAATGGGATTTTATTACTTGATGCAAGTAAGGAGAACACTGAAAATATTCTCCAATGTAGTGTCTTCCCAAAGGAAAGTGACAGAAGGGTTTCATGGGGTGATGGAGAGAGGAGAGGAGGGGTTTTAGTTGCATAGATGAAGTAAGGCATCATGCCAGTACATAGGTTCCGTGTTATGGTGATGAGTTTATAGCTCTTCTTGATGTGGAGATGTTAACATGGTCATGAGGAAAGTTCACTCATGGTCATCTCTAGGTTGCTGGGGTCTGTCATGAGCTGGTTTTAACCAGCTAGATACATTCCACACCGGCTAAAGGGCAGGAGGCTGTTTTAAAAAAAGTCTGATTCCTCAAGTTGATTAAATTCCTGTAGTCTCTGGAGACCCTCCCTGTCTGCTTACAGACTGAGTCCTGAACTAAGAGGGAGATGGTTGAGTGCTTGACTCAGTTTCTCCCTGCATGGCCAGATGCCCTACAGCTGGATCTTCAGAATTCCCACCCTTATGATAAGGATAATGTTAGCCCAACCATTCCAAATGAGAAGAGATATGTAAAAGCCCCTGGTAAACAGTAAACCTTGAAACAAATATAAGGTTGTACTACAAGCACCAAGATAATGCTCTTTTTTTTTGAGTCCGAGTCTCACTGTTTCGCCCAGGCTGGAGTGCAGTGACACACTTATGGCCACTGCAGCCTCGACCTGCCGGGTTCAGGCAATCCTTCTGCTTCAGCCCTTCAAGTGGCTGCGAGACAGGAGACAGCTAGAGAAAGACCAGGCAGGCAGGCAGACAGACAGGGTGGGTCCTCCAAGAACAATGTAACAAACTTCCAGCAGACCTCTCAGGCTCAGCATTGGTAAACAAGCTCCTTGTGAGCCTCTCAAGCTAGAGCTTAAGTACTCTCTGCTGGGATCAAAAAGCAACCAATCAACTCACGATTAGACCCCTACCTCCTGCTGATTGGTCCTTAGTACTGACCAGTCAGAACAGTTAGTGTGGACCAATCGGCTCACAGCTAGTGCTAGCCAATCAGCTTGGACTTAGGGCTATATAAGCAGCAGGTTTTGGACCCAGACTCGCAACTTTTTTGGGTTTTTTCTTCATTTTGGTGTCTTATCGTGTTCTCTCAATGTTAAGTCCTGCTTTCTCACTTCTGGGTTGTCCATGTTTGCAAGAAAAGAACCTGGACCTTGATCTGCAGAACTGCGGAAAGATCATGGGGCCCAGAAAGCCTGGAGAGCTGTGCACCCCAGAGGTTGGGTTGCCAGCGAGGGAACCAGTGGAACCAGCAGAGCAGCTGAAAGAAGAAGAGACTCTGAAGCTGAAGCACTCGGGAGGGCTAGGTTTGTCAGCCCACCTACCAGTAACACTCTCAGCATTTGGCTTTCCAGCTCATCAGAGCTTAACACTCCAGGGGCTAGGTTTGTCAGCCCTCCGAACCAGCAGCACTTTCAGGGCCTGGTGTGCTAGCCCATTAGCGCCAACACTTCCCGGGCTAGGTTTATCAGCCCCTACAGACGATCGTCTCTGGGGCTTGTCTGGCCTACCCTTTGATGCTATGGAAGCCTAGGCTGACCTGAAGAATTCATATCAACTGGATCTACAGGTGCATGTCATCGTCATGCCTGGATGATATTTTGATTGACTGCAGAGGTGAGGGTTTGGCAAGTTGCCCAGGCTGTTAATGAAGGATAATGTTCTGCGTGTCATGTATAATCATCGGTCTCTCCCCCGCTTAGACTTTGTGGCTACTGTGTGGGGGCTTTGAAATTCTTCTCTCAGATCTTTGGGTATGTTTAACTGAGGGTCCCAGTGCTGCCAGCTGAAATCCACCACAGCGTGAACTTGGTGGCTGTGCTTGCCAGAAACTTGATCTGGTAGATGGTTAAGTGTGGCAGGGATACCTAGGCGTGGGAAACAGGATTCCTATAATGGGTGGTTTGGGTTCAAGGACTTACCAGTCTTACTAAGGCTTTCCTAGAGTTGCACAGCAGTAGGAAGTGTTCTTTCCCTTTTTTTTCCTTTTATCTATACCTCAAAGGAGTCAGAATTCACTGCTGTCTGGAGGCCAGCTCAGTGGCTTACACCTGTAATCCCAACGTCTTGGGGAGGCTGAGGCAGAAGGATCACTTGAGCCCGGAAGTTCAAGATGGGCCTGGATAACATAGCCAGATCTCGTTTATAAGCTAAAAAACAGGCCTGATTTTTTTTTCTACCTCCTCTGGCTCCTTCCCTGTTTTTCTCTATTGGTGTTGTGACAGCGTTCTTGCTTTTCTTGATTTCTTTAAAGTATATGCTTCTTAGGAATCCAAACAAATATAGACCATGAATCTAGCTTCCTGTGAATGTTTGCAGCAGCTGCAATTGTTAGCAGTGACAATTCCCCAGAACTGTGGAGGCCTTCTTGGACATGCTTCCTGTACCAGGTCGGTTTTCTGGTTCTACTCAGTTCTTGGGCACTTGAATAATTCCCTTAAGGATCCTACTCCTTGCCCTGGCATTCTCTGACCACTGAATGCCAGGGACATTCACTTGCAGGGGCAGAGCCCTTTACAGAGAAAGAGCCCAAGTGCCCATTTTGGGACCCCTGGACACACTTTTCCCTGCTCCCCAGCCCCTTATTCCTTAAATTCCCGTATCACTCCACTTCTCCCACACAGAAGCCCATGATATACCCTTCATAGCTTCATATTAGAATTAACTAGATAACTATGGAGTTTTTAAAAAGTCACAGTGTCTTAAAATAGCAAAGATTTATTTCTAACTTATTCCACATCTAGCGTGGGTTTGCAGGAAGGTTCTGCTGGTCCCCTTCACTTAGGGACACAGGTTTGGGAAGGCATGTGCTGCCCTGAAGACTAAGGAAGTCAAGGGTATACTGGAGTTTGAGCTGCGCTCACAGACTTCTCTCTAGGAGTAACATCAATTCTCACATTTCATCAGGCAAAGCAAGTCACTTGGGCATGCTTAACTGCCAGGAGGAAGGGAAGAAATAGGATACTCCACACCACTGTTCTCTCAGAAAAGATCCCGAAGTAATCCCAGTTTTAAGCATATAAATTCTGAATTGTTCTTAGAAGTCTGAGAGGTTCTCTTGAAGGGCTGAAAAATATACTTAAAATTCCTCTGAGCATGAACCAAAAGATTTCTAACAGCAAAAGGAGAAAAGGTTGAGTCCTTCACTTCCTGCTGTGGTCTTATGCCTGACTTGATTAGAGGACATGACTATAAGAGGCTAGACTTTGGGTAGAGGATGGTTGATATTAGCAAAATAGCACACCATGGACTTGTACGTGGCAATACGCCAGCCCATCATGCCCTGCTTTGGCTGTGCCTCCACACCTGTTGCCAGGGGTCCTGGAGAAGGGACAGGCACTCAGGCAAGCGAATGGTAATGCCTGCCAGTGTGGCAGGGTATTTTTCTTGACTAAGTGGGGACTGTATGCCTGCCATTGTGAAACTGACAACCCTTGAAATGCAGTGAAGAAGTCTCACTATAAAAGCAGTCTTAGAAGAACAGAAGCATCATCTTGCCCAACCCCTTTGTGAGGGGATGGGGGAGGATTCTCTTCTCTGGCCTGGCCTAAATGGCTCTCTTTCTAGAACTTATCAGTTTGGTTCATGCTTTTCCTAGGGTGTGGGGAGGTTTTTAAGTGCTTTGGATTCAAAATACCAAATACAGTGTGGATTAAATTTCAATTCTACTGGTTGAACTGAGCAGAGGGTACCTCAAACAGGCCACCAGTTCAATAGAAAAATTAAGTCAAAAGATTTGACCAAAAATTGAGCCACACTGTTCATCTTCCTTATGGCTGTACAAAGTTAGTTTGCAGAAAATAAAAATGCATACAATACATGAATACAGTTTAAAAGTATTTCTCTTTAGCAGTTAGTAAGTGTAATAGAAATTAAAGGGCTGAGAATAGCAAAGGAATTAAGCATCAATGAAAGACTTTTTAAAAAAGTAGTTTGAAACAGTATAGTATGATTTTATTAGCCTCAAAATAAGACTTGAGGTCTCAGAGTTCATCTTTTCTGGGTGAACACCTTTGTTCCTCTAAGTATTAAAAAATACATCCAAAAAAGGTTTGTGCAGTCTGAGCCAGGCACTATTCTGGGCATTAGGGGACAGCCATGAAAGGTACTCAGTATTTCAGTGAGATTGACAGATAGACCAGGCGCAGTGGCTCATACATATAACCCCAGCACTTTGGGGCCTAAGGTGGGAGGATTGTTTGAGCCCAGGAGTTCGAGACCAGCCTAGGCAATGTAGTGAAACTTCATCTATACAACAAAAAATTAAAAACATAGCCAGGTGTGATGGCACGTCCCTGTAGTCCCAATTACTCAGGAAGCTGAGGTGAAAGAATTGCCTGAGCCCAGGAGATGGAGGTTTGCAGTGAGCCGTGATCATGCCACTGCCCTCCAGCCTGAGCAACAGTGAGACCCCAACTAAAAAAAAAACCAAAAAACAAAACCAAGACAGATATGGCTCTCTAAAATGTGCTGTTTTCTTGATCACTGTTCATGGAACAATGCCCAAGTGTTCTTTGTTCTGTAAAATGAGAACCCTGTTCAACTTCTGTGTTTGACACAATGCAGTATGTTCTTTGGGTGCTGTTTTTATTACGGGAAGGATAGTTTCTCTTTAACAGTCTTATTCAACCTGGAATTATAAGGGCAAGACCCGTGTTTGCCTAAGGAGGAGCAAACAGGATTGATTTCAGTCTATCAATGTCTGTTGATACTAAAGATTGGGAAAGCCTCACTCAAGAGGTATTTTTAGACCATTGCATCATCACATAACACAGCTTTGTATGGAGTTGAGAGCCCCTTTGTTCCATCTTAGTCTAAGTTTGGTTAAGGGTATAAACAGATGCTGGCCTAGATCTTTCTGAAGATCTGAATTAGAGGGAGATTCCTTCCTTCAACACTATGGAAAATACCCATCTCTAAATTAGTGTTAAGTGAAACTTCTATCATTAATTTATAAGTTCAGGTTCCTAATTGGAATATAATGTTTTCCCAGACTTTTCTCAGATTAACCTCTTCAATGTTGGGTGAAATTATTAATCCCAAGAGCAGATCAGGATGTGCAGAAGGTGACTTACCAGCCCAGTTTGTCTCCAGGTGGGATTTTGGTGACACTGTTATTAATCATGATCTTTAATCTGTCAAAATAAAGAGCTAGCCATCAAGCACAAAGGCTATATAACTACAATTTATCAAACATCCACTATATATCATGTTCTAAGTACCTTACAGTCTTATCATGTTTAATTTATTAATACATTGTATAATTGCAACCAGTCATATAAACCATCTGGGCACACTTTGTGAGAAGAATGTAAATCAAGATTAAAAGAGGTTAACTTTTTATTAAATGAGTTTGAAAGCTCAAATATGAGTCCTCTGAGATTATGCCATCTTTGTTTATGTTAATTTTATTTTGCTTTACGGCTGGACAATAAATGTATTTTCTAAGAGCAAGGATTCTTGGAAGTAACAGAGTTCAAGTAGTATGCAATTGAACACTTTCCATTTAGAACTATGTATTAGTTGGAATGCCTTCAGTTGCAGATAAAAGTGTATCCTATTAACAGTTGCTTAAACTAAAAACATTTGAGTATTCCCATGTAATAAGAAATCTAGGCCAACCGTGTAATTCCAGCACTTTGGTAGGCCAAGGCTGGAGGATTGCTTGAGCCCAGGAGTTTGAAACCACCCTAGGCAACATAGCAAGAACTCAACGCTTAAAAAAAAAAAAATAGCCAGGCATAGTGGTATGTGCCTGTGGTCCCAGCTACTCAGGAGGCTGAGGCAGAAGGATTGCTCAGTCCCAGGAGGCGAAGACTTTGGTGAGCTACAAGTGTGCCACTGCACTCCAGATTGAGCAACAGAGTAAGGACCTGTATTTAAAAAAAAAAAAAAAATCTAAGATTCCAGGGTTAAAGTAGTGGCTCAACAATGTCATTTTGTTAAGACAGCACCTTCAGAATTGTGTTGGCCTTTTCTTCAAAGTCACATGGTAATTGAAATAGTTTTAAGTATTATATCCTCACATGATAACACCCCAAAGATTAGGAACGGGGTGTCTAGAAAAGGGAGGTTTTCTCCTTTTATACCTGTCCTAGTAGGAAGAAAATCTTACCTAGAAACTCCAGGTTTCTTCATCTCTGAACAAAACGGTTCACATGCCCACCTCACAGACCCATTGCTTTGAAAAGGAAACAAACAGGGTTGCTGTAACTAGCTTAGTCTAATCACAGTCATCTTCTGTGGCTGGGTTCATTGCCTCCTGTGATCGTCAGACTAACACCAAAGAGAGTGAAACCTGTGAATATGTTATATAATATGACAGATGTGATTAAATTAAAGATCTTGAGATAGAGATATTATCTGGGGGATTATTCAGGTGATTACAATGTAATCACAAGAATTCTTATAAGAGGGAGACAAGAGAGCTGAAATAAGGCAAGTAAACATGAAAAGAAAGTAGAGATTGGAGTGATATGGAGCTACAGACCAAGGAATAAGAGTAGCATCTAGAAACTGGAAAAGGCAAAGAAATGGATTCTGTCTTACAGCCTGGAGAAATGCAGCCCTGCTGACCCATTTTCAGTTTCAACTTCTAGAACCATGAGTTAATATATTTGTGTTGTTTTAAATCTCTGTTTGCGGTAATTTGTTATAGCAACAGGAAACTAACATATCTCCCAAACAAAATTGGGATTCTGTTATCAAGAATGCAGAGGAAATATCTGTGTGTGGGAAACTAAGAATGTCTCTCAGACTCCAGAACAAAAGTCAGGGTCACTAAAAAGTACAGTCTACAGTCTGATGAGTATTAGACAAAGAAAAATCCAGTAGGTGCAGCTTAGGGGTTGACAAGCCTAGATTTGTTTGAATGACAGCATTGCTGGGCCTTATTCACCTGGCCTGAGTGCAATATGACTTAATTGAAGTTGGGATCTAAAATCAAGTTGCCTGTAGAGAAACATATAGAGCAAAAAAGCTGTAAGCTAGGACTGAAGAGGATAACTAAACCTCTGTATGAAGCAGCCTAAAAAATAGGCCTTAGGCCTGAGCATGGTGACTCACACCTGTAACCCCAACAGTTTGGAAAGCCAAGGGAGGAAGATTGGTGAAGTCTAAGAGTTCGAGATCAGCCTGGGCTATATAGTGAGACTTCATTTCTACAAAAATAAAAAATTAACTGGGCATGGTGACACATGTCTGTAGTCCCAGCTACTTGGGAGGTTGAGGCAGAAGGATCTCTTGAGTCTAGGAGTTTGAGGCTGCAGTGTGTTACTGCACTCCAGTCTGGGCAACAGGGTGAGACCCCAACTCAAAAATAAAATAGAATAAAATAGGCCTTAGAGTCCTTGAGATTTGGAAAATATAAAACAAGTGTTTTAGATAATTAATGAGAATTATATTTAGCTAAAACTCAAGTAGGTCAGGGAACTCCCTCAATAATATATACCTTTTAAGAAGATGCCATGGACCTAGCCTCCTTCAAGATAGCTGTTCACCAATCTTAGGATGTGACTCTTGTCTTCAAGGTTCAAAATGGCTGCTGGTGGTCCAGCACCTCATCTGATTACAGGAAAGTTGAATGAAGGAAGGGAAGAAGAAGGGCACACTTTTTATTTTAAGGCAGCATCCCAGAAATTCCAGGTATCACTCTCATTTGCTCTTCATTGACCAGAACTTATTCACATGGCTAGACGTAGCTGCAAAGGAAACTGGAGAATGCTATCTTTTACCTGGATGGCTAGATACCCAATTAAAATGAGAATTCATAAGGAAAAATGGGAAACTCTGTCATTGAGACTAAGTGTAGCATTCTAAAATTGTGGGGGTTCACTTTTCTTGACTGCCTGAACAGTTAAGCAAGAAATCAATTTTATTTCCACAAATAATCTATGAAGATGCTTTCTATTTCCAAAGAAATCTATAATACCTTCAATTAAATATGTCACGTGGAACACAGATGTATACCTGCTCTTTCCTAAAATTCTACTACAATAATATTGAATATATTTAAAAAGCAAGTGAAAACAAGGTATCTTACTGAAATCAGACGGATTAAGTGAAAGACTGCCATACTGAATTGTGAGCTTATCCTGTCCTTCTCCTCTTGGCTCAAAACCCTTGTCTGTGATTAATGATCTCTGTGTCCCTCCTCCCCATAGCCCCACCCCCTCCAGAGAGAGACTCAAAGTCTTTCTGGAGAAAAGACTGACATGTGAAAATGCATTAACCTAAGAATAATTTAGCCCAGGTTAAAATGAAAGGAAACCAGTAGGTTACAAGGCATACACATATGTAATACGAAACATATAGAAATAAGACCTTGGTTGGAAAAAGTACTTCAGATTCAGGGTTGAATTATATGCTTCATGTTAATGAGAGATTGATAATTAAAAGATTCTTAAATCCAATTATACCAAAAACACAGCAGATAAAAATTTTATGCCAAAGGGCCAAGTTATCTTTAAGTTTAGCTTTTGTTTACACAGGCTCTGACTCTAAAAATATAATTATACTTCCTTTAAATATTTGTTTAGTAAGAGCAGAAAGTCTCCATGATGTGTAAATTCTAAATATGGTAGTCATAATTTGTAATCTTGAGATTCTGTATACTGTAGAAACTTGTGTTTGCTGGAGATTGTTCACTTAAGTTATAAACTTTATTCATCATGGGAAATTGAATTTTCTGAATTGTTTTGTTGTAAATAAACCATTGATTAAAACCATACTTATTATAGTTAAATTTTTCAGTATTTACCATGTAAATTATGGCATTTCCTTCTTATAGCTGTGTAGGTGAAATATTAGATGGAGAATATAGAGTATTCATTTCTGAAATGCAACACAAAATCTCACTCTTGCATAGGCTCAGGAGAAAAGACCTATAAGCACTGATACATGGCAATCCTCTGAAATAAAAGCAGTACTCCTCCAGTCATGCTTCAAGAAAGCAGCCCCTCCCCTCTAGACAATCCCTGTCCATGTTCACAGAAATTTCAATCTTTCTTTTTATAGTGCCTTACTGTTAAAGTGGGACATTCAAATATTTGTGAAAATTCTTAAGCATTTAAGACAGAGAACAAAATAATGAAAACCTCCCAGAAGAAGCGGAGACACTGCAGCAGCAGAACACCTTAGCAAACCCATGCTTGCTATCTATAATAAAATAATTGAGGTGTTATATAAAGAGATATTCAGAAATAGCAAGAAAGAGGATACCATCAACTTTAAAGGAAAAAGGGGAGCAGAAGACTCACAGAAAATAATAAATTAAAGATCAAGTTGGGAGGACCAACATTAGTCTAAAATGCACTGAAGCAAGACAGAACAGAGAAAAATGGAGGAGAAGAAACTATCAAAGAATACAAGACAGTTTTGCAGAACTATGGGAAATACGTTTTCAAATGTAAGAACCCACCAAGTACCCAACAACATGGCTGAAAAAAGACAATACCAGGGCATATCATAAACTGTTAGATCACTAAGGAGAAGGCTAAGCTTTAACATAGCAGGTTTTGACTTCTCCAACCCTGGAAATTAGATGCAAATGAAATAATGACTTCAACATTTGGGGAGAAACTGCTCAAACTATTAACCAAGAATGAGTGCAAAATAAAAACAGTTTTAGACATCTGATTTTTCAAAAACGTACCTGCCATGTACCTTCTAGTAGATAATGTATCTCAATAGTACAATGTGTGGGGGAGGGAGGAGGCAAAAAGAAGGTATAGGATGCAAGAAAAAGGCACTCTGGCACAAGATAAAAGTAACGGAATTCCAAGAATGCTGGAAAATAACACCCAGGAACCCTCAAGAGCAACCATGCCTGAAAGGAGCAAGAAGATGAAGACTACAGGGAAATGCTTCAAGAAGAAAATAAAGGGATTGGCAGCTGAGATCTGCTGGAAGATTTCGTGATCAACACATTGATGGGTACATAGAAAACAAATAAAATGGAAAAATATAGGCAGTTAATTAACTCTAGGAAAAGCAAAATGTTGTACCAAAAAGGAAATGTAACTATAGAACTATACATAGCTCAACAATAAATATCATTTACTTAATCATAAAACACTCTATTTGATAGAATCCTAAGACTCAAAATTAGAAGTTATGTAAGACAACACTTATTACTTAAGGTCAGGATTTAAGAGAAACTCTTACAATCATAACTACATAGAAAAAATAAGAAAACAACTTATTCAATATGTATATGTCTGACAAGATTGTGTCGTTGCCCTACTGTGGTTTAAGATTTATGTTAATAATGCTTTCAAGGTAAAAGCTAAATATTCCCCAGTTTTCCTTAATGAATAAGACAAAATGACCAGTTCAGTGTTGTTTCCTCAAAGCAGCTGTCCACAGGGTCTACATTCTTGAAACTCTTCAATAAACTGCTAATTGAGACTTATATCCTCTGACTTCAGCTATAATTTCTAGCCAAAGTTGAATTTTAAAATATGTGCTTTATAATCTTCTATTTCTAAAAGAGACAGAGGAGTTAATCCTAAAGAAAGTCAAATTATAGGGAGCTTAAATGGCTTACCACAAGACAGAATGAAAGGGAAAATTAATTAACTTTCCTGTCCCTAGGGCATGGACTATCCTTACAACTGTCCCCTTCATGTCTGAGCTTTCTGCATTGCACTTGATAACCTAAAGGAAAAAAGTCAAGGCTATCACAATGTTTAAAAACACTAAAATGTACTCAAGAGAAAAGAAAACATGTTCATGTGAAAATCTAATATGTGAATATTTATAGTAGCTTTATTAATAATCATCAAAAACTGGAAACAAGTCAGTCTTTCAACTGGTGAATGGATACTCATGTTACTCAACAATAAAAGTAAGATAAGTTAATCTGCAGCAGTAAGAGGAGTGGATTATGGAAATAAAACATGGGTGAGTCTCAAATGCACTGTGCTAGTGAAGGAAGCCAGATGCAAAAGGTTATAAGCTATATTATTCCATTCATATGACATAATGGAAAAGGCAAAATTTTAGGACTGGAAAGATCAACTGAGGGCAGGGACCAGGAGAGAGGATGACAGCAATGTGTTACATAAGAAGTCTGGGGGGAATGGTGGAAGCATTCTGCATCTTGATTCTAACTATCATTACACAACTCTAGACATTTATCAAAACTCACAGAACTCTACACTGAAAATAATAAATTTGTATGTGAATTATAAAAAAAATTTAGAGTCAGGCTCGGTGGCTCAGCCTGTAATCTCGCGCCTCTGGGAGGCTGAGGTGAGTGGATTGCCTGAGCCCGTGGGTTCAAGACCCATCCGGGCAACTTGGTGAGACTTCATCTCTACAATAAATCAAAAAATTAACCAGGTGTGGTAGAGCACGCCTGTAATTCCAGTTACTCGGAAGGCTGAGGCAGAAGGATCGCCGGAGCCCAGCAGGTCTAGGCTGCGGTGGCCGGGAGCGGCCACTGCACTCTAGTCTGGGCGACAGAGTGAGACTCCAACTCAAAAAAAAAAAAAAAATTTAAAAAGAATAAAATTAAAAATCTGTGAGAATACAACATACAAGACACATGTTCTCCTTGGGTATTATTTCCTGTTTTTTAATTTTAAAGTTATTTTAATATGTATTATTCTTTTAATGTATATTATAAAATAAAGCAGATACATAAATCACACAAAACAAACACATGATTTGATGAATTATTATAAGAATGAATATCCTTGTAACCAGCATGCAGATCAAGATGTAGAGCCCTCTAGTTATCCAAGGAAGCCCTCATGTTCCATCTAATAACAACCCTCTTTTCCCAACATTAGTAACCACTATCACAATTGTTATAGTAATCACTTCCTTGTCTATCTTTATAATTACCCTAGTATGTATCCCTAGTTACTATAATTGAGACTTGCTTGTTTTTGAAGTTTATGTCTTACAAACTCTTTTAATCCCCAGATTTCCCCTGTGTTCCTTTATTTTTTGAGAAATTATTTGCTAAAGAACCCAGCACCCTGACATGTACGAAGGGGACTCACCGCCCAAAGAACCCTGAAATTATCTTTTGGAGGGTGGGCTCCTTGCCAGGAGCCAGGCTTCCCCCACTAGGTAAGTGTTCAGGAACCCATCAGCATCAGTGGACCAGCTAGGGTTGTTGTGAGAGGCTGCGTTCGGCTTCAGTGAAATTTTTATTCGGAAATTCCTTCAACGTTTGACCGTTTTCATGAGGGGTGATTTACAAGGGCACCTGCCCACTGTGCTGAGTGTTCAGCATTTTATGACCAGCAACGGCATGATCCCCCCTGCTCCACCCTCCTTATTCACCTGATCTTGCTCCAAGTGACTTTTTTTGTTTCCTCCAATGAAAAAAGTCCTCAAAGGAAAACATTTTTACTGATGTGGAAGAGGTGAAACAAACAACAGCAGAAGTACTAAAAGGTATCAAAATGGACGAGTTCAAAAACTGTCTTGAGCAGTGGAAAAAGCATCTCGATAGGTGCATTGCATCAAATGGAGAGGACTTTGAAGGTGACAGACGTTTCAAAAGAAAAACATAAATAGACAATTTTTATAAGCCAATTCCGGGGTTTGGGTTCCTCCTCGTAGTTTCTCACAGTCTGGATTTTGCGACCGCAGGGTCCCCATGAGACTTAACATGGTGCTCTGCCCTCTAGTAGTTTCGATAAACTGGCAGCTGGAGCTAGAGGATTGATCCCATTCAGGTTCAAACCCTTCGGCAGGCCACAGGTGGTGCTGTGTTCTCTCATCTAATTGAAGATGGCAACTTTATTATTAAAAATTGACAGGGGGGCTCGGTGGCTCAACTTGTAATCCCGCGCCTTTGGGAGGCTGAGGTGAGTGAATTGCCTGAGCCCACGGGTTCGAGACCCGCCTGGGCAGCGAGACCTCATCTCTACCATAAATCAAAAAATCAGCAGGGCGTGGTAGCGCGCGCCTGTAATTCCGGCTACTCGGAAGGCTGAGGTGGAAGGATGGCCGGAGCCCAGCAGGCGAGGCTGCGGGGACCGGGAGCGGCCACTGTACTCCAGCCTGGGCGACAGAGTAAGACTCCAACTCAAGAAAGAAAAAAAAAAAAAATACCAGTATGTTTATATTGACACTTGGGATTCAAATTCAGATTTCTGGGATTTTTCCTCTCCTCATTTTGTCACTTCTATATCTCCTTTTTGTTTATATTCCTGATTCTCAAGGACACAAGAGATGATAGGATTACAACATCAATGTTTAGGTATTCTTCTTATTTTTGAGACTGTCTTGCTCTGTTGTTCAGACTGGAGTACAGTGACATGATCACGGTTCACTGCAACCTCAACCTTCTGGGCTCAAGCAATCCTTCCTCCTCAGCCTCCCAAGTAATTGGGACTACAGGCATGCACCACCACATCCAACTAATTTTTATATTTTTTTGTAGAGATGAGAGTCTCACCATGTTGCTCAGGTTGATGTCAAACTTCTGGCCTCAAGCAATTCTCCCACTTTGGCCTTCCAATTTACAAGAGTGAGCCACCATGCCTGACCAATGTTTAGGCATTCTTAACCATAACAGTATATACATGTAACAAATGAGACGGTGTAAAACATGCACAATCTTGTATAATGTACTCTTTGATTTAGAGACACAACTAATGAAATTAATATTATGTTGGTTAACTATTCTAAGCTGTATATATATATATATATATATATATATGAAAATAAATTATTATATACCCCAAGTCTTTGATTCAGCCTTAGTTAAAATTACAATTAACATCAGAGTACAAGTTGTTTTTTACCATAGGGACTTGCAGAAAAACTCTAGGAAGCTATTGATACAAGCGTTTTTGTGAGTTGAAATCATTGAAGGATCTAACAATTAGCTTTTATTCAAATAAGTAAACCAATGCTGAGAAGATATTTACATTATGATTACATTATGATTTACATTATGATTTGCCATAAAGTGTAAGTTAAACCTATGTATCATAAGTTTGCAGCTTCCAAAGTCTGTTTACTAAGGACAGCCAAGGGTTTTCCTTTATTATTATTATTATTATTATTATTATTATTATTATTATTTCATTTAGGATTGTGAGGTACAAGTGAGGATTTATTACATAAGTAAGTTGCATGTAGGTGAAGTTTGGGCTTCCAGCGGGCCCTTTCTCCCCCTGATCGTGGACCAGGTACCCAGTGTGTTACCACATGTCCTCTCCCATTCCTCCCTCTCTCCCTCCCCTAGTAGTGTCCAGTGTCTGCCAATCCTACCCTTGTGCTCATGTGACCAGTGATCAGGGCCCACTTATGAGTGAGAACATGCAATATTCAGTTATTTGTTTCTGCAATAGTTAACTTAATATGATGGTCTCCAGCTGCCTCCAATTTGCTGTGAAGGTCATGATTTTGTTCTTCTTTATGGCTGTGTAGTATTCCATCATGTATATGCACTACATTTTCTTTACCCAGTTATCTTTCGATGGGCATCTGGGTTGGTTCCATGTTTTTGCTTTTGTGAATAGTGCTGCAATAAACATGTGTGTGCAGGTTTCTTTTTTGTAGAGTGATTTATGTTCCTCTGGGTATGTTCCCAGAAGAGGGATTGCTAGATAGTATGGGAACTCAATTTTTAGTTCTCTGAGAAATCACCAAGAGCTTTCCTTTAATATGGAAAGTGTGTATTAATAGTTCCAAGAAATCCCAGTGCTTTGGGAAGCCAAGCGGGAGAATCCCTTCAGGACAGGAGATCAAGACTAGCCTGGACAACATGGCCAGAGTCTATCTCTACAAACAAAACACAACAAAAACACTTAGCCAGACATGGGCGTGGGTGCCTGTAGACCTAGCTATTTGGGAGACTGAGGCAGGTGAATTGTCAGAGTCCAGGAATTTGAGGTTGCAGTGAGCTATGATCAAGCCACTGCGTTCCAGCACTCCAACCTGGGTGACTGAGAAAGACCCTGTCTCTCTAAAAAAAGAAGTTAAATAACATTTTAAAAAAATAGTTCCAATGACTGTTGAGAGATAAATGCTTGAAAACACATTTTTTGGTATGTAGCTATAGAAAATTGGGCTTATTCACTCAAAGTTGTAAAGTTTGTCTGTTTGCCATGTGAGGTTGTTCTCAGTTATCAACTTATTATGACTATCCAACTGACTGTGACTTAACTCATCTGGTATTTTTCTAATAAAGTAAAAAAATGGCTCTAATATATAAATTTTAAATCATAACAAGTTACTCCTTTTTATGAAATGCATTGCATTTCACAATATATATTAACTTTCAAATATCAGATGTTTCAGCTGTACATTACATTTTATACTGGATATTTAAGTTTGACTACAAAAAGCTAAAGGGTCAAAATTTTTTTTTTTTCTAGTTTGCCATACAGATTGTCAGCTGAAGAATGATGAGGTTAATAAATTTGTAAAGGAGAGGTTCATTTCTCATACACGGTTGCAGCCTGCAGGGTGGCCAGTCTGGTAGGCTGGGAAGCACAACTTCTAGCCAGAAGCCAGAAACAAACACTTTGGGAGTCAGGGACAAATGAAACAGAACTATATGCCGAGCAGGGTAGCCAAATAAACATATTGACTGGGCCATAGGACGAGGCATAAATATTTCTAAGAGGAGAAACATGCACCTGCTTAATTGAACTGCAGGCTCCTTCATGGAACTCATGTGCAAAGATGGTGGCTGAGGGTGGGGTTTTCCACCCTTTGATGGCAAAAGGTGAAGCAGAGGACACGAAAACAAACCCTTCTCGTGGACTGCAAAGCCACTCAGTGATCGGTGGTCTTTTATCAGGTAAGAAAGAAGAGGAAGCTCAGGTGGTCGACTGATGTCAGAGGTGGAGTCTTTTGAAAACGCTAGTGTCTGGCTAACCCTTAGGGAAAAAAGACCAATGGGGGTGAGCCAGGATGGGGGGTACAAGGAGACCTGTCCAAACTCCTATCATGTCATGCCTGGGAGTTCAGCTTCCAAGGCTTCTCTGGGTTCCCTTGGTTAAAAGATGGTCCCAGCCGGGCTCGGTGGCTCAGCCTGTAATCCCGTGCCTTGGGAGGCTGAGGTGAGTGGATTGCCTGAGCCCGCGGGTTCAAGACCCGCCTGGGCAACTTGGCGAGACCTCATCTCTGCAGTAAATCAAAAAATGAGCCGAGCGTGGTAGTACACGCCTGTAGTTCCAGCTACTCGGAAGGCTGAGGTAGAAGGATCGCTGGAGCCCAGCAGGTTGAGGCTGTGGTGGCCGGGAGCAGCCACTGCACTCCAGTCTGGGCGACGGAGTGAGAATCCAACTAAAAAAAAAAAAAAAAAATGGTCCCTTCAGTCTGTTGGGGACTTGGAATTTTATTTTAAGTTTACAAGATCTATCTTGAGTTGCCTGGCTTGTCTTCTATTTAAAAACGTTTTACACTATTTTCTTTTTATAAGTGTTAAATGAGCGGGTTAAAAAAATTACAGATCTACAATAGTATTTACTACCTCTGAAAACACATATAACTCTAAAAAAAAAGAATAACTAGATGAGATTTTAATAAATATTTAAGAGGGAAGATTTTAAAAGACAGCCCAATAACAAAATACAAAGAAAACATAGTGGGGAAGCTGCAAAAAGAAATAATTTAGTGCCCGATAAAACAATAAACTGAACAAAACAGATAAAACCAGAATGTTTCAGTGGTAAAAAATGTTTCAGCGAAATGAAATAAAAATGAAAGTTTAGATTGTCCCAGGTTTAAAATTCACTATTTCCATTTGGGTGTGCAAAAAAGGGGTGCTTCATAGCTGGACACAGTGTCTCACACCTGTCATATCAGCACTTTGGGAGGCAGAGGCAAGAGAATTGCCTGAGCTCATGGGTTTGAGACCAGCCTAAGCAACATGGCGAGGTCTCATCTCTACAATAAGTAAAATTAGCCGGGCATGGTGGTGCGTGCCTGTAGTTCCAGCTAGTTGGAAGGCTGAGGTGGAAGGATCACCTGAGTCCAGCAGGTAGAGGCTGTGGTGGCCCTGAGCGTGCCACTGCACTCCAGTCTGGGCAACAGTGAAACTCTGACTTAAAAAGAAAAAAGTGTGGGGCGCTTCATTATATCTTTATAACTGGGCTCCACTTAGGCTTAGTCGAAAGCTTAAACTTGCTAATTCAATATAATTCAATCCCTTTGGGTTTAAAACAACTCACTTTTCTCTAATTGCTCTGCTCATTTGGCATTCTCCCTCTACCTCTTTTTCTTTCCTTCTCCCTAGTGGAGACCTGAGGTTTCCCCACACTAGGAGAGGGATGCCTGTGCAAGGGCTGCCTTGGGCTTGGCGGTATGCTGTGTCCACCCAGCTCCCTTGCTGATGCCTTCAACTCTACCTTGGCTTGCAGTCAGTTGGTTCACCAACATTGCCTCCTCTTTGTCTTTTCGGGAACGTGTCAAAGCCTACCCTTTGTCCTTTCTCACTGAGTCATGGCTCTGATTCAGGCTGGACTTGAAGTTTCTCCAGGGCTATTTCTCATTTCCTCAAGGCACAGCTGGGAAGAGTACACAAAAAGCCTCTGTTCTGGAGCCCCCCAAGACTCATCAGAAAGTTCCATCAGCTCCCAACATTGGAACTCAGTCTAAAGAAGTGTCCGTGACGGGCTCCGTTCACCAATCATGCATCTCAGCTCCCATCCTGTTTACATCTTCCCTTTCAGTCACTGGTTGAATTCTTATCTCCTTTTGGGAAGGGAAACAGCTTTGATATCATCGTGCACCTCTCTCCCCAGAGTGACATCAACGGCTTTCTCTGAGGCCTCCAGACTCTCAAAACACAAACAAGGCACTTCAGATTCTTGACATGTAGGAGACTAGCATGGACTGCTGGCTTCCGCCTCCAAACCTATCCCTGGAGGGGCCAGAAAAGGAGGGGCATGTAGGGAGCTGGGGAACAGTAAATATGTAAAGGAAAAATTTGAATGAGACCCTCACAGGAATTTCTAAGGGGAATGCAGGCTGGAATGTGGGGGGTAAGGACAGAGAGCCTGTTCAGATGCAGGCAGCTAAAAAACAGCTAACCCCTAAATGTTTTTCCTCTTCCTCCATTCCTTAAGGCACAAGGAACAAGGAAGTGCAACTTTGTTACAGCATCTGTGGTGTAGAAGATGTAAGTTACTGTTTCTGAGGGGCCCGGTTGCCTAGGGAAGAGGTAAAAATTCCAATCTGTGGCACCGTGGACTCTGAGGCCTAGGACCCATTTCTTTGCCCCCTAAACCTACCAGAAGGGCACAAGGTAAGGCCCTGGCATCAACCCACCTCCAGGTGCATGGTCCTAATGAAGGCAGCAATGACAGTGACTGCATATGTCTACTTATATTCATTCTCATTTTTTTTCTAAGTTGAAAAACAATATTCATTTGTTAGCTGAATACATGATTACCCGGAAGAAAAAATACATTTCCTAGTCTCCTTTACAGTTAAATGTGTCCATATGACCAAGAATATTTTTATTTTATTTTTATTATTTTATTTATTTATTTTATTTATTATTTATTTATTTGAGTCAGAGTCTCACTCTGGCTGGAGTGCAGTCTCACCTAGGCTGGAGTGCAGTGGCATGCTCACAGCTACTGTAGGCTCGACCTGCCGGACTCAGGCAATCCTTAGGCCTCAGCCTTCCAAGTAACTGGAACTACAGGCACGCACCACCACGCCTGGCTAATTTTTTGATTTGTTGTAGAGGTGAGGTCTCGCCAAGTTGCCCAGGCTGGTCTCGAACTCCTGGGCTGAGACAATCCTTTCACCTCCGCCTCCCAAAGTGCTGGGATTACAGGCATGAGCTACCATGCTGGCAGACCAAGAATATTTTTAATAACTATATGCTGATACATTTGAAATCAATAAAAGTGAGTATCTGAAAAAATATAAAAGTATTGTCACAAAAGTAAACTTAAGCAGGCCATTAACTATTGAAGAAATTAAAATAATCAGAGCACTCTCCTAATTATTCTGAAAGCTTTATAGTTTTAAACAGTTTTATAGTTGAGTTCCACTAAACTTTCAGAGGTGAAATAATATTTTTTAAAAGCAAGTTGTTTCAAAAAAAAAAATAGGAGAAAAAAGTGCCCAACTTCTTTCATAAGGCTAGCTTAACCTTGTTTCCAAAATTGAAGAAGTAAAGGAAAAGCAAAAGAAGTTATAGGCCCATTTTCACTTATTAACATAGATGTAAAAATCACAAGTATTAATCAAACACAATAGTATATTAAAATACAATATGAGATTGGGTGTGGTGGCTCACACCTGTAATCCCAGCACTTTGAGAAGCATGAGGCAGGAGGATTGCTTGAGCTCAGGTGTTCCAGACCAGCCTAGGCAACATAAGGAGATCTTGTTGTACAGCAACAGCAAATTTTTTTTTTAAATAAAAACATAGCCAGGTGTGATGGTGCATACCTGAAGTCCCAGTTACTCAGGTGGCTGAGGCAAAGGATTGCCTGAGCCCAAGAGGTCGAGGCTGTGGTGAGTCATGATCTTGCTGCTGTACTTTAGCCTGGGCGACAGAGCAAGACCTTCACTCAAAACAAAACAAAATAAAACCAAAACAAAACCAACCCTCTCCCCCCAAAAAAACACAAAAAACAAAAACAGTGTAATGTAGGTGCGGAGATAGACAAATGGAACAGAGAGGAAAATTAGAGTCCAGCAACAGGCCCATGTATATGAGAAAACAGGCTAAAGAAATGAAAGAGATGGCAATGCAGATCCAGTCAGAGAAGGTAGACTATTGATAAATGGTTCTGAGGAAAATGGTGAACGGTAAGGAGAAAAGATAGAGCTGGAACTCCATATCTCAACATACACAAATATGGACCCCAGATGAATCAGGAATCGATGTCCAAAGTTAACCTTTCAATTATCAGGAGGAAAATTTAAAAGAATTTATGTCAGGGTATGAAAGTATATTTTAAAAAAGAAAAAGGAAGTCCAAAACATACAAACTAGATTTTAAAAAAAATTCTGTCTTACAAAAGACAGCATGTGGAATATGATAGACCATGATAAGCCTAGAAGAAGGTATTTACAGCATCGGTGATGAACAAAGGATTAGTATTTAATGTGTGCAGGATTCCTGAAAAGAAAAAGAACACAATATGAAAGTGGCAATAGATATGAACAGGCAATTCTTGGAGGCATAGAAGCTTAAACTCAAGAGTAATTGCAGGGCACACATCATAAAAAAGTGTACCTGATCTCAAACCAGGTGAAGTAGGGACCAAAGTCAGGCCCAAACATTACCTGTGCAATGACCGTTTGTATACCTAATCCTGAATTGTACCACATCTTAAAAAAAAAAAAAAGGCCAGGTTCAGCCTGTGGCTCAGCCTGTAATTCCAGCACTTTGGGAGACTGAGATGAGTGGATTGCCTGAGCCCGCGGGTTCAAGATCAGCCCGGGCAACTTGGTGAGACCTCGTCTCTACAATAAAATAAAAAATAGCCAGGTGTGGTAGCACACATCTGTAGTTCTGGCTACTAGGAAGACTGAGGCGAAAGATCGCCGGAGCACAGCAGGTTGGTGCTGGGGTGGCCATGAGCCTGGCCTGCGTGCCACTGCACTTCATCCTGGGTGAAGGAGTGAGACTCCAACTCAAAATAAATAAATAAATAAAAGAGTAATTGCTATGGTTTGGAAGTGTTCCCTTCAAAATTCAGGTGTTGAATGGCCAATGGGATGGTATTAAGAAGTGGGGCATTTAAGAGGTGATTAGATTATGAGGGCTCCTCTCTTCATAAATGAGATTATGTGCCCTTATAGAAAGGCCTGATGGACTCATCCTTCCATGGAAGCTGAGAGCAACCCCCTCTGGACAACCAAACTTTCTGGCACCTTGATCTTGGAGTTCCCAACCTCCAGACATGGAGAAAATAAATTTTGGTTCTTTATACATTACTCAGTCTTGTGTATTCTGTGGTAGCAGCACAGTTGGTCTAAGGCAGAAAGCCAGGAAATGCAAATAAAAACCACAGTGAGGTAGCATTTTACATCTACCATATTGGTAAAAAGGTCTGACAATCCTTGGGGTGGGGACATATGAATCAATACTGCTGGGGCAGGGATCAGGGAGTGTAAATTTAAATAACCACTAAGAACAATGTGGTAACATTTTGTAAAGTTGATAATGCATATTTCCCAGAACACTGAAGTTTTACTTCAAAGTGTATGACCCAGAAACTCTTGGACATCTTTGTTTCTTTACCTGATGATGAGGATCACACAGTGTGATAAGAGAAGATTTTTGTGAGGATCATATGACTTCATCCTGTAAAATACCCAGAACAGTGTCAAGCACACAATACAATCTATTAACAGCAGCAGCAATAGTAGAAGTAACAGTATACAAAGGTGAACTAAAAAAGATGGAATTTATTTATAAAAAACCATGTCTTTATTCTTACATGTTTAAACTTCAGTTACCTTCAAAGTCCTTTCCATCTGAGGCAATATGCCTATCGAGACACTTTTTCCACTGTTCAAAACAGTTTTTGAACTTGTCCATTTTGATGCCTCTTAGTGCTTCTGCCGTTTTGTTTTGTTTTGTTTTGTTTTGTTTTGTTTCACCTCTTCCACATCGGCAAAACGTTTTCCTTTGAGGACTTTTTTCATCCAGGGAAGCAAACAAACAAAAAGGTCTCTTGGAGTGAGATCAGGTGAGTAGGGAGGGTGGGCATGGGGGTCATACCATTTTTGGTCAAAAGCTGAGGAACACTCAGTGTAGTGTGGGCAGGTGCACTCAAAAATCACCATCATGAAATGAGCATACACCCTGAAAGAATCTCCAAAAAAAAATTCGCTGAACCCGAACACAACCCCAACAACGCTAGCTGGTACACTGATGCCACTGCCAATGGGTTCCTAGAACATCCAGCAGGGAAAGCCTGTCCTATAAGGGGACTGCCCTCCACAAATTAATTCCAGGGTTTTTTTGGGAGGGTTCCCCTTCGTACAACAGTACAATGAATGTATCAACATGGGTGAACTGCACAAAAATGTGAAGGAGTCAAAAAATGCAGGAGAATATGCACAGTATAACACTATTTGTGTAAAGTTTAAAACCATCAAATCAACACTATGTAACATCTACAGAAACATACACATGTGATGGAATTGTAGAAACATAGGAACGACGAACAATTTCTGAATGGCAATTTCTTGTGAAGATGAAGAAAGGGAAATGAGATCTAAGAGGGATAGTGAGAACTTCAGAAGTATGTATGAAAATTTATTTTAAGATACGTTTTAATTCTATTTGCCATCTGTATTATTGTATGCCTAAAAAATAATTTTTAAAAGTGTTACTTTGGCTGAAAGCATACTTAATGTTTCTCATCTGCCCCTTATCCATGCCCCCATTAAACACCTGAAAAATGACTAATGTAAGTCTAGGAAGCCTTCGAATGCCCAAAGCAAGCAAACAATCTCATTTCAAAACTACTTGGGAAAAAATGTCCATTTTGTTCTTTTTTGGCACAGAATAAGTTTTCTTGAGAAGTGGCACTGTGCTGTTATGTTTCTTCATTGTCTAATATAGGATGGGAATTAAAAATATATTCACCAATTAGTTGGTGATTCATTTCTCTGGAATATGAAAATGCAATTTTCATGAAATAATTTAAGGAGAGTGACTAACCTTCCCAAATGAACTCATAAAATCTTATTTACCCATGTTGTTGCTTAAATTGAAGACAACTGTAACAAACGCAGGAAAACATGGATTATTTCCTTCTTTTCTTCTTCCCTCCCTCCCTCTCTCTTTCTTTTTTCTTCTTTTTATTTTTTCTCCTCAGTACTATTATGATAACATCCACCTCAATGCAGGCATGCTTTCTCTTTTTTCGGAAATACTTTTTTTTTTCTTTTTGAGTTGGAGTCTCTCTCCATCACCCAGGCTAGAGTGCAGTGGCACGCTCCCAGCCACCCCAGCATCAACCTGCTGGGCTCCGTTGATCCTTCTGCCTTAGCCTATCAAGTATCCAGAACTATAGGAGTGTGCTACTACACCTGGTTAATTTTTGATTTATTGTAGAGACAAGGTCTCACCCTATTGCCCAAGCTGGTCTTGAACCTGTGGGCTCAGGCAATCCTCTCTCCTTGGCCTTCCAAAGTGCTGGGATTACAGCATGCCCAGCCTGTAGGCATACTTTCATTGCAAAAGGAAAATTCTCAGTTAGCTGGTGTTTTAAATTTCCCTCTCTTTCATAGTATTTATAACTCCATCTATTTGCAACTATACAACTCACCTTAATTCCAAATATGCCAGAATTACATTTTTCTAAAAACAGATTTTTCTCTGTGATGGAAATTCTTAATTGAAAGCCAGCCCTTCCAACTGATCTGTGGACCCACCTGGTTCCCACTCATGCTCAGGGTCAGAAAAAGTCTAGCAGGAGAAAGATGGGCACCCCTACCTGGGTTGATGAAAGGCAGAGTTTGGGGAGAATTGGGCAGAAGTGGCAGGCTGTGCAACCAGGGAGGAAAACAGGATTTCTGCCGAAAGATCCAGGTGGAAGTCAGGAAAATGACAGGCTCTAAGGGTGAAGTAGCACAGGCCAAAGTCAAGAATGAACGGAGTTGCAGACTCAGAAGCAGGAAGAAGTTAAGTTGTTCAGAATCAAGGCTGTTGACAATGAATTTGGGCTGGAGTTTCTGCTTCGATGGTAATCACGTGGCTGAGCTGAGTGAAAGGGCTTGAAGGAATTATAGAGAGGAAGTCTGGGAGGAATTTGCTTTCAAAGAACAAAATCCCTTGTCTTTCTAAATGGAAACTGAAATCCATTTCTTCTCCCCTTTTCTTCCTTTTTCATTTTCATTTTTCCCCTCCTTTTTTTCTCCTCCTTCCTTTATTTGAAAAAATATATATATTCCATCATCCAGAATGAACAAATGTTAATATTTGATATTTGTTTCAAGTGTTTTTAATAAAAATATAAAGTATTCCCAATAAAATTGTACATCTTCTCAATCCCATTTTCTTTCCTCCAGAAATCATGAATTTCATGTCGATTCTTCAAGTTCACACTTTTGGGGGGTAATTTTACTGCACATCAATTATTAAAGAAAAAATATTCAATATTACTTATTAAAGCATGGGGAGGAGAATTTATTCAGGACCATCATGACAAGTACAGAAACCACGACCATGGGATTTTTTGCAGTGGGGTGGAGCGATTGGGCTCAATTTCGAATACAGTGTGGATAAGTGGGTTTATAGTCAATGAGCAAGGTGGGTGGGTGGGGGTCAGTGGATGGAAAATTACCGGGAGGAAACAAGGCCGAGAGAGATTCTGGCTAAACCAACTTGACAGAATTCTTGCTGAAGACAGGCCTGAGTAATCATGCATCATCTGTGGTGGTGGAAGATGAAGAACTCCGTCGGACATGGAGGGTGATCCTGTATCTAGGGTGGGTATTCTTGCTCAACTGACTCAGCAGGGTTCTTCGCTAAAACTGGGTTTTATTTAAAAATTACACAGGTGGATCGATGAGAAGGTGTGGAAACCTGACTAAAGTTTGGCCAAGCAAAGAATCTTTGTCACCATAAACACTATAATGTACTATTTTGTGTGTTTTCAAAGTAGATGTAAATATGTTATACCTGAAATATTGTTGGACGGTGCTTTTGACACTGAATATATTTTTAGCTCTAGCCGTGTTGATACATATTGACACAATTTTTTTTAACTACTGTGTAGTATTTCACCATGTCATGTACTATATTTTGTGCTCTCTTCATGACGTGTACTACATGTTTTCTGCTTTTTTGCCGTTATAAGCAATGTTGTAATAAACATCTTGAAATTCATTCCTCCTCTAGCAATGAAACAGCTGCTCCCAGAGCACAAAATAATAAGAAACTATAATACTGATCTTTTTGTGCAGTCTGTGATAAGGGACTGAAATGCATCCAAAATTTAATTGTGTAAGAGTTCAATTTGCCCAGGTGCCATCAGTTTGCTCATCTTAGGTAAGATCGCTTATCTGAGTGGAATTCTCTAGTATGTAAGAGTGTGGCTTTGAGAGCCAAACTGCTTGGGTTCAAATTTTAACCTCTGACTAACCAAGGCCCACTGGTCAGTTGGAGAATTCTTTCCCCTTCTTTTTTTTTTTTTTTTTTTTGAGTTGGAGTCTCACTCTGTTGCCCAGACTGGAGTGCAGTGGCCGCTCCCGGCCACCGCAGCCTCTACCTGCTGGGCTCCGGCGATCCTTCCGCCTCAGCCTTCCAAGTAGCCGGAATTACAGGCATGCGCTACCACCCCGGGCTGATTTTTTGATTTATTGTAGAGATGAGGTCTCGCTGCCCAGGCGGGTCTTGAGCCCGCGGGCTCAGGCAATTCACTCACCTCAGCCTCCCAAAGGCGCGGGATTACAGGCTGAGCCACTGAGCCCGGTTTTTCCCCTTCTTGAAGTGAACTCAGGTCAGTCTTTGTTGCCTACCAGCACCTTTGAACATCTTTCCAGTGTTTGGGTAAGGGAGTCCCATCTGAGTGCCTGATTCGACAGAGAATGATGGCATGTATGTACTTGTTCCCATCAGAGAGCAGACAGGGGCCACACTGGGGCCTAGTCTTGGCCTGACCATATGGAAAGGAGTGGGCAGGAGGAGATACATAGATGTCCTTATATGTAGGAACAGATCCTAACTAAGGATTCCAGCAAAGAGGAAAGAGGATTTGGGAGAAAGCAAGCCATAGCCTCAGGCTTTCAAACTCTGCAACGCTATCCTAACCGGAAAGCTTGGTGGAAGCAGTACCTTGACAATCGACCAAGCCAGATCAATACTCATAAGCACCCTGGCATGCAAATGAAAAGAGAGAGGCATTGGGAGAAGAGAAGCTTTGCGAGCTTCCCTTTCCCAGGCCAAGTGCCTATAGAAGTGTTGCTACTGGGTGTTCCCAGCTTCAACTCAAGCCAAGACACCTGTTACTATGGTAGAGGCAAATCTTTCACCCCAGAATAGCCCAAAATGTGCAGGACAGAGGAATGACACCTGCTTGTAACTACATTGAGAGAAAAGATAAAGAACCTCAGAAGTTTGTGCTTTAGTGAAACTATATATCTAAGGGGGATGGCAAGTTGAAATCAGTTATTCTGTGCTCCTATCCAAACGTTAATCAAACAACTAGCTAGCACATGTTAAGCATAATCACATATATAAATTGCTCATCCCAAAATCACACCAAAAGAAATTCAAATAAATCTTAAAACATATTTTAAACATCATCCCTTTGTTTCATACCAGGCTTGTGTTTTAAAGACTTGGAATGTTTCTGCTAGCCAGATTTCTCAGGTTCCCTAACATTTAAACCACAAGATTCAAAATCCTAACTTATAACCTGGTAGTAATTTATATTCGTTCTAGTTCTGTGGCTAGAATAACTGAGGTTTCACAATGTAGGGATCTAAAATGATGTATGTTCTTGACTATTACAGGACTATTTAAATGTTTCAAAGATAACCACACAGAAAACCTTCTGTTTATCCAACATTTACCAATATCAATGCCCTTGCTCTTTAAAATGTCAGCACTTACCTTTTGTTTTTCTACTGCTTCCCAAGGCCAGAAGTCTACAAAATCTCCTCTTCTAATGCCTGTTATCTTTATACAACTTTGTTGAAGCCCAAACAGCCTTGTTGTTTTTTGCTTTCCTATATTAACTGAAGACTTCTTATACTGGATGAATATCCCTTAACTCAGCCAATTATGGCCCAGTTGAGTCTTGCCAGGGGGCAGCTGAGCCAGACTAGAATTGTCCAAAAGAAAGAATGTGGTAACCGACAGTCAGCATTTTACCCATTGTCTCTTCCCCACCCAAAAAATGTGTTTGGGGAAATATTAGTGTCACACGATTCTTCAGGGAAAAGAATTATATGGTCAATTCAGTTTGTGCAAAACTGTGTGTTGTTTACCCATCTCAGAGACTTATAATGCATATTGGTCATTAAAGGCTCTGAGAAATCCCCTAGCAAAAAAAACCTTGCTTAGTTTTCTCAAACCCCAAATTACTCATTTTATTTGACCACGAAGGCATTTTCTCAAGTAATCCTAATTTCACAAACATTTATGAAAATTGGGCTCCACGAAAATCATTTGGAGAGATGCTGACAAGGATTTGGCATAGGAAATCCAAGACATTAAGAGAGGCACAAGGCTAGAAAGGGTCAAAGTTCATGGAGGCTTTAAAAAGAAGATGGGAGAAATTTGAGCCTATTTATGGGCTGGGGCAAGGAGCCTAGAGAGGTGGAGAGACTGAGGTCACAGGAAGGAAATGGACAGTGGAGTCAAGCAAGGACTCATTCCCAGCAGCCAAGTGAGATAGTTACTTTTACTGCACATGATTTACAGATAAGAAAACAGAGGCTCCGAGAGGTTAAGCTGCCCAAGCTCACACTGCTGGTCAGTGGCAGAGCTGGAGTTCAGAGTCGGGGGTGATTGCGTGGCCTGTGTTCTTGCCCTGGTGTTCTTGTTCTGGTGATTTGGAAAGGTAAATATCTTTCCAGAATGTCATCTTCTTTCCATCCCCCCACTGGAGCAGGAGTAGGCATGAGTCAAGGTTTTGGATGTGTTGAATTCTGAGGATCACCTGGAACAAGTTCACTTCTGCTCTCCGTATCATTGCACTTATCTCCTCCTCTGCCCTGAATAATCTCAGATCTCTATTTTCCAATACCTCTCTTTGGCTCTAGCCCTTTCCTGCACAGGGAACTCATCACAATTATCCTATGTACACACATACATGCACACACATATACATTGTATATACATATAAGATACATGTATCTTATGTACATACATATATCTTATTGTGTATATGAGATTCACATGCTGTGTGTCCTTTTAATGTGCATACATATAGAAACATAAATATGTTGTTAATCTGTGACGTACATATTTGCAAAGTTCCCCTGACCCATTCCATGTCCCCTACCTGCAAGTCGTAATTCTTGTCATAAATTTATGGTCAGTTACAGAAGACATAATATAGTGGTTGTAAGTTGAAGATAATGACTTTGGGTGGGGCTTCTGAACTCTTAACTGAAATTTTTGTTATCTTGCTGCTACTTTAAATTCTATTCTTTATAGTGTGAAGCTTTAGTAAAATTTTATTAGCTTCTGGGAGGGGTTAATTAGAAAGGTAGACAAAGGAGAACTAGTCAATAGATTTTATTTAGATTTTTTCAGAAGTCTTTTGACAAATTTCCCAAACCAATACAGTATTTAAATGATAATGATAAATTGATGGAAATATTTTGTTGCAAATAGAATACTGGATTAAAAGTAAACTCCAGCAGGTCATGGACTTTTTGTGTTTGTGTGTGATTTCTCTCTTGCAGGTTTTGCTGCTGTCTTCTTTTTTTAATTTTAAAAATGTGGCGTATACTTCAGGATACAAGGTATCCTGAAGTATAGGTATACAAGTGGTCATTGTGCAGATAAAGTTTGGGCCTTCTTTTCTACCCATTTCGCCTGGTTTGAGATCAGGTACCCTTACTGATGTTATTTGCCGCCCCCTCCCCTGGCACTGTCCCGTTACTGCCAATCTCTTTCTTATAGAATTATGGTAAATGTTCAGGGCCCACTTATGAGTGAGAACATGTGATACTCAGTTCTTTGTTTCGGTGATAGATCACTGAGCATTATAGACTCTAAATCCATCCAAATTGCTGTGAAGTCCATATGTTTGTCCTTCTTTATGACTGTGTAATATTCCATTGTGTATATATACCACATTTTAAAATTCAGTTCAGTTTCAATGGGCAACACAGTTGGCTCCATGTTTTTGCTATTGTGAATAACGCTACAATAAACATGCATGTGCAGGGATCTTTTCTGTAGAATGATATAAGTTTCTCTGGGCATATTCCCAGTAGGGAGTTGGCTGGGTCATATGAAAGGTCAATTTCTAGCTCTTTTAGAAATTGCCACACTGTTTTCCATAGAGGTTGAACTAGTTTGTATTCCTACTAGCAGTGTAGAAGCATTCCCTTTTCTCTTCATCCCCTCCAGCATCTGTTGTTTTAATAATAATGACCATTCTTACTTGGGTTAGGTGGTATCTCATGTGGTTTTGATTTCCATTTCTTTGATGATTAGTGAGGCTGCCCATTGGTTGGTCATATGTCTTCTTTTGAGAAGTATCTATTCATGTCTTTTGCCCACTTTTTAATGGGGCTATTTGCTTTTTTCCTTTAGGCATGTTTGAGTTCCTTGTAGATTCTGAATGTTAGGCCTTTGTCAGATATATAGTTGACAAATATTTTCTTCCCATTCTGTGGGCTGTCTCTCTGCTCTCTTGACGGTTTCCCTTGCATTGCAGAAGCTTTTCAGTTTAATGGAGCTGGTAGCAATCTTACTGAAAGAATCCCAGGCAATTGAGAAACATGGAACTCTCCCAAAATCATTTTATGAAGCTAACATCACACTGATACCCAAATCGGGTAAAGATCCAGCAAAAAAAAAAAAAAAAAAAAAAGAGAGAGAGAGACCTACAGGACAATATCCTGATAAACATAGATGCAAAAATTCTCAACAAGATTCTAGCAAATCGGATCCAACAACGCATCTCAAAAATCAACCACTATGACCAAGTAGTCTTCATCCTTAGGATGCAGGGCTGGTTCAACATCCACAAGACCATGAATGCAATTAAATACAGTAACAGATGTAAAAACAAGAACCACATCATTATATCATTAGATGCAGAAAAAGTTTTTGATAAAATCCAGCATCCCTTCTTGATAAAAACCCTTGAATATCTAGGCATAGAAGGAACATACCTCAAAATAGTAAGCACCATCTACAGTAAACCCACAGCCAGGAAGTGGCTAAACGGAGAGAAACTGGAAGCATTTCCTTGAGAACTGGAACAAGACAAGGCTGCCCACTCTTATTCCTCCTGTTCAACATAGTATTGTAAGTCCTAGCTAGAGCAATCAGACAAGAGGAGGAAAGCAAGGGTATCCAAATAGGAAAAGAGGAAGTTATCTCTCTTAGCTGATGATATGATCCTATACCTCGAAAATCCAAGAGAATTTGTCGCATACCTCCTTGCACTGATAAAGGACTTTGGCTTAGTCTCAGGGTATAAAAGAAATGTGCAAAAGACAGCTGCAGTTTTACACACCAACAACAGACAGGCAGAGATCCAAATAAAAAGCACAATCTCATTCACACTAGTTACCCCAAAAGGACATTTTTGACAGAGATAACTATAAACACTTTAATAACATCTGTTTAGGCACCCCCTGGGGTCCCCTCCCACTATGGGAGCTTTTCTGTCCTCTCAACAAACCCTGCTTTCTCTAATAATAATAATAATAATAATAATAATAATAATAATAATGTTTCCCGAGTCACATTTGTGTTTTCAAATTTTTTTTTTAGAAATGAAAAGCGTTCCAGCTGGCGCCTACAAGTTGGTGCAGCTCCGGCTCGGCGAGAGCGCCTGGAACCTGGAGAACCGCTTCCGCGGCTGGTACGACGCCGACCTGCGCCCGGCGGGCCGCGGGGAGGCGAAGCGCGGCGGGCAGGCGCGGCGAGACTCTCGCTTTGCCTTCGACGTCTGCTTCACCTCGCTGCAGAAGCGAGCCATCCGCACGCTCTGGGCGCTGCTGGACGCCACCGACCGGATGTGGCTGCCCGTCGTGAGGACGTGGCGCCTGCGTGAGCGCCACTCTGGGGGGCTGACGGGCCTCCCCAAGACCGCCGCCAAGGACGGGGAGCCCCAGGTGAAGATCTGGAGGCGTTCCTACGCGGCGCCCGACCACCCCTTCTACGGCGCCATCGGCGGATCGCAGGTACGCGGACCTCACCGAAGACCGGCGCCCCTCCGGCGAGAGTCTGAAGCACACCGTGGCCAGAGCGCTGCCCTTTGGGAATGAGGAAACCGTTCCCCAGATCAAGGAGGGCGAGCGGGTGCTGATCGCGGCCCACGGCAACAGCCTCCGGAGCATCCTCAAGCACCCGGAAGGTCTCTCTGAAGAGGCGATCATGGAGCTGAACCTGCCGGCCGGGATCCCATCGTCGACGAGTTGGACAGGAAATTGAAGCCCATCAAGCCCATGCAGGTCCTGGGGGACGAGGAGACCGTGCGCAAAGCCACGGAAGCTGAGGCCGCCCGGGGCGAGGCCAAGAAGTGAGGGCCCGCAGGCGACGACCGCCCTGACACCTCCCTCCCCTCTCCCCCCCACCCCGTCCCATCCCACTGACCACGTCTGTCGCGTCCTGAGCCGTAGCTGCAGACGGGACCGGTGGCTTCCACTGTCCCGTTAGCCGTTGGCCTCCTGCACCCACTCCCTTCATGCGGTCTAGTTGGAACCACACCTCCGGGACCTGGCTCTCGGTCCTGGCCGAGGGAAGGCTGCTCCTGGCCACGCATTGCACGGTAGCCCCTGTCTCCTGGGGACCTGCCTGAGTCGGGGACAGGGAGGAGCCATGCCGAGGCGTGGCCAGTGAGCAGAAGCGAGAGAGCCTCTGCTCCCAGGAGCCAGGCCTGTCCTCTGCTCAGGGCACCGGTTGGGGCTGCAGTCATTCCGGTGCAGAAGAGTGCCACCTGCACGGCGGTTCAGAAGCAACCCTTTCCTCCCTGGCCCCAGAGGCGCAGGCTCCAGAAGGTTGAAATCAATACTGAAGCAAGTCTATGTGTTGCATTTACTTTTACAAAACATACGTTTAAATAATACAAAGCAAAAACCCTTCTGGGGCTTCTAGTGGCGATTGGAATAGTCCCACATGTGGTCCCAGACCAAGCCATTCCTTGCACACACGGGTCCAGCTCCTTGGCCCTGAGGGGTCAAGCCGCCCGCTGTGTGTTCTGTCCTTCCTCGGCGGTGAGAGGCCTCATCACGTCCAGGTGTGTCTGTCACTGACTGGCTTCTGAATCATGTTCTAGCTGTTTGCCCTGCCTCGGGCCGTGTTCATTCTGAGCATAACTGTACTATGTCTTTACAGATCAGTATAATAAAGGAGTGATGTGCAATTAAAAAAAAAGAAATAAAAAGTGTTATTTCCAGAATCTGTCTACAAGCATTAATTGAAAGTGGGGGTACTTTCAATGCACGAGAGATCTGGGAATTGACCTTTCCTTTGATGTCTCATTCTGTACAGAGCAAAGTGTGTGGTTACAATTGTCAATAGTGAGGAAATTCACACACCACCTTGATCCATTGTTACCAGAGCTTAGGATTTTATTGTCTGCTTTCTTTTCCGTTAGTCTCCTTTTCCCCTATTTGTGTGTTTAGGATTTTCTGAAATGAGTTTTTAAAGAGTTGAAAAAATTTTAAAATAAATGTGTATCATTTTCCATAAGAGAATTTAGGAGTGAGCTTAAAGATTTTCATTCTCCTTTGTTACCATCAATTTACATTAACTAGCAGAGTTGTATTGGTTTCTCTTGGCAATATTCAAATATTAATTATATAGATAAAAGTACAGTCAGTGAGATGCTCAATTAGCAGAGTGGTCTTCACCAAACAGAAACGTTTTTCACATACTAATAAGATTTTGATTCAAATTAACATACAAGATCATAAATATGAAAGAATAACTTGGTTTTCTGGTCAGTGTCCAAAACAGAACTATCTTGCTGGTGGGTGTATTCCTACATGAAATAAAGTGTAATCATGGACACTAACTGGACATTTGCAATTAGAGTGTTCTGACCACTTTATGAGGGAAGACTGCATCATCTTTCCTTTGGGGGGAAAAACCTATGGTCTAGCTGAAAATATAGAAATAGCACACACACACACACACACACACACAAATATGCAAGGCAGAATACAATTCAGTGCTAACTCTGTGGAATATAGAGAATTGTCCTGATGTAAAATTTTGCTTGTGATATCTTCCAACTTCTTATTTCGATGTTCCTCTCTTGCTTCCAGGGTCTTCCTTTCCAATCTCCCAGTGCACACTCTTCTTCCTATCACATCTGACCTCAAGTATCTATTTATTGAATCCAATATGCTGTAAGTTGTAAATATATCTTTTTTGTTGTTGAGCAAACAGGATATATTGAGAGGACAGAAAATCTCCCACAGCGGGAGGGGACCCAAGGGGGCTGCCCTATCATAATTTTTTGTACTGTTAAGAAAAAATGCCAATTAGATTATATCACAATGATTTCTTATCTTTTAACATTTTAAAATAACTTAGAATTAGACCGATTTTTAAATACATGCTTGTGCATACACAAAAGGAAAAATATTAGTGACTTAAATTGGTTAAATCAGGAAGCTTTCCCCAAGCCTTCACATTCAGAGTCTGACTCTTTGGAATCTTTTTCACTTCCCAGATGTTGTTGTTTTACTGCACATTATCAGCCAGTATCAAGAGCACTGGTAATGCACCACTTCTTAAAACAGTGCTCCACTACTTCTTCCAGAATTTCTTTAAAGACACTGACATATACTTGCAAGTTTGGAATTGCATGAGTAGATAATGAAGCCATATCATGAGAGCCACAATCAGAGATTATGAAATAACATGCTATTTTCAGAGACTGAATCTTAGGAACTGATGAAAAATATTTAAGGAGGAAAGTAATGTTGTTAAACTAATTTGTATTGAGTTATAAATGACTGAACTAGATTTAATTTTAAGTCAGCACACTTCCCATTTTTCAATTTTAAGCCAATATACCTATATACTTATTGAGCATCTACTATACATTCTGTGCCACAGAGATTCAGGGAGTGAGAAATTTATACAAAGTTAAATAAAGAGGGTTAGATTTGAATTGGACCCTGCAGGATGGATGACATTACACATTTTAGGGGTGGAATGTGAGAAGTGGAAAGGAGAAAGTTGAAAAATTAACTTCTGTGATATGAGTGATTATTCAGTTGCAAATGAGGTATTTTATAAGAACCAGTCTTAAATCAGAAACACAATTTACACAAGAACAAATAAGACAAAAAACAGATGAACATGGAATCATTCATTGAAACCACCTACCCCTTAGCCAAAATGTCCACACTGAAATAAAGCTCTTAATTGCAGGAAATAGAATGAAAAAAAAAAGAAGAAGAACAGAAGGTATAGGATAAAATATTTGTGGTGATATATAAAAAGGAATACTATATTATCAAATTTTAAAATGGGATGCAAAATTACACACGTATGTTATTACAGCAGTAAACAAAAAATTGCCTTAGCAGAAGCTGCCGAAAGAACTTAGATAGAAATATGCATGATTCTCTCAGATTTTCTTTAATATTGTTCTTACATTCTAATTTTAATAATTGATTTGAAAGTACACATGAGGAAGAGTGAAATTATCAGGTTGACTAGAAAGAGAAGAATGATATTCAGCAGTAGATAAATCAAAAGACTAAGATTATACAAAGAGAAGAAACAGCTAATAAAATATTATTTAAATATGATTATAAACATATTTCTGCTCACATTAATGTGATATTCTAATAAGTTAGCAAAAAATCAGAAAAAAAGAAGCATGGGATAATAAAGATTGTAGCAGTTCAATGTCATATTTTAACATTTCATAACCAGTTTTTTCATATACAATCCAATGAACCATAATTTTTTAAGAGCCTAAAATTAGAAAGCTACAGTGGCCAATGACCCATGGATTGCCTAAAATATCTACATTTGGGTTTTTCTGACAAAAATTGTTTTTTAGAATTGAAAGTAGACTTCTCATATTATACATTACTGTGTCCAGTACTCTTATTTCTTTGTTTAAACCCAAGTTTCTATCTGGTATAATTTTCCTTCATCCTGAGCTTCTTTTTACATTTCCTGCAGTGCAGATCTGCTGATAAGAAAATTTCTCTATTTCACCTTCATTTTTGAAGGATATATTTGCTGGATATACAATTGCAGATTGGTGGAGGTCAAAAGATTCTCCCTTTTTCCTAATAACTTAAAGATGTCATTCTATTATCTTATAACTTGCATTCAAATTAGATTGAGGGACTTGCATTGGTTTTAATAACGAGTAAGTTGTTATTCTTGTCATAATTCCACTGTATATAATGTGTCTTTCTTTTTGTTTTAAAGACATTTTTTTTTCTTATAAATAGTTTTCAGCAAAGTAATTACAATATTCCTTGGTGTAATTCTCTTTGTGATTATCCTTCTTGGTGTTTGTTAAACTTCTTGGACCTGTGTATTGATATTTTCCACCTCTTTTTAAAATGTTAAGCATTATTTATGATACCTTTTTTCTGCCCCAGTCTGTCCTGGAATTTCAGTTACACATATATTAAACCACTTGATATTGTATTGGAGAACATTGAGTTCTTATTTATTTTTTTAAAAATTAGTAAACTTCATTTTTTAAGAACAGTTTTAGGCTTACAGAAAAATTTAGTAGAAAGGAAAGAAGCTTCCCACAAATCCCTTCTTCCTCTGCATACAGTTTAAACTATTTTTTAATTTATTTTTTAGTTGGAGTCTCACTCTGTCACCCAGACTGGAGTGCAATGGCCGCTCCCAGCCACTGCAGCCTTGACCTGCTGGGCTCCGGTGATCCTTCCGCCTCAGCCTTCCAAGTAGCTGGAACTACAGGCACGCACTACCACACCTGGCTAATTTTTTGATTTGTTGTAGAGATGAGGTCTCACTGCCCAGGCGGGTCTCGAACCCTCAGGCTCAGGCAATCCACTCACCTCGGCCTCCCAAAGTGCTGGGATTACAGGCTGAGCCACAGAGCCCGGCCCCAGTTTTAACTATTAACACCTTGCATCAGTGTGATACATTTGTTACAATCGATGAGTCAATGGCAACACATTATTTGATTTATTTTTAATTTTTATTTTTATTTTCATTTTAAAGATGTGAGGCACAATTCAGGATTAGGTATGCAAGTGGTCATTATATAGGTAAAATTTGAGCCTCCCTTTGGTCCCCACTTCACCTGGTTTGAGATCAGGTACTCTCTCTTACTGATGTTATGTGCCCCCCCCCCCGAGCAGTGTCCCACTACTGCCTATCCCTTTCTTATAGTATTATGGTAAATATTCAGGGTCAAAAAAAAAAAAAAAAAAAATTCAGGGTCCACTTATGAACATCTGCAAACCATAAATATAATTAAATACATCAACAAATGTAAAAACAAGAACCACATGATCTCATTAAATGCAGAAAAAGCTTTTTATAAAATCCAGCATCCCTTCTTGATAAAAACCCTTGAACATTTAGGCATACAAAGAACATACCTCAAAATAGTAAGCGCCATCTATGATAAACCCACAACCAGCAAATTGCTAAACAGACAGAAACTGGAAGCATTTCCCCTGAAAACACAGAACAAGACAAGGCTGCCCACTCTCACCCCTCCTGTTCAACATTGTGTTGGAAGTCCTAGCTAGAACAATTAGACAAGAGAAGAAAATCAGGGGCATCCAAATAGGAAAAGAGGAAGTCAAGTTGGAATCCCTCTTTGCTAACAATATGATCCTATACCTCGAAAATCCAAGAGAAACTGTCAAAAACCTTCTTGCACTAATAAAGGACTTTGGCAAAGTCTCAGGGTACAAAACAAATGTGCAAAAGACAGTCACATTCTGAAACACAACCAACAAACAGGCAGAGAAACAAATAAAAGGCACAATCCCATTAACAATAAACACACACACACACACACACACACACACACACACACACACACACACACACACACACACAATCCTCGGCATTTTCCTAACCAGAGAAGTGAAAGAAATATACAATGAAAACTACAAAACACTGCTCAAAGAAACCCAAGAAGACACAAATGGAAAAATATTCCATACTTATGGATAGGAAGAATAAACATTAAGATGTCCATCCTAACAAAGGCAGTCTACAAATTCAACGCAATACCTGTTAAATTACCAACATCATTCTTCTCAGGCCTGGAAATGACAATACAGAAATTCATATGGAAACATAAACAACCACAAATAGCCAAAGCAATCCTCAGCAAAAGATACAAAGCAGGAGGTATCACACTTCCAAACTTGAAACTTTACTATAAGGTTACAATGGTGGAAACAGCCTGGTTATTGGTACAAGAACAGGCATACAGAGTAATGGAATGGGATAGAGATTCTGGAAGCAAAACCACAATTTCTCAACCAACTAATCTTCGGCAATACATTATTTTAAACTAAACTTCATAGTTTACATTAGCATTCACTCTTTGTGTTGTTCAGCCTATGGGTTTTGACAAATATATACTATGTATCCAAATTACAGTGCCGTGCAGCATAATTTTATTGCCCACAAGTCCCCTGTGTTCCATCTATTCATTCCTCCCTCCCTCCTAATACCTGGCAATCAGTGGTCCTTTTACAATACCCATAGTTTTGCCTTTTCCAGAATGTCATATAGTTGGAATCATACTGTATGTAGTCTCTTTTGATTGTCTTCTTTTACTTAGCAATGTGCATTTAAGCTTTCTAGATGTCTTTTTTTGTGGCTTGCCAGTTCATTTCTTTTTATCATTAAATAATATTGCACTGTCTGGGTGTATCACAGTGTATCTACTTTTGAAGCACATCTTTGTAGTTTCTAAGTTTTGACACTTGTGGATAAAACTGCTATAAGAATTCATGAGTAGGTGTGTGTGTGTGTGTGTGTGTGTGTGTGTGTGTGTGTGTGTGTGTGTGTAACTCCTTTGGAGCACAATTACTAGGTAATATTATAAGAGTATGTTTAGTTTTATAAGAAATTTCTAAACATTCTTCCAAAGTAGCAATACAATTTGGCAGTAAATGAGTTCCTTTCTTTGTTCGTTCTTTTTCACAAGTTTTTCCCCCTGTATGTTCCAGTTTGGATAATTTCTATTTCCCTGTTTCAGGCCTTCTCATCTTTCCTTCTGAGTTAGCACCTATCATTGCTGCTAGCATAACCAGTGGCTTTTTAATTCCAAATATTATATGCTATAGCTTTACAATTTCCACTTGGTTATTCTTTAAATTTCCATTTCTTTATTGAGATTCCTCCAACTCTTCTCTCCTTATCATCATGGTCTCCTTTAAATTCTTGCACATATTTATTTTATTTATTTATTTATGTTGGAGTCTTACTCTGTTACCCAGGCTGGAGCACAGTATGCATGCTCACGGCAACCACAGCCTTGACCTGATGGGCTCAAGCAATCCTCTACCTCAGCCTTCTAAGAAATTGGAACTACAGGTGCCCACTACCACGCCTGGCTAATTTTTTGACTTATCGTAGAGACGAGGTCTCACCAAATTGCTCAGGCTGGTCTCAAACCCTGGGCTCAGGCAATCCTCTTGCCTCAGCCTCCCAAAGTGCTGGGATTATAGGCTTAAGCCACCACACCTGGTTCCTTGCACACATTTATAACAGGAGTTTTTAAGTTCTTGCCTTCAAATCTCATCATCTCTGTTGTTTCTGTGTCAGGTTTTATTGTCTGATTTTTTCCTTTTGGTTACGTGTCATATTTCTTTCTTCTTCACCTAACTGGAAGTTTTTAATTTTGTGCTGGATTGTGTACTACATTATTGAGTGTCTATATTTTATTATCTTTTTAAAAGAGGATGTTGAATTTTGTTCTGGTGATTGACTTGTGGTTTGACTTGATATTTTTGAAACTTGTTTTAAAACTTGGCTAGGGCTGATCAAATCTTTATTTTAGAGCCAGAATATCAATTTTCCCAAGGTGTGACTTTTCTAGGATATCAAATGAGTACTTGGGACCAATGAGGTCTTTCCCCTCTGACTGGTTAGAACTCCAATGCATCCCAGCCCTATGTAGCCCTAGGGACTCTGAAAGGAGTTTTCTGCCCAGCCTTGAGGACTCATACCCAGTGCATGCATAGCATAGGATTCAACAAAAGACCCCAAAGGACCTTTGTGCAGATTTCTGAATTATCTTCTCTCTGAAGCTCCCTCCTTTCTCAGAAAATTCCATTCACTTCAACAACTTTGAACTCCAAAATGTCTTCTCGGCTCAGTGAGACTGCCAGACTGTGCTTGGATTTCACTTCCTTGCATTGTGACTTTCAAAGTATCTCCTGTCAGAAAACTAGAGTGATAGTAGGACTTTCTTCATTTAGTTCCCTTGTCTCAGGATCACAATCCTGCACTGACTGCCTGTTGGCCAACATTTGAAAACAGTTGTTTTATATAGTTTGTACAGTTTTGTGGTTGTTCACCTCAGGTACCACTTAGTCTGTCATAGCAAAAAACAAACATTCGCTATAGGTTTTAAGTTTTTTAAAGACATTTTTATTCTGGAGAATTTAAGAGAAAAATGAACTCCTAGGCATCAATCATCCAGCTACAATAACTCGCAATTCATGATCCATCTTCTTTCATCTACACATCCATTCACACATCTGCCCAAATTCTGTTATATTTATTATTATTGTTTTTAATCGGAATCTCAGTCTGTTGCCCAGGTTGGAGTACAGTGGCTTGCTCATGTCTCACCACAGCCTTGAACTTTTGGGCTCAGGTGATCCTTCTGTCTCAGGCTCCTGGGTAGCTGGGGCTATACGCACATGCCACTGCATCCAACTAATTTTTTATTTATTTATTTTTTTGCAGGGACAGGTCTCACCATGTTGCCTAGGCTGGTTTTGAACACCTGGGCTAAAGCAATCTTCCCACCTCAGCCTCCCAAAGTGCTGGGATTACAAGTGTGAGCTACCACACCTGGCCTATTTTGAAGCATATATTCGAATCATGTCATTTCATCCACAAATATTTTAGTATTTATCACTAGTAGTTAGGATTTTTTTAATGTGGCCACAGTAAGATTATCATATGCTAAATTAATAATAATTCCTTAGCTTAAGGAGAATAACTCCTCAAGTAATTATTATAATCACATAAAGAATAAGTTCAGTGCCAAGCACAGTGGCTCATTCCTGTAATCCCAGTACTTTGGGAGGCAGAGGTAAGAGGACTGCCTGAACTCACCAGCCAGGGCAACATGGCGAGACCTTGTTTCTACAATAAATCAAAAAATTAGCTGGTCCATTGTGGTGCACTCCTATAGTTTCAGTTACTTGGAAGGGTGAAGCGGAAGGATCGCATGAGCCCAGGAGGTTGAGGGTGCGGTAGCTGCGAGCGTGCCACTGCACCCCAACCTGGGCAACAGAGTGACACTCCAATTAAAAAAAAAAAAGTGTTCGAATTCCAAATTCCCAAGGGTTTCATGAATGCCATAATTTGCACAGCTTGTTTGAATCAGGATACATATTGTATTAAGCACAATAAAAATGGGAGAAATCCAAAGAGAGTTAAATCACACAAGGCCAAGGAGGCACAAGTTTCAAGAAGGAGGGATTGGATTATTCAACCATGACAAAGGCTGCAGAGAGGTCAGATGAGAAGAGGCCTGAAATGTGTCTGCTGTACTTAACAAGAAACGTCTTAATTAATTGCGAGGAGGAGGAGGAGGAGGAGGAGGAGGAGGAGGAGGAGACTTAGATGGTGCACTTAGGTGGATATGTGCTTTTCTCTGAGTGATGGCGATTAGAAGTTGTTTCCTGTAAAGGGGCAGGGAAGGGTAATAAAGAGAGCGGAATAGAGGTTGAAGTATTTTTAAGGAGGACAATGTCAAAGCACACATTTAGTGCTGGTAGGAAACACCAGCAGGAAAGATGTGTTAAAGACACAGAAGCAAGGTGTGAATGTACGAAGGAAGGTTTCTGAGGATGCAGAAGGGGATGGAAACCAGAGCAGAGGTGAAGAGAACCAGCCTTAGAGAGAAATGCTTCTCCCACACTGGCAGAGGGCAAATGCAGGCATGGATGGGTCAGCTTGGTTATGGGAGTGCAGGAATTTGGGAGTACGTTCTATTTGATAGTACCCAGTAGAAGTTAAGTCGACTCCTGAGAGTAATGCTGGGGGTGGATATTAGAAGAGTAACGAGGCTTAAGATAGTTTTTGTGGGGAATAGGGGAAAAAAGCCAAGAGGCCTTAGAAAATCGGTCATGTAATACTGAGCACCCAGCTGAGGTCAGGCAGACATTTTAGGGGTATCAGTTTGTGCAGTGGTGTGACCTTCTTCAGCCACACTCAGGATACAGTATGTTTGTTACCAAATGTATTTTTCAAAACCTTAAGGGAAATGAGGAAAATTCATCATTTATTACATGTGCTCTGTTTGTAGGGTGGTCTTGAAATCACACAACCACCTTTTAGAAATCTGGAAGAGGAAGTTCCTGATTTAGTGAGAGTTCTAATTAAGTCACTCTCCATTCTTGTTTTGATTCAAAGATGCTATAATAATTTAGCTTTGGTTAATACCCAATGCCCTAGTTGATCCTATTTCCCCCCATCCTACTCCACAGCATCTTCGTCTGTAAACACTGGCCTTGTATGCCAATACTCTATGCAGCCCTGTGGAACACTCTGGACTTGCATCTCAGGGAATCAATCTAAGAGCAGCCTCCATAAGGCCTGCATTCTCATGAAGTTGAGCTTCATTAGTCTGTCCATCAGGCTCAATTATGACTTTCTCGAGAGAAGATAAAAAGAATTCAGTCCTTTCTAAATACGAATTTAAAACAAAAATATACTGATGTCAGTGATGAGAAGTAAAATGTACTAACAAGTACCAAAGAGACAAGGCAAATGATAATACTCTGCCCTAGTGCCAAAGCTCCAAGTCCCTTTGAAGTTGGTGGTACTATAGAGGTGAGACAGGAGATAGCCAGAGAAAGGCTAGACAGGCAAACTGGGTGGGTCCTCCTGTAACAATGCAGCAAACTTCTGGCAGGTCCCTCAGGTTCGACGTTGGTAAACAAACTGACTGCGAGCCACTCGAGCCAGAGCTTAAGTATTCAAAGCTGGAATTGAAAAACAACCAGTCAGATCACCATAAGGCCCCTACCTCCTGCTGATTGGTCCTTAGTACTGACCAATCAGCGCACAGCTAGTGCTAGCCAATCAGTTCTGTCTTACTGCTATATAAGCACCCGGTTTGGAGCCCCGCCAGGTGGGCCGTCCTTTTGGATTTTCTTTTGGTGTTGGAGGTTTTTTGTTTTCTCAATAAACCTTGTTTTTTTTTGTTGTTGTTTTTGTATTTGGTGTGTCTGTGTTCCTCGTTTTTTCTGGGCATTGGATAGAAACCTTGAACTGAAGAGCTGCAGAAGATCATCAGATGCCAAGAGCCAAGCATCTCAGAGGCTGGTTTGCCAGCGGAGAGAGGCTGAACCAGGAGAGCTACTGGAAGAAGGCAAGACTCCGAAGCTGACACTTCGGTGACTCGCTTTGCCAGTCCGTTGAAGCTGCTGGAAGAAGGCAAGACTCCGAAGCTGACACTCCGGCGACTAGCTTTGCCAGTCCATTAAAGCTGACTTTCCGGGGGTCTAGGCTTGCCAGGCCACGCACAAGCAACACTTTCAGGGCCTGACTTGCCAGCCACTCAGAGCCAATACTCCAGGGCTAGGCTTGCCAGCTCCTCAGAGTCAACACTTCCCGGCTAAGCTTGCTAGCCCACCGCACGAGCAGCGCTCTCCTGGCCTGCCTTGTCTGCCCATTAGAGCCAAACTTTCGGCATTCGGCTTACCAGCCCCTCAAGACGATCCTCTCGGGCTGACCCGTTGAGCTGACACAGTTGAAGCCCAGGCTGACCTGAAAAATCCTTAACAGAAATACAGCTAATGTTGTTTATTCACTGAAATCATTATCTGTTCTTCTCAGGAAAAGTCCTGCTAAGTTTAAGCTAATTATAGAAGGAATGGATATTATTTTTTCCTGGAAAAATATCCATGACATTTACCAAATACGAATGTCAGTTAACAGCAATCTAGGTTTAAAATACAGCCATGGGTCGGTTGGGTGGGGTGGCTTATACTTACAGTCCCAGCACTCTGGGAGGCCAAGGTGAGAGAGTTACCTGAGCCCATGGATTGAGACTAGCCTGGGCAATTTGTCCCAGACCTCTACAATAAGTCAAAAAATTGGGCGTGGTGGCACATACCTGTAATTCCAGCTACTTGGAAAGCTGAGGTGGAAGGGTCACCTGAGCCCAGCAGGTGGAGGCTGAGGTGCCCAGGAGTGTACCACTGCCCTCCAGACTGGGAGACAGACTCCAACTCCAACTCCCCCCCCCAAAAAAAAACATGGTTATGTGCCTCGTGACATTTCAGTCAATGAGGGACTACCTATGAGACAGCAGTCCTGTAAGATGATCATATTGTATTTTTAGGCCAGGTGCAGGGGCTGGCCCTTGTGATTGTAGTTATATCTTGATTTTTAAAAATTTAATCACACAGAGCTGTACCTTTTCTAGAAAACAAATTATACATGTAGCAAAAAAAAACCAAATACTTTGTGAAAAGTCTATGAGATAAGTTGCTTTTTCCTGAGCTAAGGTACTTTTAAAGAGAATCTGCCCGTTTAGTCTGCCTCCCCTGAGTTGAGTGCGAATGCGCCTCTCTCTCAAAACATTTCTGGCCAGCACTTTGGGAGACCAAGGTGGGAGGATCTCTTGAACCTAGAAGTTCAAGACTAGCCTGGGCAACATAGTGAGACCTCGTTTTTAGTAAGATCTCGTCTCTTAAAAAAAAAAAGCCAGGCTTTGTGGTGCAGATCTGTTGTTCGAACTACTTGAGAGATTGAGTCAGGAGAATTGTCTGAGCCCAGGAGGCAGACAGTACAATAAGCCATGATTGTACCACTGCACTTCAGCCTGGGTAATAGAGTGAGATCCCCAACTCAGAAACAAGTAAACATTTTCCAGCTCATGTGAGCCTTTCCCCACTCAGAATTACTTGCTTGGTCTTGTGTCCTGGTGCTTCATTTTTATTTCTGTTTTTAAGCGCCTTCTTTAATAATATTTTTCTTTTTCCACCAAAGACAAATGTGAGTTACGTAAGAAAAAGGAGTATGTCAAGAAGCTTTCTCGTCCTGGGATGCCCAGTCTGTGGTCCACAGTGGTGCACACCTAAGTATTTGTCAAAAGAACAAGTGAAGGGAGCAGTATTTCACCCACCTTTGAAATGTTCTAAGAATTTTCAAACATACACCAAAACCAGAAAAAGCAGTATAATAGCCCCCCACAGTATACAACGGGCTTCACACTCTTCACACCCCACCAGATTATTTTAGGCAAACCCCAGATGTTATATCTTTTCTTTCATTAAGACATCAGTATATATCTCTCGAAACAATCGACCCCTTCTGTTTAGTAGAACTACGATTCCATTTTTCCTAACATGGACAGTCTTAATTTTCTTAATATCTATTACACTTAAAATCATTTATATCCACTTTGTTCCTATGTCCCATTGCCTCCTGAGTGGTTTTTTTTTTCTTTCCGTAGTTGGTTTGCTGGAATCAGGATCCAAACAAGGGTCACACATTGCATTCTGTTGGTGGATGTCTTAACATTTTTTTTCATCTGTAACAGTGCCCTCTGCAGGTCATTTGTGCCATAAACTTGGCCATATTCTGGATTTGTGATTGAGGCATCTAGGGGGCAGTAAGCAGCAGATAACTCTTATCTCAGATGTTAGTATTGGTCTGCAGATTTGGTGGTTAGACTAATTGATTCATTATAATGTTCCCCATCAGTCTTTCACCTGCTAAGTTAAGCAGTGAGGATCCATTATTTCATTAAGAGTTAAAAGTGGATGATAGTTTATTTGGGGGCTATTAAGGGATGGTATTTTAATCATTTTAATTCATTTCTTCTGCCTGTATTACTGGAATTTAATTCATAGAGGAAGGGCAGAATAAATGCTTCTATCCTTTCACTTATCACTTCATATTAATGAATTAGTGTTCTAACAAACTTCAAAGGTGATCATTGATTTTTTAAAAAATAATATATATATATATACATAGTTACTTATGAACTCGTGGATTTTAACATGGTGCTTTTCAAACCTCGCTCAAGTCGTTTTTGATGCTCAAATTGGCCCATCTTTAATCAGGAAGAAATGTTTCAAATTGTCTCTGCTGTTCCTGTATTATTTTCTTTCTTCCCAATGTGGTAAGATGTTCCAGGCTCGTTGTGTGCCTTTCCTGCCTCAGACCTGGAACCTGACATTTATCTAAGGAGCTCTGATTGCTTTTAGTGAGAAATTATATTGACAGTTCATGTTATTTTCATTTCAATGGGCTAACCGTTGCCTCTAGGCCGTTTCAGTGGAATGAGATGGAAAAAAAAAAAAATCAGGGCTTCATTGCCAATTTTTAAACGGAAGTAAAGGCCGGGCTCGGTGGCTCAGCCTGTAATCCCAGCACTTTGGGAGGCCGAAGTGAGTGGACTGTGGGTTTGAGACCCGCCCAGGCAACTTGGCGAGACCTCGTCTCTACAATAAATCAAAAACTAGCCAGGCGTGGTAGCACGCCAGTGGTTCCGGCTACTTGGAAGGCTGAGGCAGAAGGATCATAGGAGCCCAGCAGGTCGAGGCTGCGGTGGCCAGGAGCATGCCACTACACTCCAGTCTGGGTGACAGTGAGACTTCAACTCACAAAAAAAAAAAAAAAAAAAAGGAAGTAAAAACAGGATTTGTACAGCTTATTGGTCTTAGGTGCTACTGCATGAAATCAATGCTGGAGATAAAGTGTTTGCTTGGTACTTGATTATGCATTTTAAAAATGAAGTGCTCACTAAAGTAGAGGCAGATCTTAGAGATATTGCAGGTTTGGTTTCAGACCAATAAAGCAAATATTGAAATAGAGTAAGTCCCATGAATTTTTTGGTTTCCCAGTGTATGTAGAAGTTCTGGTTACACTGTTCTGTAATCTGTTAAGTGTATAAGAGCATTGTGTGTACAACAGCATTATGTCTAAAAAGCCAATGTACATATCTTAATTAAAAAATACTTTATTGTGAAAAAATGCTGACAATTATCTGAGCCTTCAGCAAGCCATAATCTTTTTACTGGTGGAGGATTTTGCCTCCATGTGGATGGTTGCTTTCTGAACAAGGTGCAACTCTTCCTTTCACCTGAACGCTTAGAGGCTATTGTAGGGTTATTCATTGGCTCAGTTGGAATATTCTTATGTCTCAAGGAAGAAAGAGTCGGGAGGAAGGGGAGAAAGACAGGGGAATAGCCAGTCAATGGGGCGCTCAGAACACACAACATTTATCAATTAAGTTTGCTGTCTTGTATGGGTGAGAAAATGTTTATGGAGGCCTCAAACATTTCCAATAGAACATTAAAGATTGCTGACCATAGATCACCATAACAGATATAATAAAAATTTAAAAATTGGAAATACTGCAAAAATTACTAATATGTGGCACAAACACAATAAGGGAGTATATGATGTTGTGAAAATGGCCCTGATAAACTTGCTTGACCCAGAATGGCCATAAACCTTCAGTTAGTTTTTTTTTAAAAAACTATATACCTTTAATTCTCCTTTTAAGGCAGAGAACTGTGAATTGTTTTTCAGAAAACTTCCCAATACTTCTTATAATAAATGAACATCATGAAACATGAAAAAATAAAAAGTTAATAAAGGGCAACATATAGTTAGATGTATAATGTTTGGATTTGCTTGTGGAAACTAGAGCTAAATCACTTAGAAATTTAATTGGGCTCCCAGAATCTTCCATGCTCTTATACAAGCATAATAAAATAAACACAAAGCTCAATTTAAGTTACACAAACACTTGACACTTTGAATTACAGCTCTGCTAAGGACTCACAAAGTTAAGCAAGCAACTTGACTTTCCTGGAGATCTATAAAACTTGGTATTAATACTTTATTGATATATTCTTATGTATTATCAGTCTAGAAGAGATAACATATGACAGTTATTTGAGCTTTTCCCAAAAAAGTGCTATATGTAAAATGAAGTGGAGCTAATATTAAACATTGCTCCATTTTTTGAGTAAACCAATGTCTGTAATTGTACAATATGCACTTTCCATCCAGATCCCCAAAAAATGTCCAGTTAAGTGAATTTATTCTTTTTTTATAATAATCAATGTACTGTGACAAAATAATATATTTTAAAACTAGCTTGTGTAATTTCATTCATATTTTAAACTTCTTTGACTTTTTAAAAATTCAGTAATCTAAATATTATAATATTAAAATCAATATTAAGAGTTTCTTGCTGCCCCTGGAGATCTGAAGCAACTGTCCTGTTCCGCTGCTGTCCCCTAGGAGGAACTGGAAATCACCTTCCTGTCTGTTCTTTTCTCTTCCATTGCCTCTACAGATCTTTTCATGGATTTGCACATCTCTACTCCCATCCTGGTCAGGGCTAAAGACACACAGAGAAAGGAGCAGAGAGAAGGAGGGACCAGACAACTCCTCTTCCCTTCCTGGATCGGTTTCTCCCACTTCTTGGATAAGCTCCTCACTGACATCCCCTCTCCATTCCATGGTCTCGCCACACTTTTCAGTCCCCCAAATCCCACTTCGTCTGGGTTGTTTTCTTTTTCTTTTTCTTTTTTGGTGACAATTACAAATAAAGCTCCTACAAGCATTTACATACAGGTTATTGTGTGAACTAAATCTTCATTTCTCTAGAATAAATGTCCAGGAGTGCAGTTGTTGGGCTGTATGATTATCGCGTGTTTAGGTTTTAAACTGCCAAATGTATTCCAGAATGGCTGTAATATTTTGCATTCCTACCATCAGTTGGATTTCTCCATATCTTCTCCAGCATTTGGTGCTATAACTATTATTTTAATTTTAGCTTTTTTGATAAGTCTGTAGTGATATTGAAATAAGCTAAATCAGTTAATAAAATCAAATTGCTAGCAAAGTAATAATATTAACCAGCTTACTCCATTTTGTTTAAAACTTTCATCTTAGTTACCTACCTGACCTAAGAATCAATGCCTATGTGTAATTACAGTAACATTCCCATGACCACAGGCCCCCGCCAGCTTTGTCTCCTTTGGGCAGGCTCTTGCTGACCATTGCCTGCTGATTGTTACAGAACTCCTTTGCCATCCATAGCTTTCATGTAATTGTATGCTTTGCTAACTGAAATCAAAAGTTACACTTTGACATTTTCATAGTTTGTTCTTATATTCTGTTAGTGACCTAACCAAGGTAACTCCATTGTATAATGATTCTTCTTCCTTGTTTCTATGTAACTACCGTAAACTATATCTTTTTTTTTTTTGAGTTGGAGTCTCACTCTGTCACCCAGACTGGAGTACAGTGGCTGCCTCCCGGCCACTGCAGCCTCCACCTGCTAGGATCCGGCGATCCTTCCGCCTCAGCCTTCCGAGTAGCCGGAATTACAGGCATGTGCTATTACGCCCAGCTGATTTTTTGATTTATTGTAGAGATGAGGTCTCGCTTCCCAGGCGAGTCTCGAACCCACGGGCTCAGGCAATCCACTCACCTCAGCCTCCCAAAGGTGCTGGATTACAGGCTGAGCCACCGAGCCCGGCTAACTACCGTAAACTATATCTTAATGGCAGAACTCCAGGGACTTTCTGTGGATGAAATTAATCAAAACTCCCTAACAATCAAAAGTTCCCATTTTGGTTGCCAAGTTGTTAGTTAATAGTTGCTATGGTCACTAAGTTGCTATGTAGCCAATGCTGCAAGTTTACCTATAAAAGTTTGTCACAAACTGCACCAATTTGCCAAGAGTTTTTCTGGCATTTGCCTACTCTTGACTCACGCGTTTAATAAATTCATAATTAATTAGACTCAACTTGCTGGCATAACTGCTTCTCATTTACTCGGTCATAACATTTGGAGACCCCAGCGAGAAATTTATTATCTGCCGGCACAAGCTGCCACCTCGCTCCGGTTCTCCCGGGCTGGGAGGAGAGGTGCTGGGGAGGTGCCACCTGAAATCTCAGGACCCCTTAGCCTCTCACCTGGCTCTGAGAAGCTCGGAACGAGTGCTGGCAGCTACACCTCAAAAAAATCAGAGTTCATCTGCTGTCTCCTAGGAGGTAAGAGTATTTTTTTAATTGCCTGGTACCGCAGTTTTTCTGTTTTTATTTCGGATCAAGGGAGTTACAGCCTGACGAGGTTGCCCTTCGGACACGATTCACTAAGCCAAGACGTCGGCTGAACAGAGTCCCTGTTCTCTGGCCTGAAGTGTTCCAGGGGTCTGTAATTTTGTTTTAATCTTTGTCTGTTACTTGTTTGTGTGCCATTTGGTTCTTTGTGTGTCATGGGTTCCCAGAACTCAAAGCAAGTCAGTCCTTTAGACTATGTTAAAGAACTTTTCTGTTGCCTTGGCTGAGGATTATAGTGTCCGCTTTACTAAAAGCAGACTCCGAACTCTCTGTCAGATAGACTGGTCTGCTTTTCATGTTGGCTGGCCTTCTACAGGGTCTCTGGACGCTAGTATCACCGACAATGTCTGGAAAACAGTCACAGGGAAACCTGGTCCCGGATCAGTTCCCTTATATAGATCAGTGGCTAAGTTTGGTCCGGCTAAGTTTGGCCTTGGGTAATGGCATGTTCTCTTGAAACTCCTAGTCGAGTTCTGATCGTTTCCTCCTGTAAACGACCAGAACAGGCTAAGTCTCATAATAACTCCACTCCATCTACGCCGCTCCTCCAGGAACCCCAGGTCCCGCTGTGTCCAGCTCTTCTTCCCTCCTACACATCGTCTCCTGTTCTACCATCTTCTAGTGAGGATCCTCTCGAGAATCCAGTCCTCTTTCACCCTCCGCCATAAACTCTTCAGACTTCCTCACCCACTATTACCTTCACGGCCCCTGATTGTCCCCAGCCATCTCCAACATCAGGTACGGCTGAGGCTGCCTCCAGCTCTAACCCATTTGTGTCTTCTCTGCCTGTGGCAGCCCAGCTTAGGTCCCGTGCTGATCCGGTTCCAATCCTTCCCCTCCAGGAGGTCCTGTCGGCATCAGGGGATGGGGCGGGAGGACTATTTATGGTGTATAGCCCTTTTACTTCTGATTTATACAATTGAGAGCACCAGAACCCTTCTTTCTCTGCTAGGCCACAGGCGCTTATTTCGTTAATGGAATCTGTTATGTGTACCCATCGTCCCACGTGGGATGATTGTCACTCTGTTTACTGCTGAAGAGTGAGAACACATTGAAGCTAGAAAGTCCATTCTGGACTCTGGGGGGACACAGGAAGAAAATCAATACATTCTGGACAGAGATTTTCCTCCTGCTCATGCAAATTGGGACCCTAACATTCGGCTGGGTCTAGAGCACTGAGTATATATCACCGGGATCTATCAGCAGGCTTAAAGGGGGCAGCCCGAAAACCCATTAACTTGTCTAAAACTACTGAGGTTCTCCAGGGACCCAAGGAGTCCCCAGGGGCATTCTTTGAACGTCTCCAAGACGCATTTCGAACCTACACCCCTTTTGACCCCTTGGCTCCTGAGAACGCTCGGGCCATCAATTTGGCCTTTGTGGAACAAGCAGCTACTGATATTCGAAAAAAGTTACAGAAGTTTAAAGGTTTTGCAGGAATGAACATTTCTCATCTGCTTGAAGTAGCTTAAAAAGTTTACAATAACCGAGATGCTGAGAAACAGAAACAAGCAGTTCAGGCGGCTGACAAAGCTGCAAGAAGACAGGCCAAAATTCTAATGATGGCCCTCAGGGCCCCAGGAACTGGTTCCAAGCCTCCACGCTAAAAGTCTGATAACAACAATAAAAAAAGTCAAAAGGGTCAAAAACCTGAACACATTAAATTAGCAAAGAACCAGTGTGCTTATTGCAAAGAGCTTGCACATTGGGTCAAAGATTGTTCCTATCACCCTCCACAGAAAAACCAAGACCCGGACCCTAAGCCCATTCTGGTCCTGTCCTCGGCTGGAGGGGCAGAAAATGATTCAGACTGAAGGGGCCAAGGCTCATTCTCCTTGGGCCCTCAAGAGCCTATGGTAACTGCAGCTATCAGGGGCCACCCAGTTAAACTCCTAGTGGACCCTGGGGTGGAACTTTCAGTCCTAAAGTCACCATTGGGACCTATGTCTAAAAATCAACTTTTAATACAAGGAGCAATAGAAATGATTACCAACTGCAAATTCACTTCTGATTGGACTGTTGACTTGGGACAAAAGCAGGTAGCACACTCATTTTTAGTAGCTCCTTAGTAGCCATTCCCTCTTATGTGTAGAGATCTGTTACAGAAATTAAGAGCAACCATTGTGCTTTCACCTGACAAAACTGAAATGTTTATTCCTACTGCATATCAAATGCTCTTAACTGTTCCACTTTCTAAAAAATATCTTTTAACCTCTCCAAAGTCTACTACTAAAAATGTTCCATCAAGCTTACTTCTACAGTTGCAGCAGGAGTTTCCTCCTGTCTGGGCAGAAACCAACCCTCCAGGATTGGCGAAGCATCACCCTCCAGTGGTGGTACGTTTACTGGCATCAGCTACTCCTTTCTGAGTTTGCCAGTAGTATCCTATGAGTTTGCGGGCCCTGAAAGGAATTGCTTCTCATATAAAAAGACTCTTAGTTGCCAACATTCTGATTCCATGCAAGTCAGCAAGGAACATACCTTTCTTGCCAGTTAAGAAACCGGGAACTTCTGACTACTGTCCAGTTCAAGACTTAAGAGAAACCAACAAGTGGGTAGAAACTATTCATCCAACTGTTCCTAACCCATACACTTTACTTAGTCTATTTCTCCCTCAACATTAGGTATATACTGTGCAAGACTTAAAAGATGCTTTTTTCTCTATCCCCCATCTCCTGTTAGCCAACCTGTTTTTGCTTTTGAGTGGACAGATCCAGACATAGGGGACACCAATCAGTTAACTTGGACACGACTACCACAAGACTTCAAGAACTCCCCAACCCTCTTTGGGGAGACCTTGCAACAGGATTTGTCAGGGTTCTGTGCCCAACACCCTGAATGTGCTTTGCTTCTATATGTGGATGATCTCCTACTTGCAGCTGCAGACTTGGACACCTGCTTACAAGGTACTAAAGCTTTGTTACAACTTCTCCAAGACCTGGGCTACAGAGTATCAGCAAAGTATCAGCTTTGCTCTGCCAAAGTGTGGTACCTTGGATACCAGCTGCAAGAGGGCAAACTGAGCCCTAACCTCAGCCTGGAAAGAAGCTATTCTCTGAATTTCCACGCCAACCACCAAGAAACAGGTACGGGAATTCCTGGGGGCAGCAGGATATCGTCGGCGATGGATCCCAGGATTTGCCGAAATTGCCAAAACCCTTGTACTTGGCCACAGCAGGGGATCAGCCGCTAAACTGGACTCCTGCTGAGGAACAAGTGTTCCAGCAGCTAAAAACAGCTCTGACTCAAGCACCGGCACTAGCCCTTCCTGATGTTACCAAACCTTTCCACTTGTTCATTCATGAACAATGAGGAATTGCCAAAGGGGTCCTCACTCAGACCCTAGGGCCATAGAAAAGACTGGTGGCCTATTTGTCAAAAAGACTGGACCCGGTAGCTTCTGGTTGGCCCTCTTGTCTTCGAGCCATTGCGGCCACGGCTTTGCTGTTTAAAGAAGCAGACAAGTTAACTTTCGGTCAAAACCTGACTCTAACTGCTCCCCATGCTGTTGAAACTCTGTTACAGGGAGCCTCTGGCCGTTGGATGTCAAATGCCCATATTACCCAATATCAAAGCCTACTACTAGACCAGCCTGGACTAACTTTCTCTCCTACTCAATGCCTCAACCCGGCAACCCTGTTGCCTGATGACCGTCCAGAGACGCCAATGCATGACTGTGAGGATGTGTTGGACATTCTCCAGGCCACCCAACCTGATCTTCAGGACACTCCTCTGCGCCAGGCTGATGCTGACCTGTTCACGGATGGTAGCAGCCTGGTACTCAATGGAGTCCGTAAGGCTGGTACAGTGGTAACTACAGCTCATGACATAATCTGGTCACAGGCACTGCCTGAGGGTACCTCTGCCCAAAAGGCTGAGTTAATTGCTCTAACCCAGGCCCTACACTGGGGAGCAGAAAAATGAGTAAACATCTTCACAGACAGCTGGTATGCGTTTGCTACACTTCATGTACATACCATGATCTACAAAGAATATGGCCTTCTCACCACAGCAGGTAAGACTATTAAAAATAAAGAAGAAATATTAGCCCTCTTGGAAGCTGTTTGGCTCCCTAAAGAGATAGCTGTTATTCATTGTAAAGGTCACCAAAAATCTGACATTCTAGAAGCAATTGGAAACCACCTGGCAGACTAATCAGCTGGGGAAGCAGCAAAACTCCCAATTGAACCCCTAACTATTTTACCAGCTAAGACTTTTCCAGTCCCTTCTCTCCCACAGCGGCCCAGATATACACATAGAGAAGAAGAGACTGCAGAGCTGGCGGGAGCTTACAAGAAACCTGATGGCTGGTGGGTTAAAGACTCCAGAATTGTTCTACCTGAAGTTCTTGCAGAAAAATTAAGAAGACAACTCCACTCTACCACCCACCTAGGAGAAACCAAAATGGCTGAATTGTTAAACCATTTTTATATTATCAATAACTTAAAAAAACCAAGCGAATTCAACAACTTTAATGTGTCCTGCTTCTGCTCGTGTCAATCCCAAGGGAGGGCCAAAACCCCTTCCAGGAATCAGGGCACAAAGATTAAACAATGGAAAATAGACTTTACTAAATAAAACCTCCACATGCAGGATACAATTATTTACGGGTGTTAATAGACACTTTTTTGGGATGGGTAGAAACATTTGCACAAAAAAATGAAACTGCCCTTATGGTTGCAAAATACTTATTAAATAAAATAATTCCTAGGTATGGGCTTCTTCTTTCTATTGGCTCAGACAATGGTCCTGCCTTCACCTCGTCCATAGTCAGCTGGTTAGTAAAGCACAGAACATCAAATAAAAACTGCATTGTGCTTACCGACCACAAAGCTCTGGACAGGTAAAACGCATGAACTGGACTTTAAAAAATACTTTATCTAAATTAATAATAGAAACCGGTGAAAAATGGGTAACTTTCTTACCTCTAGCTCTCCTTCGAGCTAGATGTACCCCGTATAAGGCTGGGTTTACTCCCTATAAAATCATGTTTAAAAGACCCCCCTCCTCTGTTACCCTGCTTACAGGATCCCATTCTTAAAGAATTTACTAGTCAATCTCTGTTAAAGTATCTCCAGTCTTTACAGCGGGTGCAGAATCTTGTCCACACTAACATCCATGCTGTAGTGCCAACTCCAACTTCCACACCGTGTCATCCGTTCCAACCTGGAAATCTGGTCTATGTCAGAAAGTTCCGGAAAAAAAGAACTGAGCCCCTTCTGGAAAGGACCATACAAAGTCATCCTCACCACCCCAACGTCACTCAAGGTTAGTGGGATACCAACCTGGATTCATCATTCACAAGTCAAGGAAGCTGCGGATGCCGAAGCCTGGCTCAGTCAAGCCTGCAGTTGGAACACTGATATGCCCCTTCGCCCAAACAACAAACGGACTGTGAACCAACATCCTGATAATCCTCTCAAAATCACCTTCCAAGCTCATTGTCCTACATCATCTGACCAGCCAGCAGCAGAAACCGTGAGACTTTGACCACAGCTGAATGCATCACACTCATTCCTTACCTCTCCTTTTTGTTAACCCACTTGTTCTAAGATTTAAAGCAGCACTGCTTACTGCAGCTCCTGCAGAATGGCCATGCTGCAAGAAAGATCTATTAACGTTGTTTTATTTCTCATGTACTGAATATATTATTGCTTTATTATGCTTAAAATAAATTTACCCTGGTTTATTCTGGCAAGCAACACTTTGGGTTCAGCTTATCATACTACTTATACTTTTATTTTAAGTTCCTTTACTTCAGGACAAGTTTTACCTGTCCAAAATTGAACCCCTGACTCAAACCCAATCCAGTTTAAAGTAACTCTTCCAAATCTGGTACCTCGCATTTTAACTGGTTTGTTAACTTTGTCAAGAAATAAACCAACTCAGTAAAACTTTTGTATACCAGAACCTATTATAATTTCCTTCCTTTAACTAAAGAGTCAATGAATTGACTCATGCACAACTAAAAGGGGTGAATGAAATAAGCTAAATCAGTTAATAAAATCAAACTGCTAGTAAAGTAACAATATTAATCAGCTTACTCCATTTTGTTTAAAACTTTCATCTTAGTTACCTGCCTGACCTAAGAATCAATGCCTACATATGATTACAGTAACGTTCCCATGACCACAGACCACCAGCTTTGTCTCCTTTGGGCAGGTTATGCTGGCCATTGCCTGCTGATTGTTACAGAACTCCTTTGCCATAGCTTCCATGTAATTGTATGCTTTGTTAACGGAAATCAAATGTTACGCTTTGATATTTTCATAGTTTGTTCTTATATTCTGTTAGTGACTTAACCAAGGTAACTGCATTGTATAATGATTCTTCTTTCTTGTCTCTATGTAACTGCCTTAAACTATATCTTAATGGCAGAACTCCAGGGACTTTCTAAGCACTGGCTCTACCTAGGACATGAAATTAATCAAAAACAATCAAAAGTTCCCATTTTGGTTGCTAAGTTGCTAGTTAATAGTTGCTATGGTCACTAAGTTGCTACATAGCCAATGCTGCAAATTTTACCTATAAAAGCTTGTCACAAACTGCACCAATTTGCCAAGAGCTTTTCTGGAATTTGCCAACTCTTGACCTGCGTGTGTAATAAATTCACAATTAATTAGACTCAACTCGCTGGCATAACTTCTCACTTACTTGGTCATAACAATATCTCATTGTGGATTTCATTTACAGTTTCCCCATGGCTAATTATCTTGAGCATATTTTCATGGACTTACTTGCCATCTGTATTTGTGTGTGTGTGTATGAGATGTCTTTTGCCCCTAAATTGCTTGCTTTTTACTGTTGAGTTTTGGGAATTCTTTATGTATCCTAAATACTTGATTTTTGTCAGATGGGTGGTTTGTAAATTTTTTTCCCCTTTATGTGGCTTGTTTTTTCTTCCTCTTACTAGAGCTTTATGGAGCAAAAGTTTTTTTTGTTTTTTTACAATTGCATTTTATTTAAAATATAGATAATAAATACTCAAAACCATCACTTTTTATTTTACTACTTTTTACTATTATCTATACTTTTGCAGTTACTCATGTTGGTTGTATCTATAGGAGTAAAAATCACAATGGTGTGCAATCACAGTTTTTCCAAACTCCATGCTCAGTGACTTTATGTGAGTGGCTTGAAATTGACCATGATGGAAGTATTGACACTGAAATTGGACCAATTTTTACACAAGCTGGATGCCAATAGAAATGAAACTTAAGAAACTTACATTGGCCGGGCTCGGAGGCTCAGCCTCTAATCCCAGCACTTTGGGAGGTTGAGGTGAGTGGATTGCCTGAGCCCGCGGGTTCGAGACCCACCTGGGCAACTTGGCAAAACCTCATCTCTACAATAAATCGAAAATTAACTGGGTGTGGTAGCGTGCGCCTGTAGTTCCAGCTACTTGGAAGGCTGAGGCAGAAGGATCACCGGAGCCCAGCAGGTCGAGGCTGCAGAGGCCAGGAGCGGCCACTGCACTCCAGTCTGAGTGACAGAGTGAGACTCCAACTCAAAAAAGAAAGAAAGAAAGAAAGAAAGAAGGAAAGAAAGAAAGAAAGAAAGAAAGAAAGAAAGAAAGAAAGAAGGAAGGAAAGAAAGAAAGAAAGAAACTTACATTGAGCAAAATTTTTTAATTTTGATGAAGTTCAAATTGATCAATTTTTCCTTTTGTGAATTTTGTTTTCAATGACAAGTCTTAGGAAATCTTTGCCTAATCCTAGATCTCAGAGATGTTCTTCTATTTTTCCCTAAAAGTTTATTTTGGTTTTATGTTAACATTTAAGTATATGACTCATTTTGAGTTAATTTCTGTATAAGGTGTGAGGTTTAAGGCATGGTTTGTTGTTAGTCTGTAGATGCAGAATCGCTTCAGAACCAGTTGTTAAAAAGGTTATCTTTTCTCCATTAAGTTGCTTTTTCATTTTTGTCAAAATCAATTCGGGCATATTTGTGAGGGTCAATTTCTGGGTTCTCTACCTTGTTCTACTCATCTATTTGTCTATCCATCCACTAATACACACAGTCTTGATTATTGTAGCTCAGTAAATGTCAAAATCAGATAGACTGACTTCTCTCATTTTATTCTTCTTTTTCAAAATTGTTTGAGCTATTCTAGTGCTTTTTCTTTCCATGTAACTTTTAAAATAATTTTGTCTCTATAAAAAACCTTTTGGAGATTTTGATAGGAATTTCATTAAACTTGAAAGTCAGTTTGGGGAGAATTGACACATTACTGTAGTGCATCTTCTAATCCATAAACACAGTGTATCTCTTCATTAGGTAGAGCTTCCTTGCATTCTTTCATCACCTTGTGTAGTTTTTAAACATACAAATCCCATACATTTTTTGTGGAACTGACACTTAAGCATTTCCCTTTAAAAAAAAAATTGGTGTCCATGTGCTCATGGCTAATATATAGAAATACACTTGATTTGTGTATATTTATCTTATATACTACAAATTTGTTGAACTCACTTATTAATTTTAGGACTTTTTTGTTTGGTCCCTTGGGGTTTTCTGGAAATGTCATTGGTAGATAGAGATGGTTTTATTTCTTCCTCCCTGATCTATGTGCTTTTTTCTTTTCCTTCTTTGTCTTAATGCACTGAATAGAAAGTCCAGCATTGTGCTGAATAAGAGTAGTGAAAGTGGGCTTCCTTACCTAGTTCTTAGGGAAGAACTTAGGGACAAAGCACTGAGTCTTCCACTGTTACATATAATGACATTTATTGTGGATTGTTTTGTAGATACTGTTTGTCAAGTTGAGGGAGTTCTCCTCTACTCCTGTTTTTCTGAAATGGCACCCTCCCCCAAATATCATGAATTTGTCAAATAATTTTCTGCCTCAATTGGTGTCTTGGTTCATTTTGTGTTGCTATACCAGAATCCCTGAGACTGGGCACACAATTCTGCAGGGTGGGAAGTTCAAGGGCATAGCGCTGCATCTGGCAGGCTTCTGGTGAGGGCCACATGCTAGGTCAAAACATGGCAGGGAAGTGGAAAATGGAGCAGATGTGTGTAAAGTGATCACATGGTGAGAGAGGAAGCAAGAGAGAGAGAGTCTAGAAAATTGAACTTGCTTTTATAACAACCCACTTTCTGGAGCTTAAGTACTCACTTTAATGGGAACCTGTTCATCAGGGGTCCACCTCATGACCCAAACACCTTTTGCTAGACTCCACCTTCCAACATCACCACATTGAGGAGCAAATTTCTTTCTTTTCTTTTTTTTGAGTTGGAGTTGCACTCTGCTGCCTGGGCTGCAGTGCGGTGGCACACTCATGGCCACCACAGCCACAACCTGCTGGGCTCAGGTGATCCTTCCACCTCAGCCTTCTAAGTAGCTGAAAGTACAGGCATGTGCTACCATGCCTGGCTTTTTAAATTATTATTTATTGCAGAGATGAGGTCTCATCAAGTTGCCCAGGCTAGTCTCAAACCCCTGAGCTCAGGCAATACTCTCACCTCAGCCTCCCAAACTGGTGAGATTATAGACTTGAGCCACCACACCCAGTCAGAACCAAATTTCAACATAAGTTTTGGCAGGAACAAACCACATCCAAATCATAGGAACTGATATAATCTAGCAATTTTTGTTTCCTTCCTTACCCTGTTAATATGGTGGATTTAACTGATTTTCATACATTGAACCAGATTTCATCCCTTGCACAACTTGGCTATGTTGTGCAATTGTTTTTATAAATTGCAAAATTCATTTTGGTATAATATTTTTGAAAATAATTTACACTTATAATTATGAAGAATAATGGTCTCCAACTCTACCTGTGGGGGCACCTTTCTTCCTAAGATCTTCATCTAGGTCCTTTCTATTATTTATTGTCAAGTCACACAATTTTAAAAAATGAAATTTATTTTATATGATAGCTAATTCAAACTTCAAAACTAAGATATGCACCAAGACTGATAGCATGCTCAAACTCATTGTTCTCCCCCAAAATAAAAATACAGTATCATTTTGTCCTATTGAAATCCATTTTGATAACCTTGTAAGTTATCCTCTAAAATTCATTAAATGACTAATGAAAAATTTACTTAAATTCTCATTTTTCTGTGTTATGCTTAATAAACATACCAACCAACCTACCATTCCAGCCTAACCCTAAAAATGAGCAAAGACAGCCAAGCTGATTTGGTACATAAGGACACATTCCCTTGGCAATGCCAATTTTTGTTAGCTTTGTCGGGGCTATTTTAAGTTTTAGTCCTTCTTTCCATGAGGGGAATGTACATACAGGCCTGATTTTGTGGGGTCTAAAGCTTATATAACTTTGGGCCCTTTTTTAAAGAAAAAGCACTTTAAAAATACAAAATTAAGTACAGAGCTGTGCAAGGTGTTTGTATAACTAAGGGACCTAAAGCTTCAGATTTGTTAAGATCATAACAAATTCAGCTTATACACAGAAAACAGACCATGTGTTCCAGATGCTGTATTAAAATTTTCTTAATATGGGTTATTTTATTGCCAGAAAGTCAGCAAATGTATCTTGTGTCACTAAGTATCTCAGATTCTTTTTCCCCTTCTTAGTCACTTACTCAGTTTGATTAGGCTGATCTTTTAAAAATCAACCAGGAATATACCAAGAACTTTTATGTTCTGACTATTTTGCTGAAAAATTTCTTGAGCCAAATTCTCCTGGTCTTCCTAGCCTATAATTTCAATTTGTTAAACATATTTAATAATTTCATTGCTATGCTCATAAAAATAAAGGAGGCAAAAGATACTTGAACAAAAACTACGATGAACTCAGAATCATCAACCACTTCATTAGACAAGCACACAAATGTTCTTGATTTTAAAAAAATTAATCTAACCTCTGTGGAAAGCAGTGTGGCGATTCCTAAAAGCTCTAAATACCAACCTCCCATATGACCCCGCAATCCCCCTACTGGGAATATATCCTGAAGAACTCAAATCACTCTATAAAAAAGATACCTGCACACGCGTGTTTATCGCAGCATTGTTCACAATAGCAAGAACCTGGAAACAACCATGCTGCCTGTCAAAAGAGGACTGGATTTAAAAAATGTGGTATATATACACGATGGAATACTACGCAGCCATAAAAAAGAACAAAATCATGAATTTCGCAGCAACCTGGATGGAACTAGAGTCTATAATACTGAGTGACCTCTCACAGAAACAAAGATCCGGGTATCACATGTTCTCACTCATATAATGGACCTCACATCCAATGCAATACTATACGAAAATGACTTACAGTATTGGGAAACCACGGGGGGTGGGGAGGGAGATGGGATTAACAGTAGCAAATATCTGTCTGGGAATGGGGAAACACCCCATATCAACAGGGTGCCTGAATGAAATGCAATTGTATACCTAACCCTTAACTGTACCCCACAACTTCATAATAATAAAAAAAAAAATCTACAAAAACCTGTAATAATTAATGTATATAATGAGAAGTTTGGACACATGTATATGATCGTGTTACCATCACCGCAATAATAAACATAGGTAATAAACATAGCCATCACCTCCAATCCAATCTATAACCTTGTGACTTGCCCCATCACAGCGGTGGACAGTGGTCTGGTCAGCAAAGCCAGGAACAAAGGGGTTCGTCATCTTCTTGCCACAGAGTAGTTGGAAACTTTTGTCTAGTGTTGTACTGTGAACCACACACACACATAAAGCAATTTTGAAAAACAAAATTGGTGGCTCATGCCAGCGCTATGGAAGGTGGAGGCAAGAGAATTGCCTGTGCCCAGGGTTTGAGAACAGCCTGGGTCACATGGTGAGACTTCATCGCTATAATAAGATTTTTAAAAATTAGCCAGGCATGGTCATGTGAGCCTGTGGTTCCAACGACTTGGAAGGCTAAGGCAGAAGGATCACCTGAACCCAGCAGGTCGAGGCTGCAGTGGCTCTCAATGTGCCACCGCACTCCAGTTTGGGTGACAGAGTGAGACTCCAACTCAAAAAAGAAAACAAAATTGCTCTAAAGTCAAACCTGGCTCTGTTTCTCTGGGTAAATTGCTTGGTTTCTCTAAGTTCAGTTTCTTTCTCTGAAAAGGGGGATGATAGTACTTCCACTAGGGCTGCTAGTGGGTTTTAGTGAGGTAATGTGCAACACACATTGGCCCTTGTGATAGGAAGCTTACTTGGCTGGTTCCTGGTTCCCTGGGCTGTGTATGAAAGAAACAAAACTTCTCTAATTTTCATACGAACAAGGAATGAATTTGAGGCTCTGTGCAATGTACCACTAAGTTGCTTCTAGGTCATCTAGATACATTGTATTTCAGCTGTTATCTTGTCCAGGCCATTTCCTGTTTTCACATTCCTGCAGCCCAGACTATGATGCCAACAGATACTTTTCTTGGGAAGTTCATTTATTACATTATACAAGGTTTCCTTGGAATAGTGAAATTCTCCCAAAGTTGCTCAACACGTGGATGTAATTGCTCACCCTGGAAGGGAGCTCTGTCTGTGTCTCAAGGCAGAGCCTTGCCTGGATCACCTTAACATTACCCAGGCTGGTGCCTGAGCCTGTCACTCTCCACAGGCATTTAAAGCTTTCAAAGGTCTAGATTCACCCTACAGCTGCCTGGAAGATGGCTGCCCCAGCAGTGTCCAGACTTTCCTGGCAGGTATGATGCTTCTGTACATCTGTAGCCAGGCCATTTGCTAAGCTTGAGAAGCTGCCTGCCACTGCTCTTTAATCTGTGGCATCGAAACAGAATAAGCTGGAACAAGAAAAAAAGGATTTGAGACGACCACAAATCCTGAAGGAACCCAAGGTGGCTGCTTCTATTTTGAATCCCTATGTTAAGTGTTTCATAAAAGTAAAAAGCCTAAGTGATATCACGGCAAAAGAGAGGTTCTCCTCCCTAACATCCAACCTGATCAATTTGCTTGCTGAAAATAGCTGCTTAAACAATACCCAGAGAGTCATTGCTGCTTTTTCTACCATGAGTGTCCACCGTGGAGAGGCGCCTGGTACAGTGGCCACTGCATATCCTTTAGAAGAAGTGGCTACATTCTCTGAATTAAAAACAGTTCTCAAGAGCTTCCTAAGTGAAGGCCAAGTATTGAAATCGGAGGTTAAGACTAATCCATCAATTATGGATGGAATGACTGTCCATATTGGAGAAGAATATGTTGACACATCTGCAAAAAACAAGATCCAGAAGCTGAAGAGGGCCATGTGGGCGATTATCCGAAAGTGTTGATTTTCTATCATCAGTGAAAATTCTTAAACCTAGAACAACAATAAAAAGCTTCTGGAACGGACTAAAAATAAAATAAAATAGGTCTAGGTTAACGTATTCTTTAAGCAGATATGTATTGCACGTGTGTTGTAAGTGAAACATTGTTTTAGACACTGGGGAGCCATGGGCAAATCATCCTGATAAGCTCTGCTTTTATGGAGGATTCAAGCGAAGCTCCTCTAGGGGGGAGGCAGATAAAAAATAGAGAAGGAAGGAAAGGAGAGAAAGGGAAGTGAGGGAAGAAGGGGAAAGAAGGACAGAGGAAGGATGTTAAACACGACAAAATATCATAGAGGGAAACATTCTATGTAGTTTCATAATGATCAAGGTGATATGAAAGAAATGGCAAGAGGACTGTATTTGGGTGGCCAAGGAAAGCTTTTTGAGGAGTTGACATTTAAAGTGCATTTTAATGATAGAAAAGGAGTGAACAAAAACAAGATCGGGGAAAGAACATTTCTAGAAGGGGGACAATGGGGCTGGGGGGGTGGGGGAAGGGCCTGACCGAGGGTGGGGGAGCAACTTGGTGTGCTGTAGGCCAGTGGGCTAGAGGAAGTGAGTTGCAGGGTTGAGGGCAGGGCTGTCAGCCAGACAGCGCATGCAAGGGGAGGGTGTGGGCTTAATTCTAAGTCTGAAAAAAAAGCCTCTGAGAGGTGATAGGATCTGATTGCCATTGGGCACCCCTTATTGCCTTATTAGTGTTAAAGTAGGTTTTCACCCAACAAGTCAGGACACGAGCCTGAACAATAGATGTGGGCACATTTCTGGATATGTCATCTGCCACCCTGCCTTGCTACTACCTCTTTTCGCCTAAAACTGAGATCAATAGCAGGAAGGCATCGCCTCTTGGAAAAATAAAATAAAAAACAAAAACAGGCTGTGTGCAGTGGTTCAAGCCTGTAATTCTAGCACTTTGGGAGGCCAAGGTGAGAGGATTGCCTGAGCCCACAGGTTCAAGAACAGCCTGGGCAACTTGGCGAGACCTCATCTCTACAATAAAACTTTTTAAAAAATTAGACGGGCGTGGTTATGCGTGCCTGTAGTTCCAGCTACTTGGAAGCCTGAGGTGGAAGATTGCCTGAGTCCAGCAGGTTGATGCTGGGGTGGCTGTGAGTATGCCATTGCACTTCAGCCTGGGTGATGGAGTGAAACTCCAACTAAAAAACAAAAAACAAACACAAAAACACAACAACAACAACAACAACAACAACAAAACTTCCTACCTGCACTGACCCACATCACCATCAAAAGTACTCATGGACAAAGCCATGCCTTAATCACCTTGATTTCCAATGCCCAGGCCAGTGCCTGCGACTGTCAATTTTCATAAGCATTTGTTCTTTGTCAGATGAACTAATGGATGGATGGATTTTAGGACCGGGTTATTCATTCATTTAAAAGCTATTTATAGGGTACCGAATAGGTACCAGGCACCATTCCATTCTAAATGCTGTGATGGAGTCTCGAACAAAACAGACAAATACCTATACTCATGAAAATTGTATTCTTGTGAGATACGAGTATGTCTCAACTTTTACATATTCCTAAGTATCCCTGGTTGTGGTGGTGGTGCTGGTGGTATGTGTGCAGGCATGTTGCTTGGGTCACACTCCCAACAGGGACCTCCCAAATGTTAGGTCAGGCCTGCCAGGGTGTGGGTGTTTGGTGTGCAAGCTTGTGCCACATGAAAGATGCAAAGAATTGCACAGAAGTTAGATTAGAATTTATTTAGAAAGTAAATTGGAGAGAGAGAGAGAAAGAGGGGATTCACCTCCCCAAGGAAGGGGAGGAGGGTCAAAATTTAAGAAAACATGGCCTGGCCATAGCTCAGAGAGCACATGGACATGTCATAGCTTGGCAAGGCAATGGCAACTGGACTGGTTGCTCGTGGTTGAGTCCTTTTAATCCTTCTGTTTGATGGAGGAAGGTTGTTAAGGTGATTGGGTGGTGGTCTGTTCCACATCATCACAAAGGAGCAGATGAATGCAGGTACTGATGTCAGGTGATGGACAGCAAGCAGATGGGTGGGTTAATCACATGATTGCTGCTGTGATGGTGGAGTCTGTCTGTGTGATGAAGGCACAAAGTGCTGATTAGGTTAACCTGAGCCTTATGGATGGCGACCAATACTTGAAATAGAAAAGCTAATTGGTACAAAACAAGCTGGGGAGTGGGATTGCAAAACAATTATCAATCCATGGCTAGTGATTAGAGGGTAAGTTAAGTGAACCACTAGAAAAACATGAGCTTTAGACAATGTTAAAATGACTGGTCATTGGGGATATACACACACACACACATCTATAGTGTGCTGGCATGACAGGAATGAGCCACTGCGCCTGGCGGGTATATTAAATCCATGTATGTCCTTTCACACGTGTTTGTGTATACGTGTATTTCTTGGGGAGCAAAGGGGGGGGTGGTAGGTGGGAAAAGAGTGGAGATTAATGTAAAAAAAGTGTGACTTTTAGAGAAGATAATAATAGTCGACTTGAAGCAGCAGAGCATTCTCCAATTGTAGAATAGAGGAATCAATAGAATCTGGAGTCCCACAGAGTATCCCACAAAGCCAGCATTCAGGTGGCCTCGAGGACAGTGTGACAGTGTGGAGGTCTCCTCAAGAGAACCTGAATTCCCCTGTGTCTCCAGGGATTTTAACTGCCAATCAAGAATAAGAACCTACGCTAGCTAATTAGAGCAGAAATAATATGTATTAAAGAATATTTGGTAGCTTGCCAGGCGAGGTGAGAGTATTACCTGAGTTCAAGGGTTCAAGATCGGCCTGGGAAACTTGGCGAAACCTTGTCTCTTAATAAATAAAAAATTAGCCGGGTGTGGTGGCATGTGCCTGTGGCTCCAGCTTCTTGGAAGGCTGAGGTGGAAGGATTGCCTGAGCCCCCAGCAGGTTGAGGCTGTGGTGACTGTGAGCATGCCACTGCATTCCAGCCTGGGCAACAGAGTAAGACCCCAACTCAAAAAAAAAAGTATTTGGTGGTTCAAAGAAACTCTAGGAGAGCCAGAGAAGCAATGATAGAGGACTATATACCAAGAACCATGCCAAAATTGCCTGCAGGATTGTTCCCATGGTGGCCAGGGGGCAGCACTGAATACAGACCTCACAGTTCACACTGCTGACAGGGGAAACAGGCTGCTACTCACACTTCTGTCTGCCTCTTTCTGGCAGCTCAACGTCTCTCCCCTACCCTTGCTCCAACTGAGTTTTTAGGCTTGTTTGTTTGTTTTTAAAAAATGAAGACTAACACACAAAAAAACACAAGATAGAAAAGAATTATCATATACCAAACTTCCATATAACCACCATCCAGGTCAAGAAATAAAACTTGAGGCTGGACGTGGTGGTGGCTCAAGCCTATAATCCCAGCACTTTGGGAGGCCGAGGTGAGAGGATTGCCTGAGCCCCACAGGTTTGAGACCAGTCTGGGCAACTTGGTGAGACCTTGTCTCTACAATAAATCAAAAAATGAGCCAGGCATGGTGGCACACACCTGTGGTTCCAGCTACTTGGAAGGCTGAGTTGGAAGGATTGCCTGAGCCCAGCAGGTCAAGGCTGCAGTGACCTGTGAACATGCCACTGCACTCCAGCCTGGGAAATAGTGGGAAACTCCGACTGAAAAAAAAAAAAGAGCTTGAACAACAGCACCCTAGAAGCTCCCTCCCCTGCTCAGTTCTACCCCTATCCCTACCTCTACTCAAAAGCAGAATAGCTCTTCCTAACATTCTCTTCTGAGGAGAAAATCTTGCACCTGATTGGAGCAGGCTGGGAAGCTGAGTTTCTGGCATTAATGCTGTAAACACCAAAATGTAGAAGATGTCCCAAATGTAGGAAAGGTTTTCACAAGTTTTGAACAACATTACAGCATGACAAATGGTTGCCACGTTCCCTGGAGAGTAAATAAACATCTTAGCCTCATTAGTATGAATGAGATACAATTTTTATTTTTGTAGGTCAAAAGTAATTGAATAAAGGCAGTTCCTTGTGGTTTAACCTAATAGAAAGGACCATGTCAGTCAAAGAACAGGAAACAGAAAGACATTTGAAAGAGATGAATCAGGAAGTCCTCAAGAGAGGTGAGAAATGCTTCAAGCCAGGAGCAAGTAGCAATATGAGGCTTTAAGGCTATGAGTTACCTAGTTTATTACCCCCAGCTTCCCCCACTGCTGTATGAGAAGTTTGTGGAATTTCTGTGCAGTTTGTGGTCTCTATGTGTGCAGATGTGTGTTGCTTTGTAGTGAGCACAGCAAGGGAATAATGCTGTGAAAGATTTAAAAGTGTTAAACCCAAATTTCAGAATCCGAGAGACCAACAAAGAGCCAGCTCTGATGCAAACACACAAGGGTCTTTATTCAGGCTCGAGTCTGGGCTCACGCCCGAAGCAGCAGCTTCAGGGACGAGAGCCCCGATCCAGCATGGCGAGCAGTTTTTATACATCATTACAGAGGGAGGGGAAAGAACTTTAAACTTGTTTTTACATGATAGGGTAATTTCTCCTAATGGATATGGGGGCACCTGGGATTGGTCTGGTCCGCTCAGCTACCTGTGATTGACGGGGGAGCTGCTAAATGAGCAGAGTGGAATGTCAGATAAGCTAGGTTTAGCAATCAGGCAGGCTAAGCAAAGGAATGTCCGGGAGGGGTTTATTATTTGACATTCACATACTGCTAGCAGCAGCTGCGGAAGCAATCGGTTATTTTATGAGATAAACAAAAATTAAACTTAACAAAATTCTAAGTACAAACACTGCAAACAAATACAGTGAACGTGGGGTAGGAATTCATATAGTAATAGTTCTCTTAGAGTTTTTTTTAATCTCTTGGGTTCCCCCCCTCTCAGAGGAACCTAAAGATAAGACCCAATCATGGGTCTACATAGGTTTTTTTTAAAGACCATTCTGAAAATGGGTAGGAGAGTTGAGACAACAAGGGTGAGTATCAAGCGATTGGCACTGGTGCTTGAGTACCATGAGTTGAACAGTGCTGACTTGATTTTTAACAAAGGCTACAAGCTTGTTGATGATGCAAGGCCCGAAAATAAGTAGGAGAATTAAAACAACTAAAGGGCCAACTACGGTGGAAATTAGTGTAGTAAACCGGGGGGTGGGGTTTAAAAATCATGCTTTAAACCAATTGAGTTGTTGCTCTTGTTCTCTAAAATTACAACAGTAGGAAATAGAGACAATGAAATTTGTAAAATTAACTGTATCTTATTAAACCTTAAAATATTATGATTGGTCATGCTTGAACTAACATGATTCTTTGACGTTAGCATGACCTATTTTAAAATAATTGAAACCTTACATTAATTGTAGTTAAAGCTGGCCTAAAAGAATGCAGCCCAGTCTAAAGTACGCGCTGGGCTCTCAGGAGTGTGGCCCAAACTTTGTGCTGAGCCATTTTTGACAACTTTATTATTGAAAAGCTTGAAACTGCTCCCTATAAGTGTATACAAATTTTTACAAATATACTGTTAAATTGTATAAAGAAGCTTGTACCATATAAAAGGCTCTAAAATGTGACCTAAATTTTGAATTATATTTAATTTGTAAGCCGAAACCACAGTTTTATGGGAAACAGGAACGATAGGTTTTCAGAGTAAGCCATGCCTGTTACAGTTACAGAGCTTTCAGCTTAGATCAGCAGAGTTTCTTTAGGTTACTTGTGTTTTATGGTAAAAAGAGGAGGAAAAAGGGGTCAATGGCTCCCAAACACGTCCTAGCGGTCTCGGGGTCTACGGCCCTCCCTGATCCCCAACGCTCAGTGGGCTTCCGTGGCCGGCTCCCAACATCTTCCCCTTTTTTATTTATTATTTTAGTACAAAACCATGAAACTCGGTGTTAAGCTGAAAAATGTTCCTTTTCAGTACTCTGGAAATAACTGAAATAGGCACAGCAAGACAAGAAATACTGTCCCGCAAATTCTTACACTAATAAGTATAGACATTAATGACTTTTGATTAGCAAACAATGAGAAGTTATTAAATATGGAGCTAGTCAATTCATAGGATCGGAACTGCTTTTTAGCAACTTATGTCCTGTATGTCTTAATGTAATTTAGTGGGGTTTTTATTTTTAAGTCCGAATGATTTTAAATTTTAAGGATATGATTCTTTATCTTGTCCCAAGTATGGACAGACTTATTTACCTCCAAAGGAATGAGGCAAATCCACTGAAACTCAGAGTGACATTAGAGAGCCAGTTTTATTTTTAAAGTCGCAGGCTCTTGTTTTACTGCTAACACTGTCTTTTTTTAAAGCATTCACTTTTATTTTTTAACTTTTAATCTACAATTTTTTGAGTAGCTGATGCAATAGAAATATCCTTAGATAACTGATTAGCAAAGGTAGCTGTATGAACTTCCTTAGATAGAGCTACAGCTGAAACTGTTACTGAAGTAGTAATTGCTATCAATGCTATAATTTTTAAAATTAAGTAGCTAAAAAAATTTTCTGTCTTTCTAACATAGCATTAACCTTATATAATGTTTGTAAATCATTTCAGCATATTAACGGGATGACAAAGATATGGGGACCATTAAATTGGGGAGTTGCTTGAGAATGACAAATTTCTTACAAAAGGCCTTGGTTAAACAATTAGTAAAACGCATTCAGTACAAGATATCTTATAAACATTAGCACGATAAATAATTTTAACCATTCGATATTCACTCTAAATAAGAAATATATAAGGAGATTGCAAGTATGCTCTAATATGGTATAACTGAGTTTGTCCAACGGATTTAGACAGGCTGCCTGGCTGAAGGGCTACAAGAGCTCTCCATAGATGAGGCTGAATAATCTGCCAGATGCCGTACTTGATGGACAGTACTGGAGGCACCCATCCATTGGAATGACACCTAGCTGCGGCAAGCGTATAGCCATTAAAAACCCCAGTAACTAATATATTCTTATACCAGGCACAGGATAGTCCACCTTAGAGTTATAAGCACAGTCTCTTCATCTCAGGAAGCCAGTATGTTGCTGGATGAGCGACCAGTCCTTTTCTGTATCATTGAAGGGGCAAACAGATGCTGATAGGCGTCTAGTCGCATGATAGGGTTAGTTCCTCCAGGCATTAACATTTGCAGCCATCATCCATCCTGATAAGGGCTTTCTGTACTTAGAGACTTAAAGGTAGATATTAAGCAAGAAGCCCGGTAATTATTAAAGGTAGAATTATTATATTATTATATTGAAAACATTAGAGACATGTAGTTAGGTTATAGCTTAAATTGAGAATTTAAAACAGGTAAACATTGGCAGGAGACAACAGTTTCCTTTGTTTTTATGATGGGTGTGACATACTTTTATAATAATTGATGTGCTAGGGAGTGAAGCCCAGGTTATTCTCCATTCATTTTGTGGCAGGATGCGGCAAATGCTTAAATATATATTTCTTGTATGATTGTGTGAATAAACACAGAAACATGTAACTGGTTCAGGATCAGCAGTTGGCCTCACCTGGGCTGCCACTAGCCTAGTGGCAAGGTTGATAGCAGTTAGAGGTATTTCCCTTTGAATGGCAAGTTGCAACTTTAAAGGCCCGCCCAGGCGGGTTTTGTTTAAGAAAGGCCAAATGGCCCAGAGACTGGCCATTTCATAAAAAAAGTCTTATTTGGCCAAAATTACAGTTTAACGATTTTGAAAAGAGAAAAAAAGAAAAAAGAAAGAAAAAAAACAACAACAACAAAACAACAACAACAAAACAACAACAAAAACTTTGCTTTTTTTTTTTTTGCTCCAAGGCAAGACTTCCAAATTCTTTTAAGTTTGCCTGTATGCCCCTAACAAGAAGAGTTAAGATGCCTGTTTACTTTATTTAAAAGCCTGTTGTGGGGCCTTTTCCCTTAGCAGGGCTTTTGTTCACCCCCCCTTTGAGACTTCATAGAGAAGTTAGGTATTTAAATTCTCTAGACTGCTATAGGAACAGGACCACACTTAGGGTCCTCCCCCCTTTTTTTACAGTCGCTGATTGGGTTCTTCCTTTTTAAATTTTTAGCAGCACTTACTTCCCCTGGATGTTTTGAATTTCTTCTGGTTCAAGAAGTGTCTAGGGAAATAAGCTTATAAACTGTAATTAAAATTTATTTCAAATAGACAACACATCTTCTGATGAGCATTTATGTTTGTGGCCCCCCCTTTTCCCTTTAGAGGCCTACCATTAAACAATTTTATAGGTTAACAAAGTTCATTTCAGGGATTTGGATCCTGAGTGATGAAATACCAAATACCTATGTTTAGTTAATTTATGTTTCCAAAGGATTTCTAGTGATTATTATGCTAACCTGTAAATTGAAATTATACTGTTCTAGCTTTATCTCATGGAGTTTTCCTTGGATTCGCCAAGGGGTGGGACAGGTTGCCACTTGGCCTGCAGTAGAAATGTTTAAACGCCTTTTAAAACCTACCTATAGGAAATTTATGTCTAGCCTGCGCTAGCTACCCTGCCTCAATTATTTATTCTTTAGAGATTTTTTTGATCCCATAATCATTTGGGGTGCTGAGGGGTGAAGGTCCATCTTCTGTAATTTCTTCAGAGCTGATAATGGGCGCAGTCCTGCCTAGCCAGAGATCGAAAATCTCTCCCTGTCTGACTTAAGGCGTCCAGATTTGTTTCAGCAGTGGCATTATTTTCAGGCACTGGCTGGAATTTTTGCATGACCATTATGTGGGCATAAAATTACTGGATTCTAGCTCAATAAAAGGAATAAAGTTAGGCCTACATTTTGACAATTGTAGGCAGTGGCTGATTACCTTTTTATACAAAAGCTACAAGGTCTGAAGTTATTAGCCTAACTTAAATGATAAACTTTAATTTCTGTGGCTTTATTACAAGTACCAGCTTTTGTATTTCTGGACTATAATGGTAGCCTGACAGATTGTTTTAGACTATAATTTGAACTAGGCACTTAAGTAAATTCTATATAAAATTTGAAGAGAAATCCGAAAATGTTTGGAGACTTGCATTCAGAAAAGACATTATTATGCCTAGATTGTTTATAGAACTTCTTTTGTATGTATATTTTTGTTTAACTTTCCTTATACCGTTTTGGTGTGCTTATACCATTTTATTTATTTATTTTTGTTGTTCTCTACCCCCTTTTAAAATTTGTCATAACTATCTACTTTATTATAGGACAGAAATGTACCATATAAGATTTCCTCTTAGATAAATATATATATATTTTTATATTCCTTTCTTTTTTGTTTTTCCTGCTAAAACTTTATTTTTATATCAACAACCTTTTTACATTTTTCCTTTGCCTTTTGCTTTCCTTTTTATTTATTTATAGATAACCTTTTACAGTCATAATTTGAATCTACCTTTTAGTAATTGTTAGGTGAGACATTTAGTTTTTGGAACACCTTTAATTCCACTAGAGAGCAGGTTTTAGGAGGAAGAAATTCAGTATGAGCACAAGGGCTAAAAACTTAGCCTCAGTATTAATTAAGAAATTAATTTGGACCCCAGCCACATTTATATAGACCCAAGGATTCTCTGGGTGGATGGCATACAGAGTGCTGCGGTGGGCCGTGCCCCTCCTCCTTCAGTCAACAGTCACTATCGCTGAGCTAGGTGTTTCCCCTCCCCTTCAGGAGAGGCCGCACCATCTCCTTAGCAGGTTTATCTTTATCGGGCCTTTTTTGGGTGGCTGGAGCTTTTGCCTTTAGTGGCAACTGCCAATTTGTTTACCTTTCCTCTGCTGGTGCTCATTTTGGAGTTCTTCTCCTTTTTTTTTTTTTTAGAGTGAACAGACCACGAAGATGTAAAATGATCTGTTCCTATTTATTTCTAAACAGGCAAAATTGTTTAAAATTCTCATGAATTACTAAACAGCAGCCTTAGTCGTAAGATGCGGACAATTAAATGAGCATAGCCAAAAAACGTAAGCATTAGTGTGACTTAGCATTGCAGTATAAAGTAGAGACTCAGCATACATTACAAGACTCTGAGAGACTTCTTAACAGTTTTACAGGGACAAGCAGTGGATTACGATTTTAGGCAAGGCCTAAACCTTCAGAAACGGACTTACTTTCAATTAACCTGGCTTTTAGCATTTGAAAACAAGAACAGCCTATTCATTCCCTTAGTTGCCAGAGAAAGATCACAAAATTATTATTATTTTTTAAGGCTAGCATTAACTTACATTGCATTTCTCCGTTTCTTTACAGGTGGATTAGAATGAGCTCCTTCAGAATTTACGAAGGAGAATGTAGGCTAAGGAAGGGAGGGGGAGTGGTCCCCGGAAAGAGTTTAAGATAACCAGTAACACTTCTTATACGCAACAGGCAATTTTCCATAACCTTAACAACAAAAGGCAGAAATTTTAACAGCGCCAGCGGGTTAGGAGAAGACACCACTTAAATAAGAGGAGACAAGATGACATTGAAAAATACGCACCAATTAAGTTTTTAGAAGACCATATGTCCCATTAAACAAAGCACAATAACTTAACCAGCTTTTTAACAGATTCAAAGTGACAGACACCTGTTAGCAATTGATAGGTTGGTATACCCCCAACACAGACTATTAACTTTTTTAGCCTCGAGAGTTTACAGAATTTCTTTTATTTATTTCCATTAACTTTTACCTAACATTTTCGGTGAACTTATACCATTCTTTGACATGTTTTAACTTTCTATTTTTGTTCTATGCTTTCTGTAACCAGCCATTCTATTATAGAACAAAAATGTATTATTAAAAACATACTTTATATTATTTATATATTGGCTAAATACATCTTATATTGCTTATATTATTTATTTTGGCTGAAAATTCTAGGATACACTTTTAAAATGAAATGATAGAACTAGTTATTAGCATAAATTCTTTTGCAGCAGTATTTAGAATTTGTAAGCTTTTATACTCACCTTGAAAGTTTTTTTTTTTTTTTTTTATTTGCTCATGCTTATTAATCCTCTTTGTTCTCAGTTTTCTCTCTGCCAAGAGCAGACTATGGCTCGCAGGCTCTGCCCTGCTCACGGGGGGGGGTGAGGTGGGGCAAGGGTTGCCGCACTGCGCCTCGGCCGCCCAGGCCGGGCTTTGTTTCCTGTTAGGCCAGGACTCTGAGCGTCGGCCCTGTTTGGGTGGAATAAAAGATTTTGCCCAGCCGGGCTCGGTGGCTCAGCCTGTAATCCTGCGCCTTTGGGAGGCTGAGGTGAGTGCATTGCCTGAGCCCGCGGGTTCGAGACCCGCCTGGGAAGGCAAGACCTCATCTCTACAATAAATCAAAAGAAATTAGCCGGGTGTGGTAGTGCGCGCCTGTAGTTCCAGCTACTTGGAAGGCTGAGGTGGAAGGATCACCGGAGCCCAGCTGGTCGAGGCTGTGGTGGCCGGAAGCGGCCACTGCACTCCAGTCTGGGCAACAGAGTGAGACTCCAACTCAAAAAAAAAGATTTTGCCCACGGGGGGGGGGGGTTTATCAGTTACGTACCTGATTTGGGCGGCTATAACAAAAATCAGGAAGATAATATGCTTAATCTGCAAAGTAAAACTTAGTGAGAAAGTGCTCTCAAGTGGCCACTTTACACTGAAGGATGGCCTCTTTTTTTTTTTTTTGAAAATGATTTCATTCAGATTATCAGCTTTACTTTACGTCCGAGAAATAATCAGCCAAGAGTTAGAGTCAGTCTCTGTCCCATGTTTTCCATCCACAGTAACACACACATAAACAGCAGATAAAATAAAAAACGCAACCAACACAAAAATATACTTTCCTACGGCTGTAGAGACAAAGACAAAACTGATCTGAAGGCAAGCCCACACCTCCTGGTGCTGGGCTACCTTCAGATATGAGGACAGCGCTATCCTCCGAATGGGGGCATACCAGACGACCCCCTCTCTCAGACCGCCACTGCGTCTGAGAGCTACTGAGTCCGTGCCTCTCGTGCCTGGACCCCCTCTGTGCCTGCGCCTAGGCTCCCTCTGAGATTGAGAGACGTCTCCCAAGACCTCTGGGCCAGCGGTTCTATAGCGCATCCGCTTAACCTTATTCTGGCCTTATAAAATGGATATCAATATCTTACAAGAAGCGTGCTAACAATGAGTAACAAATAAGCAGACAGACAGACAAAACAGTGCGCTCCCCCATATGGAGACCCTACAGGCTGGGGTTGGAGGTCTCTGGAATAAAAAACAAATCTCGCTGGGGCCTCCAAATGTTAAACCCAAATTTCAGAATCCGAGAGACCAATAAAGAGCCAGCTCTGATGCAAACACACAAGGTCTTTATTCAGGCTCAAGTCTGGGCTCACGCCCGAAGCAGCAGCTTCAGGGACGAGAGCCCAGACTCGAGCCTGAATAAAGACCCTTGTGTGTTTGCATCAGAGCTGGCTCTTTGTTGGTCTCTCAGATTCTGAAATTTGGGTTTAACAAAAGGACAGACCATGAACCTCAAGACAAGATGCTTCACAATTTATAGGTGTCAGTGGAGAACAGTCCAAGCAAGATTGTGATACAGCCTTGTTTGGGGATTGCCTTGAAGCAGAGGGTTCTCAGTAGCTGCGGTTAAAATACTCATCTTTAATTCAAGAAAAATCATCAGGGAGCTCAAAGACAGGCTGTAATTCAGCTCAGCATTGCTTCATAGGGAAAAATAGAAATTGCCTGGATGTTCAATTGTAGGAGAATTTAACTATAAATTATTATTAAACCATGCAATGGAATGCTAAATAGGACATAAACATGGTGTTGTAGAGGAATATTTAATGATAAGGAAAACTGGTCAGGAAGTAATAGTCTAAAGATTAAAAATTTAGACCCCATCCCAGCACTTTAGGAAATGGACTCAAGAAGATTTCAACCTTAGGGGTTCGAAACCAGAGTGAGCAACTTGGTGAGACCTCGTCTCTACAATAAACCAAAAAATTAGCTGGGTGTGGTGGCATGCACCCTGTGATTTCAGCTACTTAGAAGACTGAGACAGAAGGATTGCGAGGCTGCAGTGGCTGTGAGTGTGCCACTGCACTCCAGTCTGGGAGACTGCGACTCAAAAAAAAAAAAAAGAATAAAATAAACAGAATAAAATAAAAGTATAGACTCCAGAGCCAGAATGCTCTGTTTGGGTCCTGGCTTTACCACTTAATAGCTGAGTTAGGTTGACAAGTTTCTCATCTGAGAGTTAAGGAAAGTTACTAAAAGTAAAGCATGTGGTAGCGTTTCTGGAACATAAGAAACACAATGTATGTGCTAACTATTATGATTATTGGTGTCCACTGAATGTTTCTGTCCCACCAAATTCATATGGTGAAATCCTAACCCTCAATGTGCTGATATTAGAAGATGGGAACTTTGGGAGATAATTAGGTCATAAGGATGGAGCCCTTGTGAATGGTGCCCCTAGAAGATGAGACAGAGAAGCTTGCTTCCTCTCTCTGTTCTCTGGCTTGTTGGCTACAACCAGAAGATGACCAACTGCAAACCAGGAGGCAGGCTGTCCTCAGACACCAGACTTGCCAGTACCTTGACCTTGGACATCCAAGCCTCCAGAAGTGAGAGAAATAAATATTTGTTGTTGGCTGGGCTCGGTGGCTCACCCTGTAATTCCAGCACTTTGGGAGGCTGAGGCAAGTGGATTGCCTGAGCCTGTGGGTTAGAGACCAGTTCGGGTGACTTGGTTAGACCTTGTCTTTACAATAATTAAAAATTAGCTGGGCATGGGAGCATGTGCTTTTAGTTCCAGCTACTTGGAAGGCTGAGGCAGAAGGATTGCCAGAGTTCAGCAGGTCGATGCTGGGGTGGCTGTGAGTGTGCCACTGTACTCTAGCTTGGGCCACAGAGTGAGACTCAACTCAAAAAAAAAAAAGGTTTGTTGTTTAAGCCACTCAGTTTATGTTACATTTGTAATAGCAACCCAAACCAACCAAGACAATCATATTCCTAAGGAAATCAGCAAGGTTTAAAAACATAACTCACCCTAATTAATCATGTGTATTTACTTTTTTTCTTTTAAAAAATACCACTAAGTGGATAGTAGAGGAATTTAAAAATAAATGTCTACAAAGACAGAAATAAAATGGAATTCCAGCACACATATGTTTTGGCCAAATGTCAGATGGATGAATGTTAAAATCAATATTTGTCCAAAGCCAAGGCCAATACCAAATATCACCATTGATTGAATTTCTGGGACATAAGAATAAAGTCTCATCAAATTTTAATTATCATTTCAGCTTTCTTTTGAAAAAAAATTTTTATTTTAAAGAGGTGAGGTACAATTCAGGGTTAGGTATACACATGTTCATTATGCATATACCCTTGTTGATGAAGTGTACCCCCTCCCCTGGCAGTTTCCTTCAACTGCCAATCCCACCTCCTCTCCCCTGGCAGTTTCCCACTACTGCCAATCTCTTTCTTTATTATTTCAATTTTCTTATGAACACCTTTAGTAGTCACACATTAGAAGTTTGATGTTTTTGTGCAGAAATACAGTTTCCTCAGCACTGTCAGCTGTAAATGGCTCTTGAGGTCACTGTATTGCACATTGACAATATCAAGGAGATTGTTGGCTTTCAGCTGAGGTGGTGGAGGAGTAAGATGTAATTCCAGCACTTTGGGAGGCCGAGGCAGAGTGGATTGCCTGAGCCCATGGGCTCAAGACCAGCCCTGGCAACTTGGCAAGACCTCCTCTTTACAATAAATAAAAAAAACTTAGCTGGGCATGGTAGTGCATGACTGTAGTTCCAGCTACTTGGAAGGCTGAGGTGGAAGGATTGCTGGAGCCCAGCAGGTCGATGCTGGGGTGGCCATGAGTGTACCACTGCACTCGAGCCTGGGTGACAGAGTGAGACTCCAACTGAAAAACAAAACAAAACAAAACAAAACAAATTTTGACCTCAATAGACTCAAAATTATAAAGCGCTGTACTTAACGTAGTCTTGAAAAGTTTGCTATTTTGAAATTTAATTGCTAGAAAAATACTTAGTTATTAGAAATATTTCTTCTTTTCTTCATTTTTAAAAACTTTTTATTGCAATTGAACAAAAGATGCATGCCGTTGTCCAGGATTTATAGTTTTTACTGTCTTGTAAAAAGTTTAGGTGGCAAAGTTGATATTCTACTTCCTTCTCATTTTGTAAAGATGTGAACAATTTGCAAATAATTTTCCTGACAGACTCATGCCTAAATGAAATTAAATAACTAAAAATTAAATATAATTTCTGTAAGTTATTTTGCCTATGTACCAAATAATTCTATAAAATGTCTATGTACCAAACAATCCTACAAAGTAATAATTACAAGTACATCTCTGTTATTTTGCCTTGCATTATTTAAATTCTTATAAATATTTGTTGCTTCAAAAGAATATATTTTATTTCATAAAATTCTCCAGTGAATGCATCTCTTTTTTTGAAATTTTTAATTTTAAATACGTGGGGTACAATTCAGTGTTAGGTATACAAATGTTTATTATGCAGGTACCCTTGTTGATGAGGTGTGCCCCCCCCAGCAGATTCACACTACCACCAGTCCCGCCCTGCCCTCCGCTGGCAGTTGCATCTTCTCTTAACATTCTTTTTGGTGTTAATCTATTTCCCTGTTACCTTTTTTTTTTTTTTTAGAGTTGGAGTCTCACTCTGTTTCCCAGACTGGAGTGCAGTGGCCGCTCCCAGCCACCGCAGCCTTGACCTGCTGGGCTCCAGCGATCCTTCCGCCTCAGCCTTCCAAACTAGCTGGAGCTACAGGCACATACTACCACGCCCGGCTGATTTTTGATTTATTGTAGAGATGAGGTCTCGCCAAGTTACCCAGGCGGGTCTCGAACCCGCAGGCTTAGGCAATCCACTCACCTCAGCCTCCCAAAGGTGCGGGATTACAGGCTGAGCCACCGAGCCCAGCCCCTGTTAACTTTTTACGATAACTAATTGTTGCAGCATTTTGCTTTTACAATAGTGAATGTTCATATATTTTAGTGAAGTGAGATAATTTGATAAATATATGAAGTACACTACCTCAAGTTGCATCTACATGTTTTAAAATGAATATTCAGATATTAGCAAAAAGTCTTAAGAACTAGTCTTGTTCATAATAAGATCATACACCTCATTTGATATGATGATGATGACTTCGTCACTTGATCATTGATCATGCATAGGTTTAGAGGTGACCTAAATTATGCTGAAACAGGTGTTTGGCTTTTTGACTTTCCAAAAGCCAGGGCTAAAGCCAACATCAAACAGTAGATTTTGAAAAAGAGCAAAAGTGAAGATGAACTTCCACATATCACTAGAAAGTATGGAGAATAGAAAATGCTGAATGGGAAGTAGAAATGACAAGACAACATAGAGGAACTTGCTCACCTAAATAGTAGACAAGATATAAGACGAGGAACAAGTCAAGTAGTCCTATGAATTCTCAGAGACAATCAGAACTTGGAACCGGGGCGACAGAGACTCCAACTCAAAAAAATAAAAAAAAAGAAAGAAAGAAAGAACTTGGAAGCACTTGCAGCACTGCGGAAGGTGGTGGTGAGACGAGAGGCTGACAGCAAGGGGAGAGGGCAGAGAGGGTCTGCAGGGAGATCCGATTGAATCACCCTGCAGTGGGACACGTAAGCCTTTGCCCCCACCACTTACTCCACCTCTCAAGGAAATTGGACCTTTATTTGCTTTTTGTAGAAGATGAAAAAGAAAGACTACAGAATTCCAGATATAGAAAAGTAAAGGAGAGGGAAAAAAAAAACTTTTTTTGGTAAGGAAATTAAATCAAAGCCTACATGTTGAAGAGTAGCCTCCTCCCACCACCCTGCCACTGATCTACCCCCAGAGAAAGTCTCTTCTGTGTCCTGCCTCCTCTGTCAGATCCGTACCTTTCCCATAAAGAAAAAAAGTGGGGATGTGAACTCCTGCTCAGACCCAGAACTGCTAGGAAGTTCTCTACTGGTCCTGTGACCTCCAGGAAGATCTCACTCCCACATGACATTATTAACCGATCAACAGCCCGTATCCTGTGGATTTTTGAAGAGGCGGATGCATGACTTCTCCCACCCCCCACCCCCCCACCCCCGGCTCAGCTGCTTTTAATATCTGCTAACAAGGCCTGCACTATTGAGGAGTTATTCTTGATATCTAAAATAAAGATCATAAAGGAAACTGAATATTATTATAATGCTTTTGAGTTGTGTTCCTGCTAAAGTTACCCGAGTTTTCATCTGGAGTTGCTGAAGTTATTCATAAACATTAAACAGGTATGTCAAAAATCTGATTCAAAGAAGGAAATCCTACCACTCACAACATAGATAAACCTGGAGAACATTATACTAAGTGAAATAATCCAGACACAGAAAGACAAATACTACATGATCTCATTTATATGTGAAATCTAAAAAAGTTGAACTCACAAAGGCAGAGAAGAGAAAGGTGTTTGCTAGGGCCTTGTGGAAAAGAGGATTGGGAAGATGGAGGATTATGGGTATAAATTTTCAGTTGTAAGATAAAGTTCCGGGGATCTGACATATAACATGGTACTATAGTTGATACTGAATTATTTATTTAAAATTTGTTAAGAGCAGTTTTCTTAACTGTACCCCACAATATCAAAATAAAAAATATCGATAAAAAAAGAGTAGTTTTTACATACCATATACATATGAACATATACACATGTGGTAACTTTGAGTGGTGATAGATGTGCTAATTAATTTTGATGTGATAATCATTAAACTATATACATATATCAAGTCATTACCTTTTACACCTTGAATATATATAATTTTTATTTTTCAATTAAATATATATTTTTAAATCTAATATTTAAAACAGTGCAAAATATAATAAACTGTACACCTCTGGGGGAAAAAAAAAGAAAAAAGTGAAGGTGCATTCCCTGGAGAAATGTAGGCACTGACATCCATAGGTCTCCAAGCACAAAGCTTGGCAGCCAGTCACCTCACAGAAAAGCCCACCCACTGATCATCTCCACCCTCACCCACAGAGTTCATAGTCAGCTTTTCAGGCCTCATTCTTAAGTGTGAAGGATCGGTCGAAAGTCTCCAGGCATTTGAGGAAAGACTCCATCAAAAACAGATATCAAAATAAGCACACACACATCCACAAAACTCAAGAGAAACACAATAATGCAAAAAAAAAGAGAAAACTTAAAAAAAAACCAGTCTATGATTAATATCTTCAGAAGGATAACAGAAGATGTTTTATATATAAAATAGGGTGCAGTGGCACATATCTGTAATCCCAGCACTTTGGGAGGCAAAGACAAGAAGATTGCCTGAGCCCACAGGTTCAAGACCAGACTGGGCAATATGGAGAGAACTCATCTCTATAATAAATCTGATTCAAAGAAGGAAATCCTGCCAAAATTAACCAGGCATAGAGGCACACACCTGTAGTTCCAATAATCACCGCACATTGGGAGACCAAGGCAGGAGGATCTCGCTTGCCTGTGCAACACAGTGAAACCTTGCCTCTACAAAAAACAAAAAACAAAAAAAATTAGCTGAGCATGGTGGCATGCGCCTATAGTCCCAGCTACTTGGCAGGCTGAGGTTGGAAGATTACCTGAGCATAGGAAGTCAAGGCTGTGGTGAGCCATGTTCATGGCACTGCACTCTAGCCTGGGCGACAGAGTGAGATCCTCCACTCAAAAAAAAGAAAAGAATAATCAACATCGGCAAGTCAACAACAATGGTGCAAAATTCTGAGTGAAAAATTAGATATGAATCAAATGTGAGAGTAAAATAAAATGTTTTCTGGCTATGAGAAAGGTCAAAAATATCAATTCTCATGCATTCTTTGCCGGGAAGCTGCTGGAGGAAGTGGCCAGGGTGGGAGGAGTGACGTTACAAGATCTAGAATATCCTCCCCAGCAGTTTCCATGGAAGGGGTTGTGGTCTGGCAGGCACCCTAAGTGACAGGTCTTGCCCCCCGTTCATCCAGACCATCACCATCCAGGAGAAATGCAATACGAGCAACATACATAATTCCAATTTTCCAGTAGCTACATTTAATAAAGTAAAAATAAATCAGTGAGGCCGCACTCGGTGGCTCAGCCTGTAATCCCAGCACTTTGGGAGGCCGAGGTGAGTGGATTGCCTGAGCCCATGGGTTTGAGACCAGTCCAGGCAACTTAGTGAGACCCCTCTCCCATCACTACAATAAAATAAAAACTTAGCCCGGTGCGGTAGCACATGCCTGTAGTTGTGGCTACTTGGAATGCTGAGGTGGAAGGATAGCTGGAGCCTGGCAGGTCGACACTGTGATGGCCATGAGTGTGCCGCTGCATTGAGTGAGATTCCAACTCAATAAAATAAATCAGTGAGATTAATTTTAAGAATATACTTTATGGCCGGGCTTGGTGGCTTAGCCTGTAATCCCAGTACTTTGGGAGGCTGAGGTGAGTGGATTGCCTGAGCCCACAAGTTCAAGACCAGCCCGGGCAACTTGGCAAGACCCTGTCTCTACAATAAATAAAAAATTAGTCATGGGAGCGTACACCTGTAGTTCCGACTACTTGGAAGGCTGAGGTGGAAAGATCACCGGAGCCTGACAGGTTGATGCTGGGGTGGCCATGAACATGCTACTGCACTCCAGCCTGGGCAACAGAGTGAGACTCCAACTCAAACCAATATATCCAAAATATTATCATTTCAGCATTAATCAGTATAAAATTTTACATTTTGCTCACACACAATCTTCACAATTTGGTGTGTCTTGGACACTCACAGGTCTCCTTAATGCGTCCTAGTCATATTTCACGTGCTCAATAGCCACTGTAGCTAAGGGCTACATATTGAACTGCATGCCCTAGACTACCCTATTTTTCAGCGGGTTGACATCACCTGGCATCACGTGAAGCAGAGCAAATACAACCTTTGGACAACTAGGACACAAGACAGACATACTTTATTTTATTTTTACTATTTATTTTATTTTTATTATTTATTAATTTTTTTTTTTTTTTTTTTTTTTGAGTTGGAGTCTCACTCTGTCGCCCAGACTGGAGTGCAGTGGCCGCTCCCGGCCACCGCAGCCTCGACCCGCTGAGCTCCGGCGATCCTTCCGCCTCAGCCTTCCGAGTAGCCGGAATTACAGGCATGCGCCACCACGCCCGGCTGATTTTTTGATTTATTGTAGAGATGAGGTCTCGCTGCCCAGGTGGGTCTCGAACCCGCGGGCTCAGGCAATTCACTCACCTCAGCCTCCCAAAGGCGCGGGATTACAGGCTGAGCCACCGAGCCCGGCTTATTACTTATTTTTTAAGTTGTAATCACACTCTGTTGTCCAGGCTGGAGTGCAGTGGCACGTTCACACCCACCACAGCCTCTACCCACTGGACTCAGGTGATCTTTCCATCTCTGTCTTCCAAGTAGCTGGAACTACAGGTGTGTACCACCATGCCTGGCTAAATTTTTTTATTTATTGTAGAGATGAGGTCTTACCATTTGCTCAGGATGGTCTCGAACCCAAGGGCACAGGAAATCCTCTCGCTTCTGCCTTCCAAGGTGCTGGGATTTCAGGTGTGAGCCATCGTGCCCAGCTAAGACAGGTATGTTTTAATTAAAGGGGGGTAATAGATAATAGTAGAAAAGAATTATCTGGAAAAGACTGCCCAGATAGAGCGGCCTCAGATAGAGGCCTGTACAGAGGAATGAGTTCAGACTGGTGGGACCATTTCCTGAGACATGTTAATTGCAGTTCAAGGAAGGAAACAGCAATTGAATGTCAGATACTACTATTGCAAAAAAAAAAAAGTTTTTTTTTTTTTTTTGAGTTGGAGTCTCACTCTGTCACCCAGACTAGAGTGCAGTGGCACACTCACGGCCACCCCAGGGTCAACCTGCTGGATTCCAGCGATGTTTCCACCTCAGCCTTTCAAGTAGCCGGAACTACAGGTGTGTGCTACCATGCCTAGTTAATTTTTTATTTTATTTTATTGTAGAGACAAGGTCTCACCAAGTGGCACGGGCTGGTCTCGAACCCGTGAACTCAGGCAATCCACTCGCCTCGGCCTCCCAAAGTGCTGGAATTACAGGCTGAGCCACCGAGCCCAGCCTGCAAGAATTTTATAATTGATATTTCATCCCCTGCCCCAGAAATCTTCTCTTGGGCCCTACCTACTCTCTTCTGTTATGTCATTTGAATTGCTCCTCCCTTCCTCCTACCAGGTAATCTGAGCACTACTTCCAAATTCATGTGAAGGATCATGGCTCTCTCCCTCCATTCCAAATGAGACTGAGATCCTGCTTTTGCATATGTAAAAGTTCGTTTGGGCTGAGCTAAACAAGCAATCAATTGCTCCAAGAGTTTACTGTGGAAAAAGACAAAGAACTGGCAGAAGCTTTGAAACTACAGTTGTTCTTTAATATAATCCAAGATCAAATTCCTAGGCACACATTCTGTCCACAGAGACCCCAGGGATATGAGCTGTTTCTTTTATAAAAGATGATCTCACAATCATTAGACGTTACTGTAATGATATTTACTCAGCTGTTCCCACTGCTTTTACCAACGCAGCACTACTGGCAGAGTTGTGCAACAAAGGTAAGCATTTCTTGGAAACCCAGACTTCTTTTGGTTAATTTTAGATTCTCTTCATTTCTAAGAAGAGCTCATAGAGCTTTTTTTTTTTTAAAAAAAAAAATGTGGAACAGGCCAGCGCAGTGGCTCACACCTGTCATCCCAGCACTTTGGGAGGCGGAGGCGAGAGGATTGCCTGAGTCTAGGTGTTCAAGACCAGCCCGGGCAACTTGGTGAAACCTTGTCTCTACAATAAATCAAGAAAAATTAGTCAGGCATGGTGATACACACCTGTAGTTCCATCTACTTGGAAGGCTGAGGTGCAAGGATGACCTGAGCCCAGGAGGTCGAGGCTGCAGTGGCAGTGAGCATGCCACTGCACACCAGCCTGGGCAACACTGAGACTCCAGCTCAAAAAAAAAAAAGAAAATCGTAGAACAAAAAACACATAACATTAGATTTACCCTCTTAACAAATTGTAAGTGTATAGTGCAGTATTGTTAACTGCAAACATGATATTGCAGAGCAGATCTTTAGAATGTTTCCAACTTCCATGACTGAAACTGTATTAATTGAATAGTAACTTCTCCAATTCCAAATCCCTTATCCCCTGGCAACCACCACTCTACTTTCAACTTTTATCATTTCAACTACTTTATAAATACCCTCATCAAAATGGAATCAGCAGTATTTGTTTTACTGCAACTAGTTTATTTTACTTAGCACGATGTCCTCAAAGACTCATTCATGTGGCAGCACATGATAGGAATTTCTTTTTAATGGCTGAATGATATTCCTTTGTAGTACATATAACACACCATCTTTTTTTTTTTTGAGTAGGAGTGTCTTACTCTGTGGCCCTGGCTGGAGTGCAAGGGCATGCTCACAACCACCGCAGCCTCGACCTGCTGGGCTCAGGCAATCCTCCCGCCTCAGCCTTCCAACCACCTGGAACTACAGGCACGCGCCACCATGCCTGGCTAACTTTTTTGATTTATTGTAGAGACAGGGACTCCCCAAGTTGCCCATTCTGGTCTTAAACCTCTGGGCTCAGGCAATCCTCTTGTCTCCACCCTCCAAAGTGCTGGGATTATAAGCATGAGCCACTGCGCCCTGCTAATACATCTTCTTAATCTGTTCATCAATGGATATTTAGATTGCTTCCACCACCTGGCCACTGTGAATAACGCTGCAATGAACAAGGGAGTTCATTAGATCTTTTGAGATCCTGATTTCAATTTTTTGGTATAAAAACATGGAAGTAGGATCCTTGGATCATCTGGTAGTTTCACTTTTAATTTTTTAGGAATCTCTATACTGTGTTCCATACTGGATGAACCATTTTGCCTTTTCACCAACAGGGCACAAGGGCTCTCATGTCTCCATTCTTGTCATCACTTGTTAGTTTCGATTTTTCTTTATAATGTCCATTGTAACAGGCGTGAGTTGATACCTCATTGTGATTTTGACTTTCATTCCCTGATGATCAGTGATATTGAACAGCTTACCATCTACCTGTTAACCATTTGTTTTTGGAGAAATGTCTATTCAAATTCTTTGCCCAATTTTTAATCAGATCATTTGTAGGCTTTTTGCTATTGCGTTTTGGGAATTCCTTACATATTTTGAATATCAACTCATCAAGTATACAATTTGCAAGTATTTTCTACAGTTCTAAGTTGTCTTCTTATTCTGTTGTTTCCGTTGCTGCGCAGAAGATTTTTGGTGTGGCGTACTTCCCCTCGTCTGTTTTTTTCTTTTGCTGTCATAGTCAATACATCATTGCCAAGATTGATATTATAAAGGTTCCCTGGCCCCCAAGTTCTCTTCTGGGAATTTCAGTTTTGAGTCTTAGTTTAAGTCTTTAATCTCCTTTGAATTGACTGTGTGGGATGAAAGATGAGGACCCAATTTCATTTTTGCACGTGGATATCCAGGTTTTCCAACACCCCTTTTCCCTTGTGTAGTAACGGCACCCTCGTCAAAGACCATTTGACTGTGTAAGCATGAATTTGTTTCTGGGCTCTCTATTCTGTTCCACTAGTCTACACATCTGTCATTATAGTTCCATACTATTTGGAGGACATCATAGTATACTGAGATAAGAGTTATGCCCACAAACGGAAGTTTTTTTATATTCTTACTCTCCTCTATTGAGACAATCTTCAGCCTCAAAATTCCATCATCCTTTTGATGCGGATTTTTCAGGTGAGCCTGGGCTTAGAGTGTCAGCTCAATGGGTAGACCAGTGAAGCCTCAAAGGAGGTCATTCAAGGGGTTGGTAAACCTAACCCGGGAAGTATCGACTCTGATGGGCTGGAAAGGCAGACCCTGAGAATGTTGCTGGTACCGAGTCCCGCCTTCTTCCAGCAGCTCTCCTAGTTCACAGTTCCATCAGCTGGCAAGTCAGCCTCAGGAGTGCACCTCGCGGCTCCAACCATTCTTCTTCAGCTCTTCAGGTTTCTTCAGCTCTTCAGGTTACTGCAGCTCTTCAGGTCACCTTCAGGTCGCTGCAAGCTCGTCTCATGCCCAAAAAGAAAGACAAAAACCAGACAGCACAATTTACTTAGAGAACAGAAAAAGCTCCCACAATGAGAGGAAACCAGAAGGTCTTGCTAGTCTCGGGCCCAACCTGGTGCTTAGATATCCCTGAGTTCAAGCCGATTGGCTAGCTCTAGTTGTGAGCTGATTGGTCTGCACTAGCTGTTTCTGATTGGTCAGTACTAAGGACCAATCGGCAGGAAGTAGGCACTACTGGTGAACTGATTGGTTGTTTTTCAATCCCAGCAGTGAGTACTTAAGCTCTAGCTGAGAGGCCTGCTGGAAGTTTGTTACGCTGTTACGGGAAGAGCCACTCTGTCTGCCTGCCACCCAGATTTTCTCCAGCTATCTCCTGTCTCACTTTGGCCAAAGACTATTGGAGGATTGCCCTGGTATGTCGTCACTCCCAAGGCGGGTAAACTAATGATACCTCTTTAGTATGGGTTAAAGGGGTGTTGAGATTACGTAGAGTCACATTTTATTTCATTGATGAGAAGCGGAGGCCTATGGAGGTTAATTGGTGGTAGACCCAGAGCTGGAACCCAGAATTCCTGGCCCTAATTCTATTATTCTGCTCATATTGTAATATACATGAATGGCAAGAAATATACCTGAAGACTGCAAAATACGACAGTTCCAAGTGAGAAGGGGGAAAATTTAGAGGCTCTGGTTCAAGGGCTGAGCAGAGTCCTCCTGAGGAAATAACAGAGATACCTCTGGGATTCTGATAAGTTATTAGCAGACTAGCTATTGTGCCATAGCTTCTTCTGACTGGTGTAGGCCACCACTGGTTTCCTAAAACCAGGCACAACTTCTGGCCAAGAAGGGCAATTCTTAAGACGAAACCATCTCCTTAAGGTCTGTGAAAGATTTAGAGCTTTCTTAAAAAAAAAAAAAAAAATCGGCCGGGCTCGGTGGCTCAGCATGTAATCCCGCGCCTTGGGAGGCTGAGGTGAGTGAATTGCCTGAGCCCACAGGTTCGAGACCCGCCTGGGCAACTTGGCGAGACCTCATCACTACAATAAATCAAAAACATTAGCCAGGCGTGATAGCGCGCGCTTGTAGTTCCAGCCACTTGGAAGGCTGAGGTGGAAGGATCGCCGGAGCCCAGCAGGTCGAGGCTGTGGTGGCCGGGAGCGGCCACTGCACTCCAGTCTGGGTGATAGAGTGAGACTCCAACTAAAAAAAAAAAAAAAAAAAAATCACTGTTGTCATTGCCAAGTTCCCACAACAGAGCTATGGCATTAGAGACACAGAGATCGTTTAAAAAGAAGTGAAGGAGCTTGGACTGAAGCGGAACATTCTCCCAGCCTGGCAGCAGAAGGAGGACAGAGTTGATGGAGCAGCTGCTGGAGGGTAGGATTTATGCCAAGGAAAGGACTGAGTGTGGGAACCTGAGAACCTCCAGAAATACAGTCAGACCTGCCAAATTCTGCAGAAATCAGTTTGGAGGTGGGGGTGGAAGGTTGAAAAAGGCTGTTCTGTCAGGGAAGCAGTTTGTTGTGATGGAAGTAGAACCAGATCATGAGGGACAAAGTGAGGAAGTTATGAAGGGCAGCATGTCTGGACTCCCTTTGAAAGAATCTGGTGTTGAGGCCAGGTGTGGTGGCTCACACATGTCATCCCAGCACTTTGGGAAGTGGAGGCCAGAGGATTGCCTGAGCCTAGGGGTTCAAGACCAGCCTGGGCAACTTGGTGAGACATCACTACAATAAATTGAAAAATAAGCCAGGCATGATGGTGCATGCCTGTAGTTCCAGCTACTTGGAAGGCTGAGGCAGAAGGATCACCTGAGCCAGCAGGCGAAGGCTGTGGTGTCTGTGAGTGTGCCACTGCACTCCAGCCTGAGTGACAGAGTGAGACTTCGACACTCACACACACACAAAAAGAGTCTGGTGTTGGAAGAGAGTAGAGAGACAGCTGAGAAGGGTTTATCAGGTAATCTTGGTGTTTACTGAAAATTGTTCCATATATGATTTGGAATTTAAATGATGCTAGGGTTGGGAAAGCTTATCCCTTTAAGGAAGGCGTTTGAGAAGCCTTTAAGATTAAAACAAAACAGTCTCTACTGGTATAAATACAATAAGTGGGACATGGGATACAGTCTTTTAAGTGGAAATCCTCTAGCAATATCCGCATCCAAGCTGAGGCTTGGCCAAAGCACCAGTGTATCAAGGATGGCTGGATCCTTCATCCTGGATGCTGGGAACCCTGCCCAGTTCTCCTTCTCCTCCTTCAGATCATTGGTAGACCCCTCCTTTCAAGCCCCAGTGGTTTCCTTGACTACCTCCTCTCCTCACAAGTTACAGAGCATCTGGAAGAGAGTGGAGAGTCTTTGGGCAGCTTTAATTGTTAAGTCAATCTCATTCAACCTAAAGCAGAAGATCGGTGCCTTTTTTATTTCCACAAGAGAATACTGAAGTAAAAACTTGGAATAACATTTCTGAAAGGTTGTCAACTCTTGATATAAGTCATAGAAAGAATAGTCAGTAACTGAAAGCCCAAAATACAAAACAGGAGAGAGGAGGGGAGAGTGGAGTGTTGGACTTAGCTCTTGTAAGGTCTTGGAAACAAAATGAGATGAGCTAACTGGTGGAATCTGTTGAAATCTCCACTGGTGGTGGCCACAGAGTTCCCTGTCTTGGAAATTCTATAAGGAATGTGCTTCAGCTTCTGTTACAGTCTACAAATTGTGTCCTAGGGTGTGCCCAACAAGACATATGAATGCTCCCTATGAAAACACTCTGCTGCCAGGTTCAGTGGCTCAGCCCGTAATCCTGCACTTTGGGAAGCCGGGGTGAGTGAATTCCCTGACCCCACGGGTTCAAGACCTGACAAGGCAACTCATCTCTAAAATAAATCAAAAATTAGCTGGGTGTGGTAGCGCGCCTATAGTTCTAGCTACTTGGAAGGCTGAGGCGGAAGGATCGCCAGAGCCCAGCACGTCGAGGCTGCGGTGGCCAGGAGCGGCCACTGCACTCCAGTCTGGGAAACAGAGTGAGACTCCAACTCAAAAAAAAAAAAAAAAAAGAAAAGAAAAGAAAACACTCTGCTGACATTTGCACCTTCAAATCAGAGACGGGGTCAGCTGATAAAATTTAGAAGTCTCCACTAAACAGAGATGTTTCCGGATGTTTGACATGTACTATCTTCTGCTACCCATTCTAATAAGGGCTGGAAATGGGTACAAGCAGAACTGTAGTATTCTGAATGGTGACCCATGCCCGTGTTTTCATCAGGAAGTGCAAATGGGACCAGGAATGGTGGGGCCACTTGTCTGATCATCAAAGGACAACTCTTTGACCTTGGGGTGGTGGTGGTAGGACAGGGCCAGGCCAGCTGTAGACTAGGCTGTAGAGTAGTTTGCCTTTAGTCTTCTTTTCTATGTCCCTCTGGTGGTGCAGCACTGGGCTTAGGGTCCAGAGTCTTGGATTCAAAGTCTGTCTCTGACATTAGCTGTGTCTTGCACACGTTAATCAACCTCCTGTAACTTTGATGTTCTTGGCAGTATCCTGGCTCTGCTGCTATCTCCTGATGGAAGGAGAGCGTGGTGGTTAGGATCCCAAGCTCTGGGGTTGGAAGGACCTGAGTTCAGATGCTTGCACAGCCATTTACAGCTAAGGGACCTTGGGAGAAATCCCGAACCTGATCACCAGATCTGCTGAATCAGAATGTCTGAAAGCAGAGCCTACATCCTTGATAAACTTCCCAAGGTTCTCAGGCATTCTAAGAGGTGTCAGTCACTGCTGGAGGGTCCTCTCTAGGGATGTGTCAAACACACCACGTTCCATTCTCTCAGCGTTAGGTTCTTGTAGTAAAATCTTAATTTGAGATCTTAAAATGAATGGATTTTCATTGTTGTTAGTTTTGGTCTTACCTGGGTAACTGAACTCTTTAGAGAGAAAAATTCAAAAGGTACTTGAACTTTAAAAGAAGAAATAACTTCTTTCCACTCACCTCAAACTGAAAATCAGCATTCCTTTCTGGTACGAGCAGAGGCAATAGGCCCCAGCAGTCATGGCAATACCTGAGGGTCTGTCACCACAGAAAATAGGTATTGTCATAGCACATTACAGTCATGGCAGCCATCTTGAAAAACCATAAATACTCATCCTTACTGTGCAATGATGGCAGCTGTAAGTTATCAAGAAGCACCTTTTATTGTATCACAATTTTTTTTTTGAGTTCGGGTCTCACTAGGTTGCCCAGGCTGGAATACAGTGGCAGGCTCACAATGATTATGGCTCACCGCAGCCTCAACCTCCTGGGCTCAGGTGATCCTTCCACCTCAGCCTCCTGAGTAGCTGGCGCACACCCCCATGCCTAGCTTTTTTTTTTTTAATAGAGATGAGGTCTGGCTATGTTGCCCATACTGGTCTCCACCTCCACCTCCACCTCAAGCAGTCTGCCTGCCTTGGTTTCCGAAAGTGCTGGGATTACAGGCGTGAGCCACTACACCTGGACTGTATCACAATTTCAAAAATTATTTTTGACAACTGTATATCCATATTCTTTGTTTCCTTTGGCATCTCTGATTTTTAAAATGCATGTAAAAATAGGATTTTGTAAAGGGATCTGTGGGCCTTACCAGACTTATCAGAGGGGCCCCAGGCACAAAAAGCTGGGGAAGCTTTGAACGGGGGAATCATGTGACTCAACACACACTCCAAGTGTGACAAACTCCTGCTTCTCTAGGATTCCTCCTTGCTCACTCAAGTAAGCCGCTCTTGGATAGGATGTCAAGCGGGTGGGGGAGGTATTGGAGAAGGGAGTGGCCATGGTGGTGAGAGTCTCCCCTCAAATATCCCCTCTCACTGACTGCTCTGAGCTCCAGAAGGTGTTGGGGAAACAAGCCTTCTCATCGGCTTCCTCAGGCTGGACTGTAGCTCACTCCTTTGGGTTGGCACGCTGGGGATAGATACCCATCCAGCGCCCAGGCTGTGGGGATCCTGTATGAGGGGAAAAAAAGAAAGAGTCTAGATGTTTGGAGGTTCCCTTTGCCATGGATCCCAGGATCTTCCAAGAGGCCCATTCCACCAGACACCACATCCCACCCAGGTCCCCCAACCTCAGGGCAGCAGGGCTCAAATATAATTGGTTAGCCAGACAATGATGTGGATAATAATATTAACAATAATAACAACAACTGGGAGCGGTGGCTCATGGCTGTGATCCCTGTACTTTGGGAGGCTGAGGCGAGAGGATTGCCTGAGCCCAGGGGTTTGAGACCAGCCTGAGCAACTTGGCGAGACCTCGGCTCTGCAATAAATAAAAAATTAGCTAGGCATGATGGCGCATGCCTGTGGTTCCAGCTACTTGAAAGGCTGAGGTGGAAGGATCGCCTGAGTATTGCAGGTCGAGGCTGCGGTGGCTGTGAGCATGCCACTGCACTCTAGCCTGGGCAACAGAGTTAGACTCCAACTAAAAAATTAATTAATTAAAAATAATAAAAACAACAGAGGCATTTATTTAGCACTTACTGTGTCAGGCACCACTATGGCTGTTTTACAAATATCACCGCAAAGATTCCTTCCACAGCCCAGTGAGATAAGTGGTATTATTATCATGATTTTGTGGTCACAGAGGGGGAAGTAGTAAGCATAGCTCACCATCACGTGTATAGCCATATATTAACTTATATTCACATAGCATTTGCCCTGCTTGGTGACTCTGCCAGAGGCTGGAGACCAGGGAGTGAAAGAATTCCTGTGACCGTGGTGAACATGTCATCATGCACGTGTGGCCACATGTAGGTGCGGTGGTGGTTAAGAGAGCAAGCCCTTGCACGGGAATCTCTGTGTCCGAATCTCGTCTCCACCACCTTGGGCAATTTAGTTAACTTTTCTATGCCTCTTATTTCTTCATCTGAATCAGGGAGATAATACAGCCTTCCTCATGGGGGCAGGGGAGTGAGGATCTGTGTAAAACATTTAGCACAGTAGTTGCACATAATAAGGTAAACATATGTTAGTCATTCTTTCTATAATTTGTCATTATGTTTATGTGAGTAGAGGCATCAGGGAGTTGGTGATCGCCAAGATGCTGGAGTGGTGAGAGTGTAGAGTGTTCTGGGCATGCCTTGATAACAAAAAAGAGTTGAAACACCTTATCTCCAATTCACCGTGTTTTGCATCAGTTGTTTTTGCCTGGATAGCAGATATTCTCTCTTCCTCTGATAAGATTACCTGCCTTTGCTTTAGGAAATGGCCCTTCTGCCCCCATTCTACTGAGTTCCGACCTGGTCCCTCGTTATCCCAGACCACAGGAATTGCTTTCTGTTTCCTTCTGTATTTCCTAAGTTTGTGGAAAAAGGGGCTGGGACTGCCGTCCACTCACCAATGTCCTGAAGACTGCCCAAGAGCAAGTCAGTGCTCCCAGAAGTTCATTTGAACCTCTGGGTCCAGATGTGCCTGAAACCAGAAGCACTCCTGGATGCTCCCAACCTGTTATTTAATAGTTCTCCCTTTTTTTTTTTTTTTTTTTTTTTGCTCAACCTGCTTAGGTTCAGGTTCCATAAAAAGTCAGCTGGGAGCCAGGCTTGGTGGCTCAGTGTGTAATCCCAGCACTTTGGGAGGCCGAGGCAAGTAGATCGCCTGAGCCCGTGGGTTTGAGACCAGCCTGGGCAACTTGGTGAGACCTCGTCTTTACAATAAATCAAAAATTAGCTGGGAGTGGTAGTGCACACCTGTAGTTCCAGCTACTCGGAAGGCTAAGGGAGAAGGATCACTGGGGCCCAACAGGTCGACACTGGGGTGGCCATGAGTATGCCACTGCACTCCAACCTGGGCAACAGAGTGACTCCAATTCAAAAAAAAAAAACTTGGCTGGACATAGTCACTTGTGTCTGAAATCCCAGCAATTTGGGAGGCTGAGGCAAGAGGATTGCCTGAGCCCATGGGTTTGAGAGCAGTCTGGGAAACTTAGTGAGATCTCATTTCTACAATAAACCAAAAAAATTAGTCAGGCGTGGTGTGTGCATGTAATTCCAGCTACTTGGAAGGTTGAGGCAGAAGGATTGCCTGAGCCCAGTAGGTCGAAGCTGTGGTGGCTGAGTGTCACTGCACTCCAGCCTGGGAGACAGAATGAGATTCCAACTCAAAAAATTAAAAGAAAATAAAATCCCACCTATCCCTAATTACTCTGCCAGCCTGACGATAATCATTAGGCTAAGTAATTTGTTCAAGGTCACTAAGAACAGGGGTGCGATTCAAGGTCAAGTGTATCTGATTGTAAAATCTCGAGTTTTATACAACACCAAGCTTCCTCTCCAACTTGAGGTAAGAATGTATTCCATCTAAATGCATCTTTAACAAAAACCAGTGAATGAATAATGTATCAAAATTCACTTTGTGAATGTCTTATGTGAGTGAAATCTTTTCTGAGAATTCACTAGAAACAATGCTTTTCACGACACCACCCAAGTCCCAACTGCCTACCCTAGAACCCCGCCAGTCACACCAAAGTGCTTGTTTCTAGAGAAAAACTTGGACCGGGTGTGGTGGCTCATGCCTGTAATCCCTGCACTTTGGGAGGCAGAGAAGAGAGGATTGCCTGAGCTCAGGGGTTCCAGACCAGTCTGAGCAACATGGAGAGTCCTCATCTCTACTAAAAAAATCAGCTAGCTGGGTGTGGTGGCATATGCCTGTGGTTTCAGCTACTTGGAAGGCTGAGGTGGAAAGATTGCCTGAACCCGGGTAGAGGCTGCGATGGCCGTGAGCGTGCCACTGCTCTCCAGCCTGGGTGACAGGTTAATAGGCAACAAAGGAAACTAAGAGAGAAGAGGGCGGGGAGTGGTCTTGAAATGACTCAAACTCCAGCAGGGGAAGATACATAAACAGTGAACAAAATCTCTTGCAAGCCTGAGTCAGATACATACTATCATCAGTACAAACCACGGGGCGGCCAAGTATCAGTGGAGGTGAGCACAGCAGGGAAAGGTCAGAGGATCATTTGCATGCCATTGATCTAAGAGTCCCCAGTAAACGCTGGATCCTAGAACATAGCAAGGTGTGACAAAGTTCCCACCCTCACAACACTTAGTTTGGAGGAGACAGACTGTAAGGGTTAAGGGCAGGGTGTCAGGGCTAAGTGCGGGGTGTGGTGACCCCATCTCAGGCAGTTAGGGGCGTTGAAGCTGGGCTCTGATGGTTGAGTGGGAATGGGCTGGGAAGAAGAGTGAGATTTTCAGAGATCTCAGCAGATGCCAGTTCTGGAGACCAGTGATGATGTGTCTTATTTTAAAAACGGAAAGGTAGGCCAGGCGCGGTGGCTCAAGCCTGTAATCCCAGCATTTTGAGAGGCCGAGGTGAGAGGATTGCCTGAGTCCAGAGGTTTGAGACCAGTCTGGACAACTTGGTGAGACCTCACCTCTACAATAAATGAAAAAATTAGCCGGGCATGGTGGCACATGCCTTTAGTCCCAGCTACTTGAGGGTGCGGTGGCTGTGAGTATGCCACTGCACTCCAGCGTGAGACAGAATTAGACTCCAACTCAAAAAAAAAAAAAAAGAAAAGAAAAGAAAAAGCAAAGCAAAGCAAAGCAAAGAAAAAAAACTGCAAGTTGTTTGCTAGAACATTTCAAGGTGGGTTGGAGCCAGAAGTGAGAGAACATAGGGAGACCTGATAGGGAGAGGGCTTGAAGAGCACAGTGACAAGTTGGGGCTGCCCGAAGCCTTGTACTTGCCTTTGACATTCGTGTGGGGGGGGTCGTGTTCGGACATGAACTGTTTCCCCCTGTACATGGCTTCTTTCTGCTTTCTCTCTCAGGGAATGGCCTCTAGCCAAGGATAGTCTCTGAAGGATACGCCTAGTCCTAGTAATAAGTCATGGGATGCAGGCGACCAAGCAAAGCTGAAAGCAATGTAGTCATCATGCTTAATCAATGTAATTGGAAGCACTGTATAGCAATTTTAATAATGAACTTGCTTGATTATGCAACTGCTAGCTTGGTGTGGATTCTTCACCGACCTGCCACTCGGGACTCCCACAAGTTTTTTTTGTTTTTTGTTTTTGAGTTGAAGTCTCACTCTTTCACTCTTGGCTCCCAGGCTGGAGTGCAGTGGCACGCTCACAGCAACTGCAACTTTAACCTGCTGGGCTCAGGTGATCCTTCCACCTCAGCCTCCCAAGTAGCGGGAACTACAGGCACACACCACCATGCCTAGATAATTTTTTAAAAAAATTTATTGTAGAGATGAGGTCTTGCTGAGTTACCCAGGTTGGTCTCACACGACTGGGCTCGGGTGGTCCTCTTGCCTCTGCCTCCCAAAGTGCTAGAATGACAGGAGTGAGGCACCACGCCCAGCTCATAAGTTTTTTTGTTTGTTTGTTTTTTTATCAATATTTTTTGTTATGGTTTTGTGGGGTACAGTTAAGCGTTAGGTGTACAATTACGTGTCATTCAGGCACCCTGTTGATAAGAGGTGTTTCCCCATCCCCAGACAGATATTTGCTAGTGTTAATCCCCTCCCCCCCCATAGTTTCCCAGTACCATCAGTCATTTTCTTATAGTATTACATTGGATGTTCAAGGTCCATTATATGAGTGAGAACATGTGATACTCAGATCTTTGTTTCTGTGAGAGGTCACTCAATATTATAGACTCTAGTTCCATCCAGGTTGCTGCGAAATTCATGAATTTGTTCTTTTTTATGGCTGCGTAGTATTCCTTCGTGTATATGTACCACATTTTTTTAATCCAGTCCTCTTTTGGTGGGCAGCATGGTTGTTTCCAGGTTCTTGCTATTGTGAACAACGCTGCGATAAACGTATGTGTGCAGGTATCTTTTTTATAAAGTGATTTGAGTTCTTCAGGGTATATTCCCAGTAGGGGGATTGCAGGATCATATGGGAGGTTGGTATTTAGAGCTTTTAGGAATCGCCACACTGCTTTCCACAGAGGTTGCACTAGTTTACACTCCCACCAACAGTGTAGAAGTGTTCCCTTTTCACCACACCCTCTCCAGCAGCTGTTATTTTTTGAGTTGTTGATAATGGCCATTCTGACTGGGGTTAGGTGGTATCTCAGTGTGGTTTTGATTTGCATCTCCCTGATGATTAGTGAGGTTGAACATTTCTTCATGTGTTTGTTGGCTGCTCGGATGTCCTCTTTTGTGAAGTGCCTGTTCATATCTTTTGCCCATTTTATAATGGGGTTGTTTGTTTTTTCTTTTCAGCACATTTTAGTTCCTTGTAGATCCAGGATGTTAATTAAGCCTTTATCAGACCTGGTGTTAGCAAATATTTTTTCCCAGTCTGCAGGCTGTCTCCCTGCTCTCTTGATGGTTTCTTTGGCCTTGCAGAAGCTTGTCAGTTTAATAAGGTCCCACTTGTCTATCTTCTTTCTTATGACCTGTGGGTTTCAGGTTTTGTTCAGGAATTGGATGCCAGTTCCGATTTCCATGAGGGTATTTCCTTCATTTTCTAAGGTTCTTGTGGTTTGAGGTTTTACATTTAGGTCTCTGATCCATTTGGAGTTAAGCTTTGTGCATGGGGATAGATAGGGGTCCTGTTTCAATCTTCTGCATGTGGTCAGCCAGTTTTCCCAGCACCATTTGCTGAATAGGTTGTCCTCTCCCCAGTGGTAGGTGGTGAGGGCTTGTCAAAGATGAGTTGGTTGAGAAATTGAGGTTTTGCTTCTGGAATCTCAATTCTATTCCATTGATCTATATACCTGTTCCTATACCAGTACCAAGCTGTTTTGATGATTGTAGCTTTATAGTAAAGTTTGCAGTCTGGTAATGTGATACCACCTGCTTTGTTTTACTTGCTGAGGATTGTTCTGGCTATTCTTGGATGTTTGTGTTTCTGTATGAATTCCTGTGTTGTTTTTTCTAGGTCTCAGAGGAATGTTGCTGGTAATTTGATGGGTATTGCATTAAATCTGTAGGTTGCCTTAGGTAAGATGGACATCTTCACAATGTTGATTCTTCCAATCCATGAGCATGGGATATTTTCCCACTTGTTTGTTTCATCTTTGATTTCTTTGAGCAGTGTTTTGTAATTTTCATTGTAAAGGTCTTTCACTTCTCTGGTTAGGAAGATTCCAAGGTATTTCATTTTTTTGTGGCGATTGTGAATGGAATAGTGTTTTTTCTTTGGGTTTCTGTTTGTTTATTATTGGTGTAGAGAAATGCGATTGTCTTTTGTACATTTATTTTGTATCCTGAGACTTTGCCAAAGGCCTTTATCAATGTAAGGAGGCTTTTGACAGATTCTCTTGGGTTTTCAAGGTACACAATCATGTCATCTGCAACGAGAGATAACTTGACTTCCTCTTTTCCTATTTGGATACCCCTGATTGCCCCCTCTTCTCTGATTGCTCGAGCCAGGACTTCCAATATTATGTTGAACAGGAGGGGTGAGAGTGGGCATCCTTGTCTTGTTCCAGTTTTCAGGGGAAATGGTTTCAATTTTTGTCCGTTTAGGAGTATGCTGACTGTGGGTTTCTTGTAGATGGCTTTTACTATTTTGAGGTATGTTCCCCGTATGCCTAGATGTTCAAGGGTTTTTATCAAGAAGGGGTGCTGGATTTTATCAAAAGCTTTTTCTGCATCTAATGATATAATCATGTGGTTTTTGTTTTGACATCTGTTGATGTATTTAATTACATTTATGGTTTTATGAATGTTGAACCAGCCTTGCATCCCAGGAATGAAGCCTACTTGGTCATGATGGATGATTTTTGAGATGTATTGCTGAATTTGATTTGCTAGGATCTTGTTGAGAATTTTAGCGTCTATGTTCATCAAAGATATTGGCCTGTAGTTCTCTCTCTTTGTTGGATCTTTACCTGGCTTGGGTATCAATGTGATGTTGGCTTCGTAAAATGATTTGGGGAGAGTTCCATCTTTTTCAATTGCCTGGAATACCTTCAGTAGGATTGGTATCAGCTCCTCCTTAAATGTCTTGTAGAATTCTGCTGGAAAGCCATCTGGACCAGGGCTTTTTTTTGTAGGAAGTTTTCTTATTACGTAGTCGATTTCCTTGATTGTTATTGGCCTATTTAGGGTCTCGATTTCTTCTTGTTCCAACCTAGGTAGGTCGTATGATGTCAGAAAGTCCTCCATTTTCTTAAGGTTTTCAAGTTTGTTTCCATACAAGTGTACGTAGTAGTCTCTAATGATCTTTTGTATTTCTTCAGGGTCAGATGTGACTTCATCTTTTGTGTTTCTGATTGTGCCTATTTGGGTTTTTTCTCTTTTTTTCTTGGTCAGTCTAGCTAGGGGAACATCAATCTTGTTTATCCTTTCGAAGAACCAGCTTTTGTTTCATTGATTTTTTGTATTATCTTTTTGTCTTCAGTGTCCTGGATTTGGGCTTTTATTTTGGTGATCTGGATTCTTCTGCTGAAATTAGGGTTTTTGTGGTCTTGCTTTTCCAGCTTCCTTAGGTGGCTTATTAGGCTGTTAATTTGTATTCCTTCCATTTTCTTCATGTGTGTCTGCAGGGATATAAATTCCCCTCTTACTACAGCTCTTAAGGTGTCCCAGAAATTTTGGTAAGATGGTTCTTCGTTTTCATTTGTTTCCAGGTATCTTTTGATCTCTTTTTTGATTTCATCATTGACCCAGGAGTTGTTTAGCATCATGCTGCTTAGTGTCCATGTCTTTGTGGGTTTTGGGGGGACCTTGTTGGTGTTAATGTTTATTTTAATTCCACTGTGGTCCGAGAAGGTGCATGGTAGAATTTCGGGCCTTTCAAATTTGTGTATGCTGGATTTATGGCCAATTATGTGATCGATCTTAGAGTACGTTCCATGCGGTGATGAGTAGAATGTGTATTCTGTGGTCTTTGGATGGAGTGTTCTGTAGGTATCAATTAAGTTCATTTGGTCCAAAGTCACATTGAGGTTCCAGATCTCCTTGCTGATTTTTTGTCCTGTCTAGGGTTGTGAGTGGGGTATTAAAGTCCCCAGTTATGATGGTGCTAGAGTCAATATCTTTCTTTAGTTTTCCTAGAAGTTGCTTTATGAAAGTTGGTGCACCTATGTTGGGTGCATATATGTTTAGGATAGATATTTCTTATTGATGGATTGAGCCTTTTATCATTATGTAGTGGCCTTCTGTATCTTTTTTGATTTTTAATAGCTTGATGGGTATTTTGTCTGAAATTAAGATGGCTACTCCTCCTTTCTTTTGTATTCCGTTCACCTGAAAGTTTGTTTCCCATCCTCTTACTTTTAATCTGTGGGTGTCCATTCTAGTGAGGTGAGTCTCTTGAAGGCAATAGATTGTTGCCTGATGATATTTTATCCATTTTGCCATTCTATGTCTTTTCAGTGGTGCATTTAGTCCTTTCACATTTAGGCTAATAATTGAAATGCAAGAGCTGATCCCTGTCATAAGGTTCTTACAGAGTTGTTCCTGTTTGTTTGTTGTCTTTCTTTGGGTTCTGGAGTTGGCTCATGTGTGTTTTTAATCTTTTGCCTGTACTCTTGTGAAGAATGTTGTTGTTCTTTTTTCTTTTTCTTATGTGTTCAGTACTTTCTTAAGTGTTTCTTGTAGAGGTGGTCTGGTGGCAGTGTAGGTTCTTAGGGATTGGATATCTGGAAAAGATTTCAATTTTCCCTCACTAATGAAGCTTAGTTTGGCTGGGTAGGTTATTCTTGGTTGAAATTGTTTGTCTTTTAGAACTTTGGAGATAGGGCTCCAGGCTCTCCTAGCCTGAAGGGTTTCTGTGGATAAATCTGCTGCTATTCTAATTAGTCTTCCCTGGTAGGTAGTCTAGCCTTTTTCTCTTGCTGCCTTAAGGATTTTTTTCTTTTATAGCTACTTTGTTTAGGTGAATTATTATGTGTCTGGGAGTTGGTCTTCTCATTTGTATTCTTGCAGGGGTTCTCTGAATCTCTTGTGTTTGAATTTTTTCATCCTTAATGAGATGAGGGAAGTTTTCTTGAATGATTTCATGAAATGTTTGCTCCAGTGTGGCTTCTGTTTCTCTCTCTGCCTCAGGAAGCCCAATTACTCTTAGGTTTGGTCTCTTGAAGTGATCATTCATCTCTTGGAGGTTTTGCTCTGTCTTTGTGAGTTTCTTTTTTATGCTTTTGATGGTTTGGGTTAGTTCTGTGTTTTGGTCTTCAAGCTCTGAGATTCTTTCTTCTGCTTGGCTGATTCTGCTTTCCATGCTTATTAGTCTGTTATTCATTTGCATCACAGTATTCTTTACTGCTGTTATTTCTGACTTCAGCTCCTTCCTATTTTCCTCTTGTCTCTCCTCAATTTTTAAAATTCTGTCCATTAATGTCTTGATGTCTGGGTTTGTTGCATGTAACCAGTCATTCTGGGAGTCTTCATTGTTTGTGTTCCAGAATCTGTTTTCTCAGTGTCTGATCTTCCAGGGGTCTGTGTGAGACCTATATTCTTCTTTTGGTTTTTCTTCATTTGTGCGGTTTTTCCCCCTCCCTACTTTTTCCTTTCCTCCACGTCACTGTCTTCTTTAATTCTGTTATTCAGGGGTAAAGGGATTGGTTTTACTTCTGTTTGTTCAATCTCCTATTCTTTATGTATGCCCTCTTACTTTATTCAATTCTGGAGTTGCACTGTAGGTTGGGGGTGGTCCTTTTTGCAGTCTTGAGATTTACTTAAGGGGGGAGCTGTGATTCAAAATCTATCTGCAGGTCCTGGTATTCGCTGACAGGTGTGTGGGTAATCTGGAACCCACTTCCCACTGCCTTGGAATCTGTCTGTGCAGTGGTGCTATAGGTCTGCTCCCTGAAATAAAATGTGGTTAGCAGAGGAAAGAGAATGGAGCAGACAGTGGGTTGAGGAGGGGGGTGGAGAGATAGAGGAGTAAGGGGGGAAACAAACGTGTGCCAACAAATGGAGAGAGAGACCTATACTGAAACAGATAAAAACAATAGACCACAGCTACTGACGAACCAACTCCCATACAAAAAAAACACATATTTATTGGTGTGCTGTTCCTCTATACAAAGATATGGTTTACAGAGAGAAGAAAAGAGAAGAAAAGGAAGAGGAAAGAAAAAGGAACAATACAGTAGGAATAGAATTAAGTCATTAAACTAACAGAATCAGTGAAGCACACTCTGAGACTTTTTGTTTAAGTCCAATGTCCTTTCAGTTCTGATTTCTAGCTTTCTTTTCAAGTAGGTAAATTAGTTTGCAGTTAGGGTCAGTTGCCCCTGGTCTGCTGTGAAGGACAGATCACCCTCCATTCACCACTCTGGCCTATGTCTTTTTCAAGCTTGTTTCTCCCATTTCGGTGTTGTTACCTTGAATTGCCAGCAGGTGGTGCTATCTCAGCTGCTCACCCCAGAGGGGGCGGGGCTGGACAGGAACAGGCAGACTGGAGATGGTGCCTGCCTCAGGGCACAGGCAGGAGACTCACGGCGGGTAGGACATCTCGGTTGCAGGAGAGGTGGCAGCGATCCCAGCAGATCTTCCCTGAAGGAGCTTCAAGGACTGAAGTTGTGGATCGCCTCTGGCCCGGGTGGTACGATGTGCTACCAGCGGTGGCCGTGGCGGCTGCGGCGTCTGCGCTGCATTGGCTGCCCGGTCTGCTGTGATGCCCCAGCAGTGGCAACGGCTGAGCTCCGTATGAAGAGCAGGCTGCGATTTTGGGGTCCGCAGCCCCCGGGACAAGAGCCAGAGACCCACTGCAGTTCTCCTTTGCAGAGGGTTTCACAGACCAGGTTGACCCGTCGCCATCTTGCCAGAAGTCCTCATAAATTTTAATAAACCACTGTCTTTCCCTGCTGGACCTCTGGGTGACTTCAGAAGAGGTAAACATTACACACAAAATCTCTCAGGTCTGGGGTTAACATGTAGCAGTGTAACTATGAAGAGTTCCTTTGGGTGGAAGGACTGGAAGCTCATGACAAGAGTCCCCAACTGCCTCTCTCTTCCAGTTCTTGGTCATCATCTGACCCCCTCCCTCAGCTCAGCCTCATCAAGTGTTCTGAGCTTCCATCTCCTTCCATGTCATTGGTTCCACACAGTTTCCAACTTACGTTCAGCCTGGCACCCTAGTCATTAGACCTGAACAACCTCACAGGAATGGCTTCCCAGACCACCTGGCCAATGGCTTCCCTCCCCCCAACCCTCACACCCCAGGGCATGTATTCCCTTTCTTTCTTCCCATCTCCTCTTGGTGAGAACAGAATGATGCACAGAGGAGAGCCATTTCAATCCCAAGTTGGCCTCTTATTACTATGCATGAAGATCCTCAGAATATATTTTTTTAAATGCTTGCTCTAAGGATAGAAAAGTGAGAGAAGGCCAAGCAAGGTGACTCTGTCTGTAATCCCAGCATTTTGGGAGGCCGAGGAAGGAGGATTGCTTAAGCCCAGGGGTTTGAGACCAGCCTGGACAACTTGGCGAGACCTCGTCTCTACAGTAAATCAAAAAATTAGCCAGGCATAGTTCCAGCTATTTGGAAGGTTGAGGCAGAAGGATTGCCTGAGCCCAGCAGATTGAGGTTGCCGTGTTCCTTGCTCTTGCCACTGCACTCAGCCTGGGTGACAGAGTGAGACTCTGACTCAAAGAGAGAGAGAGAGAGAGAGAGAGAGAGAGAGAGAGAAAAGAGAGAAAGAGGAAAGAGAAAGAAACAACCAAACATAGCAAGACCTCATCTCTACAAAACAAAAACAAAAACCAGGCAGCCAGGCATGGTGGCTCAAGCCTGTAATCCCAACACTTTGGGAAGTTGGAGGTGAGAGAATTGCCTGAGCCCACGGGTTCGACACCAGCCTCAGTGGAAAGGCAGCCAGAGTTTCCCAGATACAGAGTGCCAAGGCCTGGAGTCACTGGGAGAAAAATGTGTGTGGCAGGGGTATCCCGAGTGTTAAGCAGGTCCCCGGTATTTTCACTAGAGCCCCCATCCTCAAGTTTTCTTATGATGGTAATTTAGTCTCCTGGGTTTCAGTCACTAAAAGATCAAGTACACTTTAGATCTGGAAGCAAGTCAGGAAGTTGGTTGTAAAAAAAGGCGACTGCCAGGCCAGCAAAGAAACCATTCCGGTTTTCTTCACAACCCTGGAGCCAGCTGTAGTATTGATTTTTGGCCACGAGGGGGAGGAAGAGGATAAAAGTTCTCCTTTATAAGAAAGGGTTTGTCAATAGCAGAACACTGCAGGGGAGGCAGGGTAGAGACACAAGATCGATTAGGGGACCTGATCTTAAGCAGGCAAAGTGGGAACCAAAAGGAAGCCCACACTTGACTTGTACGATGACCACTTGTATACCTGATCCTGAATGTGACTCCACATCTTTAAAATAAAAATAATTAAATTACATTAAAAAAAGGTTCCCTGTCAACTCGTGTAATGGGTCTCCCTGGCTCTTTTCCAATTCTCCTCACTCTACGATCTGTTTCAGACTCTTTCGCGAGAGGTTTTAGAGGAAATCACAGTCTGATCTTTGAGGTGGGAAGGTTGTCTAGGGGAAGGATCCTCCAAGTGTGATCCCCAGCTTCCTGAGGGTCTCTGAGACCCTAAGGGGATTCTAGGAAGTCAAATCATTTCCAGCGAATGCGGAGATGTTATCTGTTATTTACCTCTGGGTTGACATCTGCATCATGGTGCTAGAGTGTTGGAGGCTGAAACTTCTGGCAGCTTGGCATAAGTCAGGGCACTGGCATAAAACTATCCTAGGGGCCATTGTATTCTTTGCTCTCACGTGCTTGCAACTGAAGAAAAAACCAGTACATCTAAGCATGACCTTGATCAAGTAGAAAAGGTTAGTAATTTTATTATCTCAACCCTTGAATTCATGTGCCTTTATTTCTTTATTTAGAGTTGGAGTCTCCCTCCATTGCCCAGGCTGGAGTGCAGTGGCACACTCAGGGCCACGGCCACCCCATCGTTGACCTGCTGGCCTCTGGTGATCCTTCCCCCCTCAGCCTTCCAAGTTGTCGGAACTACAGGCTCACGCTACCACACCCAGCTTTTTTTATTATTGTAGAGATGAGGTCTCACCAAGTTGCCCGGGCTGGTCTCGAACCTGCAGGCTCAGGAAATCCACTCGCCTCGGCCTCCCAAAGTTCTGGGATTACAGGCTGAGCCACTGAGCCTGGCCTCATGTGCCTTTAATCTGTCGCATACTGAGGTGGAATGGTCATTCTGAAGAAAATTCCCTTTGGCAGGCACCATTTTTGCTTAAAAACAAAAAAATGACAGGTGGGCAAATTATAGTTTTCCAGGTTCAATATTTGGCAGATGTTTTCTCAAAATGAAAGTAATCTTCAGCCTGGGCAACATACTGATACTCATCACTACAAAAAAAATCAAAAAAATTAGCCGAGATGGTGGTGTGCAGTCCCAGTTACTTGGGAGGCAGAGGCAGAAGGATCGCCTGAGCCCAGGAGATCAAGACTGTGGTGAACTGTGATCATACCACTGTGCCTGGGCAACAGAGTGAGATCCCAACTGAAAAAAAAAGTGAGCTTATCCTTTTAAGGCAAGCAACAGTATTTCTGCTAATGCTAAAATTTGAGCTTTCAGCCTGGTACAGTGGCACATGCCTGCAATCCCAGCATTTTGGGAGGCAGAGGCAAGATGATTGCCCGAGGCTGGGGATTCGAGACCAGCCTGGGCAACTTGGCGAGACTTCATCTCTACAGTAAGTCAAAAATTAAATGGGCATGGTGGCGCTCACCTGTGGTTCCACCTACTTGGAAGGCTGAGGAGGAAGGATCGCCGGAGCCCAGCAGATTGAGACTGCGGTGGCCGGGAGCGTGCCACTGCACTCCAGCCTGGGTGACAGAAGGAGACTCCGATTCCAAAAAAAAATTTTTTTGAACTTCCAATCAAAAATTAGAAATCTAGAAAGCTTATATCTACCAGAGAGAGCATCCCAAGTTCTCCGTACGTGAAGACTTTTCTGATGAGTTTGGTAGTGATATTCATGAGTTTGATGTTTTATATTGTACCGAGAAATGTGTCAAAGTTTTGAAGATTTGCATAACTCAGTGAACCACTATTTTACCCTCTGCATGAGTAAAAGATCTATTCAAAATGAAAGATAATTTGTTATTTTAATTATTTTCAATGTAATAGAGTACAAAAACTTCATTGATATGGTTTCAGCTTCTATATTGGTACTAATCTTTATGAAACCAACATTTTGGTAGGTTGGTATAGGAGTCAACTACAAAAATATCTGAACAGCTGTTGAAATATCCCTCCCTTTTCCAGGGGCTTGTCGCCTTATCAGGTGTGAGGCTGAATTTTCCTCATACTCCATGAAAACAATGTATCAGCCTGGGCAACTTGGTGAGACCTCATCTCTACAATAAATTAAAAAAATTAGCCAGGCATGGTAGCGTGCGCCTATAGTTTCGGCTTCTTGGAAGGCTGAGGCAGAAGGATCACCTGAGCCCAGCAGGCAGACGCTGGGGCGGCCATGATGTGTCACTGCACTCCAGCCTGGGTGACAGAGTGAGACTCTGACTCAAAAAACAAACAAACAAACAACAACAACCAAAAAAAGGTATCACCACAAAGTGCTTGAGCAGCTATGAGACACTTGCTAACCACTAGCCACCAACTGGAAGCGACACTCCTTCCAGTTGATCCCTCAAGAGGGGACTAGAGTTCTTCATCTCGATGCCAAAGCAAGAGAAAGTAGCCTGGTCCCTGCCATGGGGTCATGGGATGTTGTCCTGTGTTCACTTCGTTTATTAGGGATGTTTGTTTCAAGTAGAGGCAGACAACCAGGGCAAAAATCACAGGATGGAAATTATGCATACAGCCAAAAAAAGATGACTCCTCAGGAGTTAAGAGTAAGTTTATAGCATCTGTCATCAGTGTTCTTCTCCTCTTTCACACCTCTGCCCTCAAGAGACGGCAATTTCAGCAGGGTTTGCATCTGTATGATCCCTCTCCAGTTCAAAGTATGTTCACAGTCATTATATTCACTAAGCCTCAGACGGAGCCCTATCTCTGTGAGAAAACCAGACTAGGTGCCATTGGCTCGTAGTGGCTTTGGCCAGCAGAATTGTTTACAAGTGACAGGTGAGCTCACTCTGAACTCTCTGGACCATGAACTGGTAGGAGGGGGAGGACCTATCCCCACTCAGCTTTTCACAGGACCAGCACCACTTCCCACTTGAAAAACAGGAAGCACCAGCACCCAGCGTTCCCCAGAGAAAGGAACCAGGGTTTCTGATTCCGTTGGTGTGGGGTAGGCTTGAGAATGCACATTTCTATCAAGTTCCCAACATGCTACTGCCTTGGGAACTATGTTTCGAGAACCTTTGCTTTAACGCATATCGTAAGCTTGCAAAATTGGCTTACAATCTTGTTGCTAGATAGATGGCACCCATGTCCTGGAGAACACCCGTGAAGAGCTCTTCTTTTATGAAGAGCCTGTTTTATTAATGAGGAAGATGAATAGGGTTAAGTGACGTGTCCAAGATCACAGTGAGAGAAATTTGATATAGATTGAAGTAGACCCATGGTCTTCTGATTCCTAGTCAAGGGCAATTCCTAAGGCTATCAGTCCTGTATAACTTTCTGTAATAGAGACAGTGATTGTTATTGGAGAAGTGCCTGAGCGTCAATGCCTGGGTTCACCTTTGGTAACTATGGAAGTCATCCCATCACAACTGTTTTATGGCCAGGGTCTTCAGTTTTATTCATCTCTTTGCCCCTGCAACAATCTAACACAGTGTTTTCTACATACTAGATTATCAATAATTATATCTTTAGTTGAACTTTTGACTGAGCATGATCTAAGGAGATAGCAAAGAAAAAAAAGATCCCTTCCTATTTTTAATCCATGGCACATTGTAGGTGATAAAACTATCCTCCAGTATACCAAGATTATCAAGGATAGAAACACATAAATTACTAAATTTTGCCGGGCGCAGTGGCTAATGCCTTGTCATCCCAGTACTTTGGGAGGCTGAGGTGAGAGGATTACCTGAAGCCCAGGGGTTTGAGACCAGCCTGGGCAACTTGGTGAGACCTCGTCTCTACAATAAATCAAGAAAAATTAGCCAGGCCTGGTTGTGTACCTGTAGTTCCAGCTACTTGGAAGGCTGAGGGAGAAGGATCACCTAAGCCCAGCAGGTCAAGGCTGAGGTGGCCATGAGTGTGCCACCGCACTCCAGCCTGGGCGACAGAGTGAGACGCCAACGCAAAACAAACAAAAAAAACCCCACTAAATTTCAGCTATTTAGAATTATATGTCTAAATGCTGTTGGTTTTCCAAAGATAGTGAATTTCAACCCAATTTAATTTTTAAAAATTCTTAATGTTTACTCTGAACAAAATAACTCTGCAGGGGCTGAGATAAGATCTGGTTTATGACTTAAAGGAATTTGTAGTCTAGTGAAAAGAAGCAGAATGCTCACAATATTACACCAGATGGAATGTGTTACCTGCTAAGTTAGAGATCTTAGGACCCAGTGCAAGGAGACAGGAGGGTAAGAAATTGGTTTTCATGTAGGAGAATGAATGAAGGCTTTGTAGGAGGTGGTACTTGAATTGTGCCTCTAAAGGTAGGAGGATCTCGCCTGCTAAAGAGAATGAATCTTCCTGGCAGAGAAAACCACATAGGAAAGATACAGGGAAGCACAGAGCTTGCTTTTGTCAACCTAAAAGGAAGAAATTGAGGTGAAATTAATATAAATAGAGAGGACCGGGTGTGATGGCTCACACCTGTAATATAATACTTTGGGAGGCTGAGGTGGGAGAATCACTTGAACTCAGGAATTCAAGACTAGACTGGGCAACATAACAAGACCTTGTCTCTACAGAAAATACAAAAATTAGCTGGGCATGATGGCACGCATCTGTAGTCCCAGGTACTTGGGAGGCTGAGAAAGAAGGATGGCATAAGCCCAAGAGGTCAAGGCTGCAGTGAGCTGTGATTGTGCCACTGCACTCCAGCCTGGGCGACAGAGACTCCGACTCAAAGTTACATACATATATATGCATGTGTGTGTATATATATGTGTGTATATATATATATTAATATATACACATATCATACCATAGTGTGTGTGTGTGTGTGAGTGTGTGTGTGTGTGTGTGTGTGTGTGTGTGTGTGTGTGTGTGTGTGTGTGTGTGTACGTGTGTGTGTATAATAAAGGAGAGAGTTTATTTGGGCCGAGCTTGAGAATTGCAACTCAGGAACACAGATTTAAGTTGAGTTTCCCTGAATATGCAGTCTGACTACCAGCAGTTATAAGTGGAATTTTAAAGGAAAAAAGGACAGGGAGTGGACTGATACAAAGTTATTTGTCAGGAATTCTCATTGGTTTACAGAGATAACACTGATTAGTGATTGGCTATACACAGTTAAGCTATAGGGTGTGGGTTATAATGTCCCGTGAGGCATTATTCAGTTAATAGCAAGCAGTTTTAAGAGGTGAATTCATAGCTCAAAGAAGGAGCAGGGCATGACTGTGGCCTCATCATCTTAGTGTCTCTTTGGACCTGATAAGGAAAGGACTTGATTCCTCAGATAAAAGTTACTTTCTTTTCTCATTTGGATGCAGCTAGTTTACCACATGGACTGGACAGGGCATGTGAGTACAATGTGAGATTTCACCGAAATATCCCTGGGCCAGACCAAGAGCTATTGAACAGTTCTGAGCCAGGAGAGATACACGATCAGTGACCTTGGCAAGGAGTAGCTTGAAGGACAGTAGAAGGGAGAAGAAGAGTTCAGTGAAGAGGTGGAGACCAGAAAGAAAGACACTTCAGAGGGTGGCCTCAGGGAGGGAGTGGCTTTTGTTTTCTGTGATTAACCAGGTTTCCACATTACCTCTGCAATTTAGGCATTAAAACATAACTCTCAAATCAAAAAACAACAGATGCTGGAGAAGATGCAGGGAAAGATGAACACTTCTACACTGTTGGTGGGAGTGTAAACTAGTACAACCTCTGTGAAAAACAGTGTGGGGATTCCTAAAAGATCTAAAAATTGACCTTCCATATGACCCAGCAATCCTCCTTCTGGGAATACACCCAGAAGAGCTCAAATCACTCTATGAAAAAGATACCTGCACACACATGTCTATTGCAGCATTATTCACAATAGTAAAAACATGGAACCAACTGTGCTGTCCATTGAAAGTGGACTGGATAAAAAAAAGTGTGGTGCATACACATGACAGAATATGACAGTTATCAAGAAGAACAAAACTGTAGACTTCACAACAACTTGGATGGGTTTAGAGTCTATCATACTTAGTGATCTATCACAGAAACAAAGAACTGAGTACCACATGTTCTCACTCATAAGCAGACCCTGAACAATTATCATACTACTATAAGAAAGGGATTGGCAGTAGTGGGAAACTGCAAAGGGAGGGAGGGGGGAGCACACTTCGTCAATAAGGGTACCTGATCTCAAACCAGGCAAAATGGGGACCAAATGGAGGCCCAAACTTTACCTGTACACTGACCATTTGTATACCTAACCCTGAACTGTACCCTACATCTTTCAAATAAAAAATTTTAAAAATAACTCTCAGTGGACTTTAGTTTTTCACCTATGAAAGAAGAAAGTCAAAGCTGGAGTCCCTCTGTGGCAGGATGCGGCAAATGCTCACCTCCTCTCCCAAAGGTTCTGTGATTCTGAGGCTCTCATTCATTATCAAATACACATCCGTTTCTGGGTAACTGAGGTCACTTTCTCACCCATCACAATTGCCAAAGCGAGTTTGGTTCTGTTTGATGAAATCGGATGCAGTGGAAGTTCCCATTGTCGTGGCCATGGTTTGGTGCAGGATTGAAAAGATCTGAAGTTCTTGAGTTGAAACTTATACAAGCCTGCCTTCTTTAGAACTTATTTCAACTATACCAACTTTTCAAACAAGGATGAAAGGAGAAATGTATCTTGCTGAGCTGATACACTCCTGGGGTGAGGGAAGCATGTTTCCAACTCTGGCCATGTGGTGGGTTACTTAGGTTACTTCTCATAAACACAAGGGCTTTGCATCGGGGCAGAGGCCAGATTTCATTACTATAACTGGAAATCTTAGGGAACAGATGAATCGCATAACCCATCACTTCACCCGGAAAGCAAACGTCTCCTACTCTTGGCTTATCTCAGATGTTTTGGGAAATCCCAGGGAGCTGGAGGAACCTTTAGCTCCAGCCATGTGTGGGATGTGCTGGTCCCACATAGATTCTGGCCAAAAGACCAAAGATTGCCTTTTGTTCTTTCCTGCAGGGTGGGAAGGATATGGAAAACAATGATCTGGCCATGGGGGAGATTTAAGGGAATAAAAATGAATCACCCAGCCAGGAAACACCAGGAGTCCTCTCAACGGAGTCCTCCCTCACCGTGGGTGGGAGCGGAGGAGTGGTAAAGCCACAGCTGGTGGGGAAGATGAGGCTGGAGGATGGGACACTGGAGCTTGACTCAGGCTTGCAACGCAGCAGAAGAACAAACCAAAAGGGATGTGAGCTCTCTGCCTCCCCAAGTTTCAGAAGGGATCACTTTGGGGCGGGCTTCCCACAGTGTCCCTTAGAGAGGGCTGTTTCCTGAGCCATCCTGGATGGCTTCCCCATCAGCTGCCCCAGCCCCCAGTGTCCGTCACGTGCAATGTCATCTGCATAGGAATGTGGAGAATGTCACTGACCATTTACTCCTGGCCCCAAAGGGCTCTGGTGGGCTGAGGCTGCACCAGCCGCCCACTACACAAAGAGCCTCCGCCCTGCAGCCCCCAGTTTCGATGCTTGCCCCAGGCAGACGAGTTCAGGCCCTGGACTGGGGTTCTGGGGGAATTTTAGGCCAGTCCTGCTAGGACAGGGGATCTGAACTAGATTCTTTCTTGCTTTCTTGTGCTCTTTAATTAAGCTGCTTCGTTCCCTTTTTTTGGATCCTTATCTCTCTCCATTGATTTGAGTCTTTAGTGTTTCTAAATAAAGTCCTTTTTTTAACCCTTTAAAAATCAAGGATGCAGCCAGGCTCGGTGGCTCAGCCTGTAATCCCGCGCCTTTGGGAGACTGAGGTGAGTGGATTGCCTGAGCCCGCAGGTTCAAGACCTGCCTGGGCAACTTGGCGAGACCTCATCTCTAAAATAAATCCAAAAAAAAAAAAAAAAAAAGAGCAGCCGGGAGTGGTAGCGCATGCCTGTCATTCCGGCTACTTGGAAGGCTGAAGCGGAAGGATCGCCAGAGCCCAGCAGGTCGAGGCTGCGGTGGCCGGGAGTGGCCACTGCACTCCAGTCTGGGTGACAGAGTGAGACTCCAATTCAAAAAAAAAAAAAAAAAATCAAGGATGCTAGGCGCAGTGGCTCATGCCTGTCATCCCAGCACTTTGGGAGGTGGAGGCGAGAGGATTGCCTGAGACCATGGATTTGAGGACACCAGCCTGGGCGACTTGGTGACAGCTTGTCTCTACAATGAAAAAAAAAAATAGCCAGGTGTGGTGGCCCTTGCCTGCAGTCCCAGCTTCTCTGGAGGCTGAAATGGAAGGATCGGATTGCCTGAGTCCAGCAGGTCGAGACTGTGGTGGCTGTGATCTTGCCACTGCACTCCAGCCTGGGTGTCAGAGTGAGACCCCTACTCAAAACAAAACAAAACAATCAAGGACCATTTAAAAACATACAAAAATTAGAGAGGATTGTATAATGAACCCACACCATCCAATTTTAATATTTTTCAATATTTAGCGAAATTTGTTCTACTTACGTCCCTTTCCATTCCCCCCCCCCTTTTTTTCTGAGTTGGAGTCTCACTCTGTTGCCTAGACTGGAGTTCAGTGGCACACTCACAGTTACCACAGCCTCCAACTTCTGAGCTCTGGCGATCCTTCTGCCTCAGCCTTCCAAATAGCTGGAACTACAGGCACATGCTACCACAGCCAGCTAATTTTTTGTTTTATTGCAGAGACGAGGTCTCACCAAGTTGCCCAGCTAGTCTTGAACCCCTGGGCTCAGGCAGTCCTCTCACATCAGTCTCCCAAAGTGCTGGAATTACAGGCTTGAGCCACCGTGTCTGGCCTATTAAGATTTCTTTGCAGTAATTCCACGGAGGCAATATCTTCTCTTATGCCTCTGAGGATATTAATTATTGTTTTTGCATAGAAGTTTTCCTTTATTCCCTTTATTGTTTCTGTTTTCACTTTTCAGGTTTTCTTAAATATCTGGTGAGCCTTGGCCATCGCTTCAAATATAAATGATACTAAAACATCAGTATTACCATAGAGGTAAGATTATTGAAATAAAAGTATAACAGCAAAGAACTTAAGTAAAAATTGTATAATCTAACATCTGGATTGGAAATATAATTACAAAATTACTTTTTCTCTTTTTTTTTTTTGAGTCGCCGCTCCTGGCCACCGCAGCCTCAACCTGCTGGGCTCAGGTGATCCTTCCACCTCAGCCTTCCAAGTAGCTGGAACCACAGGTGTGCACTACCACGCCCAGCTAATTTTTTATTTATTGTAGAGATGAGGTCTCACCAAGTTGCCCAGGCGGGTCTCGAACCTGCGGGCTCAGGCAATCCACTCACCTCAGCCTCCCCAAGCGAGGGACTACAGGCTGAGCCACCAAACCCAGCTTACTTTTTCTCTTAAAATAAATTAAAAATACATATTTTATTGCTCTGTCCCTTGAAAAGGTCTAAAAGAAGTGGCAACTCAGCAGTAATAAGCACAATAAGCATCTAGAAAGAAGTCTCTAAATCCTGTTTCCTACTGAAAAGAACCAGAACTCTGGGAAAATGCCTTATTCGAAATCTAGGGCAGGAAATTAGAAGGTGAGTCTGGGGCATTTTTAAAAAAATGGTCTTGCCGGGAGCGGTGGCTCAAATCTGTAATCCCAACACTTTGGAAGGCAGAGGTGAGAGTATTGCCTGAGTTCAGGGTTCGAGACCAGCTTGGGCAACTTGGCGAGACCTCATCTCCACAATAAATAAAAAACTTAGCCAGGCATGGAGGCGTGTGCCCCTAGTTCCAGCTACTCAGAAGGCTGAGGTGGAAGGATCAACTGAGCCCAGCAGATTGAGGCGGTGGTGGCCATGAGCATGCCACTGCACTCCAGCCTGGGTGACAGTGAGACTCCGACTCACAACTAACTAACTAACTAACTAAGTTCTTGTCTGTAAAAGAGTGATACATAAACAAGTAAATGAAAAAACAAGAAAATATTTACAAATAAATGGGATTATAAATGGGAAAAAGAGAAAAGCCACCATTAAGAGGCTCCCACTGCCCAAAGAAAGGATCATTTGAGCATAAGAAAGAATTAAAATACATCAGACATCTATAAATTCATGAGTTGATAATGATTTTTATAATACCTCATTGGGCATCTCTGGAGGTTGGTAAGGTGCCAATTCATTGCACAAAAATGTATTGAAAAGGGAAGTATCAGTCGGGCTCGGTGGCTTAGCCTGTAATCCCGCGCCTCTGGGAGGCTGAGGTGAGTGGATTGCCTGAGCCCGCGGGTTCGAGACCCACCTGGGCAGTGAGACCTCATCTCTACAATAAATCAAAAAATCAGCCGGGCGTGGTAGCGCGTGCCTGTAATTCCGACTACTCGGGAGGCTGAGGTGGAAGGATTGCTGGAGCCCAGCCGGCGAGGCTGCGGTGGCCGGGAGCGGCCACTGCACTCCAGTCTGGGCAACTGAGTGAGACTCCAACTCAAAAAAAAAAAAAAAACAAAAAACCTAGAGGAATGGATTTTTAGAGAATAAAAGATATTTAAGAGTTGTAATAACCAAACCCAATGTGAACCTTGTGTAGATTCTGATTTAAACAAACATGCTATAATATAAATCTTTGAAATAATCAAAGAAATTTGAGCATAGACTTAGTATGCAATGTAAATGAGTTATTTTAACTTGTATTACTGCCATAATGGCATGATCCTTATTTTTTTTTAAAGTTCTCATCAGTAAAAGATAGATAAATTTTTTTTTTGAGTTGGAATTTCACTCTGTTGCCCAGGCTGGAGTATAGTGGCACACTCCCGGCCACCCCAGCATCGATCTGCTGGGCTCTGGCAATCCTTCCATCTCAGCCTTCCAAGTAGCAGGAACTACATGCACACGCTACCTGGCTAGTTTTTTAAAACTTTGTTGTAGTGATGAGGTCTCACCAAGTTGCCTAGGCTGGCCTCGAACCGTGGGTTCAGGCAATCCACTCACCTCGGCCTCCCAAAATGCTGGGATTACAGGCTGACATATTAAATTATTTACTGGTGAGCTAATATGATATTTGCTTTAAAATATCCCCCCCCAAAAAAAAAGGAAGGAGGGAGGAAAAAAGGAAGAAGACTAGCTTTTGTAAAATGACAGACTGCTGATAAATTGTTGAAACAGGGTAACAGGTGCATGTGACTTCATTGTACAACTCCTTTCACTTCTACCAAAGCTTGAAAACGCCTCTCATTAAAGATTTTAAAAAATAAATGAAAAGGTCAAACCTTTGTAAATAATTAAAATTTAAATTATTTCTGAATAAGTCTGGTTAAAAAAAAACAATAGAGGCTGGGCTCAGTGGCTTAGCCTGTAATCCCAGCACTTTGGGAGGTCGAGGTGAGTGGATTTCCTGAGCCCGCGGGTTCAAGAGCAGCCCAGGCAACTTGGCGAGACCTTGTCTGTATAACAAAATTTTTAAAAAAATAGCTGGGAGTGGTAGCGTGCACCTGTAGTTCCAGCTACTTGGAAGGCTGAGGCAGGAGGATCTCCAGAGCCCGGCAGGTTGACGCTGGGGTGGCTGTGAGTGTACCACTGCACTCCATCCTGGGCGACAGAGTGAAACTCCAACTAAAAAAAAAAAAGAAAAAAAGAAAACTAAATCTTGGTGATTGTGGGAGAAAGGATACTATTCCCAAAGAAAATTTAAATGAGCAAAACAAGCTCCTGAGTTAACCATTTTCTCTAGCTCCGCTTCTCTCTAAACTATCACCACCAATTTTGCAGAAACCAAGCATCCTCTCTTCCATATGACTCGGGTAATAGACAAATTCCAGTGTGTCTGATTCTTTTTTTAGTTTTTCCTTCTGTTTGTAGTTATAATGTCATCACCACCTCATCCATGCCGTGATGAAATTTCTCCGTGATTAATGTAACTTGAAGGGTTTCAGCTTATTTAGCATGGTTATATATTAGGCTTATTTTTTCTGAAGTCACTAAAGGAGGCACCCAAGTTGTGTTTGAATCACAGTTTGGGTTGGGACACAGCTCATTCCTTCCAAACTGGGTTGGCTCTTCTCTGCGGGTAGATCTTGGCTCTGTCACTTCACCCCTGACACCAAATTAGGGGCCCATTTTTCTCCCAAGCTGATTACCCACCATCTACTTACTACAGTGACTATAAGCAGAAATGAATTTTTCAGTTTCTGAAAAGTAACCCATTTCACAACATAGCTAACAACTAGCCTAATTCAAGAATTCAAACTCTCCCAGGACAGACCTCTCCTTCTCTTCAGCGGCAAGAGCTGGGGAGGCAGCTGGGGGGGAAAGCAGGGAAGGGAAACAACTGCCCCTTGTGCTCTGCCCTCAAGGTCAGCAGATTGAATGTGGCCTTGTGTGTGTTGGGAATGTACAGAACATGACATCATGCATATTCAGTGGGCTTTTCCAACCACCAGAGTCTTGCTGGTGATCATTTCTTTTAGAAATGTGCTCCTCTTTGATTTTTGAGACTGTTTTACTTTCCTGGTCGTTTTATCTTCTTTTCCATCTTAGCTGCGGCTTCCTCCTCCTGGCCTGCTCCTTTCTCTCTCTCTCCTCCTCCCCCTCTTTTCTCTCTTCCATTCGCCTTTTCTGTTTTCCTTTGCCCTGCCTCTCCCATCCTCTCCTCCCCTCCCTGTCCCTTCCCCTCTTTTTCTTCCTCTTTCCCCTTCCATTCTCCATGCATAAAACCAACAAGAGATACCTGACCTTAACTATCAATTTTATTTACTTATTTCAATTTTTTAATCTTTCAGTTTACCCCACCCTCCTTCTCAACTGTTAACTTTAGGTGGATGAATTTAAGCCTGTATGACTTTCACCCAGGTTCCAATCCTATACCCTCCAGAGACTATGAGATATCTGTATTTGTATATTTCATTATCAAATCCAAAATAAAATCTCCCAAAGGTATTCCCTTCCCATTTCTTTGACTTTGTGAATAATACCTCCAGTTTCCAAGCTGCCCAGACTTGAAGCCATGTAGTCATTTCTGACTCTTTCCTTAACCACTCCGTGGGGCCAGGCAAGGAATTCAGTCCCTCTATTTTTTTTTTTTTTTTTTTGAGTTAAGGCTTCTCAGCATGCTAGGCACCGGTGATCCTTCTGCCTCAGCCTCCTGAGTAGCTGGGACTGTAGGCTGCACCACCACCCCCAGCTAATTTTTTTTATTTTTTATTTTTTTGTAGAGATGAAGTCTCACTGTGTTGCCCAGGCTGATCTTGTGCTCCTGGGCTTGAGCAATCCTCCCCTGGGCCTCCTCAAGTGCTGGAATTACAGGCATGAGCCACCACATCCAGCTGTCCCTCCAACCGTTACAATGCATCCTGGCTCAGTTTCTCCCTTCATTGCTGCCATCCTCATGGTGGTCAGGGCCCTTGTCATGCTGAATTGAAATAATGGGTCCTTTATGCTTCTGCCCTCTATTCATTTCTTCCCTGGGTCCCTGGGGCCCACATTCACCCCAGATGATTCTCACTGGAACACTGCTTGACTCATCTCGACTAAAGCTTCCTAGGAATGTTTAACTAAATCCTGTCTGTAGGAACCCACATCTTCGGGCTGGCATTTAAAGCTTTTCATAACCATTCCCACCTGACCTGTCCAACTCTCCATTCAGGATAGCTTCTTTCTGACTCTGTGTATACATTTTTCATTTCCTGTCCGAGCCTTCCTGTGCTTTCACTCCCATGTAGGATGCCTTTCCACGTATCTAGGTAGGACCTACCCGTTCTCCAATTCCATGCGAAAGCCCTCTTCTTTCAGACAGGATTTATGGGTGCGATGACTAGATGTCTGGTTTTGCTTTAAATTCATCTGGTGGGCAGTGGGAAAGCATGTGGGAGATATAAATGAGACAACCTCAGCCACATGTTGATGGGTTATATACACAAGGCTCATTATCCTATTATTGCTACTTTCGGATATTTTTGAAATCTTCCATAAGAAAAGTTTTAAAATAAAAATGGATTGCCGGGCTCGGTGGCTCAGCCTGTAATCCCGCGCTTTGGGAGGCGGAGGTGAGTGGATTGCCTGAGCCCACGGGTTCGAGACCTGCCCGGGCAACTTGGCCAGACCTCATCTGTACAATAAATCAAAAAAATTAGCCGGGTGTGATGGCGTGCGCCTACTCGGAAGGCTGAGGCGGAAGGATCGCCGGAGCCCAGCAGGTCGAGGCTGCAGTGGCTGGGAGCGGCCGCTGCACTCCAGTCTGGGTGACAGGGTAAGACTCCAACTCAATAAATAAATAAATAAATAAATAAATAAAAATGAATTTTAAGAAGCTAGAAGTGTGGTTGTGAAACATGGTATTCTCTACCAGTAGGACTCATCAGCAGAGGAGGATTCCAGCAGAATGGTAAGTTGGTCTTGGGGGGCGGGGGGCAGTTGGTGGGGAAGAGGAGACTGGTGGCCATGTAATTCCTATAAAATTGACTCACGAGACCAGGTGCAGAGGCTCACACCTGTCATCTCAGCATTTTGGGAGGCGGAGGCGAGAGGATTGCCTGGTTCAAGACCAGCCTGGGCAACTTGGCAAGACCTGATCTCTACAATAAATCAAGGAAATGAACTGGGCATGGTAACCCAGGCCTATAGTTCCAGCTACTTGGAAGTCTGAGGTGGAAGGATCTCCTGAGCCCAGCAGGTCAAGGCCACGGTGGCTGTGAGTGTGCCACTGCACTCCAGCCTGGGCAACAGGGTGAGTCTCTAACACACACACACACACACACACACACACACACACACACACACACACACACACAAATAAATGGACTCACAAGGGTGAGGATCTGTGTCTGTTCTGTTTATTGCTGTGCCTATCATATGGATTCTTCTTGGCCCTTTAGAGTATTTGTTGAGTGAATTTGTTGAGTGAATAGATGATGGGCAAGTCAAGGTAGGTCCGAGAACAGCCCACAGATCCATTCGAAGAAGAGAAAAAATGGCTGGGCTTCTGTGGGTTCTAAATGTGTTCACAGTGTGCTGCAAAAGTCCCGACAAAGGCATCGAACAGCTCATCTACTTAAGAGCTTGTGTGGATAAAGTGGAGAACAAGGCAGTCTGTCCTCTGAGGCTTACACATCAGGGGGTTTAGGTGAGAAACCACTGTACAACCTGGTGTCCCAGGAGATAAATGCAGACCAGGGAACTTAGTGCCATGGGGGGGGGGACAGAGGAGGCTCCATACTCTGGAGGCACAGGAAGACTTCCTAGAGCTGAAACCACACAAGGAGTTGACCTTGTGCAAAGGGAAAGGAGAACCATTCCTAGCAGAAAAAATATCTTGGAGGAGAAAGGAGCACATGAATGAGGCTTGCTATGGGTGGGTTATTGAACAAAGGGGTGACGGATGGGGCGGGGTGGGGGGAGTTGTCAAAGTGTCAAGAGATAAAACCAGACAAAAGGCAGGAGCCAGATCCTGCAAGGTTCTGTGGGCCATTTTAAGGAATGTGAACTCTATTCACAGAGTTACTGTTGAGTAGAGCTCTATTCAAAGATGCTGAAAGTTTAGGAGCAGTGGGAGTGATTTTTACATTTTTGAATGAGCTCTCTGTCTAAAATGCAGAGAATGAATGGAAGGGTGGGAAGAATGGCTCTTGGAGACAGCAAGAAGAGTTAGGAAGCTGTTGCGGTATTCTAGAGCGATGATGATGGCTTTACCTATGGAGAGAGTAGGATGCAGAAATGTTAGAGTGAATAGTAAGGCCCTTCTGTAAATGAGGAAACAAGGAAATGAGGGAGATCGCTATTGGTGTGGGCCTTGCTCACCCTAATGTGAGTTCTTTTCTCACAAATAGCTTTTATTTGGGGAAATAAAGAGATGCCTTTACAGTTTTTCCTGTGTGGGGAATGTCAGACTTAGGACTAGATGCAATGTGAAGGGGAGGAATGGATGCTTGAACACAAGGAAACCAGGTTCCAGTCTTTATGTGATGTTCTAGTGGCTCCACTAACTTTGTTTTATTATATCTAAGTTCTTCCATTTCTTTTGTCCTTTGCCTCCATTCATGGAGACTGATTTTAGTTTTTTGTGTTTTTTTTTTTGGTTGGGGGTGGGGGTCAGAGTCTCCCTCTGTTGCCCAGGCTGGAGTGCAGCAGCTCGCTCACGGCCATCGCAGTCTCAACCTGCTGGGCTCAGGCGAGCCTTCCACCTCAGCCTTCCAAGTAGTTGGAACCACAGATGCATGCCACCATGCCCAGTTAATATTCTGACTAATTGTAGAGACAAGGTCTCACCATGTTGCTCAGGCTGGTCTTGAACCCCTGAGCTCAGACAATCCTCTTGCCTCTGCCTCCCAAAGTGCTAGGATGACAGGTGTGAGCCACTGCACCCAGCAGAGCTTGATTTTCTTGAATGCTTTGTGTTTCCTGACTATGGGCTCACCTTTGTGGTTGTGATTTCCTGTTAGACTTTTGTGTCCCATCTGCTTGCAAGGTCTGTTTGGGAGAAGCAAGAGCTGTCCCTGTGACTTGCATTCTGACTTGTTTTCAGGAACAGGGAAAACAAGACATATCATCTAGCTGGGCCCTTTGATGGTTGGTCTACTGGATGCTAGGACTCACCAGTCCTTCCTAAGGTTATCGGCCACCTGTTGCCCTGTCTCTCATGTAGTTTGGACTGGAGGCAGATTCCCCAACATTGCTGCTTGGTGGCTACTGCTGTCACATCTATATCCTGTTTCCCTGATCCCTTTCTGTTCCAAGTGTATAGTTTCTAGGCGTAGAACCTCCTTTGTTTGTACTTACCTTTCTCAGTGGTTCCATAAAAATCTGGACTATAGGTTTCATTTCCAAGGGAACCTCCTCAACTTTTATTCCTTAAGTTATTTGTAGCCAAATTTTTAACTCCTGGCCTCTGACCTTAAAGGATCTTCCCACCTCAGCCTCCTGAGTAGCTGGAATTTCAGGCACAATCCCCTAATCCTGGCTTTAATCTAGTTTTTAAGCCCAAGTGTTCCTAAGAATTTGGAGGAAATTGCGGCTTGTACGTAGTCTACCATTTTGAAACAAAAGTCTCAGTTCTGACTAGACAGATCAGGTATTTCAAAAGTCAACCTTCTGATGTCCACTGAAATTTTGTTATTCATCACTATTACTGTAAGCAACATAAGAGGTATGCACATTTGTTTAGAAGAAGGAACCACTGGTTTTCCTAAAGCAGATTTAATGCCCGAGTGGGAAGTCACAAGTTTACACTGGGAAATGGGTCAATAAGACACACTCTGTCAAAAAAACATTCCCTCTTTGCCTTTTGGAGTTTGGAATTATATGATCCTCTAAATCAGCGATCCCCAACCTATATATATATATTATATGTTATATATATAATATAATATATATATAAAACATATATTTAAATCTGGTCAGCTATTGGCTCAATGTACTGGCAAGCCCAGCCCCGAGAGTGTCTCAGCTCTACTCCGCAGTCTCGGTTCTAGCTTCACTCCGTGGCAGCCTCACTTCTACCTACTCTGTTGACTTGGAGGGCTCGGGGTGCCTAGCTCTCCAGTTCTTATGATCTTCAGCAGCTCCTAGGGTCCATGTGCTTGCCCTGTGCCCAGGGGGAATAAGGGACACAGACGACTAGAAGATGAGAAAGTAGGACTTGTTAAGAAGACAGAGCTGGGCTCGGTGGCTCAGCCTGTAATCCCGCGTCTTTGGGAGGCTGAGGTGAGTGGATTGCCTGAGCCCGTGGGTTCGAGACCCGCCTGGGCAGCGAGACCTCATCTCTACAATGAATCGAAAAATCAACCGGGCGTGGTAGTGCATGCCTGTAATTCCGGCTACTCAGAAGGCTGAGGCAGAAGGATCGCCGGAGCCCAGCAGGTGAGGCTGCGGTGGCCGGGAGCGGCCACTGCACTCCAGTCTGGGCGACTGAGTGAGACTCCAACTCGAAAAAAAAAAAAAAGACACAAAAGATCCCACAACCGGAGGAAACCTAAAAAATTTACTGATCTCAGGCCGAAACCGGGCCCTATATAGCCCCAGGATGGAGCTGATTGGCTGGCATTGACTGTTAATAGTGAGCTGATTGGTTGGCATTAGCTGTGCGGACTGAGACCCATGCCCCCCGCATTTCATGGAAAAAAATAGTCCTGCGCGAAGCTGGTCCTTAATGCCAAAATTGTTGAGGACCACTGATTTAGAGGATCATATAGTAATTCCAAACTCCAAAAGGTAAAGAGGGAGTTTTTTGATACTGAGTGTGTCTCATTGACGCATTTCCCGATGTAAACTTGACTTCCCACTCAGGCATTAAGAAATCCGCTTTAGGCAGGGTTCGATGGCTCAACCTGTAATCTGGTGCTTTGGGAGGCCGAGGTGAGTGGATTGCCTGAGCCCGCGCGTTCGAGACCCGCCTGGGCAACTTGGCGAGACCTCATCTCTACAATAAATCAAAACATTAGCCAGGCGTGGTAGCGTGCGCCTGTAGTTCTAGCTACTTGGAGGGCTGAGCAGAAGGATTACCGGAGCCCAGCAGGTCGAGGCTGCGGTGGCCGGGAGCGGCCACTGCACTCCAGTCTGGGTGACAGAGTGAGACTCCAACTAAGAAAAAAAAGAAAAGAAAAGAAAAGAAAAGAAATCCGCTTTAGGAAATCAGTGGTCCCTTCTTCCTAACCAAATGTGCACACCTCTTCTTATATTGCTTGGTTATTGGTTATTGGTTATGTTTTTATGATTGGCACTTAGCAGTAAGCTGATGGGTGTATCTTCCTTTTTAAAAAAAAATTTTTTTATTGTTTGTGATAGTTCACTTAGTATGATGGTAAAAACATTTTTTTAATTTTAAAGATGTGGGGTATCATTCAGGGTTAAGTATAAAAATGGTCGTTGTACGGGTGAAGTTTGGGCCTCCCTTTGGTCCACACTTCACCTGGTTTGAGATCAGGTACCCTTATTGATGAAGTGTGCTCCCCCCTCCCTCCCCTGGCAGTTTCCCACTACTGCCAATCCCTTTCTTATAGTATTATGATAATTGTTCAGGGTCTGCTTATGAGTGAGAATAGGTAGTACTCAGTTCTTTGTTTCTGTGATAGATCACTGAGTATGATAAACTCTAAGTTCATCCAAGTTGCTGCGAAGTTCATGAGTGTTTTTGCCTTAGTCTAGGAGCTTGCAGTTTGTTTACTGAAGCAAGTGTTTGTGCTTCAGTTCTAAAGGCTTGCAGTTTGTCACTTTGTTACTGGGACCTGCTGTGTCTGCCTATTTGTTTTCTAACTACCTCCTCTCTCACTTTTGAGATGAAGCGGGTTACGTTTATTGAGCACTTTATTTCTATTATTATTGCATTGTAATATGTCATGAAATAATTTTACAACTCACTGTAACGCAGAATCAGTGGGAGCCCTGAGTTTGTTTTCTTCCTGCAACTAGACAGTCCCGTCTGGGGGCGGGAGGGGGCAGATGGGAGACAGTGATACCTGAAATGTGTTGCTTATGTCCAGTCTACTCCATAATCTCGTTTTGGTTGCTGTCACTACAGACAACCCTGCTTCACAAAGATAGGATACTGGAAATGGAAGCAGGCTTTTCAGTGCTGATCAGACAGGAGGTGGAGCTCAGGTGATGATGCCAGAGATAGGGAGCGGTTTCATTCACTGGCCCCTCACTTCCTGCTGTGCGACCCGTTTCCTAAGAGGTCATGGACCACTCCTGGTCTGTGGCCTGGTGTTTGGGGACCCCTAACCTCTATTTCAAACTCCTGGGTTTGCAGGTTGCTCTGCTAGGTCAAGAAGCAGTTTGGTTCCAGGCAGCTGGGGGATTTAAGAGCACCTGAGTCCAATCCAAGGGAGAAGGAGAAAGGTTTGAATAGGAGGCAGCTAAGAGCAAGCATGACTAGGGCCATAGCTGGAAAGGACCTCCTCCGGGGCAAGAGCCACCCTGGGGGGCTGTCGTCAGTGCAAGGAGGATTTGGAGGGCTCTGGGATTTTCATTAGACCTCGTGGGTAAAATGGGATTTAGAATTTGATCCTCTGGGCAAGGGCAGGCCCTGTTAAGAGAGATTCCAACCAGGGTTGACTCTATTTCATGGAGAAGAGGGAAAAAAGTCAGTCTTGAACAAAGAGGAGATTCCCTCCCCCCTTTTTTTGGGATCAATGTGTCAGCCTACTCAGGTACAACTGTATATAGGAATTAATGCCTTATTTAAGAAATCATTGCTTTGTTTCCTTTCAAGAAGCTGTACAAAAAGATTCAGCGCCACTTAACTGTTTTAAATGTGTGTGGTCTGCCGGGAGTGTTGGCTCACACCAGCTCTTTGGGAGGCCAAGGCAGGAGGATCACTTGAGGCCAGGAGTTTGAGACCCACCTGGGCAACATAGTGAGACCCCCCCATCTCTAAATAAAAGAAAAAGTGAAAAAAGATGAAATGTGTGTGGTCTATTCTACACAAGGGTGGGCGGGGAGGTGGGGCAGATGACTGGGCATGAAGGGATTCCTTGTGGTGCTTCGATTTCAGAGCTCTCACTTGCATTAGTCCCTTCCATGGCCCTGACAACATATTCACCATGTCATATGCTGTAAAATTTGCAAGAGTGAAAATGTTTTCTTTGCTGGCTTCCCCTGCATCCCTATCCTCTCAAATGGCATGACGTTGAGTGGCATGGGCATTAGGGGAATTAAGGATCTATTTAGTTTGGGTTTAGTGTAGCCTATTTGTTATATTGTGATATCATAAGAAATGCAGTCATGTGTTGCTTAATGACAAGTATATATTCTGAGACATGCGTGGTTATACAATTTCTTCATTGTACAAATATCGTAGTTTGCTCACACAAATCTAGACGGTGTTGCCTACTACACACCCAGGCCATAGCCTGTTGCTCTTAGGCCTCAAACCTGTACAGCATGTCACAGTACTGAATACTGTAGATGACTGTGACACAGGGCTAAGTATGTATCTAAGCATGTCTAAATCTCAAAAAGGTACAGAACAAATGTGGCATAACAGATACAAACGATACACCTATAGAGAGTACTTCCCATGAATGACGCTTTCAGGACTGGAAGTTGCTCTGGGTGAATCAGGGAATGAGTGGTGAGTGTGGGGGCCTGCGATGTAATCGTCCACTGCTGTAGACTTCATAAGCACTGTTCACGGAGGCTACACTACATTTATAAAAAATTTTCTTCAGTAATAAATTGACCTTAGCTTACTGTAATTTTTGCACTTTATTTTTTTGAGTCAAAGTCTCACTCTGTCACCCAGGCTGGAATACAGTGGCATACTCATAGCCACCGCAGCCTCGACCTACTGAGCTCAGGCAATCCTTCCGCCTCAGCCTTCCAAGTAGCTGGAACCACAGGAATGTACCACCATGCCTGGCTAATTTTAAAAAATTTATTATAGAGATGAGATCTCACCAAGTTGCCCAGGTTGGTCTTGAACCCCTCAGTTCAGGAAATCCTCTCTCCTCCACCTCCCGAGGTGCTGTGATTACAGGTGTGAATTTTTGTACTTTATAAACTTAATTTTAAAAAACTTTTTGGTTCTTGTAAAACACAGCTTAGAAACACACATTGTACGGCTGTCCAAACATATTTTTAATATCCTTATTCTTTGAACTTTTTTCTATTTTTACAATTTTTATTTTTTTTAACTTTTTAAACTTTTTTGTTAACAACAAAAATACAAATACACACTAGCCTAGGCCTACACAGGGTCAGGATCATCAACATCACTGTCTTCCACTCCCACATCTTGTCCCACTGGAAGGTTTACAGGGGCAGTCACATGCATGGGGCTGTCCTCTCCTATGACAGCAATGCCTTCTTCTAGAAGGACCTGCCTGAGGCTGTTTTATGGTTAACCTTCTTTTTTTGGTAAGTAGAAGGCATACACTCTAAAATAACAATAAAGCATATAGTAAGTATATAAACCAGTAAGATAGTTGTTTATGATCATTATTAAGTATTATGCACTGTACATAATTGTATGTGCTATACTTTTATACAAATACAGTAGAGGTTTGTTTACCCTAAACATGTGAGTGATACGTTGCTCTATGACATGACAACAGCCATGATGTCAGTAGGAATTTTTCGGCTCCATTATAATCTTATGAGACCACCAATGCACATGCAGTGCTTCCTTGACCAAAATGCTATGATGCAGTGAATGACTGTGTATATGCATTTGGTCTCTGTCCCTGGTTCCTGGCACACAGCTCCTAACAAAGTTGAACTCTCTGAGTGAAAATAGTGTCTTTTGTATATTAATGAGTTGGCTGGGAGTGGGGGTGCCCTAGGAAGCTTCAGGGTGGGGGCTAGTCACCAGAAAGACCTAGGCATGATTAGAGGGTTGGAGCTTTCAGCCTTACCCCGAGACCTCCAAGGAGGGAGAGGGTCTGAAGGTTGAGTTGATCACCAGTGTCCAATGATGTCATCAAGCCTCCATAAGAACCCAAAAGGACAGGGTTGGGAGAGCTTCCCTGTTGCTGAACATGTGAAGGTTTTTATGTTCTTGGAGGATGGCATGCCCTGAGAGGGCATGGAATCTTGTTATGCCACACAAGACTGCACATATTTGGTCTGTGGCCCAGTTGGCTCCTGGCACACATCTCCTCACACCATTGGAATCTCTGGAGTGATCAGAGTGTCTTTTGTATATTAATGAGTTGACTGGTGGCCTGATGGTCTCTAGATAGCCCTGTCTCCCATATCTTGACCTATATGTCTCTTCCATCTGTCTCTTCAGCTGTACCCTCTGTAAGATCCTTTATATCAAACCAGCAAATGTACACATTTCCCTGAGTTCTGTGAGCTGTCCTAGGAAAGTAGGTGAACCAACAGAAGGAGTCTTGGGAACCCCTGATTTACAGCCTGTCAACCAGAAGCACAGATAAAACTAGAACTTGTAACTGGCATCTGAAATGGGGTGACGTCTTGCGGGACTGAATCCTCAGCATGCGGGATCGGATGCTGTCTTCAGGCAGATGATGTTCAAGTTGAATTGAGATAGAGGACCCCCCAGCTGGCATGTGGCTGGAGAACCGCGTGGTGTGTGGAAATAAATCCCCACACATCAGGTTTCAGAAGTGAGAGTAAAAAAAAATTTTGTTTTTTCCCTATCTTTATAATATTTATGTAGCTTTCAGGCACTTTGGGGTAGTTATATCTAGCTGTTAAAAATATAAGAAAACTTTCTCCTTTTTTAAAAAAATTGAGATAGACTGGAGATGGTGGCTCACACTTGTAATCCTGGCATTTTTGGAGGCCAAGGCAGGAGAATTGCTTGAGTTCAGGAATTTGAGACTAGTCTGGACAACATAACGAGGCCCTGTCTCCATTTAAAAAAGAAAGAAAGAAAGAAAGAAAGCCAGGCATGGTGGCTTACGCCTGTAATCTCAGCACTTTGGAAGGTAGAGGCAAGGGCATTGCCTGAGCCCACGGAATCTAGACCAGCCTGGACAACATGGTGACACCTCGTCTCTACAATACATAAAATTAGTCAGGTGTGGTGGTGCACGCCTGTAATTCCAGATACTTGGAAGGCTGGGGCGAAAGGATCGCCTGAGCCCAGCAGGTTGAGGCTGTGGTGGCTGTGAGCGTGCCACTGCACACCAGTCTGGGTGACAGAGTGGGACTCAGATGTTAAAAAAAAAAAGAAAGAAAAATAATTGAAAGTTACAATTCATCGGTTTTAGTATATTTGCAAGGTTTTGCAGCTATCATTACTTATTCTAGAACATTGTTATCACCTCCTTCAAAAAATTCCATTAGTAGACACTTCCCATTCTCCCCTCACTGCCAGCTCCTGATCTCTTTATCCACCCCTAATTTATTTTTCATCTCTGTAGAATTGTGTATTCTGGACTTTGTATTGCATATAAACAAAATGTGCCTGGCTTCTTTCACTTAGCCTGTTTTCAAGATTCATTCATTTAATCCTATTAACCAACACTTTATTCCTTTTTATGGTTGAGTAACATTCCGTTGTGTTCATCCAGTCATCAGTTAATGGACATGGGTTGTTTCCAGGAATACTCCATCTGACTAATGTGTTAACTGATTCAATATGATGGTCTAGGGCCAGAGTTGATACCATACCTCGAACAAGGTCCAGGGTGCCTGATGTCAAACATGTGGAGTTGTGGAGGTGTATATGGAGCCAGAAGCTACCATAATGGAGGAGTGACTAAATCCATCTATTCTATAGAAAACGATGTTACAAAATTGTTATCAAATAAAGTGATTATCAAAATGTTTGTAGTCCCCAAATGCAGAAAAACATATTATAGAGGTGTCAGATAGGTAATTAAAATATCCCATTTTTCTGGATTTTGGTAATTGTTAGTTTCTCAAAAGTGTGTAATTTATGACATCTCTTCATATTCTAAATACTTTTTTTTTTTTTTTTTTGAGTCAGAGTCTCACTCTGTTGCCCAGGCTGGAGTGTAGTGGCATGCTCATGGCCACCACAGCCTCAGCTTGCTGGGCTCAGGATATCCTTCCGTCTCAGCTTTCCAAGTAGCTGGAAATACAGGCATGGGCCACATCACCCAGCTAACTTTTTGATTTATTGTAGAGACGAGGTCTCACCATGTTGCCCAGGCTGGTCTTGAACCTGTGGGCTCAGGTGATCCTCTAACCTCCACCTCCCAAAGTACTGGGATGACAGGTGTGAGCCACCATGCCCGGCTAAACAAATAATTTTTTTTTTTTTTTTTTGAGTTGGAGTCTCACTCTGTCGCCCAGACTGGAGTGCAGTGGCCGCTCCCGGCCACCACAGCCTCGGCCTACTGGGCTCCGGCGATCCTCCCGCCTCAGCCTTCCGAGTAGCCGGAATTACAGGCATGCGCCACCACGCCCAGCTGATTTTTTGATTTATTGTAGAGATGAGGTCTCGCTGCCCAGGCGGGTCTCGAACCCGCGGGCTCAGGCAATTCACTCACCTCAGCCTCCCAAAGGCGCGGGATTACAGGCTGAGCCACCGAGCCCAGCTTAAATAAATATTTTAATCCTAATTTATATTTGTAATTTTGCATTTCTCTTCTTTAAGAATGCCCCCCGCAGCCGGGCTCGGTGGCTCAGCCTGTAATACTGCGCTTTGGGAGGCTGAGGTGAGTGGATTGCCTGAGTCCATGGGTTCGAGACCCGCCTGGGCAACTTGGCGAGACCTCATCTCTACAACAAATCAAAAAATCAGCCGGGCGTGGTAGTGCTTGGATTCCGGCTACTTGGAAGGCTGAGGCGGAAGGATCGCCGGAGCCCAGCAGGCCAGTCTGGGTGACGGAGTGAGACTCCAACTCAAAAAAAGAGAAAAAGAATACCCCCCAAATCACTCATATAAAAACCTCTCAAAACCAGGATCCAATTTTGGGCAACAATTTCAATGCACTTTCTTTCTGGTACTACTCAGGTGGTCAGGAATTGAGTGAGAGATTTCTTCCCAGGGAGTTACACCACAAGTTGCTTCTTTCCTTGTTTTCCATGATTTTGTCGTACACTTTTCTTTTTTTTTTCTTTTCCCAATATTCTCAGCTTGCGACCACTTTTAGGAGAAACGAACTCTTGCAACACCTTCATTAAATGTACAGTACCTTGCAGAATTGCTGTGGTTGATTGAATACTGTTTAGCTCCCTTCCCTTCGGAGAGGAGCCTACTTCTCCACCCTTCTAACGTTTGGTTTCCCCACATGGCTCCCTTTGGCTAACGGAAAGTGGACAGAGAAGAGCCCTGGGACAGTGTGGAGCATTAACTTCGGGGTCTTCACACATCTGATCTATCGGGAGCTCATGCTTTGTAGTCAGTGGTTCTTCATTGGGAGTCCTGAAAGAAGATAATGCAGGAGAGAACTGCATCTTCAATTTCATAGTCAGCATAAGAGGAGCCACTGCCACTGGCCTGCAGACTATGAGTAAGAAATAAACGATATTACAAAGTTGTTGTCAAATGAAGAGACGAACAAAATGTTTGCAGCCCCCAAATGGAGAGAAACATGTTATAGAGGTGTCAGATAGGTAATTAGAATATCTTATTTTTTGGGATTTTGGTATATTTTTGGTAATTCTGTTTCATATAAACAAAATGTGTCTGGCTTCTTTCACTTAGCCTATTTTCAAGATTCATTCATGTTATCCCACGACTCAATACTTTATTCCTTTTTATGGTTGAGTAATATTCCATTTGGTTCATCGGTCATCAGTTAATGGACACAGGTCCATTATTCTGCTCCCTTGAGAACTGGGATTGTCATAAACACAGTAGAGTCACAGCAGGAACTGACTAGTCCAGTCGCACCTCCCTAACCTGAACAGCAAAGATAGCATCACTTACCTGGAAGGAGGTAGCTAACTTGAACCCCAAGGACAAGCTTCCAAGACCTCTGACGGCAGACCCCAACACCATTCTAGGTTCCCACTTTGGCATGCTTCCACCTTTAGGGAAATTCCATTTCTGGGTAAAGATCTGGGTTCTTTCCCTTTCTCCTTTCAGTCATAATTATAAGTACAAGGTCATTCTCTGTTTCCACTCTCTATGATCACATTTTTGTCACTACAACTAAACTTCTTTCAGGGGCAGCCCACTCCACCTCCCCATCCCTCTAATCTCCAGCTTCGGCTTGGCAGCCCAATCAAAGTTCTAAAAAAATCTAGGGTCTCTTTGATCAAGCAGTTACCCTTTCAGAAATTTAGCCTAAAGGAATACTCACACAAATATGTCAAAGTATTTGACATACAAGGATAGAAAATATAAGAAACAACCTCAAATGCCTATCTATAGGGGATTCATTAAATAAATTAAGGCATGTTAGCATAATGGAATATTCACATGGCAGCATTAAAAACAATGCAGTTAAGAATGCATTTATTGGCATGAGAAGAAGAAGGTTACCAAGAAGAGTCCACAGTATTAATTCATTTTGTAAACAAAAAAGTACATATATATCCAGAAGAATATACGTCAATTATTTACAGTGGCTATATCTGGTAGTTAGAATAATGGATAATTTTTACTTCACTTTTTCCTTCTTAAATAATATATCCTAATATACTGCAAAGAACATGCTTAACTTTTGCAAGAAAATATATGTTTGACCTTCACAAGTATTTTGATGAGTAAAGGGACCCTCTGATTGTGGACCGTGGCATGAGCTGTCTACCTTTTTTTGGTTTGTTTGTTTGAGTTGAGGTCTCACTCTGTCACCCAGGCTGGAGTGCAGTGGTACAATCATGGCTCACTGCAACCTGACCCCCTAGGCTCAGGCAATCCTTTTGCCTTAGCCCCCCAAGTAGCTGGGACTGCAGATGTGCGCCACCAAGCTCAGCCATTTTGTTTAAATTATTTTCTGTGGAGATGGGGGTCTTGCTATGTTGCGTAGGTTGGTCTTGAACTCCTGGGCTCAAGCCATCCTCCTGTCTCAACCTTTCTAAATGCCCAGCTTATAGGTGTGAATTACCACACCCAGCCAGCTGTCTGCCTTTTTAAGGAAGCAGGTGATTCCAAATCCAATGTTTCTTCTCTGAAATAAACAGTGGCAAAGAACAAAATCAATAGCATGATAAGAAAAAATATAGGCAAAGAGCTATGACAGTATAAAATGGACATAAAATGGTTACGCAATCTACATTTGAACAGAGTAAAAAAAAAGGCAGTCACAGCAGCAGGAGAGAATTGAGCAGGACTTCATAGCAAGAACTTCTAGGCAGAGCTGAGCAACCTGCAGAAAAGCAACAGACCCTTTGGCTGGACCATTGAGGAGCAGAACAGATAAACTTGTGGTGCTCAGGAGAGGCCAACGGCAGGCCATTCTTCCAGGCTCTGCATTCAGTGACATCAAGCTGGCAACTTAAAATCAACCACAATGGGAATATTGACACCACAAAAATCAGCGAATGTTATACATCAGGGCTCCTTTCCCTGGAACATTTACCAGCCCTGAGATAAATCATATAATCTTTCAAGTAAAAATCCAGGGACCACCAAGCAGTCCTGGTAGAAATTTGATTATACCAGCCCCTTCCCCAGCTACTTTGCTTCACAACTCCTTGCCCATTGCAGTGTCCTCAGGCTCCTAGCAAGTTCACCTCAACTCTGGTTCCTTAGGCCCAAGCAGAAAGCTTCCCAGCATCTCAGGGTCAGGCCTGAAAGTAGGGCACGTTCTCAACAAAAAGCAAAAAAATGAATGAAAATAGGACTCTCGCCCAGGTCATGCACCTCTAAGCACAAAGCGGAACTTGAGGGATCCCTTGGAACTTCCAAGGAAAATGTCAAGGAAATTAAAAGGGCCTTTAATGGCATTGGACTTGTTGAAGAGAAAATCCAATTTCCTCTGTAAAGTTTTCTCTAACATCTGTGACTCTCTTTTGAGTAGAGTTGCAGATGGTCTTTTGTTACCTTTTTTTTCCCCTTTTGACTATCTGAAGAAACAGCTCAGCTTTCAAAGTAGAATTATTCAAATAATTCCAGATAGGATGTAAAATGTTTCACTTTTTCCAAGACATCAGCTCTTCCTGCATTCTCATAAATTCTGTAACTTTACCTACTTCCCTCCTATTCTCAACTGCACCCTTGTAATACAGTAGGCTTGAGAGATGGGATTCCTTCTGATTGGGTTTTGGTAGGAAGAGAGTGAGGGTGTGTGGACAGAGACAGAGTAAGCAGCCTTGATAAAACGACATCCATTTTGCTGTCTATTTGACATGGTTGTCATGTTTTATGCAGGTGTCTGCAGTCTTGTACAGTTGTATTAGTCTCTCTGGGCTGTCTGTATGACATCTACCTTTGAGATCAATTACGTGTTTAATGTCATGGCCATCACATGTAGAGAGACAGAAGAAAAAGAAGCTCTATTCTGAGATATCTTCAAAACAGGAAACCCTGTTTGTGCTTTGATGAAAAACAACACTTTAATGTTTCCATTATATAAGAATCCATGTGGCTGGGTGCAGTGGCTCAAGCCTGTAATCTCAGCACTTTGGGCGGCCGAGGTGAGAGGATGGCCTGAGCCCATGGGTTTGAGACCAGCCTGGGAAACTTGGTGAGACCTCATCTCTACAATAAATCAAAAAATTATCCAGGCATGGTAATGGGTGCCTGTAGTTCTGGCTACTTGGAAGGCTGAGGTAGAAGGATTGCCTGAGCCCAGCAGGTTGGCGCTGTGAGTGTGCCACTGCACTCCAGCCTGGGCGATGGAGTGAGACTCCAACTCAAAAAAAAAAAAGAAACCATGCATATTAAAGAATCCAGCCACAATCTGATTCTCCCTGACCAACCAGTATGTGTGCATGCGTGTCTTTATTTAAATATAGACCAGAAAGTGTCAGTGGGCAGCCTTTGGGTCAACAAATATATTTAAAAATCTGGCATGTATTATTTGGGTTCATAAAATATCTTTTGAAATTTAAATTAGATCTTAACATGCAAAAAAACTTAAGAAATATCACATTTAATCCAGATTTAAGTTTTTCTGGTATTCCCAAGTGGCAGGAGTTGAGGACATGTGACCACCCTCAGAAGGCACATGCTTGCCAATTTGTCATCGTCACATTAGACTTTCTTTTGTATGTTTATGCTGCTTATTTGCCTTCTGTGGGTATTTATGTTTGATGTTCCTGATACAGAGTTTTAGATGTTTTGTTTTGTTTTGCTTTTGAGTCAGAGTCTCACTCTGTTGCCCAGGCTGGGATGCAATGGCATAATCACAGCCACCGCAACCTCCACCTGCTGGGCTCAGGCGATCCTTCCACCTCAGTCTTCCAAGTAGCTGGAGCTATAGGCACCCACCATTATGCCCAGCTAATTTTTGATTTATTGTAGAGATGAGGTCTCGCCATGTTGCCCAGGCTGGTCTCAAACCCCTGGGCTCAAGCTGTCCTTTTGCCTCTGCCTCCTAAAGTGCTGGGATTCCAGGCGTGAGCCACTGTGCCCAGTGAATTTCAGGGTCTTTAAAAAAAAAAAAATCATTGCACCTATTTCATGTGTGCAACTTTATGTTCAGATGCTTTCTCTGAACAATAGTATTATTAACCTTTTCACATGTTTCCCCGATTATACCAGTGTACATACCTGTCAAGTACATAAAAGTATAAACAGAAAGTGACTACTACTTGGAATATTTTCTTCCCTTATTTTCCTATGCAAATACCCTTTAAAATTGTGGGAACCACAGAGTACACACCATCTTGTATCCAGCCTTTTAAAACTTTTTATTGTATTATAAATATGCTGTGAATCATGTATGATATAGCTATGTCTTTTCCTATGGTTGGATATTTGAGTTATCCTTTTTCTATCATAGTTGCTATGATGAATATACCTGTGCTGAGAGGTTTTTTTCCTATATTAACGATTCTTCTTCTAGGGTACATTCCTAAAAATGGGTTATGCAGTTGTAGGATCCAAACAGTTTTAAGGCTTTGTTTGATGGATGTTGTCCAATTGTATCTTAACAGGGTAATCCAGTGTTCTGATTTTCACATCTTACCTGTACTGTGTGAAAATATGTCTCATGACACAGTTAACAGAGTTAGCTATTTGTCTATCAAGTATAGTTGATATTTGTTCATTTTCATTATAGTTATAAATATATAATAAATATATGTGTGTATTCTAATATATAAATATATTATATATTTGCATATAAATTTAATATGTAATTACATATTATATACAATAATATATAAATTTATGTAATATATGAATATGTGATATATTTGTATATAGTTTATATTAAACATAAACAAATATAACTATATATAATGAAAACAATCAAATATATGCATTACTGATTTGATACAGAACATGGTAACTTCTGGTTTTAGTTTGCATTCTTCTGCTCAAGAACCCAACTTTGCCCTTTGGAAAGACCAGAACAGCTTCTAATGTGTAGTGTTTTCAGGTACAAAGTCCTAATGAGGCCCATAGTCTCAGAGGCCACTTTAAATTTTCTGCCACAGGCCATTTCTCTATCAGCTCTTTCTCCCCAATTCACTCTATCAGCTTGAAATTCCTCTCGAAAAGGAATTTGTCAGGGGGGCACAGTGGCTCAGGCCTGTGATCCCAGCACTTTGGGAGGCGGAGGCAAGAGGATTGCCTGAGCCCAGAAGTTAGAGACCAGCCTGAGCAACATGGTGGCACCTCATCTGTACAATAAATTTTAAAAAATTAGCTGGGCATGGTGGTACACACCTGTAGTTCCAGCTACTTGGAAGGCTGAGGTGGAAGGATCGCCTGAGCCCAGTAGGGTGAGGTTGCGGTGGCCACTCCGAGTGAGACAAGAGTGAGACAATTCAAAAAAAAAAAAAGAAAAGAAAAATAATTTGTCTAGAACCCACAGTCCTGAATCTGAATTACCTATTCAGCTCACAGAAGCATATAACCAACCTAGAAACCGAGTACCACAGACCTGGACTATCAGGCCTGAATTAAAACCACTCAGGCCAGGAAGGAGAAGTCAACATGGTTCATCAGACTCCAGAGCCAAGAACAACAAAGCCAGAGGCCAGAACTCACTGCCTGGAGCCATTTACTATGAATGTGGAGTAAAGAACCTTTTCATATGCATTTTTATGTGAACACTACATGAAGATGAAGTTTGAAGGGAAAAGGCAAGTATGAATATCTGAAACCTCACATGAATAAATGAGTATGCTTAAGCTACAACAATCTCTAATCAAACTTGAAGGGAGCGTTGTTTCTAGATTGAATATGAAATCTATTTCACTGAAGACATTTTTATTCCTTTCTACCTCTGGGCTTTTGAATTTGCTATTAGTGATTTTACTGCCTGGGAAACTGTGAGGGGGAGGATTAAAAGATCTAGCTGTCTCTAGCCCGCAATATGTTAGCAGAGGTATTGATCACTACATCAGGGTTAGCAAACCTAGCAAAACCTGAGTCTGTTTTTGTACAGTCTATGAACTAAGAATGGTCGTTTGAGGTTTAGAAGGTGGGGAAAAGGCCAGGTGCAGTGCTCAGCCTGTAATCCCAGCACTTTGGGAGGCTGAGGCAAGAGGATTGCCTTAGCCCCGGGGGTTCGAGACCAGCCTGGGCAACATGGTGAGACCTCATCTCTACAATAAATCACAAAAACAACCCAGGCGTGGTGGCGTGCGTCTGTAGTTCCAGCTACTTGGAAGGTTGAGGTGGGAGGATCACCTAAGCCCAGCAGGTTGAGGCTGCGGTGGCCATGAGAGTGCCACTGCACTTCAGCACTCCAGGCTGGGCCACAGAAAACTTCTGGGCTAAAATAATAGCTTCCCTCACAAATACTTTGTGCAGAGGACTTTGTTTTCAACTAATTTTTGCAAAGCAATGACCTTATTATCTATATAACTTTGCACCATGGAGCACTATCTGGTTTTTTTCGGTGATATCAAGCGACCCACAACCTAAATACTGCTTAAAATGCATTCGGTAGTTGATGGTAGTACCCAACCACTGTTAATATAGAATAGTTTTGATTGTAAATGCTTTTCTACATTGCATTGTCTTTTCTTAATCCTTATTACATCTCTGTGAGACACAGACCAATAGGATCCCTGCTTAACAGATGAGGAAATATAGTAAACTATTAGTTTCAAGATTACACAAGTCATAACTAAATAAAGTTTGACCCATCATGCTTAGTGAGGTTTTTGGGGGGCTACTCTCTCTGAATAACAAATAAACAAACAAAACAGATTACTTTGACTATTCTGAAAGATAAGCAGATACAGCTACCAGATCACATGATATGTTCAATTATATTAGTTCAGCTAACCTCCTTGCTGCTGCATTTTCACATGGTTTAAAAATTATATTCAGGGGTCTCATGAGTAGAGCATAGGACAAGTTAGTAAGACCTTGACCTTCTTGTAATTCATCTTCATTTCCCTGGATTTAGACCTCTAGGGGGTATTTGTATTCCAGCATCAGCCAAATAAAAACCCCCTAACATACAGAGTGCCTACCCTTGGGAAACTTACAACTAAGTCAGGAAGCCTGACTATACATATTCAAAATGGAAAAAATAAATTTAATTCCAGTGTCTTAAAAGGACAAATACAACTGTGGTCCCCTCAGCGTGTATCTAAGTCTTGTTGGCAGTTGACTGCAAGACATCCAGTCTCTTCCAAAGCCTCTTCCCTTAAATAGATCTGGAAGTTCCAGAGATGTAGGCTTTTGTCCAAGGCCCGGTCTTGGTTATTGAAGCCACAGTGAGTGACAGAGGTAGGGTTCTGAGCTCCTGGTTCTGACAATCCCACAGAGGTGTCCCTGTGCTTGTGAAACACTGCTTGCCCTGCATGGTCACTGCTGCAGTCACATGCATGGCCATTACCAAGAGCCAGTCAGGATGTTCCTTCCCAGGACCAAGAAACCTTTCACATTGTCCTCTGTGAAAGAGAAGGAAATCTGTCGATTCAATGAATTCTTTTTGTTGTTGTTGTTGTTTTTTGAGTTGGAGTCTCACTCTGTCACCCAGGCTGAAGTGCAGTGGCATGCTCATGGTCACCACCGCCTCAACCTGCTGGGCTCAGGCTATCTTTCCGTCTCAGCCTTCCAAGTAGCTAGAACTATAGGGGCACGCTACCAGTGAATTCCTCTTAACTGGCCAGTAAATAGTCTCAGGCAGTTATTATTTAGGACTATCTTAGCCACTAAATTTATCCTAGCCTCTTTCTTGTACAACTCACATTCGAGGGTTTTTTAATATTGGGGTCATAGGATTATAGGCATGAGCCACCGCGCCCAGTGATTCAATGAATTCTTATCGAGCATCTGTTACATGCCAGGCACTAAATTACATCTAGGCAGACTGAGGGTTCTGTGGCAAACAGGGCAAAGTTCCTTTTCTCAAGTACTTACATTTCTAGTGGGAGAGGAAAAAAAAACTGGCACACAAGTTGGTCAAACCAAATTTTAAAGACACAGAATTTACCAAGAGGGCCTTAGTCTCTTTTTGTGTAGTGCCATTAGTAAAAAGCAGAGAAAAACAAACATGTATTAGGATAATTACAATCATTAAAAAGAACACTGAGCTGGGCCTGGTGGCTCATGCCACCAGCATTTAGGAAGTGGAGGCGAGAGGATTTCCTGAGCCCGGGATTCGAGACCAGCCTGGGCAGCTTGGCCAGACCTCGTCGCTATAATAAATCAAAAAATTAAGCTGGGCTTGGTGGCTCAGCCTGTAATCTCACGCTTTGGGAGGCTGAGGTGAGGGATTGCCTGAGCCCACGGGTTCGAGACCCTCCTGGGCAACTTGGCGAGACCTCATCTCTACAATAAATCAAAAAATTAGCCGGGCGTAGTAGTGTGTGCCTGTAGTTCCGGCTGCTTGGAAGGCTGAGGTGGAAGGATCACCGGAGCCCAGCAGGTGGAGGCTGCGGTGGCTGGGAGCTGCCACTGCACTCCAGTCTGGGCCACGGAGTGAGACTCCAACTCAAAAAAAAAAAAAAATTAGTCGGGTAAGGTGGTGTACACTTGTAGTCCCAGTTACTCAGAAGGCTGAGGTGGAAGGATCGCCTGAGCCCAGCAGGTTGAGGCTGCGGTGGCCGAGAGCGTGATACTACACTCCAGTCTGGGCAACAGAGTGAGACTCCAACTCAAACAAACAAACAAACAAACAAACAATAACAACAAAATGTAAAAAGAACAACAGAACCTATTTTTTTCTCTACGGCTTTTTATTTATTTATTTTTAATGCTTATGAATACATAACAGTTGTGCTAGCACCTATTTCACATTGAATTTTTAGTTAGCCTAGGCCTAATTGGGAGACTATGTCTCAAGGATTTAGTTAATAAGTTTTCATTAAGCAAGTGACTTTGATCCCTTTACAGATTGGTTATTTTCATATAGTTACTTAGGTACAATAAAAAACATTAAATATTATCAGAATTTCTCTTCACTGTCCAGCAAATAGTCTCAGGCAGTGGTTATTTTAGTCACTAAATTTATCCTCACCTCTTGTACAACTCACATTTGAGGGTTTTTAAATATTGGGGCCATTGTCAGAGATGAACTATGGATTATACTTTAGAGTTCAGGAATCCTTTTGTAATCCTGTGCAAACCAATGAAATTCACTATATTGAGTAAGTGAGTTTATCCAGTAGAGCAACTTATCTTGACAAGTTATCATATCAAGCTCTCAACAAAATGGGAACAAACTAGTGAAAGAATGGCCTTGAATAATTGGAAAAACTAAATTATTATGTCCAAAGAACAGAGCACATTTTGATATGATAAGGGCAAGAAGGCTGGGTCATTATTCTATTCATTATAGACTCAGGACTCTCCACTGAGGTCCTGTTTAATGGGAACAGGTACTTATTACAGTCTGATCTTAGTCGGTCTAATTTTAGAGGAAAAAATCCCTGGGAGAGTTCTTAAAAATCATGTCATGATTCCTTCATAGTTTTATGGGAAATTAACTGGACCACAGTACGCATAGTTAGTCTCATGTCCTTTTATTTTCTGATGACCTTGAGTTCCTCTGAGGCTTTGAAAAATGTCAGTAACAGCAGCTAGTTAGTAGGGACCTATGATCTCATGAAAGCATATAGATGTTTCAAAGTTAAAATATAGATTTTAGTGCGCGTTGAGACTGTATATTAAATTTAATAGTTAATATTGGTGGTCACCGCAATTCTTTGAGAAAGACAAGCCAGGCATGGTGGCACGACACTGAGAGTTCCAGCTTCTCAGGAGGACCACCTGAGTCCAGGAGTTTGAGGCTACCGTGGACTATGACAGTGCCACTGCGCATAAGCCTGGGTGACAGAGTGAGATCCTGTCACAAAAATAAAGGAAACATTTTTTAAAATGTAAAAAGAAATTTTTTAAAAAAGATAAATCTAGTTGAGAGAATTTTGTAGGAAAAAACAAGAGTAAAAAGAACCAGCAATAAAACTGAAGTCCAACTACAAGTCTTTGTCCCAATCATAGATGTTGATCCAAAGGTATTGAAAGGAAACTGTCTACATCCAATGTCATTTTTTTTTACATTGTAATTGGGAAGGAAGCTGAGGCTTTCCAGAAATTGTCTGCTTCTGGAGGGTTTTTAGTGAGTTTTGGGGTCAGGTGTACAGTGGTACAGATTGTAGGATCCAAATTGAGGACCATAAGCATGTTTATTGGGAAGTATGTGTCTACAATGTGTGTCTTGAAACTTTAGAACAGTATTTGCAGCTATGAGTACCTGAAATGGACAGGCATGGTGTCTCATGTCTGTAATCCCAGAGCTTTGGAAGGCTGAGAGAAGCAGATTGCTTGAGCCCAGAAGTTCAAGACCAGCTTAGGCAACATAACAAGACCCTTGTCTCTACCAAAAAAAATTAACTAGGCATAGTGGTATATGTCTGTAGTCCTGGCTACTCAAGAGATCAAGGCAGGGAGGTAGCTTGAACCCAGGAGTTTGAGGCTGCAAGGACTTATGATTGTGCTACTGCACTCTAGCATGGGTAACAGAGTAAGACCCTCTATTAAAAAAAAAAAAAACCAAAAATAAAAATAAGAGTACCTGAAATGTCCCTTTCCAGTGTAGTTTTAAGATTGACTTTTGTTGAGGTCTGTATGAATATACTTGGTCTCCTAAATCTATATCAGATGGTGAATCCAACAGTGTATCTGTTGAAAGTGCAGCTTAGCCGGGTGTAGTGGCTCATGCCTCTTATCCCAGCACTTCGGGAGGTAGAGGCGAGAGGATTGCCAGAGCTCAGGGGTTTGAGAACAGCCTGGGCAACTTGGCCAAACCTCATCTTTATAATAAATTTAAAAAAATTTGCTGGAGCCAGGCTCGGTGGCTCAGTCTGTAGTCTCAGCACTTTGGGAGGCTGAGGTGAGTGAATTGCCTGAGCCCACGGGTTCGAGACCCACCTGGGCAACTTGGCGAGACCTCATCTCTACAATAAATCAAAAAATTAGTCGGGCGTGGTAGTGCGCACCTGTAGTTCCAGCTACTTGGAAGGCTGAGGCGGAAGGATCGCCAGAGCCCAGCAGGTCAAGGCTGCGGTGGCCGAGAGCGGCCACTGCACTCCAGTCTGGGCGACAGAGTGAGACTCCAACTAAAAAAAAAAAAAAATTGCTGGGTGTGGTGGCACATGCCTGTGGTTCCAGATATTCGGGAGGCTGAGGTGGATCGATCACCTGAGCCCAGCACATCGAGGCTGTGGTGTGAGCATGCCACTGTACTCCAGCCTGGGAAACAGAGTGAGACTCTCAACAACAACAAAAAAGTGCAGCTTACATCTGTAGGATTTATGATTACATATCTGCCTGATTTATCTGGCAAGACCAGAATGTTCCATATGAAATCGGTCAGAGAAAGAGTCAAGATGCGTCTCACAGGGTTTTATGTAACAATTTTATACAGTAAGAATTTATAGAGATTTTGACAGATCACATTAAAATGGAAATCTGGGTCAGTTTTGATTATAAAATATTATTGGCTAATTTTATATTCTCAGAGCTTCAGGAATAATATGTTAATGACATATTTATTTAAATATTTTAACTTTAAAGTGAGGCACTTTAAAAAAAATCATCTAGTTTTTCCTAGATTACGACTATTATAGATAAGGCAAGATTTGGTTACCTATTGAGTCTCTTGGGTAAAATTTTTTCCCACTAATGGTTTTGTAAGGTCTGAACTAATTTGACCCCAACTCTGTCACTTGAGTTATTTTTTGGCATATAAGTATAATGGCCTAGAAAAATGCCTTGGAAGCTGGGCTTGGTGGCTCAGCCTATAATTCCACGCTTTGGGAGGCTGAGTTGAGTGGATGGCCTGAGCCCGCGGGTTCGAGACCCGCCTGGGCAACTTGGCAAGACCTCATCTCTACAATAAATCAAAAATTAGCCGGGCGTGGTAACGCGTGCCTGTAGTTCCAGCGACTTGGAAGGCTGAGGCGGAAGGATTGCCGGAGCCCAGCAGGTCGAGGCTGCGGTGGCCAGGAGCGGCTACTGCACTCCAGTCTGGGCGACTGAGTGAGGCTCCAACTCAAAAAAAAAAAAAAAGAAAGAAAGAAAGAAAGAAAGAAAAATGGCTTGGAAAGACATCCAGTGGCTTTAGAAAATTTGAAATGGTCAATATATTTTCTTTCCAGTGGGGTAAATTGTTGTATTTGAATAAGTCTATTTTATTATGAAATCAGACTGAACAACTGTCTTTTAATGGCAGTAACACCAGTAAGGACTAAGCATTTTGTATAATACAGTTGATTTCTTAAACAACACTGGGATTAAAGACAGTGACCCTCCACACAGTTGAAAATTGGGGTATAATCGTTGACTCCTCCAACATTTTTTTTTTTTTTTTTGAGTTGGAGTCTCACTTTGTCGCCCAGACTGGAGTGCAGTGGCCGCTCCTGGCCATTGCAGCCTCGACCCGCTGGGCTCCGGCGATCCTTCCGCCTCAGCCTTCCAAGGAGCTGGAATTACAGGCACGCACTACCACGCTTGGCTAAATTTTTTGATTTATTGTAGAGATGAGGTCTCACCAAGTTGTCCAGGCGGGTCTTGAACCCGCGGGCTCAAGCAATTCACTCACCTCATCCTCCCAAAGCGCGGGATTACAGACTGAGCCACCAAGCCTGGCTGACTCCTCCAAAATTTAACTAATAATAGCCTACTGTTGCAGAAGCCTTACCAATAACAATCTATTAACACATATTTCCGGTGTTATAGGTATTATATAATGTATTCTTACAATAAAGTGAGAGAAAAGAAAATGTGGGGTTTTTTTTTGTTTTTTTTTTTTTGAGTTGGAGTCTCACTCTGCCACCCAGGCTGGAGTGTAGTGGCACACTCACGGCTGCTGCAGCCTTGATCTGTGGGGCTTAGGCGATCCTTCCACCTCAGCCTTCCAAGTGGCTGGAACCATAGGTATGCACCACTACGTCTGGCTAATTTTTTGATTGTAGAGATGAGGTCTGACCAAGTTGCCCAGGCTAGTGTCAAACCGCTGAGCTCAGGCAATCCTCTCACCTCCACCTCTCAATCCCTCCTGTGCTGGGATTACAGATGTGAACCACCACGCCCGGCCAAGAAAAATGTTATTAAGAAAATTATAGGCTAGGCTCAGTGGCTCAGCCTGTAATCCCGCGCTTTGGGAGGCTGAGGTGAGTGGATTACCTGAGCCTGCTGGTTCGAGACCCGCCTGGGCAACTTGGTGAGACCTCATCTCTACAATAAATCAAAAATTAGCCGGCGTGGTAGCACACACCTGTAGTTCCAGCTACTTGGAAGGCTGAGGTGGAAGGATCTCTGGAGCCCAGCAGGTCGAGCCTGCGGTGGCCGGGAGCATACCACTGCACTCCAGTCTGGGTGACAGAGTGAGACTCCCACTCAAAAAAAACAAGAAAATTACAAGGAAGAGAAAATATCCTTCCTATTCATTAAATGGAAGTGGCTCAACATAAAGGTCGTCATTCTCATTTTCATGTTGAGTAAGATGAGGAGGAGAAGAAAGAGAAGGGATTGGTCTTGTTGTCTCAGGGTGGCAGAGGTGAAGAAAATCTGTGTGTAAGTGGACCCATGCAGTTCCAACCATGATGTTAGAGTCAACTGTAGTGGGTTGGTGTATTTTCTTTTAGAATGGGCTTTCATCTTAATTACTGAGATTTTCCTTAAATGTTAGAGAATATTTCTAACAAGTAGACGTTAACTTCCTGTAAAATTTTTTAATCAGAGTGTCCAGAGAAGTTAGAACCCACCTCCCATTTTTAAAATTAATATGTCAAAATCATAAACAACATTAATTTAGACCCATCTTAATTGTGTTGTGCTCATGTCAGAGACACCTGAAAAGAAAAAGCTATTGGTAATAGAATATGAGACTCTATCATGTAAAGAGCACAAAGAATATAGTGATTAGTCTTAAGACATGGGCAATCACCAAATAATGTCATATTAGGGTTGTCATCAGGGTCAAACATCAGTCAAGTCAGAGCAGTACACGCTTAGAGCTTTTCTTGAAAATCATAGGAGTTGTCTATATTAGTGAGAGAAGTAGGATCACAAGGTTTAGATTGGAGCCGCATATAACCAGTGTGGGAAGCAGATGACAAAGAACTTTGTGGGTGCCAATCAACTGGCCTAGACATGCTGGTCATTATTGCACTGCCTGCAACAGATAAACAAGGGAGATGAGACTAAATGAGCTAAATGAGGGTCAAGAGGAACAGCAACGTAGGCCATGGACTCCTGACAAGTTCCAAGTTTTTGGTGTTTTTTTTGAGTCAGAGTCTCACTCTGTCACCCAGGCTGGAGTGTAGGGGCACGCTCACGGCCACCGCAGCCTCGGCCTGCTGGGCTCAGGTGATCCTTCTGCTTCAGCCTTCCAAGTAGCTGAAACTACAGGCACGCACCACCACGCCCAGCTAATTTTTCTTGATTTATTGTAGAGATGAGGTCTCACCAAGTTGCCCAGGCTGTTCCCCAACCTTTGGGCTCAGGCGATCCTCTCACTTCGGCTTCCCAAAGAGCTGGGATTATACGTGTGAGCCACCATGTCCGACTAGCTCTAAGTTTTGTTTTTGTTTTTTTTTTATGAGTTGGAGTCTCACTCTGTCGCCCAGACTGGAGTGCAGTGGCACGCTCCCGGCCACTGCAGCCTCGACCTGCTGGGCTCCAGCTATCCTTCCACCTCAGCCTTCCAAGTAGCCGGAATTACAGGCATGCACTACCACGCCCGGCTGATTTTTTGATTTATTGTAGAGATGAGGTCTCGCTGCCCAGGCGGGTCTCGAACCCGCGGGCTCAGGCAATTCACTCACCTCAGCCTCCCAAAGCGCGGGATTACAGGCTGAGCCACCGAGCCCGGCTTAGTTCCAAGTTTTTGATAAGTATCCTTAAAATTGACATTGTCTTTTATACACAAATTGTGAGAGATGGAAAAATAAATAGTTAGAAATGTCCAAAATAGGAAGTGAGTCTCATTTTCGCTTAAGAAAGAAAAATACTGACTTGACATCTGGATCCCAAAAGCAGGCATTAGCATATTTATTTCAGTCATTGGTGTCATTCATAGAGCTAATTAAAAATATATATCATAAAATATACCTTATTATTTTAGTATTTCTTAAGGAAAGAGGAGGACATAAATCTTTTTAGTTAACCAGGGACCATCTGGAAAGCTTCAAAGATCGTTTAGCTACAAAATAGTTTTAACATTAAAGAAAAAAAATTCTCACTCCATTGCCCAGACTGGAGTGCAGTGGCCGCTCCCGGCCACCGCAGCCTTGACCTGCTGGGCTCTGGCGATCCTTCCACCTCAGCCTTCCAAGTAGCTGGAACTACAGGCACACGCTACCACACCCGGCTAATTTTTTTTTTTTATTTATTGTAGAGATGAGGTCTCACCAAGTTGCCCAGGTGGGTCTCAAACCCGCGGGCTCAGGCAATCCACTCACCTCAGCCTCCCAAGGCACGGGATTACAGGCTGAGCCACCGAGCCCGGCTTAAAGAAAAATCTTAAATTTTGTGCTTAAATTTAGGAAAGACCAGAGGGAAAAAAGTAGTATATATTCATTGAGTGGTACTTTTGGGATAAAGATGCAGAATCTGTATGATGATCTGGAATGAAGAAGGTCTGCAGCCAAGGAAGTTAGGAAAATATTGCAGTGGTCTAGGCATGAGGTGACGAGGGCCTGAACAAGAGTCTGGCATTGAGAATGGAAAGGGAGGAACACCTGCAGCAGCAAATGAAGTGTGGACTGGCAAGGCTGAGCAGCTGGCCGAAGGAGAAGGCAAAGGAGAAGCCCAAGAGGACTCTCGATTCCAGGTTGCTGGGAGAAAGTGTGAACTCCGGACAGAAACAGGAATGTAGTACGGTGAAGCTGAAACAGAAGAATCAAGGGGAGAAGGCAGGCATCACCTTGTAAAGCAGGAAGTCGAAGGAAAGATATGTGTGTTTTCAATCATTCTTTCATTCATTTAATATACCACCTCATTGTGCAATGGATCTGAAACCATTCATAAAATTACATAGTCTATAAATAGATTTAGGAACTGGTAGATGAGTAAAATAAGCATAGGAAATATCCAATTCAGATGTGACACTAGTGCATAAACCTGCATACTGTAGATGCTATACTGCATGTTGCTAGAGTTATGATGTGAATTTGATTCCAGACTTCTTAACAACCCACGCAGACACAGAAGCATGACCCGTAGAGGACCACCAGTATCCACAAAAATGAATCGGCTGTCCAGCAGGAGCACAATTTTCATGATACTGAAACTTGTATAGTTTTCCTGTGCCCACAAAAAGAGGACACAATGATGTAACAATGATGTATTCTCTTGTCTAACCCCCACAGGGATTTGTGATGTAGCCCTTCTCACCCTCCCACTCCTTAAGAGTATTTTGACTTTGCTCACTCAGTTTCTTCACCTCCTCCACTGTTTGAAGACAGTTCCGCCGTGGCAGACTTCTTTCTCCCCTGAATTTTGTTGATGACTAACTGAGAGGAAAGGGAAAGGGCTTAGAATGTACTAAGACTGGAAAAGGGGCCCTCGAAGGAAAGGAGTTTTTGGAGTCGAGGTTGGCTGGGAGGAGTTGTGAAGCAAGAAATACAAACAAGGAGAACAAGATGACTTGAAGAAACATTTATAACATGGGCTTTACATCTCTTTCAAAGTGTTTGAAGACATTCGTCAGGGATTGCTTTATTTTGAAATCTTAGCTGTTTACTGGAGTGATTTCCCTTGGATGCTGGCACCATGTTGAGATTGGAGAATGGGGATCATGGATTTGTAATGGACGCATGAGGGGGCTGCCAGGCGGGACAGCGCACTCATAGTGCCACACTCTAGCTGTGTACTAGACTTAAACCATCACTGCAGATATTGAGCAGAGAGCACAGCTTCACTTGTGGTTAGGCCAAGAGCACAGCTGGTTGAAACTTTGAAACAGGAGCCAAACTTAAGATCTGATTCACTTTGGAGTTGCAAACCAAGGAACTAAGGAATGTTGGTGTGTATTCATTAAACAGTTTCATTAGAAATGAAGCAAAAGAAAATAAAAACTCTCAAGAAATGACTAACTTGAAATTGGTTTCTATTTCAATATGTGGAAATGCCTACTTTCTTTAAAAAAAAAAAAAAAACTCTAAGAAGAGGTATAGGCCAAGTCCATGCTCTGCATGGCTGAGATTGTCACAGAGGCATATTTAATTGTAGGGCATTTCTTTGTGAGGGCTGCAAAACATGAGTGCTCTTAGCCTCCCCTTTCCCTTTCAGCTCTCCCCAAAGAAGATCCTGGCTTTGCATTTAGTTTGTTTCCTACTCTCTGTTTTCTAGGCAGAATCCTGTGGTTATTAGACTAGATCTCCTGAGATTGTATGATGAAAAATTGATAGGAAAGGGAGTTGGGTGATGTAATGATTGCTTTTACCCATCAACGTGAGTAGCCTAAGAAATGCTCAGATAGCTAGCTAGTAAAGCATTATTTCTAGGAGTGTCTGTGAGAGTGTGTCTGGAAGAGATTAGCATTTGAATCAGTAGATTGAGTAAAAAAGGGGCCCTCACCAATGTGAGCAGGCATTATCCAATCCATTGAGGGCCTGACTAGGACAGAATGGCACAGGAAGTGTCAATTTGCTCTCTCTCTTGAGCTTAGATATCCATTTTCTCCTACCCTTGGACATCAGCACTCCTGTTTCTCAGGTCTTTAGACTTGGACTGAATTATATCTTTGGCTTTCCGCGTTTTCAGCTTACAGGTGGCAGATATGGGACTTCTCAGCCTCCATAATCACATGAGCCATTTCCCAAAATAAATCTCTCTCTCTGTGTGTGTGTGTGTGTGTGTGTGTGTGTGTGTGTGTGTGTGTGTTGGAGCTATGGGGTGTAATAGTTGAACACATGGCATTTTTCCTCCGGTAGTTTTATTTATTACTTTCTACAAGTTTATTTAGGTATAATTGACACAAACTGCACATATTTAAAGAGAACTTAAGTTTTGATATATGTAGACTTTTGTGAAATTATCCCCATAATCAAGATAATGAACTTATAGATGAGATTTTAAGAAATAGTGCTGTGAACTGTGTATTGCCTTCATCGTATTTAAGAAACACAAGTTAAGAGTCTGCATTATTTTGAAATTTGATTGTTGGACTATGTGTCTTTGACTAGGGCTTTCCTCAGACTCTAGGCCATCGCTTCCGTATACTACAGAATTTAGATGGCTGTTTCTTTAACCTTCTTCAACTGAAAATACAACCTCAAATGTAATTTATGGTTGATGGATGGCTTGGGAGGGAGAAGAAGGCATAACATCATAGCCATGGATGCCTGACAGCTTCCTTGAGCCAAGGGCAAAATTGCTAATCTCCAGTAGAATGATGGATTATATGCCTTTTGGCAAGCTCCGCTTATGCAGCTGAGCTTTGGATAAGTCTTGGATAAGTCTTGGACTACAGAGAGTTGAAATCTATAATATTTAGCAAAAACTTGGAGTGGAGATAATCCGGGTTGCTAATTAAAGTCAGATGCAAATGCTTGAGCAATCAATAGAGCTGAAGGTTAAGGTTATGATCCTCTTACCGAAATTAAGGAGGCTGACAGGATAGTTGTCTGAATGAATGGTTATCCCATCTCTGCATGGCAATACCAAAATCATCCTCAGGAAACATTTCTGGGTCTTCTCTAGCTTATAGATTTGTGAGCAATCAAGACTCCAGGACTCCAAAGTTCTGTGTTACCGAAAAGATCATTCTGGATCAGAAAATCTTAAAGATAATATCAATTTCCCACCAAAGTCATAGGAAAATCTAAAGAAAATTCCCATAGAACTTCTCATTTTAAACAGTGTGCCTTTCTTGTGAGCTTTTTAATACGAATTAGTTGTAGATAGTATCCCCAGATAAAGCACTTAATTTGACCTGTTATATCAGGTTGCTTTCAACTGCAAGCAACAGAGACCCTGACTCAACTGACCCAAACAGTAAAAGATTTATTATCTCAAATAGCATATGCACAGGTAGGGTGCAGTGCCTCATGCTTATAATTCCAGCACTTTGGGAGGCCAAGGTGGGAGGATTGCTTGAGTCTAGGAGTTTGAGACCAAGTTGGGAAACACAGTGAGACCATCTTTACAAAAGGCTGGAGTGCATTGGCATGCTCACAACCATTGCAGCCTCGACCTGCTGGGCTCAGGCGATCCTTCCGGCCTCAGCCTTCCAACTAGCAGGAACTATAGGTATGTGCTACCATGCCTGACTAATTTTTTGATTTATTGTAGCAATGAGGTCTCGCCAAGTTGCCTAGGCTGGTCTTGAACCCCATGGGCTCAGGTAGCCTCCCAAAGTGCTGGTATTACAGGCTTCAGCCAGTGCCCTGCCACGAAAAAAAAAAAAAATTAACTAGGTGCAGTGGCATATACCTGTAGTCCCAGCTACTTGGGATACTGAGGCAGGATGATGACTTTAGCCTAGGAGGTCAAGGCAGCATTAAGCCATGGGCATGCCACTGCACTCATGAGCATACCACTGCCTGGGCAACAGAGTGAGACCCGGCCTCAAAAACAAACAAACAAAACGCACAACGTGGACATCTCCAGTGTTGGTTCGTTTAGTAACTAAAAGACATCATGAGGAATCTAAGGCCTTTCCAGCCTCCTTAGGGTATCAGTGTCACTGTCAGACTGGCTTTTCTTCTAGTAGCAAGATGGTCACAGATGCTCCAAGCATCCCATTCTCACTCAGCAAACAACCAGTGGCAATAAAGTCAGTCATTCTTCATCCTGTTTACCTTTTTAAGCTCAGGTCTGATTCCCAAAAGGCCTCTATTGTTCATCTCTCATTGGCTAGGACAATATCACATGTCCATACCCAAACGAATTACTAGCCAGATATCTGGGAGAATCTGTATAGGGCAACCAGGACCTAATCCTAAACTTCTGGGAGAGGGGTGGCAACTGAAACAAAATCAAGATTCTGCCAACAGAGAAGAGAGAGCAACCACATCTGCAATGCAGAATTATGGGTATAATCTGATGAATATCGAAAATCTATACCAAAGAGAGTGATTTTTGTTAAGGTTCATTCTTAAGCTATTCTTTCTGGCAAAAAATTATTTGCACAACAAATAATCTATACATACCATACCTGGTATATTGCAGAAAAACCATTATCTTTTGCCCAGAAAATATGTATTTCTATTCTACATAGCAGGCATTTCATCGTTAAAATACAAGTTCAAAAGGAGGAGGTCTAAGACATCTCACTTTCGCAGTGTTTCAAATGACTATCTGATCAATTAGAAGATCCCTCTATCAACCTTGACCTTCAAGAGTCTAAGATGTAAGTTTGGATGAATATGATGACTTGGGGTGAGGGTCAGTATTTAGCTCATCCAGCTTAACCCTCTCTGGCTCATGACCATAGAATCAAGGTTAAAGAAAGGTCTGAAACACCTGCAAATGATGTTGTCATTCCTGTCTTCATAAGGAAACAGGAAGCAGGGGAGATATCCATGGCAGATGTATCAGACACCTTTCCCAGGTCTCACTGGGTCTTGTTCAAGTGCCACTGTGGGAACCAGCATGGGCATGGACTCACAAAGACTTTGTGCAACAGCAACCTGGCAGGGCCTCACCCACTCTAAACAATGTACCCCCTTGTCTCCAGCCCAACTAATCATGAGGCACGGACAGCCCTCAGATTTATGTAGGCTGCAAGTGCAGAAGGGAGTAATGCCCCGGGGGCAAACTTCCAGCCAAAAGAATACAGGAACTGGTAGATAAATTCTTCACCCTTCATCCCTCCCCTAGATATAGTTTATATTGTGGCTTTTTTAAAGGACGGTCCCACAAGATCAAGGCATCAGTTGAATTTAATGGCAGAAAACTTTCTAGAGGATCCATCCATGGATTCTCCTTTCTTCTCTGCCTCCCTCTCTGTAGCTCTCATTCCTGCTTTCTGGGGCTATGCTCCCTGATAGAGTGGTAAAACAGAAGCCAGCTTCAGCCTCTGCTTTCTCTGCTAAGATAGTAGAGTAGCTAGACCTAAAATCTACTGGCTCCTTGTATAAAACAGAAGTTGAAGAAATCAGGTCCATAATCTATAAGGGAGAAAATTGACACAAAGTTTATGGTAGACATGTAATAAACCCTTTAATAAATAATGAAGGGATGCAATGAATTCCTTCATTAAAATAGGATAGTAATGGGATTGGTGGCTCACGCCTGTAATCCCAGCACTTTGGGATGCTGAGGTGGGAGAATCACTTGATCCCAGGAGTTCAAGACCAGCCTGGGAAACATAGTGAGACCTCATCTCTACAAGAAATATAAATGTTACCCAGGCGTGGTGGTGCATGCCTGTAGTCCCACCTACTGAAGGTGGGGACCAGGTGAGGTGGGAGGATCGCTTAAACCCAGGAGGTCAAGGCTTCAGTGAGCCGAGACCGAACCACTGCACTCTAGCCTGGGCAACAGGGTGAGATGTTGTAAAAAAAAAAAAAATAGGCTAAACTTGGTACTTCCAGGAAGAAAGGAAGAAGCTATAGATATTGGAAGTGAGGGGTGCAATTTATTCATCTTTTTAGTTCCAGAACCTCCTTCATGTTGAATGTATAGTCAATGTTCAAAATATGCTTGGTGAATGAACAGAGAGGAATGACAAACATTTTGAAGCCGGGAAGATGAGGTAGGTAGGTAGAGCAGGTTAGAGGTGGGAGACAAAGAAGATGGTATTGCTCTAAAATCTGCCTGGCTGACTCTATGATCCTGAGCAATGGGCATCACGCCTCTGCCCTTGAAATACTCAGTGTCTGAGGATTAGTGATCTTAATTCCTTCTTTGTAGGATGAGAGCACGGAATGGCATAATCCTTAATGGATCCACTAGCTCTTAACATTCTGTGATTTAGGAGTTCTCTAGGCTTTTTAGCGAATGGGGACCCGGGAGTGTGTGTGGGGGGTTTAAATAGGACTGGGTGAGTGGGAAAAGCCTCATCCAGTTTCAGTGGTGGACACAGAGCGAGCACAGAATCTAAGTGACAAGCACCCAGCTAAGGTAGTATGAACCTAGCCAGGCGCACCAGCCTGAGATCACAATTGAGGAAAGTGCAGGGCTCAAGAGACCCAGACAAGGCAAATTAGACCTGGAACCAGTTGAGCCAGGGCCTGAGGTCCAGTCTCTGCATGAGGAGAAAGTGACAACAGGTGAGGTTGGTGTTGAAAGAAAATAAAAGAGAAGGGTGTGGCTGTGTGGAAATTTGGTTCAAGCTTAGCCTGAAGAAGTAGAACCCATAAAATCAATCCAGAGAAGGAGACTTGAAGTTTAAGATCTTGGAAGTGAAATGTTCCAGTCACTGTGTGGACAGGTGAAAACTGCACTTGGAAAGAAGTATTTAAAAAAAAAAAATCTGAGCTTGAGACATGCAGTTAATTGATGAGCTGCGCAACCACCGAAAAAGGATTTCACCTCTTGGGACCTATGAGTGAAGCAAAGCATGGCTCTGAGGTCCCTTCTTTCAGCTTTCACAGTGTTGGGGCAGTGGTGGCACAGCTCACAGTATGGTTGTGCCAGGGAAATTCTATATCTGAGTAAAGAGGCTGCTGCCAGTAGAGACTCTTGTATTTTGCCCACTCTAGGGTGCATGGACCACAATATTTACTCTTGGCAGTCCCTCCTGCAAGAAGGAGGCGGATGGTGGGGATAAAGAGGAAGTGATAGATTTTCCCCAACACCAGAGGACTTTCCAGGGGCCATCCCTTCCACATCCTTCCTTCATCAGCTTACGGGTGTGGCTTTCAGGCTCTCCCATGTCCATGCTTTTTCCTGACATACCTTCCGCATGTGCTGGCAGCAGAGCAAGAAATGAATATCCCTTCCTCCAACGGCCCAATCTGATTGCCTTGAGCTATTACAAGGGGCCAAGGGCAACACCAGGAGGGTGACTATGATAAGGGAACTGAAGCGGAAACTTGGGAGTGGACAAGGAACCCTGCCCTGTGGTTTTCTGGACTATTTTTTCCACGTGGCAAGGGGGACCTTCAGACTAGGGCCTTTGCTCACTTGCCTCTGAACTTCAGATTTTTATAGTGGAGTAGTATTTCTTTCTCTGCATTCTATGCTCTTAGATATGTTGAAGTCTGTTATATTGCAAATTTTTAGCTACTTTATTTTTCAAAAAAGAAGAATGAAGGCCTTAAGATATTCTAAGGAGGAAGATTCTCTTGTTGGCATTGTGCCAGGTTCTTTTTTCTGGGGAAGTGCTGCGGTTGAGGCAGGGTGGGGTGGGTTCAAAATATTTGCAACATGTTCTGGCTTTGAGCCCAACATTGTTGAAAAATAGAGGAGACTCAGATCACTTGGATTTTTGGCTTTATAACTGTCTTTGTTTAGACGGTCAAATTTGTTTAAATATTTTTCTCAAACAGAAACAATAAATGAATCTGAGTAAAATATTTTTCCCCCACAAAAACATTATTTCCCAACCTAAGCTGACAAGTTTACTCTACAGTCAAATTCACATCCTTATGAGTATCATGAAAGGAAGTGAAATATACCAAGGGGGGACCCCCCCCCCAAAAAAACTGGAATTATCTTTCAGAGGGCAGACATCATAGGATTCCCCTGCTAGGCTAGTGTTCTGGGAACCCATCAGCATCACTGTACCAGCTAGCGTCGTTGTGAGAAGCTGCGTTGAGGAAGAAAAATATCCTGAGTTGTGGCAAACAGGTGACTGGTTCTTCCACCATGACAACGCACCTGCCCATACCTCGCTAAGCGTTTAGCACTTTTTGACCCAAAACAGCATAACCCCCATGTTTCACCCCCCTAGTCACCTGATCTTGCCCCAGGCAACTTGTTTTTTATTTTGTTTTCCCAGATGAAAAAAAGTTCTCAAAAGGAAACATGTGGCCCATGTGAAAGAGGTGAACCAAAAGATGGCAGAAGTATTAAAAGGTATCAAAATTGATGAGTTCAAAAGCTGTGCTGCACAGTGGAAAAAACATCTTCATAGGTATAGTGCATGAAACAGAGTACTTTGAAGGTGACTGAAGTTTAAATATGTAAGAATAAATACACATTTTAAAATAAATAAATTCCAAGGTTTTTGGGGGGTCCCCCCTCATATAGGATCCATGAGATTTAAAATACTCCAGACTTTCTAACAGTTATAGGAACCACCATCATCTACTGTTTGATGTTACTATTTGCTAGGTCCTGTATAAGTATTTCACAGATCTTACATCACTTAATCTTCCCAATAGTCCTTTAAACTAAGTACTGTTATTCCAATTTACCAGAGACTTAGATGGCTCAAGGCGCTTCTCTAGGAGAAATCGGTGTCACAGCTTGAACTCAAATCTAGATGTGTTTGATCTCAAACCTAATCTCTATCAGTGGTATCCTGGTGAAGGTCTAATCATCAGCTGGAGGGAAGGGGAGACAGTGTTACAGCGTTTGCTGGTTTCCCATGGTGTAAATATTCCTGCCTTGGTTGATTTCAAGCTACCAGTTTGACCTCACTGAACACAGAAAAGAAATGCACAAAATGAGCTCCTGCTGGTGTCAGTTGTCCCTAGCACATCACACCTAACCTTCTGTCATATTGTCATCCAACACATTTTGGAGCCTGGCGCAAACTTGTGTCACCCACAGTTTGGTGGCAAGTACACAGATCCTCTGCTCTTTGTGTCCTCATACCTGAAGTCTTCCTGTGCATTTTCTCACTTGGTTTTCTCTACAGTCATTTTGAGGAGACTGCTATTATTTTCCATATTTTACAAAATGGGGAAACACAGGCTCAGAGAGTTTCAGTGATTTGATGAAGGTCACACGGCGCCCAAGTAAGCGAGGCATAGCCAGACTAAGGCTAGGCCTGAGTCTGTGAACGCTATGGATGATGAACTTTGGGAAGGAACTGCGAAATAAACAGGAGCTGGAAAGAAGTAATGTTAGTCAAGTAAGATTAAAAAGATTGGACAAAGTTTTATCTACAGAAAGTCAAAAAATATATCTATCAGTGAACTGTCTGGGTAAGAGCAGACAGCAGAATGATTGGCTACATTTTTAAATGTTTTAATCTGAATATTCTGGGTAAAACAATTGTGATACAGTGGAAAGAATAAGGAAGGATTGAAGGGTCTGGATTTGAGTCCATCCTTAGTCATTGCATGGCTATGTGATCTTGGACTTGTCTCTTGACCCCTCCTGGCTTTACTACTTCATCTCCAAAATAGTTTAGAAAAGTGCCAACTAGCCAGGCATGGTGGCTCACGCCTGTCATCCCAGCACTTTGGGAGGTGGGGGTGAGAGGATTGCCTGAGTCCACGGGTTCCAGACCAGCTTGGACGACATTGCGGGGCCACATTTCTACAATAAATCAAAAAAATCAGCTGGGCATGGTGGCGCAGTATCTGTGGTTGCAGCTACTTGGAAGGCTGAGGCAGAGGGATCACCTGAGCCCAGGTTGAGGCTGCAGGGGCCGTTAGTGTACCCCTGCACTCTAACCTTGGTGGCAGAGTGAGATTCTGACTCAAAAAAAAAAAAAAAAAATGCCAACTGTGACAATGTGTAGAAATCATGTTATGGTCCAGATGTTTATATATTAAACATATATGTGTGTATGTATATACATGTGTGTGGAAGTTTTCTCATATATTAATACACACAAATCACAGGCACTAGTGGGTTAAGACAATGTCTAAGGAATTAATTCCTCCACATTCTCCTTTGACCAGAAGGAATGTTGAGAAAGAAAAGTATGGTTCTGTTTCTCTGTAGATGTGATAAAGTCTGAGACTTGCAAAAGAGCTTAAGTAGTACAACTTGTGTAAGAATTCTTTGGGTGCAGTTAGTATAAACAAAGGGTCCTTGGCACGAACAGAGAACTAAGCAGCTGCAAAAGATTTGCTTAGAAAACCAAAAGATTAAATACTCTTGAGAGAGGAGAGAAAAGGGAAATACCCATTAAGGTCTCTCATATCTCCTTTTTCTTTTCTACTTCTAGTACTAAATATACCTACCAATGACTAAAAAAACCAAAGAATCTTCTACTTAAGAATGAACTTGTTGGTATTTTCCCTTTATCTATCTAAATTTAAGTAAGCATACGGGCCTAAGGCTAAGTCCTAGAAGTAAATAAAATAAATAAAACAGAGAACACTAATAGTAGTTTAAGCCCCATGAGGATATTATGAGAGGTAACAGGAGTGATTGATGCAGAAAGAAATTACCTTTAATGAAAATAATGAAACAAATGAATCCGTTTAATATGGGACACCCTGGGGAGTAATAAATAATACAGTGGAATACCTTTTTTGGAAGTCTTGTTATTCCTCATGCTACAGTAGCTACCCATATTCCTTGTTTCATATTTCCACATAATTCAACTGGTCACATCTTTCTAAAATAGTCCTTGTTATTGCAACATAATTTTCAGTTCAAAGCTGGAATATGTAAAATGTATAACTTCATCATGAAGTTTGTACAACTTCAATTTTTACTAGACTATACAAGAAATACAGTTGCTATTAGGTTGAAACACATGGAATTGTCAAAATGTGACTTGACTTAAAAAACAGCAAATTTACATACAATAGACAATGTAACAAAGCATATAACTAAATATAGGCATACATCATTTTATTATGCATCACTTTGAGCTCCACAAAAACCATGCTTTTTACAAGGGTTTGTGGCAACCCTGTGTTGACCAAGTCTCTCGGCGCCATTTTTTCCAACAGCATGTGCTCACTTCATCTCTGTCACATTCTGATAATTCTCACAGTATTTCAAACGTTTTCATGTTTATTGTATCTGTTATGGTGGTCTATGATCAGTGATCTTTGACATACTATATTGTTTTGGGGCTCCATGAACCACACCCATATAAGATGGTGAACTTGATCAATAAATGTTGTGTGTGTTCTGACTGCTCCTCTAACTGGTTATTCCTGTCTCTCTTTTCTTGGGTCTCCCTATTCCCTTAGACAAGAATATTGTAACTGGGCCAATGCATACTCCTACAATAGCCTGTAAGTGTTCAGGTTAAAGGAAGAGTCTCTCGCTTTAAATCAAAGACTAGAAATGATTTTTTTTTTTTTAGTTGGAGTCTCACTCTGTCGCCCAGACTGGAGTGCAGTGGCCACTCCTGGTCACCGCAGCCTCGACCCGGCGATCCTTCTGCCTCAGCCTTCCAAGTAGCTGGAACTACAGGCGCGCGCTACTACACCTGGCTCGTTTTTGATTTATTGTAGAGATGAGGTCTCGTCAAGTTGCCCAGGTGGGTCTCGAACCCGCGGGCTCAGGCAATCCACACACCTCAGCCTCCCAAAGGTGCGGGATTACAGCGAGCCCGGCTTAGAAATGATTACAGTTAGTAAGAAAGGTGTGTTGAAAGCTGAGACAGACTGAAAGCTAGGCCTCTTGCATCCGTTAGCCAAGTCGTGACTGCAAAGGGAAAATTCCGGAAGGAAATTAAAAATGCTACTACAGTGAACACATGAATGATTTCTTATTGCTGATACAGAGAAAGTTTTACTGGTCTGGATAGAAGATCAAACCTGCCACAACATTCCCTTAAGCCAAAGCCCAAACAAGGCACTCTCTCTCTTCTACGAAGGCTGAGAGAGGTACAAAAGCTGCAGAAAAGAAATTGAAAGCTAGCAGAGATGGCTCATGAAGTTTAAGAAAAGAAGCTGTCTCCATGACATAAAAGTACTAGATGAGGCAGTCAGTGTTGATGGAGAAGGCTAAATCTCTGCAATCTCATGATAAATGTCAATGGATGTGCGTTGCTTCTTTCAGATGAGCAAAAAAAGTAGTTTCTTTCTTTTTTTTTTTTTTTTGAGTTGGAGTCTCACTCTGTCGCCCAGACTGGAGTGCAGTGGCCGCTCCCGGCCACCGCAGCCTCGACCTGCTGGGCCCCGGCGATCCTTCCGCCTCAGCCTTCCAAGTAGCTGGAACTACAGGCGCACGCTACCACGCCCGGCTCATTTTTTATTTATTGTACAGATGAGGTCTTGCCAAGTTGCCCAGGCAGGTCTTGAACGCGCGGGCTCAGGCAACCCACTCACCTCGGCCTCCCAAAGCGTGGGATTACAGGCTGAGCCACTGAGCCCGGCCCAGATTTTTTAAAAAACAAAGAAGTACACTTAGCAAATGACCCAGCAACTTCAACCCTAGAAAAAACTTACCTTCACACACAAATCTGTATATAAAAGTTTGTAGCACACTTATTCATAAACACTAACATTTGGAAAACCAGCTCAAAGTCCTTCAACTGGGTAGAGAAACTGTTACACCTGTAATATGTAACTGGCAATAAAAACAAATTTTGGGGGGAGTAAGCATGGGGGTCTTACTATGCTGCCCAGGTTGATCTCAAACTCTTGGCATAAGCTGCTGTACCTGCCCAAGAACAGACATTCGACAGAGGTAACATGGATGGACTTGAAATATGCTACCATACATGCAAGAAACCAGACTCAAGAGCTACTTGGCATTCTGGAAGAAGGCAGCATCACAGGGCTGGAGAACAGATAGGTGAGTGGTAGCCAGGGAATAGGACAGAGTGAAGGGAATTGGTACACTAGAGCAATGTATTAGCATGAATGGAACCGCTTTGTATTTTTGAGTTGGAGTTTCTCCCTGTCGCGCAGGTTATAGTGCAGTTGATGCATATTTTTCAGTTCAGCCTAGGCTTCGAGAGTGTCAGCTCAATGGATCGGCCAGCCAAGCCCCAGAGAAGATCTTCCACAGAAGCTAGTAAGCCTAGCCTCAGAAATGTTGGCTCTAACAGTCTGGCAAGCCAGGCCCTCAGAGTGTTCCTAGTACGGTTGGCTGGTGGGCTGCCAAGCCAAGACCTGAGAGTGTTGCTGGTTCCGGCTTTCTACAGCTCTTCACGTCGAAGTTTGTGTTTTGCAAACACGGACAGCTAAAGTCAAAAAAACCAGACCTAATTAAGAGAAAAAAGAAAACCCCACACTGCAAGAGAGAACCAAAAAGAATAGCCAGTCTAGAAAGCTGAAACCTGGTGCTTATATAGCCCGACATCCAAGCCGATTGGCTAGCACTTGCTGTAAGCTGATTGGTCCACACTAGCCGTTCTGATTGGTCAATACTAAAGACCAATCGGCAGGAGGTAGGGGCCTACTGGTGAGCTGATTGGTTGTTTTTGATACCAGAAGGGCATACTTAAGCTCTAGCTTGAGTGGTTCTTAGGGAGGTTGTTTTCCACCGTGACTGTACCAACCTGAGAGCCTTGCTGGTAGTTTTACTAGTAGTTACCAGAGGACCTGCCCTGTCTGTCTGCCTAGCCTTTCTTTAGTTAGCTCCTGTCTCACGGTGGCCCTGTCATAGCTAAGTAGGTAAGGCAGCAGTCGCCTTCCAAGTGGCTAGAACTAACTACAGGCATGTGTCGCCACTTCTGGCTAATTTTTTGACTTGTTGTGGAGATAAGGTCTCAAACTCCTGGGCTCTGGCAGTCTCCTCGCCTTTGCCTCCCAAAGTGCTGGGATTACAGATGTGAACCACCATGCCTGGCCTCGCTCTGTATCTTGATTGTAGGGGTGGATACCATTTCAATGTACTTGTCAAAACTCACAGACCTACTCACCAAAAAAGTGCGTTTTACTATACATAAATGTAAAAATAACATTAAGAAACATGCTATGGAAAGAAAAATTTAATCAGTTTTATTTTTAAAATCTCTCCACAAATCTTGATCCATCTTGTAAATTCTAAAATTAGAGAAACTGGTTTTAAATCAGCAGAGAGACCAGGCTTGGTAGCTCAGCCTGTGATCCCAGCACTTTGGGAGGCCTGGGCGAGTGAGTTGCCTGAGCCCACAGGTTGGAGACCAGCCCAGGCAACTTGGAGAGACCTCGTCTCTGCAATAAAATAAATAGCCGAGCGTGGCAGCACGAGCCTGTAGTTCCAGCTACTTGGAAGGCTGAGGCTGAAGGATTGCTGGAGCCCAGCGGGTCAATGCTGGGGTGACCATGAGTGTCACTGCACTCTAGTCTGGGCAAGGGAGTGAGACTCCAACTCAAATAAATAAATAAATAAATAAATAAATAAATAAATAAATAATAAAGGTAGTTGTCAAGTATAAGTTAACTGTGATTTTCTTGCTAGTTGGAAGACGGGGGCTTTAGAACCATAGCCTGGAGGCTCTCTATATAAATACAAACTTTTGCATCAGTTATTCACCAATGCCATCTACAGGTTGTAGATGGAGTCCATTGAAGCTTTTGGGCTACCCTTCACTACCCACCAGTTTGTCAGATACAGAGAAGATTGTTTGATTGTGTTTGTCTTAATTCCTCAAGCTCCTTCTTCCCTCTATCAAAACTATGAATAAAAGGGGCACATAAGCTAGGCACAATGGCTCACAGCTGTAACACCAGCACTTTGGGAGGCTGAGGCAGGAGGACCGCTTGAAGTCAGGAGTTTGAGAATAAACAGGGCAACATAGTGAGACCTCTGTCTCTCTTAAAAAAAAAAAAAGAAAAAAGAAAAGAAAAAAAGGAGGGACACTTGAGGGTTATAGCCAGGTTCTCTCTCCTCTGACAACTTTGTTACTCCAACTGTGTATTTCTGCTTAGGCTCCAAAATGTGAACTGTAATACTCCCGGGTAGCATGAGAAGAATCTCTTTAGCAGTTAGTAGGGGATTTGGCAAAATAGCACTGTTCCCAATTATATTTCTCCTTTAAGTTTGTGTGTCATCTGGAGGAGCAATAAAACAAAATGAAAACGAGGAAAAAGAGGAGGAAAAAGAAACAAGAAAAATTAACAGCACAACACAATCTTCTGAGCCTAAGGCTGGAAAGCTGAACTTTATCGAGTCCATTTTTTCAGCTTGGCCTAAAAGAAAGGCCGACTGTATTCATGTGCCTATTAATGATTCAGACCTGACAAATTTGGATTTGTAAATAGAAGAGGCTGAATCAGACTGTTCTGTGTAAATAAGTCTTTAAAATGGCACCCTAAGTAATAGCTGCGGTGCACCAGATGTTCTGAATGAAGTGACCACTTCACGTAACAGCATCCTGAGAGTCTAAGCTGATGAGGAACCCTCTCCCAAGTGCCCTTTTTATTATTTTATTTCCCTTCTTGTAATAGACCATTTTTCCCCTTCTGCCAGAAAAGAACAATGAGAAAATAGCTTTCTGCTGATTTAATTTTATCTGTTATTCACTCTTTTCACTATAGTCACTGGATGCTTCATGCAGGGCCTTAAAGCAGGTTTTTTCCGGCCGTCTTGGTGACTCAGCCTGTAATCCCAGCACTTTGGGAGGCCAAGGCAAGTGGATTGCCTGAGTTCTCAGGTTCGAGACCAGCCCGGGCAACTTGGTAAGACCTCGTCTCTACAATAAATAAAAAACCAGCTGGGTGTGGTAGCTCTTGACTATAGTTCCAGCTACCTGGAAAGCTGAGGCGGAAGGATCGCCTGAGCCCAGCAGGTCGACGCTGGGGTGGCTGTGAGTGTGGTACTGCACTCCAGCCTGGGCAATAGAGTGGGACTCCAACTCAAAAACAAAAAACTAGGTCTTTTTCAACCCCAACTATCAAGTTAATGCATCCTCATGTAAGTCAATTGAACAAGAGTCTATTAAACCCTTCCCATGTCTTTGTGTTCAAAGAGATGATAGCCAGAAAGCTCAGAAAGAGAGCATGGCTAGTGGTTTGCATTGACCTGACAGAAAGTACTCTTCTCTTCATCTCTGTTTATCCCTGGCCTTAAGTGGGACATAAGGAGCTGGAACTCTGGCCCACTGACCACTAACCTGGGATGTGGAGGCCTGGTTCTGTTCCTGCTGGTTCTGTGACACTTGAATGAGCGACTAAATCTTTCTGAGACAGAGTTTTGATACACAAAGAATGTAGGGGTTAGCTGACAGGATTTCTCAGTCCCCTCCCAGTTCTAAAGGGAGAAAAGGGAAGAAAGCTCAATTGGATCAAATCATCAGGGAGCTCAAGGATAGACAATGCTCAAGATTCTTCCTGAATCATTAACTGACAAATGTGCTTGTTTATCAGCACACTGTTCATTCAATATACAGAATAAAAGTTAAAAAAAATGGCAAGGGGAGACAAACGACACTGTTAAAGGACAACTTAGAAAGGTGGAGGTGTTCCTAAGGTTCTAGGGCCTGTGGCATCATGAGACTAAGCACTCTGGTTTTTGAGTCAGCCTAGTCAGGTTCAAATCTCAGCTTTACCCCTTATAGTTGTGCAAAGTCAAGTTTCTTTCTCTGAGCCTCAGTTCATAAATACAAAAGAGAACAATATTCTTTTCCTCAAAGAAAGGATTAAATGAAACAATAGATACATGCCTGGATCATGAAACATTTGATACAACAACTACTACTGCTACTGCTACTACTAATACTACTAGCCCTGGATGGTCTGATGAGAGGAGACAGCTGTGTTCTCATGAATATGGCACCCCATTTTGCATCCAATGTCCAGGGTTTTAGTTCAAGATAACACAAGGGTAAAGAACGTGTCTACAAAGAAACAAACAAAATTCTACAGTGCAAGTTACATCCAGTACTGCCATATAGTGACTTTGGGCATGTCACCCACTCTCTCCACTAGGATACCAGCACTTATCTCTCAATGAGTTACATGAGAGAATGCACTTGAATCATGCATTGTGAACCTAAAACTCCTCTGTGAATGTAAGGATTGTTTTAATCAAGTAAGGTTATGAACCAAAACCTATCGCGGAAGTCTTTCTAGAAGGGGACAACTATTTCTCTGACAGGCTGAAATAGTTGTATTTTTTTATGACTCGGGGTCATCTTCATGGACATCTATTACTGACAAGTCAAATGTCGCTATCTGTGGTGGTCTACCATTTTAACCCACTTCCGTGGGTTTGACCTCTTTTCATTCCCATGACCTGGAAGGTGCAGAGGCTGTGTGTCCCCATCCTGACCTGATCCTAGTTGTTCCTTCATGGCTACCGTGGCCAGGCTTCTGCTCTCAATTGTCTTTCCATGGAGGTATTATTGGAAGCAGATATAAGAATAATATCAAACACTTATCTTGGATGCTAGGTCAAAGGGCGCCTTTGAGCAAAAAGGGGTATATTAAGGTATTTTAGAACACTTAATCAGCAGCAGATGACCTTGGCTAGACTGGCGCATGGAAACTGAAGCAGGGATGGATTAGAACGAAATGGACCGGTGTGTGTCAAATGTGACAGGAAAGACTGTGAGACCTGTGCCTGCATTTTGGCATGAGAATGGGAAGGAGGCAAGACACTTAGTTGGAAGTAAATCTATGAACATTCTTTCTATAAATATTTATTGAACACTTCCCATGAGTCAGGTAGTGTGCTAGGAGCTGGGAAGTCACTTAAGGACATCAGGAAGTAACACAGACAAAATCTTGATCTCTATAAATTTGTGATCTGTGACTTTCAGGTAGCCGGATGTCAGTGGGAGCAAAAGCGGAAAGTCAAATAGGCATTTCCAGCTTGAGTGTCAGGGAAATAGCGGTGCACTGGACAGCAAGAGAGGGCGGGAGGGAGGCTGGGTTCGCGCGAAGGGTGACACGTCCAGTGTTCAGCACAATTAATTTGAAGAATTGATACCTAATTAATATACTTTTCTAAAATGAAATGAGCTCCCAATTAAACTTGAGTTTTGTGGCTGGCACCAAGTGATCTATGTAGAATTACATAGTTTCTCAAAGTCTAATTAAAGCAGCACCCACTTTGACTGGGTACCCACTTAGTCCTGGTCCCAATTTTTAGGAGGTATTTTTTTTTAAACCTTCCATAAGAAAACTTATTTAAATGGTAGACAATGTATTTGAACGTAGTTTTACAAAAAGATACCAAAATGTATATGAAGTTGATTTTTCTTATAAAGTCCTTCTATAAAGTGGAAAGCACTACTCAGGAGGCTGAGGTGGGAGGATTGCTTGAGACCAGGATTTCGAGACCAGCCTGCAAGACACAGAAAAGCCTTGTCTCTTAAGTTTAAAAAAAAAAAAGGTGAAAGTATAACATTAAATTGTAACTCAGTTAAGGTATTTTTTGGAGGTGGTAAAATACATTCTTTTCAGATTATCTAACTTAATTCAGGGAAGGAATATAGAGAAATGATATGTCCCTTACTTAGTCTGGGTCTCAGATATCACGTGTGTCCAGGAAACTCTTGCCAAGGGCTAGAGTTAATTTCTGGCAAAATGGTCTGCCTAGTGCTCAACATGGCAATATTTTATTTAGTTTGGTTCATCAAAGGAAATGCCATAGGCCACAGGTGTATACTAACAGGGTTGACATATTATTGGGAAAATTTAGGGGTCTTGCTTCTTTTCCCCCCACTGCCTCAGAAGTAGTGCCAGCCCAGGGATCATTCTCCTTCCCCACAGAAATGGGTCACAGAAGTGGTAAGATTATGTTCCACTCCCTCCCCACAAAAGTCTTGAATCTGTGCAGACTCTTAAAGAATTTGTTTAAATCTTACTGCTTTGCACCATAAACTATAAACAGGTCATTTTATCTTGAAAAAATACTGAAAGTAGGTTCGACCAATCGGTATCAAAGAAACACCTATTTATAAAGTGTCTTCTACAAAAGCGCTTTTCAACCTCGGCTATGCTTTGAATCACCTGGGGAACTTTAAAATCTACTAACACCCGAGTCTCACCACAGGAATTCAGATTTACTTGATCAGAAGTGTGGTCTGGGCCTTGAGATATATTTAAAAAAAAAAATCCCCCGGTGATTCGGATGTGCAGCTATTGTTGGGAACCACAGTTGTTTTTGAAATCTGCTCCAGCTTCTTGGTAATAAAATCAAGCCATCAGCACAGAGAAGAGGGCTCTTTTCCACTTAACTTTGGTGGTGAGAATTGCACTCTATGCAACTCATGGAGTATATCTGTATCAGGATGCGTGTCCTTGATGTAAAAGAAAAAGAGGATCAGCCTTGGGACATAGCCCATTTTACATCATTTGGGATGTGAGATCGTGTTCTTACCCATGCTAATTCTGGCAGTAATATATTACAGTATAAGGAAACATGAATAGTGTCTGATATAAACATTCTGCTGCTTGGGGCTCTGTCTGTATCAATGAAATTCCAAACTGAGGGAATTTTGTAGCCTTTACTTTTTCTCTTTTCTTCATTTATTTGTTACTATTGTAATTTCTGATATTCATGCTTAGAAGATTTCTGATTCATTTTGGAGTTCAGACATTCTGAATGGATTGTGAAATAGGCTGCTGTCACCAGATTAATGAAGCATAACTATGTTTATGTGTGATGTGGCCTTGGGGTCATTCATATCCTAGTTCAGTAGCTACTAACTGTTGTAGCTTAAGCAAGCCTCTTACTTTCTCAGAATCTCATGCTCCTTTTTTTTGTTGTTGTTAAATTTTACTTTACTATAGAGATGTGGGGTACAAGTGAGGATTAACTAGATAAGTCGGCTGCATGCGGGTGAAGTTTGGGCTTGTAACTGGCCCTCACTCCCCTGGTAGTGGACCAGTAACCTTTGTGTTGTCACATGCCCCCACCCTCCTCTATCCTTCCCTCCCTTCATTTTCCTTATTTTGTAGGTGGTTGTAAGGATTGCAAAGAACATATTACAGTGTCTATTGCATAATAAATGCTCAATAAATTATAACTATTATTATATCCAAATATAGGTTGCAAACTCCTTAAAGGCAGAGGGTCATGTTTCCTCTACAAAGTATAGGTATGTATGATTTTCTTTTCTTTTTTTTTTTTTTTCTTTGAGTTGGAGTCTCACTCTGTCGCCCAGACTGGAGTGCAGTGGCCGCTCCCGGCCACCGCAGCCTCGACCTGCTGGGCTCTGGCGATCCTTCTGCCTCAGCCTTCCAAGTAGCTGGAATTACAGGCATGCGCTACCATGCCTGGCTTTTTTAAAAAATTTATTGTAGAGATGGGGTCTTGCTGCCCAGGCAGGTCTTGAACCCGCGGGCTCAGGCAATCCACTCACCTCAGCCTCCCAAAGGCGCGGGATTACAGGCTGAGCCACTGAGCCCGGCGGTATGTATGATTTTCTAAGCACTTATGAGGATGGTATTCAATAAAGATAATACAATTCAAGCTTTGTACATGATGGGGAATATTAGACAGAATTATTTAATCAGGTTGGCAGAATTAGAGTCACAGTCCAGGACTGTGATACCGAGCAAGGTGACTGGTCTACCAAGCAACAGCTCCACAGTCTTGGGTGGTTAAAAGCTTAGGTCCTGGAGTCAGACCCCCTTGGGTTTTAATTCTGTCTTCAATTCTCGTGGGTTGGATCCTTGAACAAGTTACTCAATCACTCTCAGCTCAGTTTCTATACCTGCAAACTGAGCATGTTCACTGGATGAATAAAATAATGCATATGACTGGGCACAGTGGTCACACCTGTAATCCCAGCACTTTGGGAGGCTGAGGTGAAAAGGTCTTTTGACACCAGCCTGGGCAACATAGCAAGGACCTGCCTCTACTTAAAAAAAAAAAAAATGAAACAAAGTCAAGAATAAGGCATATATTGCATACACAGTCCTTAGCCAGAGCCCAGCACATTAGAAAGGTTCAACCAAGGCTTGTTGTTATTATTATTGGCTTTATTAATATTGTTCTGGCTCATGCACCAACTTCTAGAGGAAGTTGACAGTCGCCAGCAGGTCACATGCAACAGAAATGAGGTGACTCAATTTGGTCAGAAGCAAAGCATGTCTAGGAAAGAAGCACAGAAGCAGCCAAGGACAACAGACCCTGGAAACACAGTGAAAACCACTACCCAGTGGAGACAGCACATGCTGGCGTCACTGTTGGGCAGTCACTCAACTCATCAGAAGTTGATCAGCCCTTATTTATGCGACATTGTGTTAGGTAGCTGTTGGAGTCTTACAGGAAGTGAAAAGGAGAAACTTTGAGGAACTTACAGTCTGGGTGGGGGAGAAGTCTTTGTGAAGAAGACAGAGAGTGATGTGATATAATTAAGAGCTAAATTGTATGGTTCAGCCTGTTCTTTCAGTAGAAGTTACAAGAGGGAGAGGGGGCGCAATATGGGCCTTTGTGAACTATTCTTTCTAGAGGAAAATTATGTCATTAGCCATCATGTCTTCAGATATGACTAGCAGTGAAAGTATCTCATCTGCTAACAGATAAGCCAAACCTTTGAATTCCAATTTTTCCAGCAATAATCTAGAATGCAACAAATATGTAAAGAATCAGGGAGTGAATTATTCAGGAAAAAGTACAGAAGTTTGAAAGATTTCTTTGGCGCACTTTTTTTCCCAATTCAAATCAGCAAAGGCTTACAGAACAACCCTTTAGTAACAGGTAGGTACTGTGCTAGACCCACGAGATCTGGGATGGGGAAGAGACAGTGCTGTCCTCAAAGGTTGGTTCCCATCCACTGTCCATGTGGAACTGTAAAGGAATACGTTTCTTTTCTTTGGCATGCAATGGCATGATCATGGCTCACCATAGCCTCAAATTCCTGGGCTCAAGCTATTCTTCTCCAATCTCAGCATACCAAGTAGCTGAGACTACAGGCACACACTACCAAGTCCAGCTAATGTTTTGTTTTTATTTTTTATTTTTTTAGAGATAGGGCCTCACTATATTGCTCAGGCTGGTCTTGAGTTCCTGGACTCAAGCAATCCTCTGCTTCCTCCTCTCCAGTGCTGGGTTTATAGGCATGAGCCAAGAAATACACTTCTCTTTTCCTTTGCTCATGGGAAAAAAGAGTCTGAAATAGAGATACTGAGTAGATAAGAGGGCACAAGATAAAAAGAAGAAAATGAAGACTACCCTTAAGGCCCTTTAAACGGTTGAAGGGACAAACACAAATGACCACTTCAGTATTGTGGGAGGAGCTCACACAGGGATGTGCCCAGGTGCCAGGATGCACCGAGGAGAGGCTCTCAGGGGAAGCGGGAACTGACAGAGGCTGCTTATAGCATGCGATTTCTGAGCTAAATGCTGAAAAGACGAGAGTCCATCAGAAGAGGGATGGTGTTCCAGATAAGGAACTGCACACACAGATGGTGTTCCAGATAAGGAACTGCACACACAGAGGCCCACTGGGATCCAGCTGATTGTGGGGTGGGTATCCAGATACAGACCAGCATTGCTAAAGATGTAAGGCAGGAAAGGCAGGGGTCGACAGACAGAAGCCAAGCCACAGAGGGTCTTCCCAGCCCAGCTGGGCAACTTTGCCTTTGCCCAAAGGTGAGGGAGGGCCACTATAGGAATGAGTGACAGGCAGGTGTATTTTTGCATATGTGTAGAGAAAGAATTGAGGGAAGGACTGTCTCTGTTAGGACTGGATGCTGCTGCATGCGACCCACCGTGGCTTAAGCAAATAGAAGTGTGTTTTCTTACATCACAAGGAGCCTGGCCGTTGCTGACTGGCTCGGACACTCATCTCCTTTCTGTGTTTTTGCTTCACTATGCTTTTGTCCTCATCACTGTCATCTCACAGAAGATGATGAACCAGGCTCAAAATATCAACATCCATGTTTAATGTAAGAGCCTTTCCAGAAACTTCCAGACTTTCAGCAGATCTCTTGCAGTGAGGTCAGGACTGAACCAGATGGCCACCTTTGACTTCCAGAGAAGCTGAGAAAGTGATCATCTTACTTCTATAGTAGGCAAGGGAGAAGGAGCTTGGAGGTACGTCTTGAGGAAGCTAGCCTATCGTTTCTGCTGCAGAAGCCAGCAGGTGAGATAGTGAAGACCAGAGATAGGCCAACATAATAAAGGAGGAGGGGATATTCTGGCCATTAACTAAAATGGAAGACTTAGGAATTCTGAGTGTTGGATCTAGTTCCCCTAGATATGGGCTTAGGTGTTATCTCAGGGAGATGATTGGCAGGGAGTTGGATATAAGTCCAAAGCTCAAGTGAAGACTCAGGGCTGCAGATATATTTTAGGGTTGTTGTTAGAATGTAGGTGGGAGGTGAGGCCATCAGGGGAGTCCAGACACTCAAGGCTAGCATGGAGAGAGGAGGGCCATTGGCCATGATGATGCCATATTTTGAGTCACTGGAGGCATAGGATGAGAAACTCACAGGAGATACTACAAAGATATAGCAAGGGAAGTCAAGGGAGTAGAGAATTTCCAGAAATGAGTGGCCAGTAAGAACAGAAACATCAAAAAGTCCAGCAAGATAAAGACCGAAGAGTGCCTACAGGGTTTGGTAATATGAGTCACGGTTGGTCTTTGCCTGAACAGTTCAGTGATGAGGGTGGAGAGATTCTTTTTGCAGTGGAGTGAAGCAGACAGTAAGAATAAATTCCTTTCTAGTAGAAGGTTCTTGAAAGTAAGAGAAATAAGACCAAGGCAACAAGGAAGCAGAGAAGTTTGCTTTTGTTTTCTGTGGGTAAGACTGGGATGTATTTAGAGGCAGAGAGGAAAGGGCCTAACAAAGAGGGAAGGGTTGGACGTACAGGATACGGTATCAATATAAGGGAGCACAGCACAGTCATGATTGGCTTCTGCCAATCTTAGTGCATCTGCCAGGGCTGGGGAAGGGGCCTGACATTCCAGGGCTTATTATACCTTTTACTTGAACAATATGGGGTTTCTGAAACCAAAAATTAAGAGAGGATGGCTTTAGGGAAAGCATCCGGTGATGCCTGCCACACCGACCCTCTCTCTGCTTCAAAATGCCATGGCAAAATTGCAACTGCTGTGATTAGTATCAAAAGATTAAAAGGCTTAGAGTCTTTTCTTTCTTTTTTTTGAGTTGTGTTCTTACTCTGTTGCCCAAGCTGAAGTGCAGTGGCATGATCACGGTGATCACAACTCACAGCAGCCTTGACCTCCTGGGCTCAGGCAATCCTTCCACCTCGGCCTTTTCATGTTGTACATTTTAAGTCAAATATTTTCTCCATGGTTTTTATTAGGCCTAACCTAATTTCAGTTCAGCCTGAGTCTGTGAAGACATGTTAATTTGCTCAACATTGTTTTTTTCTACATGCTAGCACACCCACCCTGGAATTTAATGGATAGTAAAGTTATGCAAAGAATCACTGTGTGCAATAAGAACAGGGACATTTTCTGCCAAGCCCACCTCCAACACAAACACGTAGACACACCAGTCAGGGCTATACATAGAACTTGCTTTTAAATACCAATGTCTATTTGCCACACCATAGAGCAAATGTGTTTTCATTTTCTCAATTAAAATAACATGAGTGTCATCACCCTTGAAGTCTTGGTATTTATAGCAGAAATATAACCGCAAAAAAAGTTACAACTATGGAGGCTCTTGCTGAGGTCTGTTGGCAAGGCATCTGGGACCATCCCTGGCTTGGAATGAAAAGTCCTGCACCTAAATAATCCTACTTCTCAAGCAGTGCTGAGCTCTCCTGTGAGGATCCAATCCAACAGGGCTCAAAACTGCTACAGAAGTCCTCTATAACCTCCAGCCGGAAAGGGGCCTCTGCCTCTTCAGACAGTCTGGCAGGTCATGGAAATTCTACTCTTGCAAAGGGAGCTGTGGATACAAGAAGGGTATTTCTTCAGTATTTACTTTGACCAGTTAAATAGCTATGACAGATTTTTTTCTTTTCCTCAAGACACAAAGTGACATTTTAAGGGATAAACCACTCTTTTGGTTCCACAGAGTCTTTAAAAAAATACTATTAGAGGAAAAACTCAAAGGAATGTCCACTTCAGCACAGCTGCCCAAAGCTTCATATTTCAAGAATTCAGCTACCCAATGCAGACAGGGAAACAAGACTGCTCATTTTGACTTCTTCTCCACTGGATCTGTTTCTATGTACTCAGATAGCACCAGATTCTAAACTAGTGACATCCTTTTGGTTCAAGGGCCCTTTTTGCCCGTCTTGCTGTTAAATGCATGCTACATAGTAGCATTTCTTCTTCTTTTCACATGTATGCTCTGTTTTCCCCACCAGATCATGAGCTTTTTAAGGTCAGGGGCCACATCTTGTACTCCTTTACGTCTTGCAGAGTTGTGTTTGTCATGGAAAACCTACAGGAAATCACTGTTGAATGGATGAATGAGTGAGTGAAAGAATGACACAAACTGGAGAGCAGTGGTAGGTGAGTTGCTAGGCAGCCTGGGAAAGAGGATTACAGGAGTCAGGTCAGATTAGCAGGAAGGGTGGTGTAGGGGAAGGAATGCTGCATTTTGAGCCAGCAGACATGGGTCCTGGTCCCGGGCTGATTTACTTGTCTTCACTTATCCAACAAACATTTCTTAAACTTTTAATGGGCCAGGCAGGCATTGTGACGGGCACTGAATCAGATAAAATCCCTGTCCTCGATGTGTGGTAGTGTTGGTGGTGGGGGACATGTGGAGATCAGGATTGTAGGAGATGCATGGGATAGGAGACATGGCAAGCACGGAGCTCATGGAAGCAAGGAGAAGGGGCTTCTAAATCAGACTGTGGTTTCCAGGAAAGCCTGGCAGACCTAAAAGGAAGAAGCCGCGGCACAAAATGTAATTTAAAGAGTTTACTTGAGCCAAAGTGAGGACAGCTGCCGGGAAGACTCAGACCCAAGTGACTGGATATGAGCTTTGGCCTTTATCACATGCAAGTTTTTAAAAGCAAAAAAGAGGCTGGGCACAGTGGCTCATGCCTGTAATCCCAGCACTTTAGGAGGCTGAGGAGGGCAGATTGCTTGCGCCCAGGAGTTTGAGACCAGCATGAACAACATGCCCAGGAGTTTGAGACCAGCATGGGCAACATAGTGAAACTTCGTCTCTACAAAAGAATAAAAAAATTAGCCGAGTGTGGTGGCACATGCCTGTAGTCCCAGCTACTTGGGAGGCTAAGGCGGAAAGACTGCCTGAGCCCAAGAGGTTGAGGCTGCCATGAGTCGTGATCATCGTCATCATATTACTGAACTACAGCCTGGGTGACAGAGACCCAAACTCAATCAATCAATCAATGAAGGCAATAAAGGGGAACAGAGAGAGCTGATACATTGTTTGTTAGGAATTCATTGGTTTACAGAGCAGCATTTTTAGTTTAACTTGTAGCTTTTTGTGGCAATAGCAAGCAGTTTCAAGAGACGAACATATAGCTCAGAGGGGGGAGTAGGACATGATTGCTGTCTCATTTTAATATCTCTCTGGGCCTGATCATTTAAAAGGACTTGCATTCTTCAAATAAAAGTTCCTTTCTTTTCTGAACTTCCTGAAGGAGAAGAATTTTGAAGCAAATCTTTAAGGATAAGTAGGTTGGCTTGGGATTCACCGAGAAATCTCACTGGAGGTAAAAGGACTTGCATGTAAGAATGTTCTATGTAATTCCACACTTTGGGAGGTGGAGGTGAGAGGATTGCCTGAGCTCAGGGATTCGAGACCAGGCTGGACAACTTGGTGAGATCTTGTCTCTACAATATATCAAAAAATTAGCTGGGCATGGTGGCACACACCTATGGTTCCAGCTTCTTGGAAGGCTGAGGCAGAAGGATTGCCTGAGCCCAGCCAGTCGAGGATGCAGTGGCCGTGAGCATGCCATTGCACTCTAGCCTGAGCAACAGAGTGAGACTCCTACTCAAAAAAAAAAAAGTTCTAAATGATAAAATAGGATGGTGTATTTGAGAACTATAGTTTCAGCTGAAGGGTGGCTGGAGAGGAAACTAGAGATATAAGCTAGGGCTACTCTCCAAAGGGCTTTGCTAATATAATTTAGTGGTAAGGAGCAGAGGTTTAGAGAGCAGACAGAACTGGGTTAAAATCTTAGCTCTGGTACTTACCAGCTATATGATTACTGTTTGTTGTTTTTTTTTTTTTAAACTCCTGTAATCTTTAGTTTCCTTAACACAGCATCTGGCTGTATCAGTTATCTATTGCTGCATAACAAATTATCCCCAAGCAGAATAGCTTAAAACAACACACGTGAACAATTCTCACAGTTTCTGTGTATTTGGAATCTACACCCTGGTTTAGCTGGGTCCTCTGTTTCGGGATCTCTCACAAGGCTGCAAAGTGTCAGCTAGGGTTGAAGTATCATCTCAGGACTCGACTGGTGAAGGATCTGCTTCCAAGCTCACATGCATGGTGGTTGGCAAAATTCAGTTCCTTGCTGGGAGCTGGCCAGAGGCTGCCCTTAGTTTCCAGCTGTGAACCTCCCAACATAACACCTTTCTTCATCAAAGTCAGTGACAGAGAGTCTGCCAGCAAGACAAAGTCACAATCTTATTTAGCCTCATGCCATTACTATTGCCACACACTGTTTGTTAGAAGTCATAAGGCCAGTCCACTCTTCTGGGCAGGAGGATTGTACAGAAGAGTGAACGCCAGTGGCCACCACAGAGTCTGCCTGCTCCAATAACTTAGAGCTTAGTAACACGAAGTCAATGTTAGGTATCATTATTGGGCTGAATTGAGAGATTAGAGAAAACCACAGGGGACCAGTGAAAGATTTTCTATTAGAAAGTAACTTGAGGTGACTTTGGACAAGTCAAGTCACCTAATGTCTTTGAGCCTTCATTTCATTCTCAGTAAAATGAAAATACCTGACCCTGGAAGAATGAGAAAATATAGGTGCAAGCATAAAAACATTTTTATTGTTGTATTTTATTTTGGTAACAGCAAATATACAACTCCCTATATTCTGAGGAAGCAGACTGTTCATGGGCCAGTTTTCCATTTTGTGTTTACTCTGTGAGTCTCACAGCCTGGTGTCTTCAAGGTTTTTAGCGTTTGGTCCAGTGGGCCCACAGGGATTTATGAAACTGGAATAAACACCTACAAAGAGAAACCAGTCTTTGGTGACTACCTTAAGGCATTGCCAAGAGTTGCTTTTTTTTCTTTTTTTAAATACCTTTGCTTCTAAGGACCCTGTAGGGGGCCTGGAGGAGAAAACAGACTAACTGGGAAATTTCAAGTTCTTGATAATAAAAATGGTAATAAAATCTCCTCCGGCTCCTGAGGCTTCCCAGAGCGGGTATTTATGGTGGATGGGCTCCCCCACTCTCCTGCGCTGCTGGTCTGGAGGTTGTGCGGCTTCCAGTCCCGCAGAGCAGCTCAGGTTACCGCCTCGGTGGCTGCGGGCGAGGGCGGCTCTCGCGGGGGTCTCCACAACCCGGGAGCCTCGCCCATTTTTGCTTATGCCCAAACGCGGTGTCTCACCCTGTGCCCCAAACGGAGCAGATCGCCCACGGTCGCGTCTGTCACCGGCAGTCACTTTAGGTAACCCCAGGCAAGTCAAGCCACCAAATGGTCTTCCCTGGAGCGGTTTTCCCTGGGAGAGTTGTCACCAGAAGGCGTCCCAGGCCTTCGGGAAGGGGACGGAATTAGGAGTCGGCACCTCGCTGTGCAAAAGGCGCGCTTCTGCTCGGGGCGTCGCTGGGGTGGAGCGCAGCGGCCGGGGAGATGACGACAAAGACCCTTGGCTTCTCGGCCCGAGGGCCTGGCCTCAGGGCGAGGGGCGCGCGAGCCAGGGCCCGCCCTCTGCCAGCCCGTCGGGGCGCGCCGCCGCGGGTCCCCCCTCCACGCCGCGGTCCTCTGCCGCCCTCGGTCCTTGCGGGCCATCCGGCGATCCCGGGGCGGGGGTGGTGGGGGGACCCCTGGGCGGGGAATCGTGGGGACCTCGGGGCGCTCCGCAGTAGAGCAGGAGGCGAAGGAGCGACTCCAAGCAACCGAGGCCGGGGGGGGGCGTCTTCTGGTCTAGCCAGCCCCGCCGCTCCCGCGGCCGCCGCGGTAGGAAATTAACGAGATCCAGATGCTGCGGCCGCTGTCGAACTTTCTCGGAGCCTGTCATTGGTCCCCGGCCGAGGGCCTCGGCCAACCAGCGCGCGGGGCGGGCCCGGAGTCCCGCCCCGCCCGGGCGCCCGTGGGGATCCCGGTTCGAGGCCGGCGCGGCGCCCAGAGTGCGCGGGCGGGCCCGGCCGGACGCGCTGCCGTGCGAGCATGCCGGGGGAGCGGACGGGCCGGCGGACGGCGCCGTCGTCGACCCTGCTGCCGCTGCTGCTGCTGCTGTCGTCACGGGCCGCGGCGCTGCCCCCGAGCGAGCTCTTTCCCCGCGGGGAGGCTTGGGGGGACCGGCGCCTGCCCGAGGGCGACGACGAGAGCTCGGCCGCGGTGCGGCTGGCGGGCCCCCTGCGCTTCTACGAAGCCCAGTTCGGCAGCCTCTACGTAAGTGCAGCCGCTCGCGGGCGCCGCGCGGCACGTCGCAGGCCGGCACACCGAGACCCTCCCCCGCGGGGGTGTGGGGGTGGCCCCAGAGCCAGTCGCCCCGGGATCCTCCCCCGCGGAGTGGCGGGAGGGGGCGATCGCCCCAGCCCGCCTGTCCCCGGCGCCGCTCGGAGGGGACCCGGCCAGAGGGCGATGCTGCGCCCCGACCCGCTGCGGTCGGGGCGCCGGGATCGTTCGAAGCCACGCACACGTCCAGGGCAGGAGAGAAGGTGGCCTTGCTGGGGCGGCCGGCGGAGGCTGTCGCAGTCAGGACCGCGAGCCGGCTGGGCGCGTCCGCGGAGCTGGGGTGTGCCCTCCTTGGGCCTGGAGGCTTTCTCCCCAGGGACGTTCCTCAGGGAGTGAGGAGATGGGTGGACGCGTCTCAGGGCGCTTGGACCTATCGCGCCGCGAGCGGGGTGTGGGTGGCGGGTGCGACGGTCGCTTCGGTCTCGTGGGTCGTCCTGGACCTGGACTCCCCAGCTGTCAGGGGAAGGGGAGGCCGCTTGCCCTGGGCGGTTCTCTTCCCTCCCCGCGCGACATGGTGGCCGCTCCTGGGCTTGCGCGACCGTCACCTTTTTTGTCCCTCTCCTCTCCCAGGTTGGCACCAACGGTATCATCTCCACCCAGGACTTCCCTAGGGAAACTCAGTACGTGGACGATGATTTCCCCACAGACTTCCCGGCCATCGCCCCTTTCCTGGCCGACATCGACACGAGCCGCGGCAGGGGCCGGGTCCTGTACCGCGAGGACAAGTCCCCAGCCGTGCTGGACCTGGCCGCCCGCTACGTGCGCGCCGGCTTCCCGCGCTCGGCCGCGCGCTTCACGCCCACCCACGCCTTCCTGGCCACCTGGGAGCAGGTGGGCGCCTACGAGGAGGTCAGGCGTGGGGCGCTGCCCTCGGGGGAGGTAAGTGACCAGGGATGGTTTGCTGCTGAGCAGCTGAGAGGTGGACTTGAATTCCGAGGTGGGAACCCAGGGACCAGCTCGGAGTTTCTTCTGAGTGTGCTCTTGCCTTGACCCTGGTCTATCGTTTGGTGGTACCAGGGCTGAAGTGGCTTGGAAGCGAAAAAGGCCGTTGGGCTCTGGGCATCTTCTGAGGCTCTGACGGGTGGTCACTCTTAGAGAAAAACTACTTAGGGGATAGGAGAGTCGGAGTGAGATCCCGGAGCCCCTCTGAACATAAGACGGTTGACTGGTTGCATATTTGTAGAAAGTTCTCTGAGTACACAGTTGTTTCTAAGTCTATGTTCATTGAAGGAAAAATCAGAAAATACAGAGAATTTTTAAAAGAACAACCATTCATTTTCCCACCACTGTTAAACATTTTCCTGTGTACACGTTCCAGAGTTTTTTCTTTATACGTATATCTTTATTGCTGTCTGTTAACAATGATGGGTTCATTCTGCACGTACTGGTTCATAACTTGTTTTATTTTCACTGAATAGTGTATTGTGAATATGTTTCAATGTTAATAAATCCATTTCTACAACATCATTTATAAAGACTGCATAATAGTGCAAACAGTGAATTTACCAGTTTCCTCCACCAATGTCCCCAGTGGTCATTAAGGTTAGCTCTAAGTTTTTATTATTATAAGTAGTAGCATAAAGCACTGTTTTAAAAGCTAAATCTTTGCACGTGTTCTTAGTTGACATCCTAGGAAGTGCAGTTGGTAGGCCAGAGAGAATGTGTTTTTTTGGGAGGTTCTTTATAGCTTTTGCCTAATGGCCTTCCAGGTACCAGTTTGCATGTTCCTTAGTTTGCAAGAGGCTGTCCTTAATGTATTTTACAGTCTATACGGGAGAGAGTAAAAACACCCAGGCTCCCAGTCTTTAGTCTTTTCATCAACATTTGAAGGGCTCCAAATGGACGTGGGTGGGGCCAGAGTGTCTTGGTAAATGGTGAACTACCTACTCCACTCCTGGAATAGGCAACGGCTTCCTCCTATGAAATTAGGCATCTGGGTCGGTCTCCTTGGCTCAGCCTGTAATCCCAGCACTTTGGGAGGCCGAGGCAAGAAGATTGCCTGAGCCCGCAGGTTCGAGACCCGCCCAGGGAACTTGGTGAGACCTTGTCTCTACAATAAATCAAAAATTAGCTGGGTGTGGTATCGCGCGCCTGTAGTTCTGGCTTCTCGGAAGGCTGAGGCGGAAGGATCGCCGGAGCCCAGCAGGTTGAGGCTGCGGTGACCGGGAGCATGACACTGCCCTCCAGCCTGGGTGCCAGAGTGAGACTCCAACTCAAAAAAAAAAGAAAAGAAATTAGACCTGAATCTAAAGTACCATACCCCAAGGGCTCAAACTCTGATCGTCTCAACTTTAACTCACTAGAGTGTTTCTTAGCTATGGAAAGATGGCGCATATTCCCTTTAAGAGGTTAGGTTGCCTGTCTTGTAAGGATGCTGTGATATAAGCCCTTTGCCTAAGGACTCTTTAAATACAAGGCCAATTTTTACATTAAAATTTTTGGCTGGTCCTTTTTTGCAGAGGGGAAGGGAGTTAAGGGAGGGATATATTTGTAGATTCCATTTCTCTTTTACTTTTCTAATTGAAATCCTTCTTCAGACATTGCCATGTGCTGAGTTGGCTTCAGAATTTTTTTCCTTTAGAAAGAGATGAGGATTTTGTTTGTATAGGGGATGTTTTTTCAATTACCCACGTTGAAGGTTCTTCTGAATATTTTAAAGAGCTCTGGGACTTGAGTTCTTGTTTTAATAGTTCTTTGGAGATATTTGGCAAACAGTGATCTACCTTGCTTGAGGGACTGTGTGAGTTCTACATGGCTTTCTTAAATCTTGGCGAACTAACCTTCTGTTGCAAAATTACTGGAAACTGGAATGTATCAGAGGAATGGCATCTTTACCATTTAAAACCATTTCAGCTGCTGCTTTTCTCTTCATGGATATTCATGTTGGGTGTGACAGGATGTTGTATCTGATATTGTAGGAATGTCCAGGTGTAATTGCATCTGAAAAAATGTGAACTAGTGTTTATCATTTCAGGTTATCTGAGATTTCTTATGCATCATAGGCACTTCACAGAGCACAAAGGTCATGGTGTTAACCTTCAGAATACTTATTGATGGGAAGCATAAAGAGGATGAAAGTTTACTTTAGCCATGTTTTGGGGGAGGGGAGGAAGAGGATTTTGTTGGTGTCATTTTAGGGGGGTATTGGAGAACTGGGGTACACAGGTCTGTGCGATGTGGGGAATGGTTTGTTAATATGGAATTTAAGTTGTATTGAAAGGACTGAGAGAATGTATATTGAGAATGAGATAGCAGGGGAGATTGTTCTGAGCCTTGGGCAGTAGCCTTAGACTACTAAAGGAGCTGTAGTAGCCTTAGACTGATGAGTAGAAGGTTACCCACTGTGGTTTGAATGTTTGCCTCCTCTGAAACTCCTGTTGAAACTTAATTCCCATTGTGGCAGTGTTGAGAGGTGGGGTCTCAGAGAGGTGATTGGGTAGTGAGGGGTCTCATTCATGGATTAATGGATCAATCTGTGATCATGGGGGTGGGACTTTAAAAGAAGAGGAAGAGAGATCTGAGCTGGCAGGTTAGCACACACACACTCAGCTTTCTTGCCATGTGTTGCCCTGAGTGCATCCGGACTCTGCAGAGGGTCCCTGCCAGCCAGAAGGCCCTTACCAGAGGTGCCCTTTTGACCTTGGACTTCTCAGTCTCCATAACTGTAAGAATTACATCTGTTTTCTTTCTTTTTTTTTTTTTTGAGTTGGAGTCTCACTCTGTCGCCCAGACTGGAGTGCAGTGGCCGCTCCCGGCCACCGCAGCCTCGACCTGTTGGGCTCCTGGTGATCCTTCCGCCTCAGCCTTCTGAGAAGCCGGAATTACAGGCACATGCTACCATGCCCGGCTGATTTTTTGATTTATTGTAGAGAGGAGGTTTCTCCAAGTTGCCCAGGCGGGTCTTGAACCCTCGGGCTCAGGCAATCCACTCACCTCAGCCTCCCAAGGTGCGGGGTTATAGGCTGAGCCACTGAGCCCGGCTTTTTTTCTTTATAAATTACCCAGTTTTAGGTTATTCTGTTATAAGCAACAGAAAACCGACAAAGACATTGCTCACTGGAAGCCTCAATGTGGGGAGTGGGGCATGTTGACTTTGTACAAGGGATGATCGTCATTGATGGAGGGAGTTGGATTCCACAGGGAAAAGAAGAGGCAAAGCAGGACTGTGTTATAGTTTTCTTACTTCTGGAACCGAGGTCCAGATCTGAGAGAGTTTAATTTGAGTCTGAGATTGAAACCGCAGAGACACAGAGAATAGAGACATATGTGGAAATTGATTAAAGAAAGGCTAAAGTTTTGCTGAAGACCAAGTGTCAGGAAGGATATAATATCAGGGATGTGGTAGCAGTGAGCATTTATCTTTGAATTTTTGACAGAATCTGCAGGATTTAGTGCAGAAAAATAAATGAGGGAAAATCACACATGTGACAGTGGCCTACAGGCAATGACAGATGAAGAAACACACTGAGAAATGGAGGTTGGTATTCACACCAAATACCGGAGACCGGGAGTCTATGAGGCTACAGGTCTAGTGGGTGTGTGGCCCTAAGGAAGCCTGAAAGGAGACATTTTTTGCCCCTTGTAGGGGTCACCCTAATTCAGTTTCATTTTGGGCTTCTGTAGGCAAGCCCCTTAGGAAGAGGCATGGCACTATTCTGAGTTTTTTGCCAAATGACTACAATTAATTCAATGAATTGCAAACATTAGGAACTCTTAGAGGGGCATGTGTTTTATGCATCAGCGGCTCTGCCAAGAATCTCATCAACACTAATTGTCGATGTCCTATACCTGGAATGGAGACTCGGTCCTGCCTGGTTTCTGCTGAGGATTCTGGCTTTTCTCTTTCTAATAACAGGATGGCAGGCACCTTGAAGCCTGCAGCCACAGGCCTTGATCCTCTGTGTGCTCTTCTTTACCCACAAGGCCAGAGGCCCCTCTCTCCTCTCTTGGATCCTAAGGGAGTTGGGAACCAGTGACCCTTTTGTCGGGTTTGGCAGCCTTTCTGAGGGTTTCCCTTCAGGTACTGAGTCTGTGGGGCTCTGGTGGAGGCTTGTATCTAGGAATGTGAGGACCTTTCCTGTTGGAAGCCAGTCAAGGAGTTCTTTGAGAAGACGGCCCTTCAGGACGTCATGAAGTGGGCTCTTTGGCAATTCAATGTAGAATTTTGTAGAACGGACAGAGAACTTTACAAGTGATCATTTGGTGTGTGGATGGCTTTTAAACAGCCAGCCTCTTTTGGAGTGCACTCTGAGACCATAAATTCTCATTAAAAGGAAGAGTTTGTTTTCTTCCTCTGATATTTGCCTCTTTCAGTGAAGACAAGGAAATTAAACACTTGCCACCTGTAATAAGTGCTTGTTTGAAGGATGGCATATAGAAGATGTTGAATACGTTTTAACTGGAATGAATTTGTTGGCTGAAAGAATAAAATAAAGTGCTAAATACCCAGACCTCATAGCAAAAGCCAGACTCTCCCCTTGGCAACTGTTCACTTTTCCCCGTGCTCCTCCCCATCATCCCCTTCTTATCTTATAGAATTCCTCTAAATTTAGAACTGCTATTTTCTCCAGTCTTACATTTATTATGGGCGATCAATGCCAGGAGCTTTGAAGGCTTTGCTTTCTCCTGCCTTGAGTACTTTTCTTTCCTGGTTGATCTTTATTTATTCTGACTACAGTAAAACTCTGAAGTTAATGAATCCACATTAATTGAGTCTGTGGACTACCTTACATATAGACATGGGGCAGAACAGCATCTGTGTGCATTTGGCAGTAGTTGTGGTTTTCTAGCTTTGAGAAATTCTAGAAAACATCCTTTGCCTTTTGTTTTTGACAAAGTCAAAATTTTCTGATGAATGATCAATGATTAGAACATTAACCAATATCCTAGACCCTGTGTCATTACCTTGTGAACCAAATGAATGAATGAAAAAAACCAAAGCAAGATGATTTTTCTGTGTCAGAGAACTAAAAGAAAGCTTTATTGTATTTTATTTTGTCTCAAAAAGTATGTTAGCACTTAACATTTCTTTGTCTTATCAGCAAAACTTCAAAACTATATACTTTGAAATTAAACATTGAAAGGAGAAATTAGTATTGGGAAAGCGTTAGAACAGCCCATGGGAGAAGACCTAGGACAGAACAAAAGGAAGTACACATTCCTTCCTTGCTGTTTTATTCAGTAAAATGTGATATTCTTCTTTGCGCTGTGCCTGATTTTGTCTATTTAACAAAATGGGAAGATAATAATAGTTACCAGTAAATAAGTTTCTAAGAGTCACATTATTTATGAAATAAGTAGCATTTTAAAAATACTTCCCTCGTTCCCTTCTACTTTGTAAACGAAGTGTGAGTTCCTGAGAGAGGTAGTCTCAGAGTCCTAAAAATAATGTCTTTCTTAAGATAATCAAGGTTCATTAACATAACTTTTGGGGGAGCTGGCAGGAGAGGAAGCAGATAGCCAGATGAAAGTAAAGGCAAGAATCTGCTGTTGAAAATATGAGAGTAAACTGGGCTGGTGGCTCAGCCTGTAATCCCCGCGCTTTGGGAGGCTGAGGTGAGTGGATTGCCTGAGCCCGCGGGTTTGAGACCCGCCTGGGCAACTTGGCGAGACCTCATCTCTACAATAAATCAAAAATTAGCTGGGCGTGGTAGCGCGCGCCTGTAGTTCCAGCTACTTGGAAGGCTGAGGCGGAAGGATCGCCGGAGCCCAGCAGGTCGAGACTGCGGTGGCCGGAAGCAGCCACTGCACTGTAGTCTGGGTGACAGAGTGAGGCTTCAACTCAAAAAAAAGAGAGTAAATGGAATGTCAAAGAGTAATCCTGTAAGGACCTGGGTATTGAGTCTGTGGCGAATCCAAGCTCCAGGTCCCTCTCTCTGGTCTGCTTTGCCTTCTGCAGTGCTTAGGAGGTTCACAGATCGCCTCTCCACCCCCACCCTGAGGTCTTGAGCACACACCTCCTCTGTGGCCTCTCCCACCTTCTCCAATAACTCTCCTGCAATTCCAACTGTGGCTATTTCCCTCTTCTAATCTGTGAGGCTCTCCCAGGTGAAGTCTCTTTGTCCTTTGCTCCTATGCATCTTCAGCATTGAGCATAATGTTTAGTGCTTAGTAGGCACCTGGCTGTTTGAATTAATGTATGCATGAACACACGAATGGTTTACAAACACTTAAACACTAGCCAAGCAAAATGGTGACTGCTATCTAAAGACACCCACAAAGGAGTAATGGAGAGTCAGAAAACAGAAAGTCTATATGGAGGAACATGAGGACCTATTAGGCCAGCATCAGTTGAGTAAATTGGGTAAATTATATTGAGAAAGGACATCTCAAAATGAGATAATGACAAGAATTACAAAAGCTGAATAGCCAGCTGTAAGACATTTGCTGTTGGTTGGAGACAAAAAAAGACAGTCAACTATTGCCGTTAAAGAGACAAAATTCTACAGCCAGTCAGCGTCAGCCATTGGGGTCAGCAGACTTCCAACCTCAATGGAGTCAATTTGCAAAACTTCTCCATGTCCCACAGGCAATTCCCCAGCCTGTGCTGAATCCCAGTACAATATTATAAATGCTTCTGTTTACCTTTTGCCTCATTGTAGACAGCAGACAGTCTCGCCACTGTCCTGCCTTTTGTTCCCTTCACAACACATATCTTCCCTTTCATAAATCACCTTTCTTAATAACTGCCTTGGTGAATACTTCCACTCCCATGACTCCAGCCTACCTAGCCTGCCTCACATGGCAGTCTACAGGGAATCATAAAACACCTTTGGGTGGCAGTATGGGAAGGTTAGGAGGGTTTCTAACCCCAATGAATCATGAGCACAGTATGGAAGCATCTGAGGACATGGTACAAATGGGGACTCTTAAATGGTCTGATGATGGTGCAGTGGAACTGAGCCTGGGAAGAAGTCTCGGGCCAGGTTACAAATCACCTTGGGATTGCTAAGGAGTGGAATGTTAAGGAGTGATCAGGATGGCCTGGAGGGGCAGGCTGTGGACTCCGCTGTTGGCTGGACTGCCACCGCATGCTTGCTACCTGGCCCTACGCAGATTCGTCAGCCCCTGTATCTCCCTTTCCTCATCTGTAAAATGAGGGTAATTCTAGTGCTGATGTGAAAGGGTAAATGGAAAAGAAAAGAGAGTGGCACTGTGAGCATAGTAGGGAGGCCTTCCAGTCAGCCAGAACTTAACACAGTGTCTGCCCATGATGGATATTTAATAAATACAGGCGGTGCCCAAAATATGTATACACATTGCAAGTGTGACTGTCGATCAAAAGATGGCATTCGTCAAATGAATGCTAGTGTCGCCACGCAACAGGCAGGACAGCCAAAGAAAATGGCGGAAAAACAGTTGAGCGAATGTCATACGACACATTGCTACTGTAATTCAATTTACCTTTGAAAGGTAATGCATAGATAACATCTCTTAAAATGTGTATACTTTTTTTTTTTGAGTTGGAGTCACTCTGTCGGCCAGGCTGGAGTACAGTGGCACGCTCGTGGCCACCGTTGCCTCAACCTACTGGGCTCAGGTGATCCTTCCACCTCAACCTTCCAAGTAGCTGGAACTACAGATGCACACCACCATGCCTGGATAATTAAAAAAAAGTTTTATTTTAGAGACGAGGTCTCACTAAGTTGCCCATGCTGATCTTGAACCCCTGGGTTTAGGCAGTCCTCTTGCCTCAGCCTTCCAAAGTGCGGGGATGAAAGGCATGAGTCACCACGCCCGGCATGTGTATACTTTTTTCGGCACCTTTCACCCCAAGATGAATGAATGAATGATCCAAAGGAGAGATGCTGAGTGTCTAGGATTGTAAACTAGGAAAATGACTGTGAGAATGAACAAGTTAATTTTGCTACTTGCTCTTAGCTCTGAAAGAGGTTTGGATGAGAGAAGTTTGAAACCTTAAAAAATAATTTTGTTTTTTTAACCTATGTTTTACCTATGTGTATTTCAACTATTAGTCTAAATTGACTTTTAAAAAGTTTGTAATAATAAATAATATTACTTATAAAATTATATTTTGAATTTGAAGAGGAAACTTTAAAAAAGATTATGTTTAAAAACAGTTTGGAGAAATTCTTTGTGCTTTATGATGCTTTGCTTTTGTCTGTTTTTTTCCTTCTGTTTGTTGGTTTATTTAAGGATGTTTCCTTTTGCCTTTCACAGCTGAACACTTTCCAGGCAGTTTTGGCATCTGATGGGTCTGATACCTATGCCCTCTTTCTTTATCCTGCCAATGGCCTTCAGTTCTTTGGAACCCGCCCCAAAGAGTCTTACAATGTCCAGCTCCAGCTTCCGGCTCGGGTGGGCTTCTGCCGAGGGGAGGTCGGTGACCTGAAGAGAGAAGGACCATATTTCAGCTTGACGAGAACTGAACAGTCTGTGAAAAATCTCTACCAGTAAGTACCATGAAGCCAAAGCCATTCCTATTTGAATATAAGGATTCTTAGGGGATACCCAAACACAAGGCCATTAAATAATATCTTGGTGGCTTCCAAACAAGGCACCAGTTCAAAACTAGAAACTAGATTAGACCCTGGGAGGATCAAGTTCATTAACATATAAAAGATCCTTTCTTTTTCCTGTCCTAAGAGGTAGAGATACCAGAAACAGAGCAGTATGTATGTGTTTTTGTAGAGCCACTGAGGCTTGCTATGAAAAGCATTGCTCTTGGAACCACATGAAAATAAATATTCAGTAATATAACTGCCCAGGTTGAGGTTTTTCAGATTAATCATTTCACAGGGGGAAGCATTGTGATTTTGTCTTTTGGACAAATACTGTTAAAAATTAAATTAAGCGTCATGTAATTTGAAAAGAAAAAAAAAACTAGATTGGATTGGTAGGTTTTTGGAAATCTCAGGATTCCTCTCTGACTTCATTACCTGAAATGAATCGAACCCATTCCTTTGCCCTATCAGCAGCCTCCTTTGGTATTGCAGTAATAAGCCAGTCTGCATTTTGTGGGTCCTGATAGTGCCAGCAGGATATTTATTAACTTCAGCGCTTGGGGTGAGGGGGTAGGGCTGCCCTTGCTTTTATTCCTTTCTTGAGTACAGACACCAGATAGAGCACATTGGTTACTTTGTGGCCTCCCTTGACTGCTTCTCAGTTTCATTAAGTCATTCCTGTGCATAGGAACACCTCACACTTTCACATGCTGCCCATTCTGCTCGGCTACCAGAGGCGGGCCACAACAGCCAGATTTGGTTACTAAGAGTTGACATTTATTGAGAGCTTAATATTTGCCAAGCATTGTGCTAAAACACTTTCCAGATGTTACCTTAATTGAAACTCACAAGAATTGTAGAAGGTAAGTACTACTATTTTCTCAGTTTTACAAAGGAGCTTAGGGAAATTCAGTATGCTGCCCAAGATATCAAAGTTAAGTGACATAGACAAAATCCAAGCCCAAGTCTGGAGCTCTGAACTAATTTTGTGCTGAGTCCCTGTCTCCTTTCCACACTGGGCATTTTCAGAGCTCCATCTAGGATGCCGCTTAGTCTAGATTCTGGAGCAAACTTAGCTCCTTGCTGTCTCTCCCCTGGTTCCACCCTCCTCTTCTACTTAGGAGCTCACAGATTCTCTGCTCCTCAGACAATGTGGAAAACCCACAGTGGCCCAACACTTGAAATGCAAAGATTTCTAAGGCATATGTAGGCCCTGCATATGAGCACCTCACCTAGTTGAGTTGACAGACAAAGAGATCAGTTATAGAGCGTAGGAATAAGTGCTGACATCCACACAGGGAACAGGAGGCAGTGGGGGCCAAAAAGCCTGTGGGAAAAAGCAGTTGTGTTTCCCCACCAGAGCCATAAAGGCCCCTTAGAACTAATACCCACATGCGTGAGTATGTCTCACACACACACACACACACACACACACACACACACACACACACACACAGAATTTCCATTTGCCTCGTTTTTATCTTTGATGTTTCCCAGAAATCTCTGACTAGCTTGATGAGAGCAGGTAAGATATAGGACCAACTGACTGACAGATTTTTTTCTTTAGTATAATCCATGCTTAATATGAAAAATAAAATAAAAAAAGCAATGCAGAATGATGAGAAATAAAAGTAAACATGACCCCTGCTCACTACTTCAAGTGATAATTAGTGTTTACAGTCCTTCCAGAATTTTAGGCATATGAAAACAATTTTTAAAACAAAAATGGTTCTTTTGTTATACATGTGACATTTTCACATTTATCACTTCTTGCATGGGTCTCTCAGTCAGATTTCTGTGTATATTTTCATTTTAAGGCTACAAAACATTGGATCATATATGTTATGTTTCATAAAGACAAGATATTGATTAATATTTAACATGTTTCTGATATTTCTTGTTATAGACATTATTGCAGCAAACAGTATAATACACATTGCTCACACATTCTCATTTTTTCTTAAAGTAAAATTGTTAAAGTGCAATTGCTGAGAAAGGATATGTACAGTTTAATGTTTTGGCATATATTAACTAATTGCCCTTCATAAATGTGGAAACTGTGTCCTCATCAGTATATTAATAGAGCGTGATTGACAGTCTGTTTTCCATAAGCTTTTGTTCTTTTTACTATTTGCAAATCTGATACATATAAAATGTTCATAATTTCAGTCTAATTTCTTTGATTACAAAACTGATCATGCACTGTATAATGGTATTCTTTTCAATGATGGACCACATATATGATAGTGGTTTCATAAGATTGCAATGCTAGCCGGGCTCAGTGGCTCAGCCTGTAATCCCATGCCTTGGGAGGTTGAGGTGAGTGGATTGCCTGAGCTCGCGGGTTCGAGACCCGGCTGGGCAACTTGGTGAGACCTCATCTGTACAATAAATCAAAAAAATTAGCCGGGCATAGTAGCACGCACCTGTAATTCCAGCTACTTGGAAGGCTGAGGCGGAAGGATCGCCAGAGCCCAACAGGTCGAGGCTGCAGTGGCCGGAAGTGGCCACTGCACTCCAGTCTGAGCGACAGAGTGAGACTCCAACTCAAAAAAAAAAAAAAAAAGATTGCAATGCTATGATTTTACTCTACCTTTTCTATTTTAAAATATACAAATACCATGGTGTTACAACTGCTTACAGTATTCAGTACGGTAACCTGTATTCAGTAGTGTCACCTCAGGGCAATAGTCCATATCTTATAGCCTAGGTATGCAGTTGGTTATACCATCTAAGTCTGTGTAAGTACATTCTATGATGTTCACACATGACAAAATCTCCTAATATGCATTTCTTAGAATGTATCTTCGTTATTAAATGACACATGACTGAATATGTCTTTTTTGTGTGTGTGGCTTGTCTGTCCACACCCATTTCTATTGGGATCTTTAGGAAGAGTTCTTATAAATAAGCAAAAATATAGTAAGGGTATTAATCCTTTCACATGCTGTGAATATTTATTTTACCCAGTTATTGTTTATCTTTAAACTTACTTATGTTTTAGAAGTTGCAAATTTTGGGTTGTCAAAGTTCTTGGTCTTTCCTTGATAGTTTTGGGTCTTGTCATTCTTAGAAAGACCTTCTAGCCAGGCAAGGTAGCTCAAGCCTGTAATCATATCACTTTGGGAGGCAGACACAAGAGAATTGCCTGAGCCCATGGATTCAAGACCATTCTGGGCAACATGGTGAGTCCTCATCTCTACAGTAAATAAAAAAATTAGCTGGACATGGTGTTGCATGTCTGTAGTTTCAGCTACTTGGAAGGCTGAAGTGGAAGGATCGCCTGAGCCTTGCAGGTCGAGACTGCAGTGGCTGTGAGCATGTCACTGCACTCCAGCCTGGGTGACAGAGTGAGACTCCAACTCAAAAAAAAAAGACCTTCAATACTCTAAAATTATAGAGGTGTTCCTAAATAAAATCTTCTATTTTTCCTTTCATTATTTAAATGTTACAAATATACACAGTAGTGGAAAGACTAGTAAATGAATATCCAAATGCCCATTATCTAGACTTATACATTATAAACATTTTGCCATATTCATCTTTTCTTTTTGCTTAAACATTTTAAAGCAGTTCACACATCATGCCACCTCGTTCCTAAATACTTTGGTGTGTATCTCGAAAGGATAAAATTATTTTTCTGGTCAATGGAATCTTTCTCTTTCTCAAACTTGTCTCATAATTATATAATCATAATGCTTGTCATACTCTCCTGAAAATTTAAATATGAATGCACACATGCAATTTTTTGCACATTTGATCTTCTGGAAGATGAGATAATTGTTACTAAGTACTTCCTATGGGGAAGACCTGTGGTAGGCATTTCATGTAGTTTCCTCATTTAATTCTCCTGACAAGCCAGAGAGGACGGCATTGCCATTCTATTTTGTAGTCCAGCTTTCCTTTCTAGGAAATCAAAAATTAAGTTATTTCTATCACTAAACCTTCCTTGGATTTGAAATAAATCAGGTTGGTTGCTCTCCCATTATGCATAGTGACAAAAGCCAGAATAGTGATTTATATCTGATTAGAAGGTTATTTTATTTGGCTTTTATCTGCCATAACTTGTATCTGGAACTTTTATAGTTTTCTGATTTCTTTTTTTATTATTTAATTTTTTATTTTGAAGATGTGGGGTACGACTCAGGGTTAGGTATACAAATGTTCATTATGCAGGTACCCTTGTTGTTGATGGGGTATGCACCCACTCCCGGCAATTTTCCATAACTGCCAATTCCACGCCCCCTGCCCTGGCCATTTCCAATTACTGCCAAACCATTTCTTCAGTTTTCTGATTTCAAGAGGAAATTTCATTGCTGTAATAGCTGAAATGTGATAATAAACTCAATATCCTCAGAACTTCAGGACTTTCTCTTCTTTTGTTTTCCTCATTTGCTTGTCAATAAACTCCAACATTAATTATGAACTTACCAAATACATATAGCTTATTACACACAGGATCACAGTTTTGCTTTCTGTGCTTCTCTTTCCCTAAATCAACTACAATAGCAGCAATCACAGTCAGTGCACGTGAATGAGAGAGAGAGAAAGAGTACAAGAGGAGATAGAGAGAGAGAGAGAGAGAGAGATTGAATTATAATGAAAAAATAGTACTCCTATAGAAACCCACATGAACATGGGTTCCTAACCAAATGACGAAAGGTCTTTTGTTCTTATATAATTCTGTGAATTTCTAATTGTCTTATTAGTCATTAACACTTATTCTTTACTGACAGACTTTTGAGGAAATTCTGTAAAATGGAACAATTTGAGCATTGTATTTTGTACAAACATCACAGAAGTACACACATTGGTATATTCAAGCTAGCCAGACCCTCGTTTGTTCGTTTTCCCATGCTTTTAGAAATCTTTGTTTTTTTTGGAATGTACTGTTGACTCTAAAATAATGGATTATTAGGATATTTGGAAGACTGGATGGAATTCATGTTCTCTCATGGAGAAAACAAGTGAGCTGTTTCCAGATGTTTTGGGAACGATCTTTAAGCTACTTTCTTACGTTCCCCTTAACTTTGTTTTGCATTTGCTTAACATTTCTTTAGACTTGGGCATTTATATATATATATATATGAAAGTTTTTACATAGATTCACCATTCTCTGTGGATTCATGAATTGACTAGTCCATGTGAATAGACAGTGAAATGTCTTTTTTTTTTTTGAGTTGGAGTCTTACTCTGTCACCCAGGCTGAATGCAGTGGCACCACCCCAGCATCCACCCACTGGGCTCTGGCAATCCTTCCACCTCAGCCTTCCAAGTAGCTGGAACTACAGGCACGTGCTACCACACCTGGCTAATTTTTTATTTATTGTAGCAGACGAGATCTCACCAAGTTGCCCAGGCTGGTCTCGAACCATGGGCTCAGGCAGTCTACTCACCTCTCTGGGATTACAGACTGAGCCACTGAAATGTCTTTAATATTCCATCGAGTAATGATGACTCAGATGCTGGTTGACTGTCTTGGTTTTCTCACTTAATATAACTGAGATGTAGAGAATGGGCTTTTGTGTTAACATCGGATTCAGGTCCAGGCCCTGCTAGTGATGAGTTCTGTGACAGTTAGATTAGTTAATCTCTCTAAACCTATTTCCTCCTCTGTAAAGTTGGGTATGATCCTACACCTTACAGATTGTATTGAAGAATGTTAAGCACTTGGCACAAGGGCTGGCGTGTCACTAGCTCACGAAAACATAGCAGTTGTTAGGGTTTCAGTATTTGGCAAAGATTTTTAAGCATACATTTTCATGAGGGTGTTACAAGCTTCTAGACAAGTAGAGGGAGGATAAAATATTCCCACACTCTCTATTTATTTATTCATTTTTGGTTTTTTGCTTTATTTTTTTTATGAGTTAGAGCCTTGCTCTGTCACCCAGGATAGAGTGCAGTGGCATGATCACAATGCACTGCAGCCTTGACCTTTTGGGCTCAGGTGATTCTTCCAACTCAGTCTCTTGAGTATCTGGGCCTACAGGTGCATGGTACCACCTTTACCTCGGCTTATGTTTCATTTTTTTTTTTGTAGAGACAAGGTCTTGCTATGTTGCCTAGACTAGTCTCAAACTCCTGGGCTCAAGCAACCCTTCCACCTCAGCCTCCCAAAGTGTTTCGATTACAGGCATGAGCCACTGCACCTGGCTCCTATTTGTTTTTAAATAGCAAGACTTTAGGTAAGCCATTTGGGTTGTGGAACAGGTTGATAACTTGGTTTGGCAGTCTACAGCACTTGTGAAACATAGCTTTGAATAAAAAGTATTTGCATCAAAAGTTCCCTGTGATCCTTTAGTTACCATGGAAGTCTGCAGTCTGCTTTTTTTATTTTGAGTAGGAGTCTCACTCTGTTTCCCGGCTGGAGTGCAGTGGCACTCTCACAGCCATCCCAGCGTCGACCTGCTGGGCTCAGGCGATCCTTCTACCTCAGCCTTCCAAGTAGCTGGAACCACAGGTGCGCACCACCATGCCGGCTAATTTTTTGATTTATTGTAGAGACAGGGTCTTTCCGTGTTATCCAGGCTGGTCTTGAACCCCTGGAATTAGGTAATCCTTTCACCTCTGCCTCCCAAAGTGTTGGGATTATAGGCATGAGCCATGGTGCCTGGTGTAAGTCCGTTTTTATTTGGTTTTATACACCAGTGAAAACTCTGAATTTGATCTTTTACTTTTAAAATAAATTGCTCACTATTGTAGGAAGGTGAGTGAATGGACACTTTTGTTACAATGAACTGTTTTCTTTTTCTTTAGACTAAGCAACCTGGGGGTCCCTGGAGTGTGGGCTTTTCATATTGGCAGCACTGACCCATTGGACAATGTCAGGCCAGCAGCCGTTGGAGGCCTTTCCACTGCCCACGCTTCGGCCCCCCTGGAACATTCTTTCAGCCATGCTGCAGCCCTGGAAAGCGACTATACTGAGGACAACTTGGATTACTATGATGAGAATGAGGAGGAAGTTGAATACCCCCCGAGTAAACCAGAGGAGGCATCGAAAGGCCATGGCAGTATTGATGTTTCCTTCCATTCAAAAGCTGACACAGGGCCTGCAGGAGGTGGGGCTGCCTCTCTAGATGTTGATCTGGCCTCCCCTTTGCCACACCCAACCCCTAAGGATAGGCCATTCTACTCTGAAGTAGAATCCGCCACTTTGGACCCTCACACCAAAGAGAAGGCATCGCCAGGAGAGGCAGAGGCTCCAGATATAAAACAAGTTGTCCCTTCGGCCCGGACAGGGACCAGAAGCCCAGCTCTATCAGAGGTAGATGGAGATTCCCTGGCTCCTTCCCGGGAATCCCTGCCCGCCTACCCTGAAAACAAAAGCATCCAGCCTGACCCAGATGGAGGGGCAGTGCCTTCAGAAACCAATGTTCCTCCAGCCCATCCTGAAGAAGAAGCCGTTCTTCCAAACTACCCTGTGCCGAGTCATATTACCCCTGTAAATCGAGGGAGGTATGAGGTGGGAGTGGAAGACGACATCGGTGCCAACACTGAGGGTGAGTGCATTAGAAAACCGGATGCTTTAAAAGCTTTATCAATTTTTTAAGTCTTTTTTGATATCAAAACTATTCTCTTCTGAAGCATCATCTATTGTCATTCTTGTCATTTATTCTTACAAAAAGAAATCTTTAAAAAATACTATATAATAAAAAAATGAAATAGAAAATGCATTGTTTTATGATACAAAAACCAAAAAGCAAACAAAAAATGGGTGCTGAGATTTCATTTTCACAATGCTGGTGTTGCGTAGAGTGGTGACTTTTCTCTAAGTGAGTAGGTGAAAAGTTTAGCAAAAAGAAGACTGGAACCGATTTTTAATCCTTGGGTCTCAGGAGATAGAGTACATTTCTTTTGCCAAATAAATCTTGGCAGGCGGATTCTGTTTGGAATCTCCTGATCATTAATAATGTTTTTAAAAAAGGGCCTCATGAAGTGAGCAGAGAGCTAGATTTCTCGTGCCAGCTATGCTCTCAAGTGTAATCAAGTATTTCAATTTGAAAGTTCAGCAAAGGTAAAACATTTTGAGGCTTCATGCACGTCCCAGTGATGGAGGTCTGAGTGCTTAAGGTTGAAGTGGTGAGTCGGTGCTGGCTCAGATGAACAGGCCAGATTCAAACTCTTAACAGACAGCCCTTGTGCCTTGCCTTGGTTAGGGAGCTGCGCTTGTGATATGTGTGGGAGAAGAGGGCCCACGGCGGGGAAGAACATGACTAGACCCCTGTGTCTGTTACCACTTCTGTTCATGGCTGTGCAGCTGTGGCATGCACCTCCCTGGAGCCGTGTCCTCATTTCATGACTCACTGACCAGAGTGAGGGGTGAGGAGGGAGATGCCTAGAGCCAGCGGTGGTTAATTATTGCAGACACGGAACCCATGTGCAGCCTGCTCTTCCTGGTTGAGACTTGTCATGCCTGCTCTCTTCCTTGTCAGGGATGGAAAGATGTGAATGGGAAACTGACCGCAGATTCATTCTGTTTGCTCCAGGGACCGCTTATCTGACTTCTAATTGGAGCAAAGAGGTTGGGGTGACCGCATCTTTCTGAACCTTTTGTTTTCTTCTGCCTTTTCTGTTTCCTGTGTCTGTGGTGGCAAAAACATGCTGACCCAGCCAGGGGGGCCTTCTGGATGCTTCTGCTGTGGTATTGATTGCCAGGATTTTACTTGAAGGACTTATTTCAGAAGGGAAGAAAATATTTTGTAACTAACCTGACATTGTATAAGAATTAAGAAGGCGAGTATTGGTGTCAGATTTTAGTTTGAATCCTGGCCGAAGAAAAGTAGACGCATGTGTGTCCCAGCCACATTTGCTGGGTGACTGGAAGCAACTATGTCATCCCCAAGCCTCTGATTTCTCATAAGTGTGTTGGGAGGATTCAGTGAGATCATGTGTGTGAAGTCTTGAATAAGCATCTGCAGGAGTTGGTCCTTAATAAACGGTGGCTGCTGTTACTAATTTTAGAAGATCTAAAACTGTGGGAATGGAGTAGAGGGTGATTAGAGCATGAAGAACATGCTTATAAAGAGTTTTGCCTTAATTTGCACCTAAGGGGCCATATTTCTGTAAAATTGTGAATTTTATTGGAAGGTTTTAGACCTTTCAGACCCTTCTGATAATCTCCGGAATTTTCAGGATGTGTTCCCTGGATCTAGGGACATTTTAAAGCCAAATATCAACAATTTTCACCAAGGGATTTTGAGGTAAAGATGCATTCCTGAATGGCCTTTTCACTTGCGAGTTGTGATTTCCTGCTCTGGAAAGAGCGTGGGAATATTTAGCAGCAGGTCATGGAGTCATCTGTTAAAGAGGTAAGAGGGGGCTGCATGCCCTGCTTCAGTCTGTGGAGTTTGAAGTGGCTAGAGTAGAAAGAGACTTAAGGAGGCTTAAGGAACTGGCTAGAGGGAAGAACAGAGCCGCAGCCATGACCTTGGAGGGGCATGAACTATATGACATTAACGGCTGCTGCATGGGGTCTACTCCCAACATTTTGGAAGTGGCAAAATGCCTGTGAAAAAGCTGGTTAACACACTGAGACATTTAGAAAAAAAAATCTAACTAGTTTTGAATCTTGGAGAAGGTTCAAAACAATTTTTTTTTCTATTTAAAGGGAAATTTAGGGAAATGTGTGAAGTATGGAAACATGCAATTGTTAAATACTTTTGTAGGGGGGCAGTGAACCATTTTTTTCAAAAAACACTGGACTCCCAGAGGCCCATCAGTTAAGTGTGGATTCTCTCTGTGAAGCCATGGGATGGGCATGGCAGAGACTCACACAGAACCCAGGTGCTCAGTGTCCAGCCATGAGGCATCACCTGGCTTTTTCCACTGATGGAAGAGAAAGTGCATGATTTTGATGGTAGGTAGACTTGAACTTGATTCCCAGGCCGGCTAAGAAGTTTGGGGCAAAATGTCTACTCTGTTTGACCCTTGATTCCCTTAGCTGTAAAAGAAGATGAATACAGACCCCCATAAAGTGCTTGCAAGAACTGAATTGGGCATGGGAGACTCCATGCATGATAAATGTTGGTTTCCCTTGTAATCTTCATTGTAGTCATCTTGCTAAACCAAGAAATCAAGATTTCGTTCAAGGCCCAGAAAAATCTGTTTTTATTTGAATTTTTCCCCCCAGGGACTCTTTTTACAGACTTTTCTCTTCATTCAGAAATCTAGATCCTTTTCAGATTGTGTCTGCAACAGGCAGAGATGTCCCAGTCACACTTTCATTCTGTCTTCATAGACCACAGAGTCAGCACAACAATGTTGTGTAAGCATCCTTTGTGTTTCCAGGGAGTTCCAGTAGTTTTGCTGTCAAGCCAAAAAGTTACTCAAGCACCTGACACGTGCCTTTCTCCGAACGAGGCGCTGGTGGAGGTATTTGCTGGCATTTGCTGAGTACTTCTTGCTACTCTGAGTGGGAATTTGGCTTTAGAGTGCACTATTGTGGTGAGCCCTCCTAACTGCCCTGTGAGGTAGCTGCTATCACCTTTCCCATTTTACAGGGATGGAAACCGAGCCTGGAAATACTTAGTGACTTGCCAAGTCAGAGGCAGGTCAAGCCTGAAACAAAGCCACAGAGAATTAGAGAAAGCTGTAAGACAACACAGAGAACCAGGGCGCTATTTGTGAGGGTTACCATAGTTGGGGAAGTCCTTGAGTCTGAGGGTCTCTCTTGAACCAGGCCTTAGGGTCAGAGTCTGAGTGAAGAGAGAAAAAAAGTACGAAGACATTCTGAATAGAGGAGTGACAAGAGTGGAGGTATAGAGGTAGGAATGGGGAGGGAAGGAGGAAGAAGGAGAGAGAGAGACCGAGAGACAGGGAGAGAAAGTATGTTGAAGAGGTGGGAGTGAGGGAGTTGCCAGTGAGAACTTCAGCAGACCAGGGCCAGGGATGGCCTATGCTGTGAGTAACCAGGAATGGGGGTCTCAGATATTTTCTCTTTTTTAAAATCTCTCTTGATTGTTTATTGAAAAACCTGGGGAATGATAACAATTGAGGCTGGGGGTGGTGGCTCAAGCCTGTAATTCCAGCACAATCCTCCCAAAGGAGGCTGAGGTGAGAGGATTGCCTGAGCTCAGTGGTTCGAGACCAGCCTGGGCAACTTGATGAGTCCTTGTCTTTACGATATATCAAAAAAATTAGCCGGGCGTGCTGGCGCACGCCTGTAGTTCCAGCTACTTGGAAGGGTCACCTGATCCCAGCAGGTCAACACTAGGGTGACTGTGAGCATGTCACTGCATTCCAGCCTGGGTGATGAAGTAAGACTCTGACTCAAAAACAAAACAAAACAATTGAGACTTGAGTCTATCACAGGTGTTTGAGAGACAGGGTCTTACTTTGACCAAAAAGTGACCCATCATGTTTGTTCAAGACAGTCAAACATAAGATACTATCACTGAAATGAAGTGATTTGAGTTCTATTTTCAGAGAGGGTACAAACATCTCTTGTCACCATAGAGATTTTTGCCTTGTTTTACATTATTTGTAAAAATTGATAGACTGCTTTAAAAATTTTAAAGAAATATGAAGATTGGAAGGGAATATATCATTCTTTTCATTATAATGCTTTCAAAATCAGGATAATTTTATGATCCACAGATAAATAGCAAAAAAGTCAATCTAATCACAATGGATGTTTAGTTGCTCAGTGCTCAATTTATCCATTTGGTATCTGTGACAGTATTTGGTATGTGACATGAACAGAATGACCAAATTGTTCACAACACAATTAGTTTTATCTGACAATATATCTTATTTTTAGAGATGTTATTACTAATTTTTGTTAAATATAGGTAATATCTGCTTAATTGATCCTATTTATTTCCATTCTCCTTTTAGAAAGTCATATTTTTTCTTTAAATTTTAAAGATGTGGTGTACAATTCAGGGTTAGGTATACAAATGGTCATTTTGGTAAAGTTTGGACCTTGCTTTGGTCCCCACTTCACCTGGTTTGAGATCAGGTACCCTTATTAATAAAGTGTGCCTCTCTCTCCTGTCAGTTTCCTACTACTGCCAATCCCTTTCTTATAGTATTATGATAATTGTTCAGGGTCTGCTTATGAGTGAGAACAGGTGGTACTCAGTTCTTTGTTTCTGTGATAGATCACTCAGTATTATAGACTCTAAGTCCATCCAAGTTGCTGCGAAGTTCTTAATTTTGTCCTTCTTTGTGGCAGCATAATATTCTTTTGTGTATATGTACCACATTTTTTTTTCTACCCAGTCTTCTTTCAATGGGCAGTACAGTTGGTTCCATGCTTTTGCTATTGTGACTAATGCTGCAATAAACATGCATGTGCAGGTATCTTTTTCATAGAGTGATTTGAGTTCCTCCAGGTATATTCCCAGAATGGGGATTGTGGGGTCATATGGAAGGTCAATATTTAGATCTTTCAGGAATCGCCACACTGTTCTCCACAGAGGTTGTACTAGTTTACATACCCGCCAACAGTGTAAAAGTGTTCCCTTTTTGCTGCATCCTCTCAGCATCTGTTGTTTTTTGAATTATTGATGATGGCCATCCTGACTGGAGTTAGGTGGTATCTCAGTGTGGTTTTGCTTTGCATTTCTTTGATGACTAAAGAGGCTAAGCATTTTTTTATATATCTGTTGGCTGCTTATATGTCTTCTTTTGAGAAGTGTCTATTCATATCTCTTGCCCACTTTTTAATAGGACTGTTTGTTGTTTTCTTTTTGGCACATTTGAGTTCCTTATAGATCCTGGATGTTAGACCTTTGTGAGATATACAGTTGGCAAGCATTTTTTGCCATTCTGTGGGCTGTCTCCCTGCTCTCTTGATGGTTTCTTTTGCTTTGCAGAAGCTTTTCAGTTTGATGAGGTCCCACTTGTCAGACTTATCTCTTGTGCCATGGTCACTTGGGGTTTTGATCAGGAATTGGTTGCCAGTTTCAATTTCCATAAGGGTGTCTCCTGCATTTTCTAAGGTTCTAAGTCTGAGGTTTTACGTTTAGGTCTTTGTTCCATTTAGAGTTGATTTTTGTGTATGGTCATAGGTAGGGGTCTTGTTTTAATTGTCTCAGATATTCTTAAACTTGCTGAGGTGGTGCTGTGAGCCACTTAATTTCATCTCTGTCTGCGTGATGGATTAGAAGGACAGAGGACACCTGGCTTTCATGAACCTCACGCAGGCTCACTGCACTTTTGGCCTTGGGAAAGGCCTCTGGAGTGTGTTGCTCACTCAAGGTGAATTCAAGCAGGCTCCGCTGCTCCATCCAACCTTCCTGGCACAGAAAACCCTCTCCTGGGTGCACATCCAAGTCACAGAGAGTCTGTGAACAGCGGAGGGCTGCCCTATGTCTGTGAAGACACTGGCACAGGGAAATTCCTTGGTAGAGTCCCTGTCTCAGCCTGTTCATGATGGCAGATGTAAAGGCCATCCCAGGGTCCTGATCACTGGTTGCCACCAGCATCACCATACACCACACACATCCAATTAATACTAAACCAACAGGAAAACTGGAGGAAAAAGCTTACCATGTTTTCCTTATAAGGTTGGATGTGGTTTTTCTAACTAGCCTGGGGAAGTGGGGAAACAGAAAAAATCTGTACTGTAGTGAAAATGCTGGTTCTTTTTCTTGAGGTAGCAGTAAGAGTGGTCAAAAGTAGAAGTCACTCCAGGTGCCACGGACAGGTCTCTGCACGAAGCCTTCTGTGACCCTCTCTGTCGGCAGGTGAGCCCTGGGCCACACCAGGGAGCCCCCCACGGGGCTGGGCCAGAGCCCTCCATGAAAGAGGCCAACAGGCCAAGGCTGCAGACAAGTGCCTAAATGTTTTTGGGAAAATGAAGATTGAAGAATGGTCAGAACAAGTGTGAGAATTTTCCACTTTTGTTACAAACTCCCGATTAGGACGAGTCTCAAGTAGTTTGGCAGTGCCTTTGTTTGTTTCCTCTTATGTATCCTAACCTGTTCTTTTTTCCATAAAGGATATGAGAAGGTTTTTTTTAAGTATTCATGGAAAAAACAAATGAACCTTTAAAAAATTTGCCATATTCAGATTCCTTAAGCAATTCTCAAACCTCGGTTAACACATCTGTGACAGAACGAGCTTATTCCAACCTGGCCACCCTCCGCCTTCCCACTCTGTCTTGAGATGCCGGCAGACCTGTCTGTTTCTGGTTTGACTCTCCATGGCAGGAGCTCTGGCAGGGCATGGGTCCCGGAGGGGGCTGTGGAATAGAGACTGTATTCCTCTAGGGGTGGGTCCACCTTCCTTTAACTCACCTGGGACTCTGGTTTAAAACACTGATTTCCACGTCCTCCTCTCCCTTCTGAACCAGAATTTGCATTTTTAAGCCAGGTTCGCTTGTTATTCTGATGGCCCTGAACTTGAGTGCTGATAGTGTTATGGGAAGAGCGTGGGATTTGGAGCCAGAAGATCCTTTAATCTCTGTGGGCCTTGGTTTTCTCATCTATAACATGGAGATAATACCGTCTTACCAGAAAGGAAGAGGTGTGTAAAATACCTTCAGAACTATGACATAAAGGGGCATACAAATGACTGTTGCACGTCTCCCCCTGCTGGGATGCAGACCTTGATTCCAAGCCTTCAAAAAGTTCAGCCTCTTTGGATCTAACTGCAGTACCCGCAGAAATTTGAGCAGTCACACTGGCCAGAGGTCTGGCTTTTCTTGCCCTTGATAGACAGCTGATGTGGGAACTTGTTTCTAGCTCCAGATCTCTCCTTTCTTCAGGGAAGGGATCCTGCGCTGTGCTTCTGCACCACCCTCACTAGAGGATGTTTACGTTTCATTCTTGTGGGATGGGTGGAGGCCAAGTGGGCCATAAATACTGAGCTCTGCTTCTCACTTGGCCAAGATGAACGCAAGAGCATTCCCTGACATTCTGCCCACCCCAGGAGCTGCTGATTGGTTGGATTAAATTTGCTAACTATGCTAATGAACAAACTCTAGTTCAGAAGTCTGAGACTTGCGAATATCCCGAATATCCCGTGCATCAGCACTAATTGGCCTGAGGATCACTTGGGGGAGTGACAAGAGTGTAGATTCCTGGTATGCATTCAGAGCATGGGGATCAGTTGGTCTAATCTCAGGTGGTTCTGATGCAGTGACCCAGAATCCACGGGAGAAATGCAGCTCTCCCTATGAAGGGCAACATGTTGTTATCCCGAGGGTGTGAGTTGCTGTCAAGGCTGGCTGAATTCCCTTGATGCCTTGTACTGTTGCTGGAACTGAACCCCCACAAATCCACTCCTCCTCGGACACCCTATCTCAAGAACTGGCAGCCCCACCCTTCCAGTTTCCCGTGTCCAGACCTGAACGTTATCCCACATCCAGTCTATTGGCAAAGCATGTCGATTTTATCTTCAGAACATCTCAGGTCTGGTCCCTTGTCCTCTTCTTACCACCAAGACACCAGCTCCTTCCTGATTTACTTTAAGTCAGACAAAGTCCAAGCCCATCCGGTGATATTTGAGGCCCCATGTGAATGGCCCAGGCCTCTCTCCCACATGCCCATGGGCCCTTCTGGCCCAACACAGCACCCTACCTCCCCCTTGTGTGAAGCTCACTCCTTCACCTCCCCCAGGCCTCTGCCCGAACAGCATCATCTCCTGAGCTCTTCCCTGACCATGCCATTTAAAAGAATCAAGTGTTCCTTGACTGGTCCTTCCCTGCTCTATTTCTCAGCAAGCTCTCAACACATCTACCACTTGTTCATTGATGGCTACCTCAGGACAGGAAGTTTTGTCTCTTCCCTGCCATATCCCAGGGCCAGGCCAATAGTGAGTGCTCAGTAAATACTTGTCAAATTAGTGAATGGACAAAAATTGCAAGGCATTTACCTTTCAGCTAAAAAACTGCCATTGTAAATATTAAGTGTGCAAATCTGCAGTGCACCTGGGCGTAAAGGCAGGCGTGGAAGAGAGATTAGAACGAGAAACTTAAATTCCCCCTGATTAGGAGCAAACCCATCTTCTTTCCCTCCTGTGGCTGTCATAGAGCTGCAAGAGTAAGTAATATTCCATTGTGTATATGTACCACATTTTTAAAATTCAGTTCTCTTTGGATGGGCAGCATGGTTAGTTCCATGTTTTTGCTATTGTGAACAATGCTGCAATAAACATAATGTGCGCAGATATCTTTTTCATAGAGTGATTTGAGTTCTTCCGTAGGGAGATTGTGGGGTCGTATGGAGTTCTTCCCAGTAGGGAGATTGTGGGTCGTATGGAAGGTCAATTTTTAGATCTTTTAGGAATCGCCACACTGTTTTCCACAGAGGCTGTACTAATTTACACTCCCACCAACAGTGTAGAAGTGTTCCCTTTTCGCCGCATCCTCTCCAGCATCTGTTTTTTTTTGAGTTATTGATGATGGCCATCCTGACTGGAGTTAGGTGGTATCTCAGTGTGGTTTTAATTTGCATTTCTTTGATGACTAGTGAGGCTGAGCATTTTTTTCATGTATCTGTTGACTGCTCGATGGACTATTATTACGCAGCCATAAAGAAGGACAAAATCATGAACTTCACAGCAACCTGGATGTACTTAGAGTCTATAATACTGACTGATCTATCACACAAAGAACTGAGTATCACTCATAAGTGGACCTTGAACAATTATAATACTGTAAGAAAAGATTGGCAGTAGCAGGAAAGTGCAGTGGGGGGAGGAGGCGTGGGACTGGCCGTACTGGGAATCATGGTGGAAGGGGGCACACCTCCTCAACTAAGGTCCCTGTGTAATGAACATTTGTATACCTAACCCTGAATTGTACCCCACATCTTTAAAATAAAAAAATTAAAAGAAAAAAAAGGAGTAAATGTATATCCTTGTTGAAAATTTGTGTTTAAAGATTCCCAGGTTCATCAGTAACTAGTTAACCTATCATTATTATAGTTTTAGTCTTACAATAGCCTGTCATGGGAGACTAACCATTATTACTATTATCTCTGTTTCTAGTATCAAAAAATAAAGTCTGGCTTCCAATCAACTGATAAATGTTTGTGCAGTTACATTTGTAAGCTGCTGGCTGTTTTGCTGTGCCTCTCTCTTTACACCCATATAAAAGCTACACATAGTTTTTTAGTTATATTAAGTCTCCGTGTCTGTAGTCCTGCTTTCATCCTCTCTCTCCCTGTTTTATAACCCAGTTTTAGAATAGGAATTGTGCAGAAGAACAAGGCTTCGCAAAATAATTTTTTAAAAGGCTACAGTACTAACCCATCATAGCCTTAATTTGTGAGCACAACAGAGTATAGAATTTGGTTTTATTTCTGCCTGAATCTCTTGAAAATGACTACCCTGTAGGCCTGTGTCAGATTGCCTTTTCACCTTGGTGCTCAGAAGTACGTAAGAAAAAACAGAGAGCATAAGACTCAAGAAAAAGAAAAAACGTGCCTGGCACGATGGCTCAGGCCTGCAATCCCCAATACCTTGGGAGGCTAAGTAAGGAGGATGACTTGAGCCCAGCCCATGCAACAGAGCGAAACCTTGTCTCTATAGAAATGAAAAATCAGTCAGGTGTGAGGGTACATGCCTGCAAGCCAAGCTACTCAGGAGGCTGAGGCAGGAGGATAGCTGAGCCCAGGAGGCTGAGGCAGCTTGGATGACAGAGCAAGACCTTGACTCAAAAAAAGGAAGAAAGAAAAAGTGTGATTTCTGGCAATGTAGGTGTAAGGAATGTGTCATCCAGATTTTAGAGATGAGGAAGCTAAGACAGACACCGTGCATTTCCAAGTTCGCCCTGAGTCGGGATTGAAGTTGAGTCTCAGAGCTTGGGACCTTCTGCAGCCCCTCGCCGCCTGAGCTCTGGGAGAGTCCTGATGGCATAAGCTCCTCCAGGAGCTGCTTCTTCACACTTAGTTGTGACTTTCTGAGCTGGAGAAACCTGAGACTTTGACACACCAAAGTTACATTCATTTCTTTTTACTCAAGATGGTTTTTTCCCCGTTTTTAAGACAATTATGGTCATTTTCTCCACAGCAAGCTCTACAATATTTTTATCATGATTGCTCTTTTTCTGCCTTGAATTTTATGTCTTTTTTTTTTTTTTTTGGTTGAATCATGCTTGTCACTTTCCTGTTTAAAAAAAAAAAGTTGAGTTATGCCTAATCTTCTATTTTCATCAAGCTAGAATTTCTCAGCTAAGCCATCAAGGCCCTATCCCAACTCTGAAGTCATGAACTTTGGTCCATGCTTCTCTCAGATTTTCCTCTTGAATCGAGGTGATTTGTCCTGCCAGCACTGCAGAACTATGTGCAAGTGCACGCCACCGCAGCTGCCTGCACTTCCTATCTCTGCTTTTGTCCAACACACTAGTATTCACCTGGACCATTGTCTCTGCTCTCTTCTACCGTTAAGCCTGATTTAGAAAGTTAAGATTCAAATCATGCGTGTTGAAGCCTATGCTTATTAACCCAAACACCCAATCAGATTCTTTTTTTCCTTAGAGACCTGCCTGTATTTTTAAAATAACCTTTTTGGGGAGAGATAAATGTGAATCTACATGTTATTGGAAGAAACAATACAGAGAGATTCTGTTTATCTTTGTCACAGTTTGCCCAAATAGTAAAATCTTGCAAATCTATCGAACAGCATCATGGGGAGGACCCAATCAGATTCTTAACCTAGAGTTCATGATCTATGTACGTGGGTCCCACTGAAGGGAAAGCAGGAGAGAGTAATGGTTTAAGATTCTGGGGCCAGATTTCTGGGTTCAAATCCTACTTTTGCCACTCAGGCCTGTGTGACTTCAGGAGGGTGACTTTAGCTTTCTATGCCTCAGCTCCTTTATCTGCAAACAGATTAAAAACAGTCCCTGCTACCTAGGGCACTCATGCAAATTGAAAGCATGAACAATCAGCTGGGCGTGGTAGCACATGCCTGTAATTTCGGCTACTCAGAAGGCTGAGGCGGAAGGATCGCCGGAGCCCAGCAGGTCGAGGCTGCGGTGGCCCGGGAGTGGCCACTGCACTCCAGTCTGGGCGACGGAGTGAGACTCTAACTCAAAAAAAAAAAAAAGAAAGCATGAACAACCAGGTGTGGTTGGTGCCCACCTGTTATCTCAGCTACTCAGGAGGCTGACCGGGAGGATCCCTTGAGACCAGTCGGCAACATAGTGGACTCTTGTCTCAATTTTTAAAATAGTTAATAGATTTAAAGCTTTTAGAATAATATCTGGCCTGTGAAGGATGATTTAAATAATAACTTTATTTTTTATTAAAAAAATTTTTTTGAGAAAGCAGGATTTATTGAGAGGACAGAAAGCCCCTACAGTGGGAGGGGACTCAAAGGGGTTGCCCCTTAAATAATAACTTTAATTTTTATGTTTTTACCTTATCTATAGCCAAGTCTTTCTGTTATGATCGGAGTACCACTTGACTGCTCCTTCTTGATACCGATAAATCAACGGTCACAGGGAACTGGTAGGAAGTTGATTTCTGAATTCGAATCCAGGGAGCAGAGCCAGACTAGAGGTCTTTCTTTTTTTTTTTTTTTTGAGTCGGAGTCCCACTCCATCACCCAGACGGGAGGGCAGTGGCATGCTCCCGGCCACCACAGCCTCAACCCCCTTGACCTTCTGGGCTTTGGCGATCCTTCTGCCTCAACCTTCCAAGTAGCAGGAACTACAGGCGTGTGCTACCATGCCCAGCTAATTTTTGATTTATTGTAGAAACGAGGTCTTGCCAAGTTGCCTGGTTGGGTCTTGAACCGGCAGGCTCAGGCAATCCATTCACCTTGGCCTCCCAAAGTGCTGGGATTACAGGCTGAGCCACCAAGCCCAGCCGAGGTCTTTCTTAAAATGGTTCTGCTCCCCCTTCAGGCCTCACAGCCCACTCTTATCGTACAGAGTTGTTGGTACCTGTACATCAGCCACGTGACACACGTGACCAGCAGAGCATTGGATAGGACTTAAGTTACAGCTGCATTTTACATTTAGATAGTGACATTTAGAATAAAGGACGTTTACAAGGCCTAAAACATCATGCATTGCAAGAGTTATGCAGGTCACAAGACTTACAATGACATTGACACGATATTGTTCAAAACTAGGACTACTAAGAAAGGGAGTCAATAGGATTTCCATCTTTGGGCTAGTCCTCAGGGAAGTCAGGGATCCCCTGAAGCTACTTACTGGAGGTGCATAGACGACAAGGGCACACTTAGGAATGTGCTGAGTATGTGCAGGAGCCTTGGACCCTTGCTATGCCCTTCTCTAGGGCCTGTGGCAATATGGACAGACGTTAACAGGTCTCCCCATCATTTCCTGGCTGTATTGTTACATATGTGGTTCTATACCTTCCCCCATACTTTCTTTGTTTCCTGTTCTCCCTTGGAATACTAGGTAAATACTGATCTTTTAATTTCTTCTTCCCCTCCTGATTCAGACCTAACCTGGAACACAGCTACCACCCAGTTTTTCCTAAGTCGAGCGTCCTCGGGTGTCTGACACTCGAATTTCCCGCCTTCCCTGCTCTGTCAGCATGCTCCCAGAGTTTCCAGCCAGCTCCTGCTCCTGGGGACACGGAGGTAGGCAGAGGTGTGCACAGCCACTTCGCCTCCTGGTGGCGATACTTGGGATTGACATACTCCCCAGTGTGACATACTCCCCGGAGAAAGCGCCCTCCTGGCCGGCCATTCATAGCTGCTCCAGCCCTGCTCTGCCCCCTCTCCATTGCCTTTATGGTAATGGCATTTGCGACACAAAGGACCTTCTTCTTTTTTGGTTTTAAATAGGCAGAGTAAATGGGAAATGGAAGAAGCGGCTACTAGAGCACCGAGCTTACCCTGGTCTGCCTGGTTTCCTAGAAGATCTGTGACTATGGCTCAAGTGCTCTCCTTTAAAATGCAAATCGTGCTTGTACCATACCCATCATGGGAAGCACCGCCAAGGGCATAGAGTACTGAACAGTTTACTTGTTCCTTTGTCCTCCTCCATCCTTTTCTCCCTATATGCTTTAAGACCCTTCTCTCAGAAGAAAAAGTCTGGGCAGTGAAACCAGCTACAGGTTATTATTATGTTATTATTTCGAGTTCAGGGTTACCTAAAAGAAGAGAGGACCCATTAGACATAAGACCGCATTTATTAGCTCCTCTTTTTTGTTTTTCTCTCAAGGAGATCATTACTATTTGAACCATGTAAAATTGCTGATACCTAGCCATTTCTGACCCACAGAAATGGCGGTTTCATCAAGTTCAACATACTGTGTACTTCTTGGTTTGGTTTCATTTTACTGACTCACACCCAGGAGTGCAGCCTCACCTTGGTTCACCAGCTTCGCAGTGATACCCAGGTGGGAGCAGTAAGCAAGTAAGACTTCTTGCCAGCAGACCACACGGGTTGATCCCCCTGGGCTGAATGTTATTCACTGAATGTTATTTACTGAATGTTATTCCTGTCTCTTACGCATCAGAAGTCTGTTTGCTTATTATGCTCCAAACCGCTTTTATGAAGCAGAGCCGTTGTCCACGGTGAAACTTGACAGCAACGCTGCTGGGATCACTTAGTCTTTTTAATGCAGGCGTGTTTTATTTTTCAGTCTTCTCGTATAATGCTGCCAGCAAGGAAACCTGTGAACACCACCATGGCCAGTGCTCCCGGCATGCCTTCTGCACGGATTACACCACCGGCTTTTGCTGCCACTGCCAGTCCAGGTTTTATGGAAATGGGAGACACTGTTTGCCTGAAGGTGAGGGCCAAGGGCCGAGGCTGCTGTGGGTATATTCCTGCTGCTTACTTGTTCCCAGCTGCCTCTGTGAGCTCTGCTTCATGGACCCTATGTCTCTACCACTTAAGTCAGAGTGCTGGCGACTTGCAGGTGCTCTGTAAATGTTTGAGAAACGAACCAATTGGGGCTGATTTTCCAATGTGAAGATTATCCAGAAATGTTTCTTTCTTTCTGCCAGCTCATTCAAGCCAACGTGGAGGGGAGACAGGGAGGATGGGAGGAAAGAGATTGCAGGCAGGGCTTTGTCATAGATGGGTATTTGGTTGGGGAGTCATTAAAACGACTTGCTGGAGAGTTGTCAGTGGAATGATTTGATATGTGTGCACCCATCCCTAGCCTGGATAGTGCCTGAGGCTGACGGGATCTTCGGTCTTCTAGGGGCGCCTCATCGAGTCAATGGGAAAGTGAGTGGCCACCTCCGTGTGGGCCACACGTCCGTGCACTTCACCGACATGGACCTGCATGCTTACATCGTGGGCAATGATGGCAGGGCCTACACAGCCATCAGCCACATCCCGCAGCCAGCGGCCCAGGCCCTTCTCCCCCTCACACCAATCGGAGGCCTATTTGGCTGGCTCTTTGCTTTAGAAAAACCCGGTGCTGAGAATGGCTTCAGCCTCACAGGTGAGCAGGCCTCGGAGAGGTCTGGCAGTTGCTTAGACGGTGGTGCTCCCTGGGGCAGGATCTTGGGTCTTTATACAGTGAAAGAAGATTCACTTGTTTAATGTTTGAGAGCCAGAGGTGTGTCGTTTTCTGTCCAGGGGTTGTTGGGAATGGTTTGGCCTCACACCACTGATTTTTGAAGACTGTGATTTTCTCTAACATTCTCCCAGCAGTTCTGAGGAATAAGATGATTCTGTTTGGAGCATTTGTGTCTGCTTAGCCCAAATTGTTGAAGCATATTTGTCAGGCTTTGTTTAACTGAATTACTGTGCAAAGATCTGTCCAACAGATATGCCCCTGGAGATGATTTTACTTCTTGGGGAGGGGGGTGCCTTTCCTCTTCTTTTGCCCCCACTTGCCTGACCTATGAGAGTATAGGCCAGTGTGTCTCAGACTTTAATCTGCCCTCAGATCACCTGGAGGTCTTGTCAAAATGCAAATACTGACTCAGTAGGCCTGGGATGGGGTCTGTGAGTGCTTTTCTAACAAGCTCCAAGCAGATGCCGGTGCTGCTAGTCTAAGGACTTCCCTCTGATAGCAAGGATGTAAAGGATTCTCGCCTTCCTACTTGAAAAAGCAAATTTCCTAGTGGTTTTTATCTTTATTGTGTGAAGAAGTGCTGGAAGAAAAATTTTTCCCCATCTCCAAGTGCAGAGCTCAATAGCCGTTTATGGGTTCTTGCCTTTAATCAAGATTTGAATAAAACCATGGGTCAACAGTAGATAAAACAAACCACACACAGTTAAATTTGAATTTCGAATAAACAGTGAATACTTTTCTGGTTTAAACATCCCCATTAGTATTGCATGGGACGTACTTATCGGAAATTCAAGTTTAACTGGGTGTCCTGGTTTTTTGTTATTTTTTTTGCTTATTTGTTTGTTTTTACTAAGTCTGGCAACCTTAGAAAAGTCAAAGATGTTCCCAAGAGTTTATTTCTCATAGAATACAAGCTCCTACACAGAGAAGCAGTGGGAGGCAGGATGAAACCACGCTCTTTAATCAGAAGTTTGGGGGAACTTATGGAATCAACAGCTGATAGTACTTAGTCTCGGATATCCAGTAGTCTCCTTGGGCCCAACAGCAGTAATTGAGAGGAGGCAGTATGTGCTGGTAATGATTTAAGCAAGGCCTCTTTCATCTCTGTGCTATTTTTCCTCTCCAGGTGCTAACTTTATCCATTCCATGGAAGTAACTTTCTACCCAGGGGAGGAGAGGGTTCAGATCACTCAAACTGCCGAGGGACTTGATCCGGAAAATTATTTGAGCATTAAGACCAACATTCAAGGCCAGGTGCCTTACATCCCAGCAAATTTCACAGCTCACATTACTCCCTACAAGGAGCTCTACCATTACTCCAACTCAGGTGTGTATAACCAGTTTTCACGAATCTAAGATGGGTCTAGAACCAACCTCAACAGATAGCTATGGGGATTACATGCGCTTCTAAATGGGATGTCCTAGAAGAGTGCATGGCACGTAAAATGAGCTCAATATAGTTTTTATTATTGTTATTATCAAATATATAGTGTAAGTAAGCAGAGTGCTGGCTTCTATATTCAAGAATATCATTATTCCAATTCAGTACTTTTAAATAATAACAACATAATCGATAACAGTATTGTCTATTGGTGTGGGTAGGGGTGGCATAATTATATATAGTTTTAAACCATCCTCTTCTCTGGGATGTGGAAAATATTGATTACTGGAATTTGCATTTGTCTCCTAACCTTATTTCAGCGGATAATTCCATTTCTCTTTAAAGATCACAGAGAATGCCTCACAATATTATAAAACTAATGCTAGATTTGGAGTCAGAGCATAAGAATTCATATTCTGGATTTGCCATTTTAAATATGTGGAAGGTCACTTGACATCTGGGAGCCTGTTTTCTCGTCTTTTGCATGGGAAGAAAATCTCTTTTTCTGTCCATTTTACATGGCCGATTATGTGATGTATTCTGTAAAACATTATCCAAGTCCACAGTTCCTGTTTTGTAGAATAGCAGTTTGGCTTGAGTTGTGCCTTTCCTCCGGCCCCTGCCTCCCCTATGGTGTGAGAGCTGGAAGCTGGGCAGGAGAGGTAGGGAAAAGAATGGGAAGCAGAGGCCTGGACTGTGTGCAGAACAGCTGATATCTAGATAACTCACCTGGGTTTGTCTCTTAGACTTAGATAGGGAGAAATGACCCATTCCTTTCCCTGGAATCCTTCAGATTTACTGAAGTGCAGGGTGTCAGAAGCCATCACCTCTGTGCAGTGTAGAGGATGGATTAGTTAAAAGCATGGGGTATAGAGTCGGACTGATGTGAGTTTCTGTTCCAACTCCACCATATACCAGTCTTGCAGGGTAGGGGCTACTTAACCACTGTAAATCTTTGTTCACACAATGTGGTGCCCACCTCACTGGGCTGTAATGAGGAATAAACAAGGCAGGATGTGTAGGGTACTCTTGGCCTCGCTGGCACGTGGTCACATTTATCCTTTGCATAGAGTGACAGCAGCAGTTGTAGTAGCTCCTCCCTGTCAGCATGGTGACTTTACGTCTACCCAGGTTCTTGGCGTTGCCTTGCCAAGTTTCCCCACATCAACTCAGGAAGTAACCAAGGAAACATGCTCTAAGAATGAGATGAAAAACTGCAGAGAAACCTACCCCATGTGAAAATCTATGTTCAAAAATTTACCAGTGTGTCTGTTGCAGCCGTGACCTCCACAAGTTCCAGAGATTACTCTCTCACGTTTGGTGCAACCAATCAAACATGGTCCTACCGTGTCCAGCAGAACATCACTTACCAGGTGTGCAGGCATGCCCCCAGACGCCCAGCCATCCCCACCACCCAGCTGCTGAATGTGGACCGGGTATTTGCCTTATACAGTGAGGAAGAAAGAGTGCTTAGGTTTGCTCTGACCAATCAAATTGGTCCTGTTGAAGGTAAGGTGTCCTTTTGTGGTTGTTGTTGGGCAAAAATTACATCCTTTTTGAGCAACCTTAGAGTAATTCAAAGAGGTTACTGAGGGAGTGCCAGGCTCTGTGTTAGGTGTTGGGTATAAGGATGAGTAAGCTGGGTCCCTGTCCATGAGGTGGAAAAAGAGACAGGATGGAACAGGGAAGTGTCCCTGCCAAAGCCAGGAAATAGAGCATGGTACATAAGGCTGGTTTGTAGCAATACCCAACTGTAAGTACAAAGAAGGGATATACCTGTGAATAAGGTGGGACCAAGTAAGGAGGAAGAGTGATGCTGACAAGTATTTGTTACAATTGTGATAAGTGCAGGGTACCAGGATCTAGTCCGACAGTTCAAGAAGTGATGTTTCTGCTAAAACTTAGAGGATGAGAAGAATTCACCAATCTGAGGTGGGACAAAAAGTCAGTGCCTGAAAATACAACAAAATAGAACTTTGTGAAAACCTTCTGGGAACATTGTACTTAATGTAAAAGACTAGATGCTTTCTCCTTAAGATCTGGAACTAGACAAGGATGTCTGCTTGCCTTTTCTGTCCAACACAGTACTAGAAGTTCTAGCCAGGGCGATGAGGCAAGAACATGAAATAAAGGGCATCTAAATTGGAAAGGAAGAAATAAAATTATTCTCAGATGACATGATGTTTTATGTTTCTACATCTAAGGCATTCATGAAACTACTAGAACTAAAAACCAAATATACCAAAATGAATGTCTTTCTCTATAGTAGTAGTGAACAAACTGAAAATGAAATTAATAAATTCCATTTCAAAAAGATTAAAACAGGAATAAAAATTTTAAAAGTAGTTCAATAGTTGTATGCTGCAAACCTACAAAAGATTTTTGAAGACAAAATTAAAGAAGACAAATAAATGGGAAGATATTCCATGTTCATGGATTGGAAGACTTAATATTGCTAAGATGGCAATGCTTCCCAACTAGAGATTGTGTTGAATCAATAGATCAATCAGAATCTCAGCTGGCACTTTGTAGAAATTGACAAGATGATTCTGAAATTCATTTGGAAATTCAAGGAACCAGAATAGCCAAAACAATCTTGAAAAGCAGCATAAAGTTGGAAGACTCATACTTCTCAATCTCAAAACTTAGATTAATTAAGACATTGTGGTTCTGGCATAAGAATAGGTATAACAGTCCATGGAACAGAAGTGAGAATCCAGAAATAAACACATTTACAGTTGACTGCTTTCTCAACAAGGGAGCCAAAACAATTCAATGGAGAAAGAATAGTAGTAACAGATGGTGCTGGGGCAACTGAATAACCACCTACAAAATAGACAAGTTGAACCTCTACCTCAGCATATGTAAGGGCTAAAACTTTCAGAAGAAAACATAGGTGTGAATTTTTGTGACCTTGAATTTGGCAATGGATTCTTAGAGATGACACTAAAAGTCCAAGCAGCAAAAGAAAAATAAACTGGGTGTCATCCAAATTTTAAAATGTTGTGTTTCGGAGGGCATTATCAACAAAATGAAAATGCAATCTGCAGAATGGAAGAAAATATTTTACATCATATATTTAAAAAGAGACTTGTTCTAGAATATGTGAAGTACTCTTACAACTCAATAATAAAAAGACAAATAATCTAATTGAAAGATGGACCAAGGATCTGGAAAGACATTTCTCTAAAAAAAAAATGATAGCTATCCAATGAGCATGTGAAAAGATGCTCAACATAATGAGTCCTCAGATAAATTCAAACAAAACCCACAATGAGATACCACTTTATATTATGTGAATGACTATACCCAAAAAATAGAAAATAACAAGCACTGGTGAGGATGTGGAGAAATTGGAACCCTCATATATTGTTGGCGTGAGTGTAAAATGGTGCAGCTACTGTGAAAAACAGAAAAGCAGTTTCTCAAAAAGTTAAGCCATTTGATTGAGCAGTTGCCATTTGATTGAGCAGTTCTACTCTAAGCTATATAACCAGGAGAAGTGAAACCTTAGGTCTCCACAAAATGTGTTCACGAATGTTCACGGTAGCATTATGCATAATAGCTAAAAGGTGGCTATTGTCCATTAGCTGATGACATGGATCCAAAAAAGTCATGTATTCGTACGATGGAATATTATTCAGCCCCCAAAAGGAATGAAGTACTGATACATGCTGCGACATGGACGAACCAGAAAACATCACACTGAGTGAAGGGAGCCAGTCACGAAGGACAGCATATTGCAGGGGTCCAACTCGATGGATTGGCCACAAGGAAAGCATGCAGTAGTAGCACAGGGTCCAGAGTGGATAGTTAAAATGGATAGTTTCTTTTGACAGTGATGAAAATGTCCTAAAATTAATTGTAGTGACGGTTGCCCTACTGTGAATATATAAAAATCACTTAGCTGTGTATTTTAAATGGGCGAATTGTGTGGCATTTAATTATATCTCAGTGGAAGAAAACAGTGGTGGAAACAAAATGTCAGTGCAGTGGTTCTCAAATTCCTTCCTTCCTTATTCTCAGTCTGTCGCCCAGGATGGAGGGCAGTGGCACGCTTACAGCCACCGCAGCCTCAACCTGCTGGGCTCAGGTGACCCTTCTGCCTCGGCCTTCCAAGTAGCTGGAACTAAAGGCACACGCCACCACTCCTGAGTAATTTTTTGATTCTTTGTAGAGAGGAGGTCTCGCCAAGTTGCCCAGGCTGGTCTTGAACCCCTGGGCTCAGGGAATCCTCTCACCTTGGCCTCCCAAAGTGCTGGGATTATAGACATGAGCCACCATGCCTGGCCAGTTCTCAAGTCTCAATGAGCATCGGCCTCACCTGTGAAGACAGATTTGAAAACGCAGATAAAAGGACTTGGCGTGGTGACTCACACCTGTCATCCCAGCACTTTGGGAGGCTGAGGCAAGAGGACTGCTTGAGCCTAGGAATGTGAGACCAGCCTAGGCAACATAGTTGAGACCTTGTCTCTACCAAATATAAAAAAACAAAAAACAAAAAAACGATCCAGGCATGTGCTTGTAGTCCCAGCTACTCTGGAAGCTGAGGTGGGAGGATCACCCAAGTCTAGGAAGGAGGTCAAGGTTGCAGTGCGCCATGATCATGCCACTACATTCCAGCCTGGGCAACAGAGTGAGAAAAAAAAAAATGCAGATAAACATGTTCTGGGCCTGTCAAGGCATGAAAAGATAGGGAGAGTGTTGGTATGTGAAAGAAGCCAATCTGAAAAGTCTGTATCCTGTGTGATTCCAACTAGATGATATTTGGAAAAGATTAAACTACAGCAACAGTAAGAAGATCAGTTGTTCCCAGGGGCTCAGAGCAAGAGAAGAGAAGGATGAGTGCTGGATGATACTATAAGAATGAATGCAGCCAGGCTCGGTGGCTCAGCCTGTAATCCCGTGCTTTGGGAGGCTGAGGTGAGTGGATTGCCTGAGCCCGCGGGTTCGAGACTCGCCTGGGCAACTTGGCTAGACCTCATCTCTACAATAAAAAAAAAAAAAAAAATTAGCTGGGTGTGGTAGCACACGCCTGTAGTTCCAGCTACTTGGAAGGCTGAGGCGGAAGGATCGCCGGAGCCCAGCAGGTCGAGGCTGGAGTGGCCGGGAGTGGCTACTGCACTCCAGTCTGGGTGACAGAGGAGACTCCGACTCAAAAAAAAAAAAAGAACGAATGCATGTCATTCTACATTTGTCAAAATCTACAGACCCGTACTACACAAAGAGTGAGTCCTAATGTACCCTATTAATAATAGAGAAAATTTTGCAAGTGGGGAGAACAGGAGTATATAGGAGCTCCATGCTTTCTACTCCATTTTTCTGTAAACCTAAATGTATCCTAAAAGATAAATTCTATTGTTTTTTTTTTATTTGTTTGTTTTTACATTTAGCTAAAAATTTATTTAGAAATTTTTACAATCATTCTTTAAGGCTGTTAGTGAACTGGGATGCATGGAAGAGATAAGTCACCCAGGTCACAATATCACCAAGTCTATTAATTTTTTTTTTTTTTTTTTTTTGAGTTGGAGTCTCACTTTGTCGCCCAGACTGGAGTGCAGTGGCCGCTCCCGGCCACTGCAGCCTTGACCTGCTGGGCTTTGGCGATCCTTCCGCCTCAGCCTTCCAAGTAGCCGGAATTACAGGCATGCGCTACCACGCCCGGCTGATTTTTTGGTTTATTGCAGAGATGAGGTCTCGCCAAGTTGCCCAGGTGGGTCTCGAACCCGCGGGCTCAGGCAATCCACTCACCTCAGTCTCCCAAAGGCGTGGGATTACAAGCTGAGCCACCGAGCCCGGCTAGTCTATTAATTTTTAAAATGAGGTCCTGGGCAGGTCAGAGGATGAGCTTGTGAAGTCAGGGAACTCAACAGATGGGAAATTACTTTGTCAGATAAAGGAGTCGTTTTAATTTTGAAAATTAATAAGTCATATTTTGCCTTAGCATTTAATAGCCGCATGAGGAGAAAGAGAATGACTACCACATTCATCCTCTGTGGTGACATTGTTGAGCCCATAACTAGTGCCACAGACTTTAGGAGGCCAAGGCAGGAGTTGAACACCAGCCTGGGCAACAGAGAGAGACCCTGTCTCTACAAAAAAATTTAAAATTGAGCCTGGTGTGGTGATCCGCACCTGTAGCCCCAGATACTCAGGAGGAAGGCTGAGGCAGTCGGATCCCTTCAGCCCAGGAGCATCCCTTCAGCCCAGGAGTTTGAGGTTGTTGTGAGTGTGATCATGCTACTGCACTCCAGCCTAAGTGACAGAGTAAGGCCCTGTCTCTCTTTTTTTTTTGAGCTGGAGTCTCACTCTGTCACCCAGACTGGAGTGCAGTGGCTGCTCTCAGCCACTGCAGCCTCGACCTGCTGGGCTCCAGCGATCCTTCTGCCTCAGCCTTCCAATAGCTGAAACTACAGGTGCGCGCTACCACACCTGACTAATATTTTATTTATTGTAGAGATGAGGTCTTTCCAAGTTGCCCAGGCAGGACTCGAACCCGCGGGCTCAGGCTATCCTCTCACCTCGGACTCCCAAAATGCTGGGATTACAGGCTGAGCCACCGAACCTGGCCGGCCCTGTCTCTTAAAAAAAAAAAATAGTGCTACAGAGAAGTGATTCTATAACTGATGAGTGGGTCTATGCTGTATTATGGGAGCTGAAAGTGCCTATAACTTATATGGAAGTATCACTTCAGCAATATGATAACAGGAGGTGAAGGTGTGACAGCTAGGCTCCTCTCCAGAATCCAGGCAGAACTTGTCCTGAGAATCCTGAGTTTCTTGGGTTGGTAGGTTTGTTGGTTTTGTCTTAGAAAACTTGGTTGGGGACTTATATATTGGGTGTGTCCAAAGATGGAACTGTAAGCTAGAGAATACATAAAAATGTCAGTTCATTGCAGAGAAACACGTAAATCAGGAAGGAAGTGGTTGTTTCTGCACATTTCTCAAGGAGAGGTTTAAACAAAAACTATTGGGGAAAACATTCTTTACCTTTACGTGTCCGGCTCAGCCCCTTTGCTGGGTATAGGCATCTGATCTGTACAAACAGTCATTTGTGGAAGACGCTCCCAGACCCTAGAGTCCTATTCAGATTCTGGAGCCATTGAGGGAAAAGATATATCTGTGGGTGTAGTTTTCCTAGAAACATACCTCAAAAAACCCAGCAGACTGGCAGATAATAAATTGCTCATTTGTCTTTAGAATTTTTTTATGATTTTCCCTTCCACCCCAGTCAAATAATAATAATAATAATTAATAATAAGTAGCAAAGGATAATTTACTTGGTACCAAGTAAATTGTCTAAATTCTAAACACCTTACATATTAAATTCTAAACACCTTACATGAATTAACTTGTTTAACCATAGCAACCTTTAACACATAGGCAGGTATTATTATTATCCTCCCATCTGACAGATGTTAAGACTGAGGTATGCAGATGGAGTTATGTCCCTGGTCACAGATAGTTGAGTAGTGAGCTGTGTCTCAGATCCAGGCACCGGCTCTGGTATCTGCGCTCTGATCCCTCATGGCCCTGCTGTTCCCCACAGACTCCACTGGTCTCATGACTACCTCCTAATTGAGACCAAATTTCAAGAGAGACAACATATTTTTAAACCCTTTGTGTTTGAGCCCCATATTATCCACCCATCGCAATAATGTTCCTTCTACTCAAATAGGAGAAAAATGAGGGAAAAAAATAAAATAAAAGCTCTCTTTCTCTCCCCTTTCAGTACACAGCATAAGCAACATCTTCTTAAGAGTCTTGAACTTTTTCCAGAGGGAGCCATTATCTGGCTGGAATGCCTGTGAGACTGCTCGCACCTGACAGAAGCAGCCTGGTTTCCTAGGGTCAGGGTGCAGAGTGAGTGTGTCTTTCCCAGTGAGTAATCAGAGCCTGTGCTGACTCCCCAGTCACTAGTGCCGACCCTAATTTGTTTGAGCTTCAATGTGAGTTGGCTGTTTTTTGTGGGCTCCTAGAACAGGATTCAAAAATGCTTCCTGTCCTTCTACTTCAGGGGTCCTTTGGGTGAGTGGAGGAGACTCCAGGCAGAGGGCCATGCAGTGAAGCTGAACGGGCTGTGCCTTTAAGGAAAACCACTCTTTCCCTCCTGATTAAATGAGTAAATTAATTCCAGATCTTCCGTCAGGGAGTCAAGCAGTTTAAGTAACAGGGTGAGGGTGAAATACAAAATGTCTTAAGAAGGATAATACTGTTTTTTACTTACTATAATAGAAGAAAAGCTCATGGGCCACAGAGAATGAATAGGAAAATGGCTTTGTAAATGTATTTTTACAAAGTTTTTGGAAGCCAAGTTCAATGAGCAGGACCCCACGCTCAGACAGGCTTCACGCTTGGCTTAATGCTTTGCTGTCACTATCTTGTAATTCTTAATTTTTGAAGAAGGGTCTCTGCAAGTTTTGTAGCTAGTTCTGTCAGTGAAATATATTTTAAGTCAGTATTGGGTCATGGTGGACATTTTCTTCTCAGTTCCAGGTCAGATAGTGTACCCTGTCCAAGTTTGCAAGTCAACTTTTGAGCTGCATTTTTTTTTTTCTCTTAATGCCTAGTGGAGTGGTAAGCTCTTGAGGTCCATGTGAACTCACTAATCTTTGCTGGAATGTGCCATGGTGAAATTTTGCTGCAGGAAAGTACTGATTGAGAAGGCTAAGCATTAAATTAAAACATTTTGATGATTGCTCCCCCTTTGGCTGGGTCTGCCAGGTATTTTGTACAGAATCTTCCCGAAGATGGAGAAATAACAGCAGGAGAGGTTCTGGTCCTTGTCTTCACAATGGGCCTTCAGTGAGGACATGACCCTTTCCTTTCCATTGTAACATGCTGAGGACGGATGCAGGAACCTGGTCTGTCCTTTCAAGTTCACTCAGCAACCACAACTCCAGCGCTGTACTTCCCATCTGTCAAGAGACCCAGAGGGAGGAACTTTCAAGGATGTCTGCTTATGCTGACACAGTTAACTTCATCAGGTTTAAAAAATGCTGGAACCAACATTGGTTCTTTGTTTTGGCAAAGATTCTCTTACTCCAGCCAATGTCATTGAGGTGAACCAAGGATAATCCCATAGTCCTCCTTATTTTCAGCCAGTAACTTGGGAATCAATGATATGGGAATAGTCTGCCACAAGAACACCCAGTGGTGTTTCTTATAGAGTGGATGGGAAAGGGTTTACCAGAAAGCTGGGATATCTCAGTCAAGACATCCCAGTTCATAGCAGACTAACGGAGGAAACTGGAAGAGCCATAAGATGGATGGGGGACAAGCACTGGGGAGATATCAGATGTCCTGAAGGACCCAGAGGGAATCCAGCCTATGAGGCAGGCTGCAGCAGCAAGCACTTAGGGTCTAGACTAGGAGTCATCTTGGGCGAATCTTACCCCACAGCACTGGTTTGTGGTTACTGAGTTAACAAGAATATAGAATATAGTTTCCTGAGTCTGTCTTTAGCATGTTGTAATTGAAAACAGCAGGGTCAGCCGGGCTCGGTGGCTCAGCCTGTAATCCCGTGCCTTTGGGAGGCTGAGGTGAGTGGATTGCCTGAGCCCGCGGGTTCGAGACCCGCCTGGGCAGCGAGACCTCATCTCTACAATAAATCAAAAAATCAGCCGGGCATGGTAGCGCCTGCCTGTTATTCCGGCTACTTGGAAGGCTGAGGTGGAAGGATCGCCGGAGCCCAGCAGGTCGAGGTTGTGGTGGCTGGGAGCGGCCACTGCACTCCAGTCTGGGTGACAGAGTGAGAATCCAACTCAAAAAAAAAAAAAAAAAGAAAACAGCAGGGTCATGACCTCACTGAAGGCCCAATGTAAGATGGGGACTTGAGTCTCCCTCATTTTAGGAGAAGATTCTATACAAAGTAGTGGGAGTGTGATTGCATGGGTGAGATAGAGTGAAATAATGAGAGAATCCAGGAGAAGGTGGTTCTAGGAAATTATAACAGATGGGACTGCCCCAAAGTCTTCTTCCTGTGGATGCCATGATGCTGACATCTGGAGCTAGTGAGAGAACTGGAGGGCACCTGGTAGGTTTCACCGGAGCTTTTAAATCTTTTGAATCTAAGATTAGAATTAATTCTGGGGAGTGAGGCAAAGCTGAAGCCGCCAGTGAGGATGAACAGTGGAGGAGGCAGAAGGAATGCTGTCACTGGAGACAGGGTAGACCTGCCAACGGAGACTTGCCTTTCAAATGTGTTGTGTTGGGTTCTCTTTATTTTTTAGCAGTTCTGGTAGATATAAATATTTTCATTTTTATTTTACACCTGAGGGATCAGAAATACAGAGAAGTGCCCAAAGTTGCTAGATTCATTTCATCTGAGCATCTGGGGCTCCTTCCAACACTTCTGTGCCACTGACTCGGATGAGGTAACTTTGTGAGGTTCCTTCAGTGGTGGTTGCAGCATCTGGAGCTAGACCGCCAGGATTTTTATTTTATCTCACCTCCGTCTACCTCTTCTGAATGTGCAACCTTGGGCAGGTTACTTGGCCTCTCGGTGCTGCTGTACAAATGAAGGTGATGATAATACCTTCCTACCTACCCTATGTCGTCATAGGGATGGTATATGTACAGGGTTTAGAACAATGCCTGGCACATGAGTGCTCAACAAGCATTCACTATTATGTTGCATGTAGAAATAAAGCTCTTTAGAAAGGTTTCAGGAGCTAAGTCATCACTACCGAGTGAGTGGATGGATCATGGCAAGGTTAGTCCTGAAGAGTAAACACTGGGAAAGCCATTCCTGTTTATTTGGTGTTAGGAATCTCAAAACATCCCAAATTTTGTAACAACTGGATTTTACCCGTAAAAATAGTGAAGATCAGTGAGAGACCGCCCAGGGTAGAGCCGGAAATGTGGGCTTTGCAGCCTTGCTGTACCACTTCCTGAATTTGCGAGCAAGGGCAGCTTTCCCTTTGCCTCTCACTCACCCTCCTTCTCTGTGAAAGCTGCCCATAATAGGGGTAGCAAGTCACCATCGAGAATTATCCTGGGAATCATAAGAGACGGTAGAGCAAAAGCACTTTCAAATCAAAAGGTGTTGGGCATTTTTATTTCCTGGACACAAACCTACTGAAAGCAAGAAAAGGCACTAGTTGTCTCAAGGGTGGGCAATAGGAGGCTGTTCTGGAATTTAAAACTGAGATGCAGCCATAGCACCCTAGGTATGGATATTGATAATTTAGTAATGTCTCCAGGTGTGCCACGAAACACAGCCGAGCACACTCATTGCCAAGGAGTCTTCTGTCTCCTTCTGTGTCATCTCTTAGCAGCAGCCAAATTGTGCTTTTGTGTATTTCCCCTCATGCAGGAGACTCAGATCTCACTCTGGTGAATCCTTGCTATGACAGGAGTCACACATGCGACACAACAGCCCGTTGCCATCCAGGGACAGGTATGGATTACACCTGTGAGTGTGCACCTGGATACCAAGGAGATGGACGGAATTGTGTGGGTAAGAGCCATGTTCCCTGTGTCTCTTCCTTATAGCCCCTGTTTTTACCTTGCCCTCTCCAACCTGATGTCTGTGGAAGACAAGCATCTGTCATCTTTATGAGCTCCATGGAGCAATGATTTTAGCAGCTGTTAATCTAAGCACAGTTATTCAAAAACTAAAGCATAGTCTGGTTAGATTTGAAAAGATAGTTTGGAGGTATTTTGGGACAGGGCTGTGAAAAGAAAACATCTGTTGCAATTCCTGGATGTTTTTAGTAAGTTTTGTGAGTTGGGGCCTGTAAGAAGTAGTTCTTAGATTTACTTAAAAGCATGTTTTTTGGTTTTCTTTAAATTCCAGACATTGTGTTTCTTTCACCTTTCATATCCCCAAAAGCAACAGAAGAAATTTCTTATATTAAAAAAAAATTGTTACACCGTGTTGTTTTCTTCTAAATATCTATTATTTTTTAAACGTGTAAAGAGTTCTTAGAATATCATTACAAAACTATCTTCTGTGGCTTACACTGGGAAGACATGAAATACATTTTTATTTTTGATGATCTGCAGCATGTGCTCACACCTGATGCTTAGAAATCCTACTTTTTTACTTCTCTTGAGCCCACCAACCATTAGTCCCATGGAAGCCTCATAGTGGTGGAATAAACATTGAGTTTTCAACCCTTTTGCTCCTGGGACCCTTGACTTAAGCAGCATTTTCTAGTTCTCATTTCTTTTTAGATGTGAATGAGTGTGCAACTGGCTTCCATTACTGTGGCCCCAACTCTGTGTGTATCAACTTGCCTGGAAGCTACAGGTGTGAGTGCCGAGGCGGTTATGAGTTTGCAGATGACCGACACACTTGTGTCTGTGAGTACATCTTTTTTTTGTGTGGCCGAAATGGTGCTGAATCTTGCTCTTGAATCCATTAATGTTTCCACTTCTGCTGTACAGAGGCTCTGCTATGTGGTTTTCTTGAAAACACAACTTACATTGAGTTAATCCAAAGCTATGACTCAGTTCAACCCTGTTTAAATTTTATTGTTTTCCCCTAAATAGATATTCTTGATATTGAGTTTTTAAAACGATGTTCATCTCAGGTGAGATTATTGTATGTCTTGGTATTTGGCCTAGTCATGTAATAAGACTATGACCCTCCCTTGTAAACACCCTAGCTCTAGATAAAGCTTAAATATTTCTCAAATCAGATGGAGGTAGATTTATTTTTTATTTTATTTTATTTTTTTTTGAGGTGGAGTCTCACTCTGTCACCCAGACTGAAATGCAGTGGCCGCTCCCGGCCACCGTAGCCTTGACCTTCTGGGCTCTGGTGATCCTTCCACCTCAGCCTTCCGAGTAGCTGGAATTACAGGCATGCGCCACCACGCCCGGCTGATTTTTGGATTTTTATTGTAGAGATGAGGTCTTGCTGCCTAGGCGGGTCTCGAACCCGCAGGCTCAGGCAATCCACTCACCTCAGCCTCCCAAAGGTGCGGGATTACAGGCTGAGCCACCGGAGCCTGGCTGGAGGTAGATTTATAATTCACAGATGCTTGTCTCACTTGACCAGCCAAAGAACTTCATCTCTAATAAATATACTCTCTCTAGGCTTCTAAAAAATACTTCAGACTTAAAAGTAGAATTGTCTGAACTAGAGTTCCAAATTCATCCCATTGAGATCTAGGTGATAATACAGAGAAGACACTGTTTAATCCAGTAAGATGAAAAAATACCAGTGATAGTAGAAGCTATAGCGGGGGGGGCAATTGCTCTGGAGTGATATAAACTTTAATCAAGGACTGTTTGGATGACTGATTTTCATGCTTAGTACTTTAACCACAAACCCATACCAGCATTTCTCAAAATTTAATATGTGTATGAGCCATCTAGGAATCTATTTAAACTTCCTATTTTGACTCACTGGCCCTGGGTAGGGCCCAAGAATCTACATTCCTTACATATCCCAGGGGTGGCGCTGCTATCTGTCCATGTACTGCACTGTGAGGAGCAAAGCTCACCCTTCTCAGGTGTGAACTCTTAGATGTCCTTACCACCTTCTCTTTTCAGTGATTGCCCCACCGCCCAACCCCTGCGAGGATGGCAGTCATACCTGTGCTCCTGCTGGGCAGGCCCGGTGTGTGCACCATGGAGGCAGTGCGTTCAGCTGTGCTTGCCTGCCTGGTTACACTGGCAACGGCCACCAGTGTTCTGGTGAGTATCTGCAGGTCAGCCTCAGCGACCCTGGAAGTTACCTTGGATGCATATCCTCATGTAGATACCACCCCTCTATATAGATGCGGTCTCTCCCAAAAAGGACCACTTCCTTCCTTGGACTGAAACAGCCTTGCAGTTGCCAAAAGAGAGAGTAAACAGGTATCCCTTGAGTCAGAAAGAACGATCACAGGTGATTTCCCTTGGACTAGATTGGCGAGCATATGTAGCTGTCCTTGTTAGAGGCATTCCTGGAAAGCTGGGGAGCTGCTGCCAGCTTGTAACCTTTGGTTCCTTGGAGCTGGTGTAGGTTGGAAGAAACTTGGGGAAAGTCGCATACTCTCCTGTGAGGGGGTCCTGTCTTTCAACCTCCTTAGTTAATGGCTTAATTCAGCACTGACAATCGTGCCCTCTTCTGCTCTGAGTGATGTTTTAGGCACCCTCTTAACACACATAACGTTCTTTCTCTCTAAATTTTTCCTGCCGTCTTTCAAAAGAAGGAAAGAAAACTTTACAGATATAAAAAGATATTAATGCATACCCAATTCCTCAAAACTTTTCTCCCAAAAATCTATTTTAAGACTTTGTGTAGTATTTTATAAAACCACAAAACCAAATGCAGGGTTAACCATTCACATTCCACTTAGTTGGAAAGAATGTGTGAGGTTGTTATTTAAAACTAGACATAACTCTCTGCATATAAATGCTCATGAAACGAAGATTACTAGTGCTTTAAAATAGAGACTATTCAGTAAATCTACTTAAACCAGGAAAGGTTTTCCAAGCATACCCAGTGAGATGTGATCAGATTGAAACTCAGTTTCATGTCACTCACACAGTTAGGGTAAAATGAGACACTGGGGATGAAAGAATGATGGGTAAAACGTGTGGAATGGGAAGGGGCCTTTTTGGGGAATTTAAACCTAAAAAGCAGGTTTCCCCTCCTCCTTGAATTGCTTTTTTGCATCTGTCTCCATCTACCTGGGCCCACTGAGCGAGTGGCTAAGAACAGCCTTGTAACTCCTGGGAGCTTTAGAGCAGATCTGAAAAGCACGGGCCTCCTTCCTCCTCACTAAATGTTTGATTCTTATCCTTCCTCTATTTTTCCCCTTTTGGTTTAGCAGGATGGGCTGACGAGACAGCAGGCTGAGGCCAGGTGTCATTGATAGAACAAATGAGTGATGGTGGCTCAGTCTTCCACCTCCCTCTGGATGGGACAGACTGTGTGATGTTGTGTGAGCCTTGTCCTTAACAGAAGCTTTGCTGGGTGGTTTTATTAAAAACACAATTTATATTAAAAGGACCCAAAGCAATGACTCAGTTCAGTCCTGTTTTTTGTTTGTTTGTTTGTTCATTTCTCCTGAATAGATATTTTTGGTGTTGAGTTATTGAAGGATGGTGCTATGGTCTGAATGTTTATTCCCTCCACAACTTATATTGAAACTTAATTCCCAATTTGACAGTATTGAGAGGTGGGGCCTTTAGGAAGTGGTTGGATCAAGAGGGCTCAGCTCCCATTAATGGACCAATGGATTAATAGGTTGTCATGGGAGAGGCACTCGTGACCGTGTAAGAAAAGGAAGTGAGACTGAGAGAACATGTTAGCTCACTCTACCCCCCACTATGTGATGCCCTGTGCTGCCTTGACTCTTCAGAGAGTCTCTATCAGCAAGATGGAGGCCTCACCAGATGTGCCCCTTTTACCTTGGAATTCTCAGCCTTCAGAACTATAAGAAATGGTTTCCTTTCTTTTATAGGTGATGTGGTTTCAAATAATTATGTTATAAGCAACCAAAACTGGACCCCCTATAGGTATGGAGTTCAGGGTGAAGTACATAAGCTCAACAGTGGGAATAATGCTTTATCCATCCTTATAGAACTTATCATTCAGTTTACCAGCTCTAAGGAATGAGAGTACATAAAGAAAAAAAAACTTTCATATTTAAACATCTAACTGCTCAGATAGATGGTGATTTTAAGGTATTTAATTCCTTAGCTCTTTGGTTTAAAGCAAAGAAGTTGGCATTAATTTCAGCCTAGATTTGATGAATTTTAATAATCACAATGTTAATTTAGGTTAGATGCTGCTTGCTTTAATCTCTTTTAGAATCATTTTATATGTGTTCTTTTTGCTTCTACTTGTCCTACAAGAATTGAGTTACCTTCTAGAGTCATGTTAGGACCCTGAAATTGACAATTTTTCTATGTTGGGAGTTTTAGAATATTGCTGTTCTTATTATTACCCTCTCTTTTATTTCTGTCATTTTTCAATTGTCTCCACCTTATCTTTGGTTCTCTGCTTTTAAAATTCTCTCCAGAGTCCACAAACTTCAAAAGTATACTGAATCCTTCAAGGGCTTCCCCAGAGTACTAGTTATCAAATGCTGTATAACAATTTCCCCCAAAATGTAGTAGTTTAAAACAATACACATTTATTATCAGTGTGCCAGGGACCTGGGAATGGCTCAACTGGGTCCTCTGCTCCAGATCTCTCACGAAGCTGCAGTCAAGGTGTCTGGCAGGCCTGAACTCTTATCCAATGGCTTAACTGGGGAGAGATCCTCTCATGGTTATGGACAGGGCTCAGTTCTTTGAGGACAGTTGAACTGAGAGCCTCAGAAAATCAAGGGCCTCTCCAACACGATAACCTATTTTATTAAAGCCAATGAGAAAGTCTGCTAGCAAGATGGAGTCATAATCACCAAGATGACATCCCCTTCAATGTTGCCTTATTGTATTGGTTAGAAGCAAGTTACTAAAGGGTAGGAGATTACACAAGACTTTGAAACCACTAGGTTGGAATTGTTGGAGGCCATCTTAGAGGTGGCTTACCATGGCCAGTTAACACGAGGTTGCCTTCCAAACTCTCAGTTGTGGGGCAGTAGTGAAGGAATGGTCATTTTCCTAAAGACCCATGCATATTAGGGGAACCCAAAAAACCATGGAATTATGTTTTGGAGGGCAGTCCCCTTGTTGTACACTTGAATTTGTTCCTCCAGATCAAACAGTCAACCAAAGTTTTTACCTGGAAGTTTTGAGAAGCTTACTTCATGATTTGTGGAAGAAATGTCCTGAGTTGTGGCAAATAGATGACTGGTTCTTCACCAAGACAAAGCACCCGCCCACATTGTGCTGAGCGTTCAGCAGTTTTTGACCAAAAAAATGACATGAACCTCTGTGCCCTACCCCCCCATTCACCCCTTCTTGCCCTAAGCAAATGATTTTTGTTTTCCCAGATGAAAAAAGTCCTCAAAGGAAAATGTTTTGCTAAAGTAGAATAAAAAAATGGCAGAAGCACTAAAAGACAACAATATTGACAAGTTCAAAAACTGTTCTGAGCAGTGGAAAAAGTGTCTTGATAGGGAGGGGTATTATATCAAGTGGAGATTACGGTGAAGGTGCTTGAAGTTTAAACGTGTAAGAATAAACACACAATTTTTTATAAACAAATTCTGGGGTTTTTTTGGGTCCCCCCTCATAAATTAGGCTAGGCCAATCATGAAAGTAACTTGCAGAATAATGTATAAGTATACTACTATGTAAGGGTGTGTGCATATTTAAAGATATTCCATCGTGTCCATGTGTCTCAGTTACTAAAGCATATTTGAAGGCTCTGTTTTTGTGGGAACTGTGCATGCTTCAAGCACATACTTTTTTTATTCCATTAAACTAACAATAGGAGGGTTGTGGATTTTTCTTCAGCCACGGTTGGTTTTAAAAATCCAGCCTCCCTGGAGGGGCTGCACTTGGATTTGGGTTCTCTGTCTGGCATAAGTTACCAGCAAGGAGGCTTTCATCCAAGAGGAGTTAACTCTTCTTCAGCTTTCCTCTAACTGGAGTGATTTCAGCCTGGTATTGGTATGAGCTAGATATTTCTTAGGCATATTTGTCCTTTAGAGTCTTGATGACTTTGCTGGGTGATAAAAGCAGATTGTCTCAAGTGGGGGCCTTCCCCTGGAGGAGGAGCGAGTTGAACCAAGGAAGCTGGGTTACAGTTGGCCTGTTAACCAGAGCCATCACCACTCAGGAGGATGATGGGAGGAGGGTTCTGGCAGTCTTCTTTCTTAGGTTTTCTGTACTGGGAATGTAGATGTGAGGTATGGTAAGGTCAGTATAGTCATAGAAGAAAGAGTCTTGAAAAGAAATATATTATACTCACAGGTCCTGGGTGGGGTCGCCATATGCCACATGGGGGTATGACCAGCAGGGTGCTCAGCTGAACAGGTAGGAAGGGGAAGGAGAGTAGGGCCTGTGGTCCAGCGCCTTTACTGGGGTCCAGGGTAGGGTTGAATTTAATTGGTGCCAAGGAATTTCAGCTGGGCTCAAAGACAAATGGGTGTTGGGGGCATGACTAGACTAGACTAGAGCCCAGTGGTTCCAGCTGGTTTTGCTCAAAATTAGGGCAGTGAGAAGGATCTTGAAACACCAAAGCGTGACCTCAAAATGGAGACTTGTTATTGCGTTTTCCCAACAGGTTTTTGCCAGCTTAATAGATGATAGAGTGGAGGGTTGTGCCGGGATTGAGCTACCTTTCATTACGTGAATGATAAATGGGCTTCACTATTCCTTGAACATTTTTGTCTTGGTTTTTGCCAGTGCCTATACACCCTCGCCATAACCAGTGACCCGCTCCTCCAACAGTATGATAAGGAAAGCTCCCTGGCCAAGGGGCTAAAAGGCTTATCTTCTCTCTTGGCATCTTACATCATGTGTAATACTGAAAAATCTCATTCTTCACTCAAAAGCTCCTGCTTTCTCCCCAGCCTCTTAGTATTTATACTCCTGAGAGGAGACCATAGCCGGCTCTGAGCTCAGGCTCTGGATCAGACTTGAGCCTTCTATCAAGGGGTGAGACCCTCCAAGGAGGAGTCAAGGATTGCGATTCAGGGAGCCTTAACTTTCTGTATCTCTGGGTGCAACTAGGATGTCTCACTTGTGATGCCTTCGGTTTCTTCATGGGCTTTCTCTTCCTTGTTGATCATTTAAAAGTTACTGATAAATCTTTGCTGATGACACCAGTGTCTGTGAGGAGAAAGGCTGGTCTTTCAGATTTGGCCAAAATCCTAGGAACCAGGTTTTGTGAACATTAGTGATTCAGGAGCTCTGGGGAAATCCCCTGTCTCCTCGTTAACAAATAGCCGTAAGAAACTGCTATGTGAACTCCAGAAATAGGCCTAGTGTCTCGGGAATTCCTGCTTCCTGTCATTGCCTAGGGTTCCTGTTACCATTAGAAGTACTTTAAGCATATGTTTTGTGAATAGCTTTAATTTCCTGCATTTGGCTAGATGTTAATTTTTACAGCTTTGGTTTTACAGCTGGTTTTACAGTTTCTTCCAGGTCCAAGGAATTGGATGATCACCAGCTTTGCCCAACTGGGTATGTGAGCTTTCCTTTTGAAGAGGCAGAGAGCCAACCTCAAGGATAATTAAATATGATAATGTTGGCTTATTTGGGGGTAACTGAGGAGCTAACTAGAACACCTTGTTTGTTTCTACCCTTGCAGATTCATTTATATCTACCTTCCTGCCTTTGTAAGTGAAATGAAGGCCAACTGCTCAGCTTGACAGAGCCTCTCTGGGTGGTATTAGACTTGGTTGTGTTGAGCATTCAGGGTTTTTTTTGTTGGTCTTTGGACTTCAAGGAACTGATGCATGTCGACTAAACTCCCAGGGGCAGAGAATAAGTAGAATGTTCATCTGGTAATTAAAATAGAAAAACTTCCTCTGCAGTGAACAGAATGTCTACATTCTATATGTTTGCTGAGTGGGCCCCATATGAGAAGGTTGTTCTGCAAGAGCGTGCTCAGAGTAAGAGTGGTGGGGTGAACCCTCAACGAGGTCACACCTGGGTCGTGGGAGGCTGAACGAGGTGTCACCCTGTCCCCAGCCTGGTCACATTAGATTTGGGCTCTGAGTCTCCGCTTTCCCAGGCCGATGTGTCTTTGCTGTGGTCTGTACCACATTAATGTAGTTCGTTCCTGTTTTCTGAGTTCCACACCAACCGCCTATCCTGTGTTTTGTTTTTTCTATTCACACGTTTTGTATTTTCTGGTTGTTGTTATAGCTGTGACTGCAGCTTCATTTTCTTTTCAGCCAAGCCTTGATCAGACCTACCCCCTTTGTTTATCTTCCTTTTGCTCAGGAAGATTTCCTGTCTCTTAAGATAGTTGATCTCATCCATTGGGTGTTAGTTTTAACAATTCAGTTCTCAGAGTTTCTTTGGGGGGGGTGTAGTGGGTGGGAGGTGACTTGCCGTTGCTGACCTGTGGAGAGTTCATTAAATACAAAAAAAGGAATCCAAACTGGCTTTTGTTTGGAGGATCAGGATTTTGCAGTTTTGAGAAATAGGATTATGAAAATTAATCCTTATAGTGCCATGGAAAGAGTGGAGGGGCCTGAATTGTTTATACGGATATGCCTGGCACATTTAGATTTTTTTTTTTAATGTGTTGTTTCAACACCCTAGGTAATATTTTTCTTACTTTTTTTTTTTGGTCTTATATGTCTTCTAAAAGTGGAAAGAAATATATAAAAGTGGAAAGAAAATACCTGGTTAACTGGGGGTTCTAGACAATAGAACTCTGATTCAACAAGACAGGATGTGCTTCTTAGTTGGAAAAATATTTGGGCCCTCATCTGGCTCTTTTGCTTCTAAAAATAAGTGTTACAGGGAGATGGTCCCCACAATGAAAGAAAAGAAACAACTATTGTTATATATATTTGTCTTTATTGTAGTGTTACTGAAAGGAAGCTAATGATTTATAGTCTGAAGGTTGGTTCAAAGGTAACAACTTCCTGGAATTCACTGTAGTTGAAACATGCTCTAGAAATGTACAGCAGGGTCTGCCTTTTCCATGAGTGACCACCCCTTTGACTCCTGCCCTGAAGGTTTCTAGTCTGATGTGTTGATGCCCATGCCCCTTGGGTTTTCTTTTTCTTTCAGTCATGCAGACCTTTAGGGGTCAGTGTTTTACTGTTCGTGCCCAAGGGTCTTCTGAGGATGACCACCAGACGTTGTTTCTCGTGTCCTAAGACCGTGCAGGAGCACAGGTTGTGTGCAGTGAGGTCATGCTGTTCCTTCCTTCCTCTGCTCTCTCTCTGTCCCTGTTCCTGACTTCTGCAGATGTTGATGAATGCTCGGAAAACAGATGTCACCCTGCAGCTGCCTGCTACAACACCCCTGGTTCCTTCTCCTGCCATTGTCAGCCTGGATACCAGGGAGACGGATTGCAGTGCACACCCGGTAAGGGTAGGAGGGTCAGGTGACCTTGGTAAGGGTGGTGTATATCCCAGATTCTCCAGTGGCATTTTTCTATGACACTCGGCCCATTCTTGATCTGGTCTGAGGCCTTGGTGGATTTTTCAGGCTCTGTATTTCTTCCTCAGTTACCTCCTGCTGCCTTGTTTACTGAAAGTTCACTGTTATTAACCTTCTTGGAGGCCTGAATGACCCATCCATCCTTCTACCTAGTAGCAGTTCTAGTAACTGCCCAAGTGATCTGCTTTGCCTTGATGAGTGTGATTTGGATGAAGTCTTAAGGCAAAGTTTACCAAACAGGAGCCATATGCACTAGTGAGACAGGACTTGGTACCCATGGTGACTGCTTTAGGGGGACTTGGCCAGCTGGTGCCTACTAGTATCTGCTTTGACCTGGAGCTTCTCAGACTTAAATTGTGGGCCTCTGGGGGTGACTGGCTTTGGCTTGTTTTCTCTAGAGTCTCTTGGGCTGTTTGAATCGATGCCATGGGCTGCTTTTCATTTTACCCAGACAGCAGCAGGCCCCTGAGGGCTGATGGAGGGACTGGGCAACTTTACATTTAGGGTCAGCCAGGGCCTTAATGGGTGAACTGGGAAAATTGGGGAGAAACTAGGTAGACAGTGGCAGAGCGAAAATAAGCTGACTTCAAAGCAATCTGATAATCAAATAGGACAATGTTGGCTTATTTGGGGGCTGGCTGGGCATGGTGGCTCACACCTGTAATCCCAGTACTTTGGGAGGCTGAGGTAGGAGGATTGCTTGAGACCTGCCTGGCAACATAGGCAGACCTCATCTCTACAAAAGAAAAAGAAAAATCAAATGTACACCTGTAGTCCCAGCTACTCAGGAGGCTGAGGTGGGAAAATTACCTGAGCCTAGATTATCCACTGTACTCCAGCCTGGTAGCCTGGGCTGTCCCTGTGCCCTGAGACTCTGACTCAAAAAAAAAAAAAAAAAAAAAATGGCCAGGCTCAGTGGCTCAGCCTGTAATCCCAGCACTTTGGGAGGCCAAGGTGAGTGGATTGCCTGAGCCCACGCGTTCAAGACGCCCCCCTGGGCAACTTGGCTAGACCTCGACTCTACAATAAATCAAAAAAACTAGCCAGGCGTGGTAGCGTGTGCCTGTAATTCCAGTTACTTGGGAGGCTGAGGCGGAAGGATCACCGGAGCCCAGCAGGTCGAGGCTGCAGTGGCCAGGAGCGTGTCACTGCACTCCAGTCTGGGCGGTGGAGTGAGACTCCAACTCAAAAAAATAATAATAATAATACAAACATATCCGGGGCTCCAAAAATCCCAATGCCTTGCTATTTCTCCCATGCCATGCTGTTGCATAATGAAAGTGTATGGGTTGTAGTGCGTCTCATTTCTCCTTTTTGTCTCCCTGTTCCCTAGTCCCGGAAGACTCCTCCTCAGGCCACACACCCTGTGAACACCAGCAGCGCCATGCCCAGGCACAGCAGCCCTACTCTGGGCTCCACATCCCTCAGTGCGATGAGCAGGGCAACTTCCTGCCCCTGCAGTGTCATGGCAGCACTGGCTTCTGCTGGTGCGTGGACCGTGATGGTCATGAAGTCCCTGGTACCCGGACTCCGCCCGGATCCACCCCGCCTCACTGTGGACCACCACCAGGTGAGCCAACCAAGAAAGAAACCTCATACCAGCCTAGGCCTGGGGTTCAAGAAGCTGAATGGTACTGATGGCAGGTAGATCATAACCCCCATGCAGCTAATGCAGACACAGGGCCAGTCACCATCCTTTCATAGCTTCTTCCCTCCCAGAAATGCTTGAGTAATAAATGTACGTCTATATACATGCACGTGTTATAGGGACATAGAGATATGCACATAACATATGTGACCTCTAATACACATTGGACTCTAGCCTGGAGACCCTTGTTCGGTACAAGATCGACAGTTGAGATTGAGCATGTAGGTCAGGCTGAGGCTGCTATCCTAGAGCTGTGATGGCAACTGAGAGACATCTGAGAGCTTAGAGTACTGGCCAGACCTGCATTTATCCAGAAGGAAAACTACCTTCCTACGTGGCTATCTCACTTACCCTGCCTTCTGAATTCTAGGAAACAGTCTGGCGCCTGCATTAATATTCAGAGGAAAAATAAGTATGACACTTTAGGTGGCTTCAGCTAGTGTTCTCCAACCCAGAGACCCCAGCCCAACCTGTTGATGGGGAAATCACTCTTGCCTCAGCCACCCTTGGGAGAAACACAGGTGTCTGTCTTTTGTTAGCTCATACAAGACTAAAACAGGGACACGTTCCTTCGTGAAGCCTTTCTCACGTCCAGACTCCTCTCTTGGTGCTGGTTGAGCCGTGGCTGCCATTTCTGACTAGTCTCATCTGCATAATTGGGGTCAGTGGAGGTGCTGATGACGAGCATGTCTGTAGCCACCTGAGAATTCCCGGATGGGGTATGGTGACTAAGTGTTCACGGTCGATGCCAACAGCAGCTGGCCAGGCAACTTTCTGTTTCTTGTTGAATTGTTCAAAGATGGGTAGAACTTTTAAAATTATTATTGCAGAAGAATTTTAGTATGAATAACATAGGATTAGCTTGACACCGTTTTAGCTAAAATGTTTTCTATGTCTAGGAGCTTGCTATCCAAAGATCCATTTTTACTATTGAGAAGGGGTCTATAAATACTAGCCTTGGCTTTTAATGTGTGAAAGTAAGAAGAACGAGAGAATTATTGATACTTTTGCTTCTTTCAATAATTTTAATTGTTATGGCCAGGAGTTTAGTGGTTCTAAAACTGTATAGGTAAAAATTGGTAATGGCTCAGTCCACAGTGACGCTTAGTCCCTCTTTGTCTCTGGTTTTAGGAAAAGATTTTGCAGTTTCAAAAAAAGAGTATAGAGAAATCCTCTTTTGCTCATGGTCTCTCTTTGAAAAGCTTTGGTACTAATTCCAGCTGGGATTTGAAGAACTCAGATAGTTGTGTGGGCGCCTTAGGGGAGTGGTTCAGAATCCTGTTAAATTTATTAAGACAAGCCATGTGCTAAGGACAGTGATTCAAAGAAGAGCCAAGAGCCTGAGAAGTGAATGACTGAAACAGGGACACATTCCTTTATAAAGCCTTTGTCATGTCCAGACTCTTCTCTTGGTGCTGGCTGGGCCATGGCTGCCATTTCTGACTAGTCTTATCTGCATAATGTGGTCAGCTTGAGTGGGGTGAGCACACCCAGTGCCCAAGATTTCAAAACCTTTAAACCCCTGCCAACCAGAAACAGAAGGGAAAATATGCATGGTCGGACTGAGAAGTAGCTGCCAATAGTAAGGAATGAAAGGGTTGCCCATGAACGAGGGTCAAGACACTCATTTCCCAGGTGTTGACTGTGCTTGGTGTCTGCATTCCAAACAAAGAACTGTGCCTTGCTGGGTGGTCCTTTGAACCAAAAGTGGGTCCTCTGAGTTCAAAATGTAAAGCAGGGGTGGCACTGGGGACTTCTTCAGAGAATCCCAGAGTGTTTGAGGAAGAAGCATTTTCCTCTTTGGGTCCCTTGAGACACATTTGGGTAAGGAAGTCAGAGTCCTACCTTCTCCATGAACTCTTATTTTTATTTTTTTATTTTTTGAGTTGGAGTCTCCCTCTGTCAGCCAGGCTAGAGTGGAGTGGCACGCTCACAGCCACTGCAGCCTTGACCTGCTGGGCCCAGGTGATCCTTTTGCTTCAGTCTTCCAAGTAGCTGGAACTACAGGCATGCACCACCACGCCCGGCTGATTTTTTTTTTTTAATTTATTGTAGGGATGAGATCTTGCCATGTTGCCCAGGCTGGTCTCAAACCCCTGGGCTCAGGCAATCCTCTCACCTCTGCCTCCTGAAGTGCCAGGATGACAGGTGTGGGCCACCACACCCGGCTCCAGAAACTCTTAAAAAGAGTTTTGCATACCATAGGTCATGAGCTATTGAGGCAGCTGAAGGGCAGATACTTCCCCCAACCCTGGCTTGTCTGACAGTTGAGCACTTTGGGTTGGAACTCTGGCTCCGTTATTCAGTCTCCCTGATTTCCCAGAGGAATTGTAGGTGATGGAGCCCAGTCATAATGTTTACAACTTTGTTTTTTGAAGTCACTGGAGGGTTTTGAGCAAAGAAGTGATGCAAAATGCCTTTGTGTTTATTTATTTATTGTTATTTATTTATTTGATTCAGTATCTCACTTTGTTACCCAGGCTGGAGTGCAGTGGCACACTCACGGCCACCACAGCCTCGACCTGCTGGACTCCGGCAATTCTTCCACCTCAGCCTTCCAAGTCACTGGAACTACAGGCGTGTGCCACCGTGCCTGACTAGTATTTTTGATTTATTGTAGAGATGAGGTCTCACCACATTACCCAGGCTGCTCTTGAACCCCTGGGCTCCCAAAGTGCTGGGATGATAGGCATTGAGCCATCACTCACTCCCGGCTCCTTTGTGTTTTAAATGGACCCCTCTGGCTGCTAGTTGAGTTTACACTGGTGTTGGGGGAGGGAAGACAGAGGAGCCTGGAAGATGGAAAACCAGTGAGAAGGCCACTCCAGAAATCCCAGCAGGATAGTGGGGGGCTTTGGCCAGGATGATGGGGTGGAGGTGGTGAGAAGTGAAGATATTCTGAGTGGCTTCTGAAGGTGGAGCTGGCAAGATGTTTTGATGTATCAGATGTGGAGAAAGAAAGGACTCACTGGGTCTGAGAAGTGAGAAAATGGAGGTGTTATTTACTGACATGGAAAGGATGAACGAGGAGCAGGTGTGATGGGGACAGCAGAGTCCTTGTTTTTTAGTGTTGAGATTTCTGTTATACATCCAAGTGATGGTAACAAGTAGGTACTTACTTGGCTGTGAGATTCTGCAGACTTTGAGGCTGTGGGTGGCAGGAATTTAAAAGGAAGGAGCACTTCCTTTTATTGACATTCCTTTATGTTTGCCTATCAGAAATGAGCAAATTATTTCAGCAACCTTCAGCAGACCCTTTCCAGACAGAGAACCACCCATGTTTGGGGCAGAGCCCAGCTAGTGCTGTGGAAGCAGCTTGAAAGGAAATGACTCCACCACAGAAGCCAGCAGGACTTTAAGCATGGAGTGAGCTGTGATGGGAAGGGGACAGGTGGGGAAGACGCTGGAGAAAGAAGAGGGGACAGAGCAGCATGACAGGAATCTAGAGCCTGCAGAAAGAGGCTTGGCTTTGAGATAATCCCAGCAGCAGGATGGCTAAAGAACTTATAGAAACTGGGCTAGATCCATTCAGTTTTACTTTGACTTAATATCGTTTTTCAGTGGACACTGAGGGCCATGTGGCATAGTTGGGCTTTCAGTAATACTAAGTCCCACACTGGCTGGTCTTCAGTTGGCCCTCTCAGCAGCAGGTCCTGGAACTTTGAAGCAAGTAGGAAAGCATTAAAATTGACTTTGAGCCTCACCCAGGCCACTGGGTCCATGGAGAACATCTACACAAGGGCTCCATCAGCAGGGGTGCTGTGGACACAGGCAGGAGGCCAGTGTGGGTCTCCCTGGCCTAGGGCGTCAGGGCCCTTTCCAGGCTGACTGAGCCCTTTGCCACTCATCTGATCTCCTTTTGTTCTTTCCTGACTGGGCCTTCAGACCCTCCTGGCCTGGGGAGACAGGAACATCAAGATGATCTCTTCTCCTGCTTCCCACAGAGAACTTCTTAGGGCACCTGTGCTTCCCAGGTCCAGTATCCAGGGGCTTGGCTGAGACCTCGTTTCTGGACAAGGAAGGCCGGGAGGCCAGGCACGGGGATCTCACATTTTATTCTGCCTCTGTCGTTGGCTCACCGTCAAAGGCCTTTACTCCCCTGTCTACTCAGAGCCCACTCAGCGGCCCCAGACCGTCTGTGAACGCTGGAGGGAAAGCCTGCTGGAACACTATGGCGGCACACCCCGGGACGACCAGTACGTGCCCCAGTGTGATGACCTGGGCCACTTCATCCCCCTGCAGTGCCATGGGAAGAGTGACTTCTGCTGGTGTGTGGACAGAGATGGCAGAGAGCTGCAGGGCACGCGCTCCCAGCAGGGCACCACCCCTGCGTGTAAGCATCCACCCCTGTGTGTAAGCACCCAGGACAGCCCTCCCTCACCTCAGCCGTGACCGAGGTCTTCCTGTAGGCAGGCTGCCCGCTGTGGGTGACGGTAGGGAAAGGAGGTGTCACCAGGTCTGATGAAAGGAGCTACTCTCTGCCTTGATCCATAATCCACCCAAGATCCCAATTTGGATTTGGCGTTTGGTTTTTGTCATTAGCAGTTTCTGTAATTGGAACATCTGGAACGTAGTTCAACAAGCGATTATTCCTTCTCCTCCCCAGCCCAGGGTGAAAGGGGACACGTGTCACCCTGGGCCCCCGGAAGAGAAGCTGACACAATACTAGCTCTGTTTTTTTTCCCTCTTGAAACAAAACAACAAAAAAGTGTTCAACTTTGTTCTGAGGGAAGTATTTTGTTGTCTTCCTCCCTAGTAATTGGCAGATTTGCATAATGGGTCCTTGGGAAAAAAAACCTAGAAATTAAAAGTTCTTTTGAAGACCATCTGGAGCACATCTGTCCAGGGTGAAGAACTTTTGATGTTTTTGGAGACTCTAGTATGTGGGAGAGTAACTTTTCTTCCCTTATGCCCGCCTTCCCTGGTTCCCTTTCCCACCCACAGGTATACCCACAGTGGCTCCACCCACGGTCCGGCCCACACCCCGGCCTGATGTGACCCCTCCATCCGTGGGCACCTTCCTGCTCTATGCCCAGGGCCAGCAGATCGGACACTTGCCCCTCAACGGCACCAGGCTGCAGAAGGACACAGCCAAGACCTTGCTATCCCTTCATGTAAAGTGGATTTCTCCTGTGGGGGGTGAGGGTGGGGGAGTGGAATGGGTTGTTCGGAGGTGGGGCTAGGCACAGGGGGTGGCTAGGCTCAGCTTTCAGAAGACCCAGGAGTGTCCAGGAAGGTTTCCGGGCTACAGTCCAACTTCATGGGCCTGGTGCCACCGCTGCGGAAGTGGGTCTGTCTGTCCCTGGGAATCACATGTGAGTGACCAAGGCTCTCTCCTCTGGTTGCTTGGTGAAGTCAGATGTATGGACAGGGGATTTCATGTTGCTGTATTCTGTTCGTAACAACCACGTGAAATAGGCTCTGATGTTAACCTCGTTTTGCAACTGAAACCGGCATAAAGATGTGAAATACCCAAAGTCACACAGCAAGACAGGATACGGAGGCTGGATAGTGATCTACAGGAAAACTGACCCTCTTAGCCCAAGGCCCCAGAGTTCTTTCTGTCCATGTCACAGCCATCTCCAGGGAGATCCTGGCATCCAAGATACAGGAGGACGAGCTGCAAAGTGTGGCTTCTGCGATCAGTCGAGAACTCCAAGTGGAAATCAGTTACTGACTATCTCCCTGTTACAGCTTCCTCGCCCCATCCTGGTTCTGTCACTTGGGCTTGCTTCTTTCCTAACCTTCTTGGACTCCTTCATAGATGAATGCTTGGAGAGGATGTGTGCCTGGAAGAAGAGTGGATGGAGCTTTCCCGAGGGGATACTTGCTGCTTCCCGAGCCAGCAGTCTCCATACTGCCAAGGCACTCTATTTTGGAGAGAGAGAGATTTCTTTTCTAAGATGAGGGAAAGTGGGGGGGGGTCTCTCTAAAAAGGCGTTGACACAGTGGAAAATCCTTTGGTTCCATTTTGTTTTGTTTTTGAGTCAAGCTCCCATTCTGTCACCTGGGCTGGAGTACAGTGGCATACTCACAGTTCACCCCAGCCTCAAACTTCCGGGCTCAAGCGATCCTTCACCTTCAGTCTCTTAAGTAGTTGGGACTACAGGCTTATGCCACCACATCCAGTTAATTTTTTTGAATTTTTGTAGAGATGGGGTCTCACTATGTTGCCCAGGCTGGTCTCAAATTCCTAGGCTCAAACAATCCTTCTGCCACAGCCTCTCAAAGTTGCTGGGATTACAGGCATGAGCCACCTGCACCCACTTGACTCCATTTTTAAACTTTGCCTCCAGGTACATGTTCACCCATGAGAAAGACTGGTACAGTGTTCGTGTTTACATTTACTTCTATTAATGAACTAACTCCCTGTCTGGTTCCAGAAAAACTGAGCTGAAGCCAGTATTCAGAACGAGATGCATTTTTTTCTTCCTTTTTAAGATTCAAAGTTGTTGTCCACCCCCTGCCACAGACAAACCGTAACTGCTGTTTTGTGAATGTTGCTCTTAAAGGAGGTAGAAACTAAGAAGTTGCCATCACCCCAAGCTAACTGTCTCTTAGTCTAGCCACATCTGGGAGCTTGGCTGCATTTCAGAACATGCCCCTGATGGGACCAGCATGGTGGTGGTGGTGGTGGTGGAAGAGAAATAGAACATGAGTTCTCAGCACAAGTTAAGGAGAGTTACTTAAACCGGGACTTTTTTCTCAAGAAACTTTGAAGTCATGACATGGGCTTATGAATCCCTTGATATTCTGGGTTAATAAGAGATCACATGAATGTGTACTCTTGCCTGGGACAGGCGACTTTTTAATTTTAATTTTCAAGTAAAAATGCAGTTGATCTTAGGGCCTCCCCTATGAACTGCCTGTTTTTCCACAGGAGCCAAATCCTGTTTCATCCAGGCTTTCTTGTGCTGACAGCTTTCCCCAGGCATAAATCAAGCCGAGCCCCAGGAGGCTTTGTTAGGCAAGGCGGGAACTGGTGTGACCTGGGGACAGCCAGATGGCCCCAGGATGTCGACTTTGCACATGTGCAGGGCTTCTCAGAGCGGAATCTGGATTGGGATTTGAATGAAGCAAGTAGTGCCTGGAGTTGAAGAACTATCAACTAGTCTGTTGAACTGTCACAGACTCAGCATTTTAAGAAAAGACTGCCATTTATTTGGCAATAAGGAAGGATGGGAGACCTTGCTAGCTAGAGCTTGAATGACTTTTTCCAGTTCCTAAGCCCATCAAATTACAGACTTTCTTTTAGACAGAACACAACCAAAGACTTGAGGAAGCAAGACTAGGAGTCAGGGCAGGAGAATAGGTGATTGCATCATAGTTTGGGGAAAGAGCTCATCTTTTTCACAGAGGAGGGAAGAGTAGATTTGTTGGCATATGTTGACGGATTTTGGAAAGGCTCTTTGAAAAAGTGATGATAACACTTGGAAGGATTCCATTTTTGACCAGTAAAATACAAAGCACTTACTTTACCAGGACCTCTAATCACTGAAGGGGCTGATTTATTTTATGAAATCACTTTGTTTTTACCATCAGCTGTAATTGAAGGACTCACTCTATACTAATTACTGATCAGGATACTTCACAGGCATTTATGGTACTAAGGTTTATAGTGACCACATGAAGTGGGTCCTACTATTAGCTTCATTTTGCAAATGAGGAGACCAAGGCATAGACCCCAAAGTCACTCAGCTTTTAAGTGGCCAAGCCTGGGTTTGATCCCAGGGAGTGTCCAGCTACTCTGTTGCCAACAAGACCACAGGGTTGGGTTATTCACAGCAGCCGAGCATGAGCAGGGCTCTGAGCGTGAACTCGGGGGACATGTAAAGAATCCTAATTCTTAGGCCGGGCACTCACAACAGTGGCTCACAACTGTAATCCCAGGACTTTGGGAGGCGGAGGCAAAAGGATTGCCTGAGTTCTCAGGTGATCGAGATCAGCCTGGGTAACTTGGTGAGACCTTGTCTCTACGGTCAATCAAAAAATTAGCCAGGCATGGTGGCGCGTGCCTGTAGTTCCAGCTACTTGGCAGGCTGAGGCAGAAGGATTGCCTAAGCCCAGCAGGTCGAGGCTGGAGTGGCTGTGAGCGTTCCACTGAACTCCAGCCTGGGTGACAGAGTGAGACTCTGACTCAAGATAAAAAATTAAAAAAGAGTCCTAATTCTTCCACTTCTGTGATTTGGTACATGAAGGGTTCCATAGTCGTAGGAATTGATTATGACTGCCGGGAGCGGATGGTGTACTGGACAGACGTTGCTGGGCGGACGATCAGCCGTGCCAGTCTGGAACTGGGATCAGAGCCTGAGACAATCGTTTCCTCAGGTAAGCAGCTTCACTCAGGCTCCGTGCATTTCCTGTGACTCTACTAGGTCACCTTCCTCTGTTACGCTCAAGTCTCCCTCAGTGCTCCTCCTGTGAGGGAAGGCGAAGTTCTAGGTAAGTCACTTTCTTGAGCTTTCAAGCCTGGCCTCTCTGTAAACAGTCACATCCACGCACAAGGGATGAAAGCACAAGGGATGAAAAGGCGATTCTCACTGTGAGCAGGAATTCAGGGTGTGGCTGTAGCTTATTCCACCTAGTCCCAGCACTGTTGATGCTGGTGCCCTCACCCACAGTTCTGCTAGTTTAGAGGTGGCAAAATATGTAACAAAAGGACCTGCTTCTCCCTTAACCTGGGTCTTGGAACTTAGCGATTCTTGGGACATTTTTTTGGAATTGGAATCTCACTGTTGCCCAGGCTGGAGTACAGTGGCACGCTGCTCATGGCCACCACAGCCTTGGCCTGCTGGACTCAGGCGATCCTTCCACCTCATTCATCCTTCCAAGTAGCTGGAACCACAGGCATGCGCCACCACACCCGGCTAATTTTTTTTTTTTTTTTATTTATTGTAGAGATGAGGTCTCACCATGTTGCCCAGGCTGATCTCAAACCCATGGGCTCAGGCAGTCCTCTTGCCTCCACCTCCCAAAGTGTTGAGATTACAGGCATGAGCCACCGCGCCTGACTTTTTTTTTAAAACTGTTCAAACATAGCAGATTGCTGTGCTTCGGGGAGCCCTTTGTAACCTGCAAACGCTGAGTCCTGCCTTTGCTTTATTTCCAGGTCTGATAAGCCCCGAAGGACTTGCCATCGACTACTTCCGTCGAACAATGTACTGGACGGACAGTGGCCTGGACAGGATAGAGAGGGCCCGGCTGGACGGCTCAGAGCGCAAGGTCCTCTTCCACACGGATCTGGTGAATCCCCGTGCCATTGCTGTGGATCCAATCCGCGGGTCAGCTGGGCTTCCCTGATTCTCCTTAGGTCCTGATTTGAAGCACTTGAATTTTATTTTATTTTTTTGTTAAATATCCAGTAATTTGTTCTTATTACACTAGATTGGCGGTTCCAAAAGAGTGGGCATTTTGACTTTTTTGTTTATTTTAAAGATGTGGGGTACAATTCAGGATTAGATATACAAATAGTCATCGTACAGGTAAAGTTTGGGCCTGACTTTGGTCCCGGCATCACTTCGCGTGGTTTGAGATCAGGTACCCTTATTAATGAAGTGTGCCCCCCTCAGCACTTGAATTTCAATATAGTGTGGGGAAATATTAGAACAAAAGAGTAGAGGCTCAAATGCATTAACTTAAAGATTTATTGAGGACTGCTAGGTGTCAGGCACTGTTCCAGGCAAAGAACAGTATGTTCTTTCGTGAAGCTTAACATTCTGTGAGGAGCAAATACAGTGGACAGATGGGAGAAATATTAGACTATGATGTGAGAGAGAATTCAGATAGACTGGCTGGGGGGCGGGGGTGTGCTACTTTGGGTCACATGACCAGGCAGGGCCCAAGGAGATGGCACTTAACCTGGAGGTAAAGTGGGTCTCTGTGAGCAACATGTTTAGAAAGTGTCATCCTAAAGCCATAGTCGAGTTTACCTCCACTAAATGGTGAGAGTGACTGAAGCTGAGACATGGGGTATTTTATTTCTCTGGCTTCATTTTTATTGTAGATGTCGTCACACACACAGAAAATAAAAATTTTCCCCACCTGAGGTTATTGCTCAGGTCATCAAATGGAACGTATAGGACTTGGTCAATGTGTCAGTACTTGTTAGAACCAAGGAGACTTTTTTATGACCAGACACAATGGCTCATGCATGCAATCTCAGCATTTTAAGAAGCTGAGGCGAGAGGATTGCTTGAGCTCAAAAGTTCAAGACCAGTGTGGGCAACATAGAGAGACCTCATCTCTACAAAAAAATATTAAAAATATTAGCCAGGCATACTGGCACATGCATGTAGTTACTTGGAAGGTTGAGGCAAAAGGATCGCCTGAGCCCAGGAGGTTGAGGCTACAGTGAGCCGTGATTGTGCCACTGCACTCCAGTCTGGGTGACAGAGTAAGATCCCAATGGGCGGGGGGGACGAACCAGAGAGAATTTTTATACCTTGAAACACCTTTGCCTTTTGCCAAAAAGTGGTACTTTTTCTAAACAAAACTCTAAAGAAATTCTTCAAATTAGTCAAGAAAACCTTCAGCTTTAATTTTCAACAAAGTGATTTTTGACTCTGACATACTTAGTGCAAAGCCTCTAAGGCAGTTCTGAACTTTGGGTTCTATTCATTGGGGAAGTCACCTCTTTTTCTATCCCGGTTGTCTTTGCTACAAGAATTAATAGACCCCTTAAAAGCCCCCTCTTTTCACAGGCTTGCTTTTCTGACATTTGGAAGATTTGTTATTCCTTCTTGATGCTTGACCTGAAATTAGGCAAGTAGCGTCTCCATAGTCTGGGGAGGAGACATGCTTTTAAGCTGAAAATCCGCATGACAGCCATGAGTTTAAAGATGAAAGTGGAACTTTCTTATCGAGACAGAATAATAAATACTAAAGGACTTTAAACATAATTTTTAATGACAACAGGCAAGTTTGAATCTAACACATGTGATGAAATCTCCCTCAACAGCTTAGTGGAATAGTTGTTAAGCCTTCGTGGGTATTCCTCATTCACTCTCTATAGATTTTACCCTAGAACTTTCTTCCTTAAGCAGTCTACAAACAGCTTATGCCAAGGGCTGTATGTCTGCGTGAGCGTGTTCTGGACTTACCATTTTCCATGACCGAAATCACTGTGGGGAAGGAAACGGATCATAAATGATGAGGCAGCAGTAGGCATGCTCTCCCTTCTGGTCTCCTCTACCTCAGCACAAAGTGGACACTTCTGGGCTCTTGCTCTGGGCTTTCCTCTGTTTCATCTGCTGGGCACCAGGAAAGAAGTTCACAGCAGGGGAAACCTAAGGCTTCTGCCTCTCCCTCCTCATTGAACTTCTCTGTTGCTCGACTGATTCATTCACAGCTTCTACAGCTTCTATAAAGTGGTATTTTATAAAAAGTGCTTTCGTCTTTACCTTTGCTCTAACTCTAAACCTGTTTGTCTCCTTAAATATAACTTAGTTACAGTTAACGAACCCATGTTAGTGTGTAGTTCTCTGTTAAATGAATATCTTTCGTTTTTAACAACGTATTTGAAAGGCAAAATCCGCCTCACAAAGTATTTCCCTCCCTGGGTGCCAGGTATAGGACAACTGAGATTCCCCTTCAAGTGCCAAACAGTTTTTTTCCCTGGAAGAAGGAAGTAAGGAAAACAGTTTCCCTCTCAAATCCCAAGCCCAAGTCTCTACAAAGTTCCATGGTTCCTGTAGTTATGCCAATTTTTTTTTTTTTTTGAGTTGAAGTCTTACTCTGTTGCCCAGGCTGGAGTACAGTGGCACAACCATGACCACCCCAGCTAAACCTGCTGAGCTCCGGCGATCCTTCTACCTCAGCCTTTCAAGAAGCCAGAACTACAGGCACGTGCTACCATGCCCGGCTAGTTTTTTATTTTTATTGTAGAGACAAGGGGTCACCAAGTTGCCCAGCTGGTCTCAAACCCACAGCTCAGGCAATCCACCTGCCTCTCCCTTCCAAAGCGCTGGGATTACAGTTTGAGCCACCAAGCCTGGCTGCAGTTAGGCCTTTTTTTTTTTTTTTTTTTTTTTTTTTTTTTAGCTGGAATCTCACTCTGTCACCCAGACTGGAGTGCAGTGGCCACTCCCGGCCACTGCAGCCTCGACCTGCTGGGCTCCAGTGATCCTTCTGCCTCAGCCTTCCAAGTAGCTGGAACTACAGGTGTGCGCTACCACACTCGGCTAATTTTTTGATTGTAGAGATGAGGTCTCGCCAAGTCGCCCAGGCAGGTCTCGAACCCGCACGCTCAGGCAATCCCAGGCCTTTTTTTTTTGAGTTGGAGTCTCACTCTGTTGCCCAGACTGGAGTGCAGTGGCCGCTCCCGGCCACCGCAGCCTCGACCTGCTGGGCTCAGCGATCCTTCCGCTCAGCCTTCCAAGTAGCTGGAACTACAGGCGCGCGCTACCACGCCCGGCTAATTTTTGATTTATTGTAGAGATGAGGTCTTGCCGAGTTGCCCAGGTGGGTCTCGAACCCACAGGCTCAGGCAATCCACTCACCTCAGCCTCCCAAAGCATGGAATTACAGGCTGAGCCACTGAGCCCGGCTAGTTAGGCCATTTTTAACAAACAACTGTGTTTCTTTGGAGTCTAAGCCCAAGATCCAGTTCAAGGTTTCAAGAAGTAGGGGTTTTTGGGCAGTTGAGTTAGGGGTGTCCAGAGGCAAGGATTCTGATAGGAACTTAGACAATAATGACTCCTTCCACGTATTCTAACATACTTGCCAGGTAGAAGTAGAATATGGTGGTGTATTAGTTATCTGTTGCTGTGTAATGTTAATACATTGTCCCAAACCCTAGCAGTTTAAGACAACAAACATTTATTGCCTCTCAGTTTGTGAGTCAGGAATCTGGCTGGTCTGGATGTGCTTTAACTGAGTGCCTCTGGCATGGAGTCTCAGCGCTGCAACCAGGGATTGGTCAAGGTGCAGTGATATCAAAGCTTGGTGGGGGGAACCCATGTCCAAGCATATTCACGTGGGCTGTTGGCAGGCCTCATGTCCTTGCTGGCTATGGGCTAGAGACATCAGTTCCTTGACACGTGGTTCTCTTTATAGGGTAGCTTGCAACATGGCATCTCGCTTCCCTCAGTGGGAGCAAGACAGGGCACCAAGACAGAAGCCACACTTTTTTGAAATCTAATATTGGAAGCGATTCCTCATCCCTTCTGCCGTACTCGACTCACAAGGAGCAAGATACTAAAACCAGCCCCTCACTCAAGGGAATTGCTTAAGCCTGGGGGGGGGTAGAGGACCCCTGGGGGACGTCTTAGAGGCTGCCACCACAGGCTGCAAAGCTGCTCTTTTACAATCTTGATTTTTAATTCATCTACAGCAACTTGTACTGGACTGACTGGAATAGAGAAGCTCCTAAAATTGAAACATCTTCTTTAGATGGAGAAAACAGAAGAATTCTGATCAATAAAGACATTGGATTACCCAATGGCTTAACCTTTGACCTCTTCTCCAAACTGCTCTGCTGGGCAGATGCAGGTAATCCTACTATAGGAATGCAACAGATAATCCTTCATTCCAGTGGGTGTGGGCACTGTAAGGGATTTTACTACAAAGCCCAATCCCATCATGTAGATCTTTTGATTTAAATAAGTTTATAAGAATATAGTACATATTCCTTTGTTGGGTCTGTAGACTTTTTTTCTGAGTTGGAGTCTCACTCCATCGTCCAGGCTAGAGTGCAGTGGTGTGCTCCCGGCCACCCTGCGTCGACCTGCTGGGTTTAGGCAGTCCTTCTGCCTTATCCTTCCAAGTAGCCAGAACTACAGGCTCACGCTAGCATGCCTGGCTAGTTTTTTGATTTATTGCAGAGATGAGATCTTGCCAAGTTGCCTAGGTCGTTCTTGAACCCATGGGCTCAGGCAATCCTCTCACTTCAGCCTCCCCAAGTGCTGGGATTACAGGCTTGAGCCACCGTGTCCAGCCGGGTCTGTAGACTTTTAAAGACTATTTAAAAATGATTCTTGGGCCAGGCACAGTGGCTGATGCCTGTCATCCCAGCACTTTGGGAGGCCAAGGCCGGCAGCTGCTTGAGCCCAGGAGTTTGAGACCAGTGTGGATAACACAGTGAGATCTCATCTCTACCAAAAAAAAAAAAAAAAAAGCTGGGCGAGGCGGCATGTCTGTAGTGCCAGCTACTCAGGATGCTGAGGTTTCCACCAGAGCCCAAAAGATTGAGACTGCCATGAGCAGTGATCATCATGATCATGCCAGCACTCCAGCCTATGATTAAATCCAGAATATGATTTAAAAAAAAAAACTATTTTAAAGTGATTCTTATTATGAACTTACTGGGGGTTGGGTAGAAAGGCTGAATCAGGCAGTAAATCTGTACTGCTTGCCTGACCTCATACTTTTTTTAAGAGTTAAAAAGAAATATTAAGACCAGGTGTGGCTCTTGTCTTTAATCCCAGTACTTTGGGAGGCAGAGGCAAGAGGATTGTCTGAGCCCAGGGGTTCAAGACCAACCTGGGCAACATGGCAAGAACTTGTCTCTACAATAAGTGAAAAAAATTGGTCTGATGTGGTGGTATGTGCCTATAGCTTCAGCTACTTGGAAGGCTGAGGTGGAATGATCACCTGAGCCCAGCAGGTCAATGCTGTGGTGGCCATGAGTGTGCCACTTTGTGACAGTCTTCGTGACAGAGTGATACTCTGACTCAAAAAAAAAAAATTAGCCGTTGAATTGACAAATTTAGATAATAGAAGCTATTTTGGGGGGGGAGGGGGGAAAGCATTATAACTATCTTTAAACATCTGTTACTCTAACAGTATGTTGTTCAGCTAAGGACATTTGAAAAATGTTTTAACAGGGTGGCTTCCCTTAGTAATAAATTTGGGTGCTAATACCCGAGTTATTTCTGTTGAGTGCTTTTCCTTTGTACAGTTGAAAAGATGCTAGGTGGCTGGGAGTTCTACACTAAAAAATATGAAAAAGACTTCTTGAAGAATTTATAATCTAATAAAGGGGGCTATAATGCAAGATGGATCACTTTTACAACCCAGTTTTTTAAAACAAGTTACATGTTAGTACTTCAAATTCAAATCAGGGCTCCAGGAGAAATGCAAAACTTTGAAAATTCTTGAATTGTTTAGCTATTGTAAAAATTTACAGACTGATTCATTTACATAGAAAAATAGAGCCATGCTAATATTTTGGTTGCTTTTTTCCTCCTCCTGGGAAATACATTCTTTAAAAAATATTTAAGGATTTTGGTGAAAAGGTTACCACAGCCATTATACATGCTGCTTACAAAGGGCATGTATTTAACCAGATCTTATGTTACAATAATCTGTAAGCTAGGGCTTGAAGTTACATAAGTTATGAAAATACCTATCTCTGATGCACTACTTTGGAAGAAACTTTGCCAAATTTCAGTAAATGCAATCTTTCCTTCCGAAAAGTGATTGAAAAATTCTCTATTAACCGGAGACTAGTAACAGAGCAGGGAACTTTACAGTTGCTCATCTGTATAACTGCAGGGAACGTCAGATATTGTTCGGAGATGTAATCTGTCACCTTGGTCAAGCAGCTTCTTTTATTCTCCATGGTGAGAAAGGATCTCATTCTCCCCCTTTATGTTTTAAAAGGAACCAAAAAGCTGGAGTGCACACTGCCTGATGGAAGTGGACGGCGTGTCATTCAAAACCACCTCAACTACCCCTTCAGCATTGTTAGCTATGCAGACCACTTCTACCACACAGACTGGAGGAGGTAAGCCCGAGTCTGGACAAGCCTGAAAAGGCACACTGTTCTGAAGGACATAGTGCTCGTTTTACCGAAAGTCAGCAAGTAACTAGTGATTGAGCCTGCTGCCAAAGCTCATTTCATGATCCCATTAGCAGATGACCTCCTTCAAGTGTTGCAGCTTTTGATGTCATCTTTTTACTTCACCCATTTAATGGTATTGCTCACATGTAACTTAAAAGCGGCAGTTATTTGGCAATAGACTATTTAAAAGGGAAGCACATTCATCTAAATCCATTCTTCAAATACGAGACTACCCTTAAGTGATACCATGAAATATACTAGGTATAGAGTTCAAACTGATTTTTTAAAAAACCGACATTGTAGGCATATTAGTTATCTATCTGGGAGACTGAAAAATATTAGACTAATTCTCAAATGAGGAATTGGGAAATGTTAAAAAAAAAAAAAGTCTAATCCCTCTACCCCATCCCCTTCAATTCTTGGGATTTAATTGGTCTGGAATGAGACTCAGGTGTCAGTATTTTAATAGATCGTCATGTGATTCTAACATGCAGCCAGGGTGGAGAACAACTGATTTAGACCAGTGGTTCTCAGATTTCAGCGTGGCTTCAGCAGCATCCCTGGAAGAAAGCTGGCAGAGGTTTTTTGCTATTGAAAGGGACTTTCTGTATCTAACCTCTCCTATCTTAACTGGTGACAGACTCTCTGAGAACTCTTTTCCTTTCTGTTACCAGGGATGGTGTTATCTCAGTAAATAAAGACAGTGGCCAGTTTACTGATGAGTACCTCCCAGAGCAGCGATCTCATCTCTACGGGATAACTGCAGTCTACCCCTACTGCCCAGCAGGTAAACAAACATGCTTCAGCATGCTTCACCAGATTCGGGTAAAGAAGAGATGTGCTAATTGATTACCTTGGGCCTCCTGCTCTCTGACACTGCCACCACTGCCCTCTTCACAAGTGAGAGCTACCATGAGCTGGAAATGTTAGTGACCAATACATGGGAGAGGCCAGTCATTTCTACTTGGCTTACCTATATATACACAAAGTGAAAGACTGTTTCAGCTTGGTTACAGAATAGTCACCCACCACCCCTTCTCCACCCCCACTCTTCCCTCACAGGAAGAAAGTAAATACAGCAATGTAAAGGAGGACTTGGAGTTTGCAATCAGAACCTGGACCCTAAAGCACATTTACTGCAAACAAAGGCAAAGAAAGCGCAAAAGGAATTGGCCATAAGAAGTTCCTGGACACACAGATGAACATTCTTAGTGCAAAAAGACTAAGTATATTTTTGTGAAAAGTTTATACCTCAATTTTTACTACTGTATTTTTAAAAACGAAGGTGGTTGCAAATTTTAAAAAAGGTAACAACTTTAATTGTTGCTTATTTAAGCAACCTTTTGTAAACATTTATATATTTAAAAGGTCAAATTAGTTCAGCTAAAAACCAGTTAGAGTTTAAGACTCTAAATCTGATTTTTTTTGCTGTGGATTCTCTCTCCAAGAAATTAAAGTATATATGATCTATATAAAAATACAATCCTAAAGATCACCACACAAAGCAGAACTGATGGGAAAGGACTAATTATTTATAGTTTCCCAACAGAAGTTCTGACTTTTTTTTTTTACCTCTACATCAGTGCATTTCTATTTATATCAGAAGGTGCTAGAATGATTCCATTTGTATTTTCTGATCCTGTAAGTGCCTCTATAGAAGTACCACATTTATAAATACCAAAGATACGACAGTCCTCAAATTTTCTAGATTACTCCAATAAAATATTTTAAGTTTTCCTAAGACTTAAGGATCTATATTGTCTCTATAACAAAGATGAGGGTTGGCATGTACCTTAACCACAAAGGAGTAAGCTGGTTAATTATGCAAACATATAGTACATATTAAAAAAAAAAAAATTCCACTTTCCCAAACTTTATTAAGGAAAAAAGTAATGGTGGTGAATCTCTACAACAAGGTCAATTTTCTGGGATTCTTCCCTTGAAAATGTGACATTTGATTTCCAAACACATGCCAAAAGTGTACATGGCTCCCAAACTGTGCTAAGTAGGTAAGAAGCTGAAATCCAGAAGTGCTCATCTTCCAACTTTCCCCAGTCTGTGGTCTGTCTTTGGATCAGCAATAATTGCCTGAACAGCTACTATGGCTTCATTAATTTTTGTCTGCAGCTCTCTGAGCTCTTCTATGTGCAGCAATCGCAGAATCTGAGCAGCTTCATTAAGAACTGCGTCTGTTTTATAAGAAAAGAACACTGTATCAATACATAATTTATACACTTAAGACCATTTACCCATTTCCCAAGTATTCACCAAGTCTCTAAAAATATTTTAATCAAAAACACTTACCTCCTGTGTCAAAACCAAGAATATGTTTGTCTAAAGCAACAGGCATGCCCTTAAAAAAAAAAAAGACAAAATGAGACTGTAGTCGAGAATAACATTTTTAACTGTAAAAAGCAGCTAATAACTATTCTGTTATTTTAATAACTCTTAGCTTCAGGGGAAAGGAAACTACGAATTTTCTGTTTAAAACAGCCTCACGACGAGCAAGTTTTTCCCTTTAAAACCAGCCAGAAAAAAACAATTACCTTTCAATGTTCCAGCAAGCTCTATAGCCCCTCCAGTCTTCTAGAACAGGCTATAAAACAATGTATCCTGACTGCGGCAGCGCCCTACCACTGCTGCTAGGGAAGGAGGGCTGTGCAGGGAGGCTCCGGTGTCACTTGAGCCACAGTGAGACAGTGTTCAGAGCAAAAAAAACAACAACAAAACAGGACTACTTGATACTACCACCTTCCTCAAGTAAAGTAATTCACTGAAGTCCATTTATTTCTGAGCACATTGTCTCCACAAACTGCACAAACCTGTCTAAAATATACACAACTGTTTTTTCAGCCAGCGTAATATTTAACTAAGACTATGTATGTATAATTTAACCTTCAATAGCTTACCTGAAGTTACTGGGAAACAGTGTAATAAAATGAAGGAAACCTACACCATTTAGCTAACCAAAGATGGTGACGATGATGCCAAACGGTACAGACATCGACGACTATCAAATAAAAATGAGGACAGACAGTCTGGAGTTCCTCCTGATTACGCTGTACAAAATCATTACCAATTAAAAAGAAAACAACCACTTCCCATACTTTCAATGTTATACTTGACTCAAATGGTTTAGTCACTGCTCAGTTTTTGCCTGATCTATCAATGTAAATTACTTAGATGCCACCTGCTTTAAAATAGCTAATAAGTTATATAAGTGAAGAAACTAATGGTTATGAAAGTACAGTGAACAAAATGAAAGTAGAATTTCACTAGTGGCTTCATACGTCCACCTGGGACTCCAGGCTCCATCTTCCCCCTTGTCTGCCAGGAGACCACAGGGATAGCTACCCCTGAAAACTATGACATGCCTCAAATATTAGTTATGAATGGTTACAAACAAGTACACTAAACTGTAAGAACTCATTAAATAATTATAGGCTGCTGTCCTTTAAGATGACACTAAAATTAAGAGTTGGAACACTGAAAACAAAACTAAATTTTACTTTGCAAATAAGAGCAAACAGATTTGACTAGGCCTTATTTGTACTGCCTTCCAAGCCAATGGCACAGCTTTGCTAAATGAATTATTTTATTATGCCAGAACAGTTTACAGTCTGTTCTATAGTGTGGGTGAAATAAGCTGATCTTTAATCCAATTTCCAGTGGCTTGTTTCATATAGAATGAATAAGCCAGTAAGAACCTTTAAAAGAAAACAAAGAGTTTTTCAGAGACATTGCCCTGGCATCAGAGGACAAGTCACTGGGAGATTAGGAGTGGGGAGGGCTGAAGGAAAAGAGACCAGAGTCCAGAATCGCGGCTGTGCCTGAGGCACTCACTGCAGCATCTCCGCAGCAGTAGGGAGGCATCACCAGACACTATCAACTACTGCTGCTAACCCCGATGACATGCTCACCACTGCCCTCACAGTCAACGAGCTTTACAGATATTGAGATTATATCTGCAATCTCAAAATATCCCAGACATCCTCTTGTTTTATCTTCAAGGGGAAGGTGGTCATGGTAGATAAGTTTCTTAGCCTATAAAGTGGGACTGAAAGATAATACTATTTCAGTCTTCAGTCACCTGGACCCTAAACCTTACACTCCAACAGTGCTCTCTCCCCCTTCACCTGGGCAGATCAACAAGCTCATGCAGCCCTCAACACACAAACCCTTGTCCCTACCCACCACAAGAGCACGGGTTCTCGAATCAGACTGCCCGAGTTTGACCCCTTTTGACTAGGCGACTTTAGCCAAATTACTTCCTCATGTTTTATGCCAAGAAATTGAACAAAATGAGAATTTGTTCTGAAGAAACAAAAGAACAAAGATACAACTTAAGTTAAAAAGGAAAAACAATTGGTAACAAAGAGATGTGTCATTTCTTTTCCAGCATAGTAAAAATAATCCAATAAATCTCATAAGGTAAGTCCTTTTAAACATACTTCAAACAGCTATTGGTAGCTCTTCTAAGGGATTAAGTGAGAGAAACATGTTCATTTTCCACTCAAAAATGGTCCCCAGCAACTTAACAATCAAATTCAACTGCACTGAAGTAAGCTATCCCTTCTCTAGGCAATTCTAACATAGAATAGATATCTTAAACAGATACACGCAAAGTTTAAGCTAACTGTAATACCAGAAGAAATTTTTATTAATTTATAAAGACATACCTCTTTTGTTTGATTTGCTTTAGCAACTGCATCCTGTGTCAAGCGCTCCTGAACCAAAATGCGAATTGCCTAAGAAATCAAAAAATATTTATTTTTACTTTTTATAGGCTGTTTGTCATCCTTTCTTCTCTTGGCCTAGAGAATAAGGATGCTCAGTTTGATAAAGTTAGAATTCCTAGTTCATTAATAAGCTCCCCAATAAACTAAAAAAAAAAAAAAACCATAATGAAGGTTTTCACAATTTTAATATTTAATAAGGAACGGTGCTTGTTATTAACAATTAACACTTTTTGAGTAGTTAATACCTGTACCTGGTTAAAAAAAAAAATTCCGAAGGATACAGTAATAAGTAGGTCTCCTTCCTACCCTTAAACCTACCCATCATTAATACAGATTCTTATGTAGCCTTACAAAACTATTAAATTACAAGCATGCTTATGCACACATGAACACACAATCTTTGACACAGTGCTCATCTATGTAGCACTTTTAATTAACATTTCTTCCCAAGGCCAGTAATTTTAATACACAGACCGCTTCAATGGACAGCATATCATACACAGTCATACTTTGCTTTTTTCACTAAATTATAGTAAAGTGTTTCAGACTTTTCAAAGGACAAATTGTTGGTGATTTATTTTAACCACCAAGGTATTTCACTGTGGCAGGCACACAGGCATGTATATACACTTTAAAAACAGTATTTCCTAATGGAATTTTAATTAGGGGGATGAAATTACAACTCAAAAGAAAACTTAAAAGTTATTTTTAATAAAAAACAAAATGTTACAATTGAAAAAGATAATTAAAACAATGTTTAGCAGTGACCACAAATGTATAAAGCAGTCAGGTTACCGAAGAGTTAATGTATTGATTCTCATACTTAGCAAACCTATGAAGATATTCTACATTATCATGTATTGTTTGAATATCTCTTTTTTTTTTTTTTTTTTTGAGTTGGGAGTCTCACTCCGTTGCCCAGGCTGGAGTGCAGTGGCACACTCACGGCTTTCAATCCGCTGGGCTCAGGCAACCCTTCCTCTTTATGATTAAAGTTGACACCGCCACTGTAGAACTGTTCCAAAGCAATTTACATAATTGAGTAAGAACAAGCCTTTGAAATAGCTAAGTTTCACTAAAAACAACTTTTGGTCTTTTGACATCCAATCAGGGTTGAGAAAACCCAAGTTAGTATTCAGATTCAGTGTAGAAGATTATACTAAGTTAGGAATACGGTAATCTTTCTCATGTCAAAATTGACATTTAATACATACAATTCTAAATATTAGATACATTATGGTTTAATTTTTTCTAGGTAGAGTGAAATCTATTCAATTAATTACAAAGTAGTTTAAAGTAATTTACATGTACAAGGTCTAGTCAAAGGCTTTTGGTCTCTTATAAAATCAATAATAATTTCTAGAGTAATTTCCAAGTCTGATAGCTTAAGTGCCACTCCACACTGTATTTTCACAATCACTAGCAATATATAGTTTGGTATAAATATACTTTTCTCTCAGAAATAAGAAACCTCTTCCAGATTACTGGGTTGTGAAGTAATAGAGGAATGAACTGAGTGGCCTATCTAGGATGGGATGCTCAGTAGAGAAAAACATTCATTTCTCAAAGAAACTTTAGGGGTAGAGATTTTTGACCAAATACACCATTAATGACTTGGCATTTTCCACTATCTTAATGAATAGACCATGGATCTATAAAAGGACTGATTAAACAGAAGTAAAGTAATGTAGGAAAAAGAATGGACTGCAGGGTCAGAATGCTTAAAATCCCGGCTCCCCCACTTTTCGTGTCTCTTTATTTCTCCTCTTTGAATCTAAGTTTCTTTATATACATGTGAAGGATACTAGCAACCACCTCTAGGATTTTTGGGAAGATAGAAGGAGATCACCCTTGCAAAGGATTTAGCACAGTGGCAGGCCCACAGTAGACAATCCAAAACATATAAAATCATGAAATCTGCTTTACAACTTACAATCCTCTACTGTATTTTAGTCATTTGACCATACAAGTAAATGCCAATAATTAATACTTAGAATGTAAAACTGACCTTAAGCATTACCAGGTAATCATCATGACGCTGGATCTGAAGGAGGTTAGCCAAAGCCATCACACCAGCCTTAAAATCAGGATTATTTACTATAAAAGATTAAAAATGAACAAACAAAATTACAGCTCTGCAAACATAACCACAGGCATATTTGTGAATACATAAACTTACAAAAAATATTTTTAATTTTCTAGTAACAACAAATCACTAAGTTTTTAAACTGCTGCTGATGAAAAAAAAAACAAAGCAGTAGAATATCAACAATGAGGTAAACTGATAAATGGTTTTCCTATCTCTATACATAAGGTACCTGGACTTAGGATAGTTGGACTTATTGGGATGTAACCCCATGGTAAGTTGGGGAGCATCTGGACTTACAATGGCTCCACTTACAATTTCCCAGCTTTGTGATGGGTTTATTGGGCTATTAAATGCATTTTCGACTTACAGTATTTTAGACTCTGGGATATAATCCTATCATAAGTCAAGGAGTATCTATTTCATCAGCCAAACTGAACAATCCCATAAATGACTAATTTAACTCACATTAGGTTTGTCCTGTAACTTCTGCAAGGCTCATTTATGTAGCACTTTTAATTAACATTTCTTCCCAAGGCCATTAATTTTAATACACAGATCCTGTCAATGGACAGTTTTCCCAAAACCTTTTCTCTCTGCAGTGGCTCTGGGGTGTCCAAGAAGCTTATTAATTCAAAAGGATAACATCTATATTACAGGTCACGATGAATTAGTCAGGAAAAGGATACTTAACATAATCTAAGTAATTATGATCTTCATATTTTTAAAAAGGGAAAAAATTACTAAAAGACCTCGGGGACTCAAAATAATGAGAAATTTCACCACTTGTCTCACAGAGTCATTGGATTAAAAAAAAGTTCAGCCGAACACAGTGTCTCAAGACTGTAATCCTAGCACTTTGGGAGGCCGAGGCTGAAGGATTGCCTGAGGCCAGGGGTTTGAGACCAGCCTGGGCAACTTGGTGGGACCCTGTCTCTACAATAAATCAAAAACTTAGCCGGGTGTGGTAGCGTGCACCTTACAGTTTCAGCTACTTGGAAGGCTGAGGTGGAAGGATCACCTGAGCCCAGCAGGTGGAGGCTGCAGTAGCCGTGGAGTGTGCCACTGCACTCATCTGGTGAGAGTGAGACTCCAACTCAAAAAAAAAATTCATATATTTAGGAAGGCAAACAATGACCCTCATGATTAAATACAAATTGAAACCCCAAATACTAGGTGCAAATCAAAGAAAGTAACTTTAACATTCAGATATTCAAATGCAAGGGGAGGGAGAAAGCACACTGCAACTGAGATTTTAAAAAAATAGAAAATAAGATGTCAACATAAATGCTGTCTGAATGGATCCCTCTTAACTTAATAAAAAGAAGTAAGCCTGGACTTCATTCTAAAAATTAAAAAGTATATAAGAAACAAAACTGCTGATGGATCAGTTTTATGCATTTATATACTCACCATCCAGATTGATCAATGGCTCCGCATTTTTAGTTGCATTGTCAGCATTTTTTGCATTATCAGGTACTAGGTCCTTGTATTTTTCAGCTATAAAAAAGAGGTAAAAATATAGTTTGAAGAATCACAACTTAAGGTAAAATAAACACTGCTGCTTTACCGAATTTAACCAAGCCAAAGTCACTACAAGTTAAACAGCCCTTATAGGAAATGCCTGGGAACAGAAGTGTTTTAGATTTTGGATTATTTGCATATACATAGTGTGAGATCCTGGGGATGGGGCCCAAGTCTAAACACACAATTCATTTATGTTTCATATGCACCTTATACACATAGCCTGAAGGTAATTTTATACAATATTTTTAATAATTTTGTGCATGAAGCAAAGTTTGTGTTAAGAATTTATGTGTGGAATTTTCTACTTGTGTCCTCATGTCAGGGCTCAAAAAATTCAGATTTTGCTGCATTTAGGATTTAAGATTTTTGGATTAGGAATGCTCAATCAATATAAATGTAAAATAACTCACCCAATCACAATTAATTGTTGCTATAGAAAAGTGTGTATTTTTTATTAAGCCAAAATGATTTCTGGAATACCTGACACAGATATCTTTTCATTCACATTTCCAAAGGTAATCATTTCAAACATCTAAACTCTAGAAGGGAAAAAGTCTACTTTGATAGCTCCCTCTGAAACTTGAAGTAGAAGAATGGAAGGAGGGTAAATACATAAGATTTACGTATTAACTGGCTAAGAGGTTTTTTTCCTCCAAATCATCTTTTGAATGCTGTGTATGGAATACAAAAACATTGCTTAAAAACAAAAACTTAAAAACTTTAAAAGTTTAAAAACAAAACCTTCATACTATCATATGAGGGGGACCCAAAAAAACCTCAATTATCTTTTGGTGGTCAGGTCCCTTGTAGTACAGGTTTCCCCCACTAGGTAAGTACTCTGAAAACCCATAGGCATCAGCAAACCAGTTTCAGTTAATGTGTGATTTACGAGCACACCTGCCCACATCATGCTGAATGTGCAATAGCTTTTGACCAAAACTGGCATGAGTCCCATGCCTACCCTCCCTATTTACCCAATCTTACCCCAGCAATTATTTTGTTTCCCTTGATGAAATGTGGAAGAGGTGAAACAAAAAACAGCAGAAGCACTAAAAGCCATCAAAATCAACGAGTTCAAAAACTTTTGGCAGTGGAAAAAGCATCTCGATAGGTGTATTACATCAAGTACTTTGAAGGTGACTGATGTTTAAACATGTAAGAATAAATGCAATTTCTTATAAATAAATTCCATTTTTTTTAAGTCCCCACCTTGTATACAAACCTAAAACTTATTTCAGAGAAACTTAAAATTCAGAATTCCAAAGGTTAATTTTATTACTTTCATTTGAAAAATATTTACTATTTAAAGAGAATTCACGGAAAAAACCCCCACTTAATTCACTATGCTCAAATGGCAACTTATGCTATAGTGCTTATATGATTTGACAGTGAAACAAAATGAAAAAAATAAGAGCATCAAAATTTAAGTCAGGCAGGAGTTGCTTAAAGGGGCTCCCACTGGCCAGATGCGGACTTGTATAAATATCAAAATATGCAAAGACAAAAAAAAAGTATGATCCAGTGAGTTAAAAGAAGATTCCACGTATCTGTACTGATTTAAAACAAACTGGCAAGATAGGAAAGCTCCTTATAGAAGCCAACAAATAAATGCAGAAAGAATGATGGAATTAGAAAAACACCTCTTGGCAATCACCAACATGTAATAATTGACTTAGGCTAGTAGGGAACTAGTAGGGAAAATTTTTAGGAGCAAAAGCATACCGACATAGTCTCAAAGCACCTATCCCCAAGATATGCATTTATTACAAAGGGGGAAAACTGTAACTTTAAGTAGAGAAACTTTACCCAAGTGATCGGAGTTAACATAACTAGCAACAGGACACACCACTATCACATACCTTCTGTATGGGGCGCCAGAAAGAACACATCACTTGTGTTATTCCTAACAAAACTATAAATCCTGAATCTAATCATGAGGAAACATCATACAAACCCTGGCTGAGGTACATTCTGTAACATAAACATCAATGTCATGAAGCACAAATAAAGACAGAAATTGTACCCAATTTTAGGATACTAAAGAGGCATAACAACTAAATGCAATGCATAGTCTAGGATTGTTTTGGGTTTTGTTTTGTTTTTTTTTTGTTTTGTTTTGTTTTTGAGTTGGAGTCTCACTCTGTCACCCAGACTGGAGTGCAGTGGCCGCTCCTGGCCACCGCAGCCTTGACCTGCTGGGCTCCAGCGATTCTTCCGCCTCAGCCTTCCAAGTAGCCAGAATTACAGGCGCGCGCTACCATGCCCAGCTGATTTTTTTAAAAATTTATTGTAGAGATGAGGTCTCGCTGCCCAGGCGGGTCTCAAACCCGCGGGCTCAGGCAATCCACTCACCTCAGCCTCCTAAAGGCACGGGATTACAGGCTGAGCCACCAAGCCCGGCAGGTTTGTTTTTTTTTTTGAGGGGGGAGGGAGGGTGAGGAGTTGGTGAAATATGAAAGCATCTACAGATGATAGCATTGTATCAAAGTTAATTTCCTGATTTTGATTCATGTACTGTGGATATGTAGACAAAGATGTTCTTTAGGAAATGCACATTATTAAAGTATTTAAGGGTAAAAGAGAATCATCTACAACTTAACACAAAGTGGTTTAGAAAAAAATGATAAGTAAAATGTTAAATTTGTAGAATCTAGGCAAATGAAAATTCTTTCTACCACTACATTTTTCTATAAATCTAAAATTACATCAAAAAAGGAAAATAAAAAAATTAAGTCAGATATTAATCGCCGTAATCAACAAGCTAGCAAAAGGATTTTTTAAAGAAAGGTAAAGCATGGTCCAGCACAGTAGCTCATGCCTGTAATCCCAGCACTTTGGGAGGCTGAGGTGGAAGGATCACTTGAGGCCAGGAGTTTAAGACCAGCCTGGACAATATAACAAGACCCCTCCTCCACAAAAAAATAGAAATAAAAATGGTAAAGCACAAATAATAAAAATTCACAATGGTTTCAACAAATTTAAAGTTTCAGCAGATTCAAAATAAGTAATTTAAAAATAAAAAAGGCAACATACTAATGTAAAACCACAAAAGAACATTAGCACCTCCTGCTGATAACTGACAATATTATTACTTTGACCCATTTTCAAGTCTTTTTTCTTGCAATTCTGAATTTTAATAAATTAAACTTTTCTAGTTTAGACTTTTATACCATTTACCTTTCAATTATATGTTGATTTCCTTTTTTCAACATTAAAAAATGTACACTTCACACATAAGCTTTTTTTATTCATTAAAAAAGACCATACTATTACTGAGAAATATATGTATTACAAATTGTGTGTATGACAGTCAACTGTCAGTACACATGATCATATGCGCCCACCACTGAAGGTTGAAGGATTATAAAAATGGAACAAATGGCATAAGCAACAATAACACAGAAATAAATCCAGATGTGAATAGGAATTTATTTGGGAAGAGCTAAAAAATACTCCTGATAAGCTGCACATTACAAATTGGATTGCATAGTTCCTACCAACCAAGCTGAATAGATAAAAAAAAAAAAAAAATTGTTGAAAGCCCTAAAAAAATCAATTAGCCTTCTCCAGAAGGCATCATTTCCAAATTCTAAAGAAAAATGCAAATATTAATGAAAGAATAGAAAGTGCTTTTAACTGCTCCTGATAAAAATGAACCAAAGGTATAACAATGAGAAACAAAAAAACAAACGGGTGGGTTTCCTACATTTTCACACACCCTTTCCCGTTCCCCACCCTCTTTAAAATAAACATTCCCCACAAAACGTACCATTATCTCCATATTCAAGTCTAACAGCTAAACCAAGAAGCCAGTCAATGGCTTCCTGTCGATCTTGAATCTTGAAAGGACAGTTAACATCTCTGAGATACTGTGAGGAAAACAAAAAACAGTTACATATTACCAAAAAGTCACAGAACCAAAAGAATAGTAGAGTTGAAAGATCAATTTGAATCTCTAAGAATTTTTTTAAACATTTACATCACTATACTTTTGATGCAATTATATAACCCAAAGAAAGAGAGTGTACCATCATAAGAAAAAAAAATAAAGCAGACTGGGTGTGGTAGCTCACACCTATAATCCCAGCACTTTGGGAGGCCAAAGTGGGAGGATTTGTGGGCCCAGGAGTTCAACGTCAGCCTGGGCAACATAGCAAGACCATGTCGCTACAAATAAAAAAACTAAAAAAATTAACTGGTACGTGAATGTAGTCCCAGCTCCTTGGGAGGCTGAGGCAGAAGAATCATCTGAACCCAGGAGTTTGAGGCTGCAGTGAGGTATGATTGTGCCAATGCACTCTAGCCTGGGTGACAATAAGACCCTGATGAAAGGAAGGGAGGGAGGAAGGAGAGAAAGAGAAGGAAGAATGGGTGGGAGGGAAAGGGAAAGGGAGAGACAGAGGGAAATGGAGAAAGGAGGGAAATCCAAAATATTTCCAGCATGCGTTTTTTGAAGCTTCTACCTCTGTGGATCCCAAAAAGGACACCTGGGATCTAGAACAACTTCCTCATTTTATAGATGAGAAAATCGAGGCCTAGAGAGATTGACACTTGCCAGTGGTCACACAACCTACACCTGGGACTAGAATCTAAACCTTCTGATTCCAGGTCTCAGAGACACAGAGCAATTAAAAATGGTAACTTTAAAAAACAAACAGGATATGCAAATAAATTACCTAATCTCAGCTTTCATATTCCATATACTTCGTATCATGGAGATGTCACCGAGAAAGTTAAGTCATGTAACATACATGCAGGGTGTATGAAGCACTTCAAATAAACATCACAAGCTGAATATTCAAATGAAAGTTGTCCAAGCGAGTCTCTCAGGAGCTTAAAATCGAATTCCTGCACAATGTTATTAGCCAAAACACAACTCCCTTTTGGAAACCCTTTCGGGGTAATTAATGTATCAGTATCTTTTAGCTATAACACATTTTCTAACCAAAAAATGTATTCCTTCACTCACAAGATTTGGTTATAATTCAAAAAGCAACTCTACCTTCACAGTATAAAAAATTGTCAATACTAAGGATATATAAAAGATGTAACTCATGATTTAAAAACAATTCCAGTAGAAAAGTTACAAATATGCTTTAAGTGATAACATCACCATTTCAAAGAAACCAACTTAAAGGACAAATTCCGTTTAGGCAAGTTCCAATATATATTTATCTTAAAGTTATTCTACTTTACTGTCACATCTAGGTGACAGTATAAAATGTTTTATATTCTTCAAATACCCTTCTATATGTAAAACTCCATATTGTCTTGTACACATGAATGGACACAAAAAGTAGTATAAACAAATATAAAACACTAACAATATATTTCAAAGTCTTAAGAAGCCCACTGAAAAGTCTCAAAATTTTCTTTAAAAGCAAAGGAAAATAATCCAGTAGCAGTAGCAGAGGCAGTGGCAATAATAAGCACATAGCACCCGCTATGTGCTTGGCATGTCTGAGAACAGGTATGTCGCTATATCACTCATTAACAACAAAGCCACCCCCTACAAGAGAGGTAAAACTGTTACCCCCAACTCACTGATGAGAAAACGGAAATACAGAAAGGGTGTAGTTGTAGTCCCAGCTACTCAGGAGGCTGAGGCAAGGAGTAGCCTGAGCGCGGGAGGTCAAAGCTGTGGTAAACAGTGATTCAGGCCACTGCATCCCAGCCTGGGTGACAGTATGAGACCCAGACTCAAAAAATCTATCTGTATGTAAATAAATAAATACTTAAAAAAAAAGTTACTAAAATTAAACTAAGTCAATAGGTGAAAGGAGGTACCTATAGAAACTTAGAATAAACGTAGCTTAGCGTAGTCTTTTTGCCTCAGCATAGCCATTTTTGCTTAGACTCCACCACATACGCTTTGAATCTAGCACAGGTTAGACACAGATAAGATAAATTTCCAATAAGCAGGTTTTAGGAGCCGGTCAGACATTTTGAAATTACATTTTACTGCAGGCCCATGGCAGGCTACCCCACCCCCTTGGCAAATCTCCATCAGATGCAAGACAAGGACAGGGCCATAGAAATGATAATAGACCACTTTTTGCAAAGGAGTTTGTGCATTGCAAAAGTCAGATAGGTCTCTTGCAGGAAAAACCCCTCCCCTTGTCTCCTCACATCTAGCCCACCACCCCGAAGACATGAGATGCTAATGTCTCAGGTGGCTACAATCAACATCAAAGACCCACAGCCCTGGACACTCCTTTTGGCCCAGACCCCCCCAGCCCAAATCCCCTTTACCCCAAAGGCCCTTAAATACACCCAGTTCTTGGCCCTTCGAGGCCACAACTGCCTCTGAGTGTCGGCCCCCTTCTCAATCTGTGAAAGGTGAATAATAAACTTTACTTCTTTCTACTTTTTTCCATGTTGCAATCTTGCATTATTCCTGCAGCATCGTTCCACCTCTCCTCAGTATACCTTTTCAATAGGAAAATTATTCTAGCCACAAAATATACGGACAGATTCTTTTAGGACTATTTCTAGCGTATACAATATGGGATATCTATTTACATTAAATATAAGCACAAACATGACAGTCTTAGTTTTCAGACATGTTGATAATATCTTCTCTTCATATAAGGAATAGTTCTGTAAGTAAAGCAAAGTAATTCCCATTTACAGAATATACCACTTACGTACACTATACCACTACTCACGAAACTTCACAGTGTTTCTAGAAAAAATGATTTCTATATAATATAGAAAGCTTGCAAGGAAGAGAAAATAATTTGCTGTGAAAGCAAAAGAAACAAGAAAAAACCTAAAGCCTTGAAATTCAACTCTTCTAGCACCGATTACTTTTATCTTAAAAGAACAAAGTAATTTGAATCTCTCCTTCATATAATAATTAGAAAAGCTCTCTACTTCTATTTTGATTCCTAATTCATTACCTTTTCAAAGAACTTGGGCCATTCACTGCTGTGGATGTTTCTTAAATTACCTCTGTCTTCAATCTTGTAGTGTCTGATTTTCTGGTCTTCAAGCCAAACAATAAAGTTTCGAAATTCTGTTTCATCTGCAACAACAACAACAAAATCATATAAACCCTAACTTTAACTAGAAGCACTAGATAAAATATTTCCTTTGCCACAGATAAATGGTCTTATGGAATTTTCTTAACCTCAAAATACTAAATTAACTGAAACTATAGACTCTTGGAGCCAAAGATTAACAAAGATCCATTCAAATCCTGGCTTGAATTCAATTCTGGGTCCAGATATGTAGTAATTGTGTGAACCAGGGCTCATCACTTATATTTTCTGTGCCTCAGATTCTTCAGTACTAACTGAGGGTGATATGACTGACTTCACAGGGTTGCTTGAAGATTAAATGTAATAGATATGAATAAAAACAGTGCCCAGCACATAGTTTTGCTATTTAAGTGCTATTAAAAATTTCAGTTCTTTGGAGACAGGAAGGGAAGAGAGGGCAAGGTTAATTAATAAAATCATCAGTACAAGAAATCGAATGACAAAACTAAGACGACACAGCGACAGCTATTGTAATATTACTTGAACAGTAAGTGTGTACATGGTTTCATCTACCTCCCTCCTCCCTCCATTCTTTTGAGGTAGGTAATACCCCATTCTGCAGATGAGAAAACTGAAACTCAAAGATTCAAATCCCGATCCAGGCTCTACTGCCACTGATCCTTTCGTTAAAGCAGAAAAACAACATACTACAATTTGATCTGCTTCTATAGGAGATCAGAAAAGCTGCCATCCTTCTTAGAAAAGTATTTTCAATGCGAGTCAAATTCAAGCTTCCGTTATGAGGTCTTGAGAATTTTACCCCAGTCCGAGAAGCCCAAGTTATACTTGATGACCATATTCAAACGTACTAATCCACAACGGGGCAGGAACTAGAGGAGAAGATGAGCAGTGGTGGGGAGATGTCAGGCTACAATTGAGCCGCAGTGTCTTATTTTTAAAAGGCGTAATGCTGTAAAATGCCAAATACTCGCTCATCTACTACTAACCCTTTGCAAGACCCACACGACGTCATCAGCCTGTTACCGCAGGCGCTGGCCCTTCTAGGGATGGGTCCGGCTTCTCACCGTGTCCTGTCTGGATCTCAAACGGCTTCGTGGGCTCTCACTGCCACCCACCCCGCCAAGCTCCTGGCGGGCAGTGACACCTGCCTCCAACCCAGGGCCAGGCTGGCCCTCACTGCAGGTGCCAAGGGACCAAGTGGCAGAGAGGTCCCTAAGTGACACGAAAGTTTCCTTTTTGTCTGAGAAGGTGGTACTGGCGTGTGCGTGCGTGCTGGGGTATGGGATTTGTGTGTTGGTGCGTGTGTTGGCATATGTGCGCGCGCGTTGGGGTGCGTGTGTGCGCGCGCTGGGGGTAAGCAAGTGCAGGGAGCGACGCTGCCGAGGCCGGGACGGCCGGGGGCCCCTGAAGCCCGGGGCGCGGCTGGGGCGGGGGGCCCGGAAGCCCCGGGGAGGACCAGGCCGCGGGGGTCGCGGCGGAGACGGGGAGGGGGACTCCGGGGGACACGAGGCAGGGTCCGCCGCCTCACCTCTGCAGTTGAAGCCGGCCGGGTTGTGGTAGTCGAGAGCCGTCAGCTTGCGTCGGAACATGGTCCCCGCGGCCCGGCTCGGCCCCCCGGGGCCTCGGCCGGGAGCGGAGAAGCGAGGGCGAGCTAGCGGCGCGAGCACCGGCGACGCGGCGAGAGGGCGGGCGGGCGCCGGGACGCTGCTGAATGACGGCAGCCTCCGCCAATCGTGGCTTACGAGCGGCGGCCGCTGTCCAAAGCCCACCAATCGGAGCTCCGTCCGGGGAGGCGGGGCTACGTCAGGCACGTCGACGCTCAAATAAACTTTATTGTCAGCTTCCTCGTTGTACAACGGGCAGCGAGCCGCTGGGAATCCGGGTTCCTACTCTTCTGAATGCTGCGCGCAGGGAATGTTGCATGTGGACTTTCTGCTGTTGGTCCTACCGCTTGGTGGATTGGAGAATAACTGTTGAGTATTTGGAGCGTATTCATTCATGCATTCATTTTTCCTCTTACGCAATAGGTGCTCTTTAATATTGACAATGCAAAGACTAAGCAGGGAGGTCCCTGTGGTAAGATGTTTTTAGACTAGATGGGCGTGATCACAGAAAGACGCACCACTACAGGACCACGTAGTGGTTCCAGATGTCCCCAGCCATTGAGGGGCGGTGGAACCTGGGGACATGCTCTTCTCACCGGCACGTTAGGTCACAGCATCCAGCAGGCCACCAATTCCTGCCCTCCCGTCTCTCCTAACTCTCAAATCCCTCGGCTCCTTCCTGACCCCCACCAATACCACCACCAATCAGGCCTGGCCACCTTCGCTTAGCTTACTCTAATTATCTAATTGATTTATCAAGGCCAGGCTGGTCCTCTCTAATCTGTTCCCCCAACCTAGCAATGAGAGTGATTTCCTAAGTAAAAACCTGTGAACAACTCTTTCTGCTTAGTATGTCTTAGGGGTTCCCGGTTGCCTCCTAGAGATATCAAAACTCCTCAGTCCTTTTCTGATCCAGTCCCTACTTGCTTTTCAAACACTAGGACAGCAGTGAGCAAGACAGACCAGGACCCACTTTCATGGAGTAAAAGACTAATGAAGGAAATTATAAACCAATAACCATGAATTATGGCTTGAAGATGGTGAGGAGTTCAACATTCAGTCAAAAGAGGAACTTGTTTTGAGAGAAGAGTATGTACAAAGGCAAGAAATGAACAGCAGCATGGCCCAGAGGGGCTAGAGCTTACAGGGGCTGGAAGGTGGGGGAGAATGACAGCTGATAAGACTACAGACAAAGGTAGGAGGTCTATGAAGAAAGGTCCCTCATAGCAAGCTAAGGGGAGCGATTGAAGTTCTTATGGGCAAACCAATTAAATATGCTTAATGTAATTTCAACAGATTTTTAATTAAACTTTGTTAGTATCTGTGGGACATACACATGAATAAGCTATAGTCTTTATTTTCAGGTAATTTAATATAATAACAAACATAGATGATTGGCCTTAATAAAAAAAGCGAAACTGTTTGCTCCCGGCTGGTCTTTTTATTTCAGGACCTCAAGTTGTCAGTTACTTGAGACTGTCCCTGGTCATCAGCCCTGGCCACTCCTAGGGATAGGGAGGTTGAAGGAAGATTCAGACACAGATGCTGAAGGGACCATCAGATTTCAGCAGTGGACAAAGCAACTTTTGGAGAGGAAGTATAGCATATTATAAATAATGTTTTTTATTTTAAAAACTCATTCACCTTTTTTCCCCCTCTGAATTTGAAGAAGTCCGTTGGTCTATCCTGAAAGAGATGTCCCATTTCTGAAGACCAAGTTCTCTATGCACTTCAAGAAGAGGAAACCAGCTTTTTTTTTTTTTTTTTTTTTTTGAGTTGGAGTCTCACTCTGTCGCCCAGACTGGAGTGCGGTGGCTGCTCCCAGCCACCACAGCCTTGACCTGCTGGGCTCCGGCGATCCTTCTGCCCCAGCCTTCCAAGTAACTGGAACTACAGACGCGCACTACCACACCTGGCTAATTTTTTGATTTGTTGTAGAGATGAGGTCTCACCAAGTTGCCCAGGCAGGGTCTCCAACCCGCGGGCTCAGGCAATCCACTCACCTCAGCCTCCCGAGGCGAGGGATTATAGGCTGAGCCACCGAGCCTGGCTGAAACCAGCTTTTTTTAGTCAAATGACCTGAGCACCACTATAATGGTTGATCAGGGGTTTGGTCGGCCATTAATCCATCTGGTGTGAATTATTCAACAAAATATCTAAGTGTTAACTGCCTAGAGGGCACTCTTCTAGGCACTTTGGGGACATCTGAGAATTTATACACAACAATCCCTGATCTCAGAGAGCTTTTATCTGGCAAGGGAAGACAAACAGTACAATCATAAACAAGTAAATTATTTACTATTTTAGAAGGTACTACGTCCTGGGGGAAAATAAGTTAAGGGAGGATAAAGAGTAGGAATGGGGATTGTGGGATGTGATGCCTGTTGTAGTTTTGATGCTCAGGTTAGGCCTTACAGAGAATGTAAAATATAAAAAAAGGCTTGAAGATGGTGAGGGAGTTACCACACAAGGACCTAAAAGCAGAGAGTTCTGGATGGAGTACTCAGTGAAATTTAAGGTAAGAATTATCTCTATCCTTAATTAAATTCGTTCATTTATGCATTCAGAGATGGGGGTCTAGCTATGTTGCCTAACCGGACTCCTGAGCTCAAGTGATCCTTCTGAGACAGCAGCTAGCTACAGAAAGAGCAGTCAGCCAGATAGGCGGGTCCTCTGGTAACAATGCAGCGAACTCCTGACAGCCACCTCAAGCTCAGAGTTGGCAAACAAGTTCCCTGCAAGCCTCTCAAGCTAGAGCTTAAGTACTCACTGTTGGGATCGAAAAACAACCAATCAGTTCACCATTAGTCCCCTACCTCCTGCTGACTGGTCCTTAATAGTGGCCAATCAGAACAGCTAAGTGCGGACCAATCAGCTCACAGCTAGTGCTACCCAATCAACTTGAATTTAGGACTATATAAACACTAGGTTTCTGGTTTCTTCCCTAGACAAGCAACTGTCTCGGTTTTCTTGCTGTGGGAGCTTTTGCTTTCGTGTCCTCTTAATAAACTTTGTTTTCTCACTTTGACTGTTAGTGTTCTTCATCTGTCCTGGATGTGAGGCAAGAACAAAGAGCTGCAACTTGAAGAGCTGTGACCTGAAGATTATTGGAACCGAAGAGTGGTGTAACCCAGAGGCTGACTGCCAGCCAACAGAGCCGCTTGAACCAGGAGAGCTGCTAGAAGAAGGCAAGACACGGGAACTGACGCTTTCCAGGGACTATGTTTGTCAGCCCACCGAACCACCAACACTGTCAGATCCCGGCTTGTTAGCCCATCAGAGTCAACACTCAGCGGCCAGGCTTGCCAGCCCACCCTACACAACACTCTCAGGGCTTGGCTTGCCCACTCGTTAGAGCCAACGCTTTTGGGGCTAGGTTTACCGGTTCCTTCCTTCAGACCGCTCTCTGGGGCTTGCCTGAGCGAAGCATTGAGCTGACAATTTTGTAAGCCCAGGCTAACTTGGAAAGTCCGTATCGCTTTCACCTCAGCCTCCCGGGTAGCCTCATGCAGTGACAGGCACACACCACCACACCTGCCTGGTTTTTATACATTTAAATGGTTGAAAAACCCCAAGAAAAAGAGTCTTGCCAGATGAAACTGCATGATATTCAAAAACCAGTGTTTGTAAAGAAAACTGTTTTGAAACATCGCCATGCCTATTTGTTTCCTGGCTGCTTTGATGTCACAAAGGCAGAGGTTAAAGCGTACACCAGAGATTGGGTGGCTCACAAAGCTTGAACTATTTGCGAGGATGTTTATGGTTTGTTTCAGAAATATATAGATGTCAATTTCAACATTGTTCCCAGGGCAACACGTAGTGAAGAAAGACAACCAATCAGCGGTACAAGCTGTTCTTTGAAGGTTGTTTTCACAACTTATAACAATTTTTAATGTTTTAACGGTTTTGCTATAAGCTTTTTTTCAAATACTCTTCCAAAGATAGGTAGCAGAACAAGTTGGTAACCGTTAGAAATAGCCATAAGTCTCTATGGTGCACAGAAAAACAACTTTTATATTCAAATGTTATCCAGTGAACTTGGAAACTTTCTTTTTTGAAAAATTTTATATAATGCAGAAAGGAATCTTGCCCTGGGGGATCCTCCTGGGGAGAGAACTTCTCCCTCATCCCTCTGAGACCCTTTTTTAAAATATGAAAACTTGCTTGTTTTTAAGGTCAGATGCTAGAGTTTCATGATTTAGCATTAAAGGCCCAAAAGCAGTAGTGTTCAACTTTATTGGTAGGTATGAAATACGAATTTACAGGCATACAAAGAATATAAAGTGTGCCTCTTCCATATCTGATACTACAAGGAAAAACTTGCCTGACAGTGAAAACAACACAGAGAGAAACAGAGCCAAGAGGCAGAGATAGGCCATTACCACACGTCTGGCGAGGGTCTCTATGCAACTTTTCTGATATGTGAGCCAAAATATCCCTTATTGGGTTTGAGCTGGGTTGGGATGGGGTTTTGTCACTTACAACTTGTAATGCAAGGACAGATTCCAGAGAGATTTAAATGACACACAGAATTGGTGGGATTCAGCATAGGAAGAGAAGGAAGGGGATGGCTTGAAGGTAACCTCCAGAAGGTCAGGCATCAGGGATGTGATGGAGAGTGATTCTTTGCGTGGAAAGCAGGAGCACTGGGAAGAGACCTGGAAAAGCTGAAGAAGAAAGTTCTGGACCTTTGGAGTTTGAATGATGGTAGATGTAGCCCCAAATCACTCCTGAGATGCCAGGCATAAATGCTGAGTGGTAGACAAGACTAGACATGGCATAAAGTTGTAGCTGAAACCATTACAATGAGCTTCCTCAGAAAAAGCATAAAGAAAAGGCTGAAGGCTGCATCTTAGGAAGACCCAGTATTTATATTCAAGCAGGAGTAGGTGGAAGAGTCGTAGAGATGGGAAAAGTAGTTGGAAAGATTACAACAATGGAAGGCCCCAAAGGCAGAAAGGAGAGGGTTATGAGAGACAAGGTTGGGGCAGAGCAACAGAGATCAACATTTGGATCAACCCTTTCTGACAGGGCCCTTTTGCTCATGCTTTTGCTCATGTGCTGCTCTTTTCCCCATCTGGTAATCCAGTTACAGCATATATGAAAAATTCAGCTGACCGGGCTCGGTGGCTCAGCCTGTAATCCTGCACCTTGGGAGGCTGAGGTGAGTGGATTGCCTGAGCCCGCGGGTTCGAGACTCGCCTGGCCAACTTGGCGAGACCTTATCTCTACAATAAATCAAAAATTAGCCAGGCGTGTTAGCGCATGCCTGTAGTTCCAGCTACTTGGAAGGCTGAGGCGGAAGGATCGCTGGAGCCCAGCAGGTCAAGGCTGAGGTGGCCGGGAGCGTGCTACTCACTCCAGTCTGGGTGACGGAGTGAGACTCCAACTACAAAAAAAAGAAAAAAAAAAAAGGAAAATTCAGCTTAGATGTCACCTCCCTGTGAGGCCTCTTCTGACCATCCTGTCTGACATAAGTCCCTTTCTGTTGATCTGTATCTTGCCTTGTTGTTTCTTATCTCCCTGTTGGGCTATAAGCTCCATGAAGTGGGGAAGGATCATATCTGTCTTCTTCACTGTTGTATGTTAAGTGTCTAGCAGGATCCATGGTAGATGCTTAGTAAACTGCTGAATGAATGAATGAATGAACATCCACAGGTCTGAGAACCAAGGTGGGATCAGAGCAAATGCAAATGACACCTCACTCTTTTCAGGTGTGATTGCAGGTGATTGACAATCGTCTGTATGAACTGCTCACCATCATACCTCCCATTGCACTCAGCTTTGCTGAAGAGCCAGTCATTTAAATAATTTAAATAATTTTTCGATTATAGAAAAATAAATTATACGGCTCAGAGAAAGAGCACATTCGAAAGAAAGGGAGAAATATATCTGCTGTCACTCAAGACATATATTTCCAGCTCAACCATTGTGACTCTTTTAATTCAAACAGATTATTCTGTTTTCTGGTGAGATGCTGACCTCGATTCACATCCTAGGCTCAGAAAAAGGATGGTTGTTTCTCTATACATCTTTTTGTTTTTTTAACAATTTCCCTGGAAAATATTGCAAATGTCCTACTCTAATGGGGTTTAACCGGAAAGAGGAAAGATTTTGCTCTTTACATTCATTTCTACATGAACGCTTTGCTTCTCTTTATTTTTCATGTTTGCTGGGCCATGTTACCTATTTAGCATCCTCCTGGTAATGTAGTATAGTGCTCAGTATCTAATATTCATTGCCGGGCAGGGGTTTTAGCAAATGCCGAGAAAAGCCATCTTGCTCATCCATCCCTTTCCAGCTGTAATCAGCAGTTTCTCAGATGGCGTTGGTGGAACCTGAGACCTGACCTCATTGGTCCCACTAATGACTATGTAGGAATAAATAATTTAGACTGTTAATGAGAGCTTGAGTTATTTCCCCGATGAGTCCAGCTTTCTGGCAGCCTTGGACTTGAGACATCAGTGGAGCGTGTGTGTTTCTGAAGCTGCTGTCATTGTCACACACTTTCTTTGCCACCAGGAAATAATTTGAGGTTCGGTTTTCAAGAACGTTGTGGATATTCTGGTAATGGGTGGTCTTTGATAGTGCCCTGGGAAATATAATCTGTCCCAACCTGTTCGATCCAAGTCATGCTGGAGAAAGTGATATAAAACAGTCCTCGAGTGTCAACCTAACTTCTGCTTTGAATCCCCTTTTCACACACGGTGAAAGGTAAATTGCCATCAATTTATTTTTATTTATGTACCTTTTTTTTTGAGACAGGGTCTCACTCTTTTGCCCAGGCTGGAGTGCAGTGGCATAATTTTGGCTCACCACAGCCTCAACTTCCTGGGCTCAAGCAATCCTTCTGCATCAGCTTCCTGAGTAACTGGGACTACAGGCACATACCGCTATGCCTGGTTAATTTTTGTTGTTGTCATTTGCAAAAACGAGGTCTCACTATGTTGTTCAGGCTGGTCTTGAACTCCTGGGCTCAAGTCATTCTCCTGTCTTGGCCTCCTGATGTGCTGGGATTACAAGTGTGAACCAGCATGCCTGGCCTACCATTAATTTATAATGAGTCAGCTGGGCTCGGTGGCTCAGCCTGTAATCCCGCGCCTTTGGGAGGCTGAGGTGAGTGGATTGCCTGAGCCCGCAGGTTCGAGACCCGCCTGGGCAGGCGAGACCTCATCTCTACAATAAATTTAAAAAAAAATCAGCCAGGCATGGTAGCGCATGCCTGTAATTCCGGCTACTCGGAAGGCTGAGGCAGAAGGATTGCCAGAGCCCAGCAGGTCGAGGCTGCAGTGGCCGGGAATGGCCACTGCACTCCAGCCTGGGCGACTGAGTGAGACTCCAACTCAAAAAATAAAAATAAAAAAATTTATAATGAGTCAACTAGAACCCCTTTTTTAGGGGTTGTACCTAAATGTTGGGGAACTGCTGAAACGTCCAAGTGTGGGTGGCAGGTAGCAGATCCCTTCATTGTCCTCATTGATCCACACCAGTAGCCCCTGGGACATTCTCATCTCTATCCAGTCTTCGGTGGGTGGTGCACAGGTCACAGCTGTGCCCACCTTGTGCCCCTTGCCGGGTCTACTGGTTCTCTGTGTCACGGCTGTGCTTCTCCCAGTCATACAGGAACGTCCTACTGCTCCCGCACCATCCATATTTGTACCCTCAGGGGCCGAGGGGACATCAGTCCTCTGTCACACTATGGACTGTAAAACTGAGAAGCTCAGCCCTGTCTGCCTACCTCAAATACTGCCGACAGTAGCCCTCATGTGGCCTACAAGGACCACACGTCTCAACACTGCAGCATTGGGGAGCAAGTTTATGAAATTTTGGAGGAGACATTCAAACCACAGCACCCTCCTTTGGGGATTTCCTAGACCAATACTTCTCCAAGCCTGGTCCCCAGATCACCACATCAGCCTCAGCTGGCAACTTGGTGGAACTGCACATTTTCCCGCCCCACCCCAGACTTTCTGAAATTGACACTCTGAGGGTAGGGCCAGCAATTTGTGGTTTAGCAAGCCCTGCAGGTGAGGCTGATGTGCTCACCATGGAGAACAGCTGCCCCAGAGAATGTTACGGGCTTCCCGTGAGCTGACCTCTTTTACACAGGCGTTCCCAGGCCAGTCACGTTCCTGGGCCTCTGCTATGCCCTGCTTCCCTTCAGGCCCATTCATTTTCTCTTGCTCAACCACCGAGTCCCAAGCATCCACTCTGACGCATGCACACTTTCCCTCCAGCTCACACAGCTGGATCCCCAAGGAGGCAGCCCTCATGTTGAACCCTTCCTTTCTCATTCGTATTGCTTCCCAACCTTTTTGGCATTGAGTTGATTAAAATTAGAGTGAGAAATAGGCCATGTCCTCTATTCCGCAAAAGTGAATCACCTCATCTGTCCTTTGTTATTCCCTGTGAGGTGGGGAGTTCTTTCCCTTCTTTCACCAAGTGTCTTCCTCTGTGTGGTCCAGGGCCCTCTCCACTGGGCAGGTGGACCCCAGATGTTGGTACAAGTTCATATCCTGAGACAATTTTTTTGGCTCCTCTGATGAGAACATCTGGCCTTGGAGGGAGAAGCATAGGAACTTCCAAGCTGGCCAGCTTTGCTACGCCATTGACACCACAGCATAAATACGTGATTTCCTTCAAGGGATGTCTTTATCTCTACTCTAGAGTTACACTTTCTGTTTTGGTGATTTCAGATACTCCATGGCTTTTCATGACTTCATATTTCCACCCACAAGAGAAACCCGAACCTGCTTGTTCAATCCCTACCTCTCAGAGAAGCTCCAATTTTGGATTTCTTGGGATAGCCCCATCCTCCATATCTCAAAGCCAACATGGCCAAAACTGAAACTTTCCCCTTCCACGATAAACCCACAAGCTTTCTTGCATTTCCCATCTCAGTGAGTTGAACCAAAGTCTAGTGTACCATCCAAGCTAGACACCCTGCTGTCTTTGTTCCATGAAAGGGTTGTATGTACAAAGCAACCCCCAAATGCTAAAAGAGGTGAGAAACTGTTATGGTCCGAGTAAAGCTCGGCTGCTCTCCCTTGACACCAATAAATCAAAGGGGCAGGGAACAGGTAGAAAGAAGTTTATTTCTGAATTTGAATCCAGGGAGCAGAGCTGGATTTGAGGACTTTCTAAAGTGGTTCTGCTCACCCTTCAAGTTTTTTTTTTTTTTTTTTTGAGTTGGAGTTTCACTCTGTCACCCAGACTGGAGTGCAGTGGCCGCTCCCAGCCACCGCAGCCTCGACCTACTGGGCTCCGGCCATCCTTCCGCCTCAGCCTTCCAGTAGCTGGAACTACAAGCGCACGCTACCACACCCGGCTCATTTTTGATTTATTGTAGAGATGAGGGCTCGCCAAGTTGCCCAGGCAGGTCTCGAACCCGCGGGCTCAGGCAATCCACTCACCTCAGCCTCCCAAAGGTGCGGGATTACAGGCTGAGCCACCGAGCTGGCTTCACCTTTCAAGTTTTACAGTCCACTTTTATAACTTCAGGGTAGTTGGTATCAATACATTGACTAGTGATTAGCAGGCCATTAGTATGGAACCTAAGTTACAGCTACACTTTTCAATAATGACATTTTATGGTTCACATTTCCTGATGCCAGTTACCAGAGGTATCTCACAGCTTTTTATCAGTAACACTCTCAGCAGAAGTGTTAATTAAGCTTGTAAAGGGAGTTAACAGGGCCTAAGACATCGTACGTTGTTACATGTTGTTATATGTAAAAGTTATGCAAATCACAAGACTTATGATTATATTGATGCTATGTTATTTAAACCTATAATTACTAAGAAAAGGAAGCATAGGGAACTTATTTCTCTCAGTTAGTTGGGCACAGTCTGCAGGGAAGTTACAGATTCTTTGAAGTTATTACTGGGAGTGCCTGGGAGATAAGGGAAGCACACCTTTTGTTAGTTCCCAGGAGTGTGGGTACATGCAGGCTGCTGGATCCCTCGCCAGGCCCTTCTCTAGGGCCTCTGGCAATAAAGACAGACAGCAGGTCTCCGTTTCAAAACCAAACAAGGGGGCAGACAAGTCCTGTTTGTTGGTTTTATTGAGGGAACTTATAGACAGAAGCATAGTCCTGGGCGGCCACAAGACAGCTAGCTCTCTGCCCCGTTACTCCCCAGACCCAGGCTTGTACACCACAGGGGAAGAACATGTGTGCTCTGTGCAGACAATTACAGGCAGCCCTCCAGAACGGAAGAATACACTAAGCACTATAACGTGTAATTTGTGCGATAACATCAAGGTTGCTTTGATCTAAAAGCATGGAGTTCATGTTCTTACCCTTCAAACAGTAAATAAAGCAGAAATCTGGAAGAATCCATGGGACTGGGGCTAACCAGAAGTCGACACGGCCTATTAGTATCCAAGGTGGAGTCACTCTTGTCTCCACACTCTTCCCTCTCCCCACATGCAGTGGGTCACAAGACACGGTGATTCTATCTCATTAGGAATCCCTTTCCATCTCTCCATGCTGAGCACCACTTTCTTTGTGTAGGCTTTCAGTCTCTACAACTGTGACCAGTTTCCTGACTGTCAGTCCTTTTTGTACCCACTCACCCCTCAGCAGCTGAAGTGGAATACATAACAAATCAAATCATGGCACTTGGCTGCCAAAACTCATTCAGGGGCTCGATGCCACCTCTGGAATACAGTCCAGCACCTTCACAAAGTCCTTGACCACTTGGCCTCAAATTTCCTTTCTTGCCCTTGTTCCCAAAGCACGATGAACTCCAGCCACCTGGAACCTCTTGCCATCCCCAGAGCAGGCCGGAAGGTTTCCTGCATCCATGGCTGGACAGTTTCCTATCTGGACGGCCTCCCCTCCTCCTTTCCCAGCTTTGTGAATTCCCATCACCGTTCGAATGCTGGTTTTGACGTCCACTCTGTAGGTTTCCCTGACTCTTCCCCACATCCAGCCTAGGCGCTGTGTTCTGTGTCCTTTCTTTAGCTTTTTTTTTTTTTTGAGTTGGAGTCTCACTCGGTCGCCCAGACTGGAGTGCAGTGGCTGCTCCCGACCACTGCAGCCTCGCCTGCTGGGCTCCAGCGATCCTTCCGCCTCAGCCTTCTGAGTAGCCGGAATTACAGGCATGCGCTACCACGCCCGGCTGATTTTTTGATGTATTGTAGAGATGAGGTCTCGCTGCCCAGGCGGGTCTCGAACCCGTGGGCTCAGGCAATTCACTCACCTCAGCCTCCCAAAGGCGCGGGATTACGCTGAGCCACCGAGCCCGGCTCTCTTTAGCTTTTTAATGAGGGTCTCTGCAGAACTCCTTCCAAGTAGGGGCTGGATCCCAAGGGGCTGTCTCTCATGCACCTTGACACCTTCTGGCCTTTTGCAGATGCTCATGAGTAGTCTACAAAGGTCAACCCTTTTCTTGGCAGGTGGCCTTGTAGTTGCAGAGTTCCCACATCCAGACACACTCAGCAAGGTATAAACAGTCATCCCTCACAGAGTTGGAAGCCCAGAGCGGGTCCAACGTCTCATCCCAAGTCACCAGGGTACTGACAAGGTCCACACCTCATCCACATTGAGCCTACTGGACTACACTATCTTATGAGGCTTAGAACCCAAACAAAGCTTTTACTATTCTGCTACTTTCACTGGCATAATTTTACTCATCAGAGACTCTTACCATGGAAATGCAAAAAGTTGCAAATCTTTATGTTTCATTGTAGACATTTCTAGAAAGTCTCAAGTCATCAACAGAGGGTTCACATTCCTAGCCTCACATTACCTTGCTGGGTCCACCAGTTCTAAGCTATTATATCACATCTTTACCCAATCCTAATCAGACCTTGCTCCCCCACCTTAAAGATTTATCTTAAATCAGATCTCAGAGTCTTCATAAATCCTTATGGTGGTAAGCCAGAAACTCAGCTTTGCCTTATTAACAGGTTGTTTGGGAAGCCAGCATTCAACAAGGCTTTGGTTATCTAGGTCTTTCCTACTTTCCTAGGGGACTGTTAGTTCACACTCAAAGGTTTGAATTCAAAAGGAGTTTTTTGTCCTCTCACCAAGTTCTACAGTGAAGAAGTTGAGGGGCGTGGTTGCTCACACCTGTAATTCTAACACTTTGGGAAGCTGAGGTGGGAGGATCGCCCAAGAGATTAAAGCTGCCGTGAGTCAAGATCTCACCACTGCACTCTGGCCTGGGTGACAGTACAAGACCCTCTTTCTAAAAAAAAAAAAGAAAGAAAGAAAGAAAGAAAGAAAGTTCTACATCTTGGGATGTTAATGCTCATGAACAGTGAAAAACTTGACCAGGCATGGAGATAATACCCAAAATGCTTTTATCTTTAGATCAAAATCTATGTTTCAAGTCTAGAGTGGTGGTGGCCACCTATAGTCCCAGCAACTTGGGAGACTGAGGCCGGAGGATTGCTTGAGCTCAGAAGTTCGAGGCTTCGGTAAGCTATGATCGCACTGCCACACTTCAGCCTGGATGACAGAGCAAGGTGCTGCCTCAATAAAACATACAAAGCGCACCTGCAGATGAAAACGAGATGCAGTGGCGCCTTCTGCTAACTGACCAGCAGAGGGTGCTCTTGAGAAAGAAGAATCATGCAAGGACTGGCAAGTTCCCACACAGGAGGCATCGCTTACATTTAGTTATTGTGATGAATGGTCAGCGCAAGCGAACTTCCACAGGGCATAACCCAGAACAGCCACCAGAGTAACAGGTGCCAATTGCAGGAAACCCAGTGGAGAACCTTCGCAGAGTGGTGTTCAGGCTAGGATTTCAAATCTCCAGTAGGGTTTGGCCTTCATACCAACACTCCTGAAATATGGAATTGCCCCCGAGTGATTCTGAACCCAGTGACATTTGGACATGCCATGTGACATCCTTCTCAACTCCTCACTCTGGGATTCCTGACAAATTATTCTCAAACAGAAAGTCACTCTAAGCCAGGAACTGGCAAGCTTTTTCTGAAGAGGGTCAGATCATAGACGCTTCCACTTTTGCAGGCCTGCCTACTTCTCAAATCTGCCCCTGCAGTTTGAAAGTCAGAGCAGAAAATATGAAGTGAATGGATGTGACTGTAGTCTAATAAAATGTAGAGACATTGAAATTTGAATTTCATATAATTTTCACATGTTACAAAATATCATTAAAATTTTTTCAATCATTAAAAAAAATAAAAACCTCTCACTCATAAGTGGTAATACTATAAGAATATTTACCATAATACTATAATACTATAAGAAAGGGATTGGCAGTAGTCGATACTGCCCTGGGGGGGGCACAACATCTCAGGGTACCTGATCTCAAACCAGGCAAAGTGGGGACAAAAGGGAGGCCCAAACTTTACCTGTACGATGACCACCTGTATACCTAATCCTGAATTGTGTCCCACATCTTAAAAAAAAAATTAAAAAACACTCTCAGCTCATAGGCCATATAAAAACTATCCAGATTTGGCCTGAGGACTGTGGTTCGCCAGCTGTTACTCTAAGCCAACTCCCAGCCCAACCTCTAAACTCCCATCTGTAACGTCTGCATCGCTCTGAGAGAATATCACCAAGAATTCTTCTCCCTGGAACTGTCTGGAAATAGTTATCTACCAAGAAACATGAAGGAAACAAAACATCTCTTTGAGGTCCTACTGTGTCTATTACTGAGTAGAAAGCTGTTAAAAATTCTGATTGAGTTCGGGGGTTAAAAAAAGCACATGCTTCTGGGTCAGGCGCAGTGGCTTATGCCTGTAATCCAAGTACTTTGGGAGGCCGAGGTGAGAGGATTGCTGGAGCCCAGGAGTTCAAGACCAGCCTAGGCAACATAGCAAGACCTCATTGCTACCAAAAAAAAAAAAAAAAAAAAATTAGCCAGGCGTGGTGCTGCGTGCCTGTAGACCCAGCTAGTTGGGAGGCTGAGGCAGAAGAATCGCCTGAGCCCAGGAGTTTGAGACTGTGGTGAGCTGTGATCGGGCCGCTGCATTCCAGTCTGGGAGACAGTGAAACTTCGACCCCCCAAAAAAAAACATTCCCACCAGCAATGTAGAAGCATTCCTTTTTCTCCACATCCTCGCCAGCATCTGTTGTTTGTTTTATTAATGATGACCATTCTTACTGGGGTTAGGTGGTATCTCAGTGTGGACTGTCAAGGGAGGAAGGGTGGGACTGGCAGTTGAGGGGAACTTCTAGGGGAGGGTGGGGCACACCTCATCAACAAGGGTACCTGCATAATCAACGTTTGTATACCTAACCCTGAATTGTACCCCACATCTTTATAATAAAAAAGAACCCCCCCCAAAAAAACCCAAAACATGATTGTCAAGAGCCAACACAATGAACTGCTCTTTCTGGTGTGAACATTAACTGCAAAATGCACTTCAATTTTTTTTTTTTTGAGTCAGAGCCTCACTCTGTCACCTAGGCCGTTCACAGCTACCACAGGCTTTACCTGCTGGGCTCCGGCGATCCTTCCGCCTCAGCCTTCCAAGTACCTGGAACTACAGGCACGTGCCACCATGCCCAACTAATTTTTTGATTTATTGTAGAGACAAGGTCTCACCAAGTTGCCCAGGTTGGTCTCAAACCCTTGAACTCAGGCAATCCTCTCACCTCTGCCTCCCAAAGTGCTGGGATGACAGACGTGAGCCACCATGCCTGGCCGCAAAATGCATTTCTAGCCAAGGAGGCCCACTACCGGGTTAGCACCAAATTAAGGGAGAGCGTGAAGGAGGAGCTGGATACCCCAGGGTCTGAACCCAAAAAGAACCTTCCTGGTTGAGATGTTGGACATGTATTGAGCTTCTCTAGCTTCTACTTCCTCTTCGGTAATCTGAGATGAGGCTTTCGAAAGGATGTCAAGAACCCAGAACACAACTGGCACAGAATGGATGGCAGCTTTTTATTATTTTTATTTTTTTATTTTTTTTATTTTTTGAGTTGGAGTCTCACTCTGTCGCCCAGACTGGAGTGCAGTGGCCGCTCCCGGCCACCGCAGCCTCGACCTGCTGGGCTCCGAGGATCCTTCCACCTCAGCCTTCCGAGTAGCCGGAATTACAGGCGCGCGCTACCACGCCCAGCTGATTTTTTGATTTATTGTAGAGATGAGGTCTCGCTGCCCAGGTGGGTCTCGAACCCGCGGGCTCAGGCAATTCACTCACCTCAGCCTCCCAAAGGCGCGGGATTACAGGTTGAGCCACTGAGCCTGGCTGGATGGCAGCTTTTATTACTCAACAGACAGGGATGAACCCTAACAAATGCCCTGCCTATCTGTGAGAACCAGGCCATGCTTCAATGTCAGTAATGGGTTATGCAATGAGAATGGGTTGCAAGACAGTTTTGAGAGCTGGAAACACAGCAAGTCCTTTTCTGACTCAGTTTAGCTTGGTGCCTGGCACCTGGAGGGGGTCTTACTTGTAGGGTAAAACCTGTAATTTGATGGAAAACTATGCATTGTTTAGCGTATACTTTTCTGAGTTATGTATGTATGTATGTATGTATGTATGTATGTATTTAGAGATGAGGTCTCACTGTATTGCCTAAGATGGATTTGAACTCCTGGGCTCAAGTGATCCTCCTCTCTCAGCCTCTCGAGTGGCTGGGATTACAGGCACAACAATCAGAGTTATCTAATTCTGATGCTGTGGGAGCACTATCTTTCCTTGCCTTTGAGCTCTCTTATAACTGTAAGTTGTAGCAAACTGATGAGCAATGCAAAATAATTCTTCATTTAGACACGCAACTAAATTCTTCTCTCCAGGGGAGGCTCAGCTAAGTCGTCTCCCCCTTTATGGAAGAAGCCGGTTTTACATCCATTCGCAAATTCATTTCAGTGTTCGTGATCTATAAATGTCTCTGTTTTTTGACTTTCGCTTTGGTCAATTGTTACATCTGGCTGGTTTCTTTATTAATAATTAGTGATATAAAATCTTTTACATGTGCCCATTTAATACTTGTACAAGAGTTATGATTTTACCTTTTCTGGTGGAAAATTATAGTTTAATATAGTGTTTGTGAAATTGACTTCAGGAATGTTTTTCAGAAAACAATGGAACAGCATCCTAGGAGACAACCTAAAACATTTCCATCTTGTCCTTCTGAATCTTTTCATGTATGTTCTACTCATGACTCTGTCGATAAGTAGCTGGATGATTTGAATGACACTTAAAATTTCCCATCTGCAAAACAGGGCATTGAACTAGAAGATATTCTATAAAGTAGCAGTTCTCAAACTTTATGGTCTAAGGACCCTTTAACACTTTAAAAAATTACTGAAGACCTTCTGAAATTATTAGGGCTTTGTTTTATGGGCTATTTGCCATATTAGAAATTGAAACAGAAAAAAATTTAAATATGCATTTATTAATTCATTGAAAATAACAATAGCAACACCTTTCCATATTAATATAAATAACATATTTTTCTTTTTACGTCTGATTTTAGAAGACAACTGGATGCTTGTGTGCACGATTGCATTCCGTCTGTTGTGACATCAGTATGTAGCCTCTAAAATCTCCAATTGGCTGGATGTGTTGCCTCACATCTGTAATCCTAGCAATTTGGGAGGCTGAGGTGGGAGGATGGCTTGAGCCCAGGAATTTGAGACCAGCCTAGGCAACATAGCGAGATTCTGTCTTGACAAAAAATAAAAATAAAAAGATTAGCTGGGTGTAGTGCCATGTGCCTTTAGTCTCAGCTGCTCAGCAGGCTGAGGTGAAAGGCTCGCTTGAGCTCAGGGGTTTGAGGTTGCAGTGAACTGTGATCATGCTACTGCACTCCAGCCTGGGTGACAGAGCAAGACCCTATCTCTAATTTAAAACAAAATTAATTTTAAAAAATAACTTCAATGTGCATGTATGAGAGTAGAAAAGGCAAATACCATCGCCATATTATTATTAAAATAGTTTTTTTTTTTTTTAAGTCACAGTCTCACTCTGTCGCCCAGGTTGGAGTGCAGTGGCACACTCACAGCTACTGCATCCTTGACCTGCTGTGCTCAAGTGATCCTTCCACTTCAGCCTCCCGAGTACCTGAAACTATAGATGCGCATCACCATGTCCGGCTACATCTTTAAATTTATAGTTGAGACACGGTCTTGCCAAATTGCCCAGACTGGTCTAAAACCCATGGGCTCAGGCAATCCTCTCGCCTCTGCCCCCAAGTACAGGAATTCTAGGCGTGAGCCATTGCGCCCACCTATTGTTAAAATAATTTTGAACATGTAGATTATCTGAAAGGGTCTCAAGGACCCTCAAGAGTTCTTGGAATGCCCTTTGAGAACTACTTTTATAAAGTAAATCAGGATGACCCCCTAGGTGGGAGTAGTGATTTTTGGATGGCGGGATGTGCCTGTACAAGGTGCTGATCCTTTTCTTGATGACAGCTTGCTTTCCCAGGCATTCTGGAACCGCTTTTCTCGCATGTGTGCATCCACAAGTGCAGGCATGTGTAGCAGCATCTGGGATTCTGTGCTACAAGCTCCAGTGAGATATGGCATATTCCTAGAGCAGGAACAGGAAATGGGGTGGGGGTGGGGAAGGACACGAGTACCGTTCTTCTTTCCCAAGGCAGCTGAGTCCTTAAACCTGCATTTGCATGGGTCTTTGTTCTTAGATTCCTTCTCCATCCTTTTCTTTTCTTTCTTTTCCTTTTCTTTCTTTTTTTTTGAGTTGAAGTCTCATCCATCCTTTTCTTAAACCATGGCTTGAAGGGTGAAGCCCCTAGGAGCCACCGCTGCCACTCAGATGACCCTACCTCTGACCCTTGGAGAGTCCCTGGGCTCTGAGATGACAGAGAAGCAGTTATTAGAACAGCATCTGGAAAAGAAAGAGATTTTCCCTTCCTGAAAGACCTGAAGAAAAATAAGTACTCTGCACTGTTCCTGTTATAATCACTCTTTTTGGTTTTTCTTGCAGAGTTCTAGGTTTTGTTTTGTTTTGTTTTATTGAGCCAGAGTCTTACTCTGTCGCCCACGCTGGAGTGCAATGGCACACTCACGGCTACCGCAGCCTTGACCTGCTGGACTCAGGCAATCCTTCCACCTCTGCCTCCCAAGTAGCTGGGACTACAGGCATGTGTCACCACACCCAGGCTAATTTTTTGATTAATTGTAGAGATGAGGTCTCATCAAGTTGCCCAGGCTGGTCTCAAACCCTTGTGCTCTGGCAATTCTTTCACCTCTACCTCCCAAGCACAAAGTTCTCAATACCAGGAAATATTATCAGTGTAAGGTGAACTTGGAAGCTACTGCTCACACTTCCTGGGTGCCAAATGAATACAGTGAAGGTAAATATTGACAAGAAAGAGCTCACTAATTTCTTCATTCCAGATAAGTAATTCAGAGGTTCGAGTTTACAAACTGATTATTCTATAAATAAGAAGAGATTCAGGACTTTTATTATAACTTTCCTCTTACTTACTTGCATTCCAAGTTAAGAGGTGACTCTTGGTCTATCGCGGAAACAAAGAACCAAGTATCACATGTTCTCACTCATAAGCGGACCTTAAACAACTATCATAATACTCTAAGAAAGGAATTGGCAGTAGTGGGAAACTGCCAGGGGAGGGGGCATACTTCAACAAAGGTACTTGCATTATGAACATTTGTATAACTAACCCTGAATTGTACCCCACATCTTTAAAATTAAAAATTTTAAAAATAGAGGTGACTCTTTGGAATCAGGATAGATCTGGTTTTGTATCCTTATCTGCCACTCCATGGTCATGAGAATTTGGGGAAATGTGAACCATTCTAAATCTCAAATTCCTTGCCTGAAAAACAGGGATGAGTTAGTTTGGGTTCCTCTCAAAGCAGAGGTTAAGTTTAGGACTTGGACACAGTTAGTTTATTAAGGGTGGGGAGGGTGATCCAGAAACCAGAAATGTAGGAAGAGAGAAAATGAAGCAGATTTAAAGGAGGAAAAAAAACACAACAATATGGCACATCATTGGGCTGGTTACTGTTGCGGGCCATTGATGTTCAATTCTATTAGGGTCTCTCAGACACACTGTCTCAAAGGATGTGAGCCTGAGACATTTCTCAGGACTCTCCTCCCTCATTAACTGAAGATTGCCCAAGGGCACTCATTTTCTCTGGGAAGAATGAGCTTGCAGAGAACTCTCCTCTGCTGTGACTGAAATCAGAAGTGGGTCATGGATGTGTCTTGAGGCACAAAGCTCTCTGCTACAGGAAACAAATAATATCCCTGTCATAGAGTTCTTTTTCTTCCTTTCTCCCTCCCTCCCTCCTTTCCTTCTTTCCTTTCTTCTTTTAATTTTAAAGATGTGGGGTACAGTTCAGGATTAAGTATATAAGCGACCATCACACAGGTAGTTATAGAGTTCTTGTGAGAGATAAAATGCTGTCTACTCAATGCTTAATGTGTGCCTAGCTTATAGTTAGTGCTAATTAAGTGTTCATTTTCTCGTTGTGGTTACCGTGATCATCCTATTATCACTGCATATTCATGAGTGAGAGAGACAGGGGCAAATATATGACTTAGAGGATTCCAGGAATGATGTAGAATCCACAGCCCAACTCTTCCACACCACAGCTTGTGCGACTGACTATGACCCAGGGCCAATGATTGCAATTATTATGGATTATTGTAGTACTTTCACTTTCTCTTCCTTTTTTTCTGGTGTTTTGTCAAAATTTGGCCCACGGGGAAGGTGTATTCTGTCAGTTGCTTGTGATAGAAAAGAGGGTTGCTGACCGTTGTTCCAAAGTTCCAGTAGAACTTTCTGTGATGATGGAACTGTGTTATATCTGTGCAGTACAAGACAGTAGCCACTAGCATGTGGCTAATGGGTACTTGAAATACAGCTAGTTCAGTCAAGAAACTGAATTTTTAATTTTTTTTTTGAGTCAGATTCTTACTCTGTCGCCCAGGCTGGAGTGTAGTGGCACGCTCACGACCACCACAGCCTCTACCTGCTGGGCTTAGGTGATCCTTCCACCTCAGCTTTCCAAGTAACTGGAAATACAGGCGTGCACTACCACATTCGGCTTATTTTTAGTTATTGTAGAAGAAAGGTCTCACCAAGTAGCCCAGGCTGTTCTCAAACCCCCAGGCTCAAGTCCACCAATGTGCTGGGATTTCAGGCTGAGCCACCGCACGCGGTCTAAATTTTTAATTTTATTGAAATCCTAGTTAATTTATATCTATATTATTTTTTAGAGACAGGGTCTCACTCTTGTGCAGGCTGAAGTATAGTGGTGTGACCATGGCTCACTGCGACCTCCACTTCTGGGTTCAAGCAATCCTGCTGCCTCAGCCTCCTGAGTAACTGGGACGATGGGCATGTGACACTGTGACCAGCTAGTTTTTTGTTTTTTTTTTTATAGAGACAGGGTCTTGCGATGTTGCCCAGACTAGTTCCAAACTCCTGGTCTCAAGTGATTCTCCTTTTTGACCTTCCAAAGCACTACTAAATGTAAATACCTACTAAATGTAAATATAAATGTTTACTAAATGTAAATAGCCAAACGCAGACAGAAGGAAGGGGAACTAGAGATGGTGCCTAAAATTAAGGTGATTCTGCCCGCAATGTATGAGGGCGAACCCCCAAAATCCAGGAATTTATTTATTAAAAATTGTGTATGTATTCTTGCGTGTCTAAATTTCAGCTACCTTCTCTCACTCTCTGTTTGATGCGATATGTCTATCGAGATGCTTTTTCCACTGCTCAGAACAGTTTTTGAACTCATTCATTTTGATGCCTTTTAGTACTTCTGCTGTTTTTTATTCCACCTCTTCCACATCGGCAAAATGTTTCCCTTTGAGGACTTTTTTCATACAGGGAAACCAAAAAAAGTTGCTTGGGGTGAGATTGGGTGATTGGAGGGTGGGGTGGGGGGAGGTCATGCTGTTTCTGGTCAGAAACTACTGAACACTCAGTGTGCTGTGGGCAGGTATGTTGTCATGGTGCGAGAACCAGTCACCTCTTTGCCACGACTCGGGGCATGCAGCCTCTCACTACAATGGTGACTGGTCCACCGATGCTGATAGATTTCTAGAACACTTACTTAGTGAGGGAAGCCTGAACTAAAGGGTCTCGCCCTCCAAAAGATAATTCCATTTTTTGGGGGGGTCCTCATATTTTCTCTAGCCCTTGGGTCCAAAGCCCACAAGATTTCACTTTCAGGTTGGAGTATGGTGGTATCACAGAGGCCAAGGGACTGCTGACTGTTGAAGCCAACACAGGCTGCAGGAGTTGAGAGAGGAGGGAGTTGAGAGAGGAGAGAGGTTTGTATTCCCTGAGGTCCTTCATGGACAACATGGATTCAAAGTAGTCCTTGAAATATGAGTACGATTCAGTCACTTGAGGAGTTGTGTCTGACACTCCGTAGCTGGCCACTTTTTAAACAAAGGCTTGGGGGTGGAATAAATTCACTGAGCAGTGAACCCGAAGAGAGGGTCTAGAAGACAAGATGGGATTAGCAGGGCGGGGCTGACTCTCCAGGGCCTTGAGAGCCAGGCAGTTGAGGGTTGACCAGATGTGGTTGACAAAGCCTCATGAACCCCGGCACCCCAGGTTTCTGAGCACGCTGAATGCTTAGGTGACATGGATGAGTCTGGCAAGATGTGGTTGGCACTGGTTGTAGTCTGCCTTTAACCTTCTATCCAGTCTTACCTCTCTAGCAAAAGGACTTCAATTTCCTTAGAACTGCTGTCTGCCCATGTGGCTTAATGACTCTGCCTGTGTCCCCAGGTTCAGGAGTGGGCAGGCACAGGAGCTGTATCCAGCCAATAGCACCTTAGGAAATGTTCCAGGGATTTTGCTGGAGTTTTGTCATCTTTTCTTCATGATTACTAAACTGGTGAGACGTAATCCTGGAACTGAAAATGCTCTCATGATGCTTCAGGGCAAATCTGAGAATTAAATCAACACAGAAGAAAGCAAAGCCAAGGGATGAGAGGGACATCTGATGACATCCTCTGGATCCCACTGGGCTTGAAGTGGGGACCTATTTCTGGACTCTTTGGTTATTAGCCAGTTTCTAGATGCCTGCCTTTTGCAACCAAAGAAAGAGTTCCAAATGTCCTGATTAATGAATGTTCAGGGACTGGGATAGGAGGAGATGGGAGTCAGAGTGGCCATGCCAGTGGGTGTGGCAGGAATTTGGACGTGAGACACTGAGTCTCAACCAAGGGACTTGGGGACTAGAGAGGAAAGGAGGCAAGTCAAGAGGCAACAGGGGGCTATCTAGTGTCTTCTTCTCTTCAAAGGGTGTTGTCAACAGTGTCTAAAGATTCTTGATCACCTCTGTCTTCAGGATGCCCCTGTTTTTATTTGTTTTTGACCACTTCGTGAGACAAATGAATAAGATATTCTTGTCTCTACCTTAGTACATAGGTCAAAGGGCTTGCCTGAGTTCACATAGGAACTTTGGGGCCTAGTTCTGGTTCTCTAGTGCATGCCAAATGCTTACACCCCATACGAACCAAAGTCACCAAGCACTATCTTCCTGTCACCTCAGGGTGGAGATACAGCACCCCAGGCCCTGCTTTTCTTGTTATTGCTGTGAAGACACAGGAATAGATCTCACTGAGGAAAAGCTCAGGAGCCCATGGCCTTCTTCATTAAAATAAAGTCTGCCTGAGTCTCCTGGTTCTAAATAGAAGAAAATGTAGATTTGGGGCAGAACCGAAGGGAAATGGATTTCCCTTGGCAAATTATTTGCAATTTGTGGATTGGAGCTGACCCAGCTCCAGTTCCCTCTGTCACTGTAAGTGCTGTCTACAACGTGACCAGCTTATTAAAGAAAGAGAGCTGAAGGCCGTCTTCCCACAGGGGCGCAGCAAACAGGAGCAGAGTCCAAGTCCACCAGTGCCTTCCTCACAGTGTCTCATGCCTGGAAACTGGCTGGATTCTCACCCACAGATAATGTGTTCATGCCAGGTCGCCACTTCCTGTGGCTGTGGAAATAAGGGCATGCACACATACAAGTTGCTTGTGCCTTTCCCTTGGCCATTTGCAAAGCTAGCTGTCGTGGTACTTAAGTTACTGGTCCTCAAACCATATATTGTCCAACAGAAACACAAGCTCTTAAGAGACACTGACAAAGATTCTGAATTCATGGGGGACCCATGATCTGCCTTTAAAGAGGCATTCCAGATAATTCTAAAGCAGGTGGTCCCTGGACCATAGTTTGAGAAATAGTGATTTCAATGGAGTGCTAGTACACACCCTCCAAGTGACCCCTTCATCCGTGGCTTAAAGATGCTGAGGTGGCTGGCACGAGTCCCAGGAGATCCAGAGTTCTTTCTTTACTCACTGGCATTGAAGGACATTCAGAAGTCTTTCTTGACAAGAGACCTCTCCAGGAGCTGCATCTAGAGTTCTAAAGATTTATCTTCTCCTGCACTCCTTCTAAATCATAGACACCTTACAGAGATCAGCACTTTCTGTGTTCAGTTTTTTTCTTTCACAAAAAAATCTCACTGTGGTATACCCACAGCAAGGTGAAGTACAAATACAGCTCATCTGTCTGCATGGTCCAACCTGCCAGAGCCCTGGACTCTCCATCAAGTTCCTACCCTTCTCTGTCCCAAAGGGCTATACCTGAGATGTAGAGACCCAAGGAGAAAGGCTTTTAAAACATGTCATGTATAGGTGATCGAGGCAAAAAACCAACAAGGAGATCTGGAACCTCAACTGGATGCTTGATATGATTCTGTATCTTGAAAATCCTAGGGAGTTTGTCAAAAACCTTCTAACTCTGATAATCAACTTTGGTAAAGTCTTGGAGTACAAAATCAGTGTGTAAAAGACAGTCTCATTTCTATACACCAACAACAGGTAGAAAGAGTGCCAAATAAAAAGCACAATCCCATTCACAATAACCACAAAGAAATGAAATACTTTGGTACCCACCTAACCAGAGAAGTGAAAGATTTTTACAATGAGAACTGCAAAATGCTGCTCAAAGAAATCAAGGATGACACAAATGAAAAAAAAATTCATACTCATGGATCAGAAGAATCAATATTTTCAAGATGTCTATCTTACCCAAGGCAATTTACAGACTCCATGCAATACCCATCAGACCTGGAATGACAATACAGAAATTCACAAGGAAACAACAACAACAAAAAGCGCACTAATAGTCAAAGCAATCCTCAACAAAAGGAACAAAGTGAGAGGTATCACACTTCTAGATTTTAAACTTTACTACAAGGCTACAGTAACCAAAACAGCCTGGTACTGTTATAAGAATAGGCTCATAGTCCAATGGAACAGGACAGAGATTCCAGAAGCAAAAACTTGGGCTCTCAACCAACTAATTTTTGACAAAGTCACTGATAACAATCACTGGGGAAAGGAGATCATATTTAGCAAATGGTGTTAGGAAAACTGACTGACCACATGCAGAAGAATTAAACTGGGTCCCTACCTATCACCATATACAAAAATAAATTCTAAATGGATCAAAGACCTAAACATAAAACCTCAAACTATAAGAATCCTAGAAGAAAATGTAGGAAACACTCTTGTGCACATCAGAGTAGGCAACGAGTTCTTGACCAAATCCCAAAAAGCAAATGCCATCAAAACTAAGATGGACAAGTGGGACCTCATCAAAAGATTTTGCACAGCAAAAGAAACCATCAAGAGAGTAAAAAGCCAACCCATAGAAAGGGAAAAAATATGTCTCTGACAAAGGCCTAACATCCAGGCCTACAAGGAATTCAAATGAACTGAAAGGAAAAAACAAACAATCCTATTAAAAAGTAGGCAAAGGACATGAATAGACACTTTTCAAAAGAAGACACACAAGCAGTCAACAGATACATGAAAAAATGCTCAGCCTCACTAATCATCAGAGAAATGCAAATCAAAACTACGAGATACCATCTAATTCCAGTAAGGATGGCCATCATTAGTAAATCAAGAAACAACAGATGCTGGCATGGGTGCAGAGAAAAGAGAATGCTTGTACACTGTTGGTAGGAGTGGAAGCTAGTTTAACCTCTATGGAAAGCGGTGTGGCGATTCCTAAAAGAACTAAACATATGCTCCAGCAGTACCTCTTCTGGGAATGTTCTACCCAAAAGACCCTTGCACCTCAATGTTTATAGCTACACTCTTCATAATAGCAAAGACATGGAACCAATCCTACTGCCCATTGAAAGTGGACTGGACAAAGAAAATGTGGTACATATACATGGTGGAGTATTATGCAGCCAAAAAAAGAGAACAAAATCATGTACTTCTCAGTAAACCGGATGGAGTTGGAGACCATCATACTTAATGAGTTATCACAGAAACAGAGAACTGAATACCACATGTTTACTCTCATAAGGGGGGACCTGAACATTAATCACATTAGCATAAGGGAGGGATTGGCAGTCACTGGGCACTGCCAGGGGAGGGAGGGAAGGAGGAGGAAGGGCACGCAACAACACAGAGAGGATCTGGTCCTTTACCAGGTGAAGTGAGGGCCAGCTGGAGGCCCAAACTTGAACCACACGCAGTCTACTTGTATAGTTAATCCTGACTTGTATGCCGCATCTCTATAATAAAATAAAATTTTAAAAAGGTGTCACGTGAGTTTTTTTTCTTCTCCAGGACATCTTTACTAACAAAACCCTAAGGAAAATAAATGGGTTCCTATTGCCTCATCCATTTATCTCATCAGATCTTTCTCAAATTAACCATGGAATCATAGGTGAGGTGGTCCAGGTCTTCACCATGAAATTGACGACATATGAAATGAATCTGAAAACTCCATTTATTAAAACACATACATCGTCCATGTGGGGCAAAAATGTGCACATCACATTCAGGTCTTCCTGCTTTAACATTTCTCTATTTCTCTTTGAAAGACACACTCCACAGATCTTATATAGGAAAAACGTGAACAATTCTTGGGCTGCAAAACACTGATGTATACGTAACAATTCATCATTGCCAGGAGCAGCTAGAAGCAGATATATAGGAAGAAAGGAAAGTACAAAAATCCCGTAAGACAGCATGCTTGATTTTTCTCAAAACTCCCTATGTAAGCATAAGCGTATGGAGAAATCGTTTATTGTTTAATTTTTAAATGTATTGTTTAATTTGTCCTTGGTAGGAAATCTTTTTCAAATATTAATAGCAAAATCAGACTCAGATCAAAGTACTTATTTGCATCCTTTGATTTAAATTAAGTAGTACTTGGTTTTAAATTTTTAAAAAACAACAAATTTAACTGGAGTTAACCTTGAAAAAATGTAAGATTATTTTTTCCTTATAGACTTTGCATTCTAAATATGAAGTATATTGTTACTACTTATTAACTAATTCCATGGCACATCTCCATTACTATCCAATATACAGTATATAGAAATTAGGGCTTTAAATAAATAAGCTGAATTTTTCCATTAGTTACCCCTTAAGATAAAACCATGCTGGTGAAAATGATTGTTTAATTTATAAAGAATTAAGCTCTTTGGAGGCATAAGTAATCAAGAGACTTTTCCCCTTGAGTAAGTACAAATATCAATAAGCCAAAACTCATATAAAGATTTTGGTATTATAATTTCATACTGTAAGACATAAAATTATGAAAAAAAAAAGCCAAAACATTTTCCTTAAAACACTTCCTAAAAACTTTAATTCCATCTTAATTGCTCCAAAAAGCTAGATTTACATGGACATATAAAGAGTCCTTCTGAGAAAAAGAAATGCTGTTTATTGTGAAAATCATATGCGCCTTCTAAGGATGCCTTAATCACCACCGAAGAGTGCTTTGTTCATTCATAATCATTTAAATGTGACTACATACATATTCAAATAGTGTTTTGGCTCATTTAAAAAAAACGTGATATGAGACCAGGTGTGGTAGCTCACACCTGTAATCCCAGCACTTTGGGAGGCTGCGGTCAGAGATTTGCTTGAGCCCAGGAATTTGAGACCTGCCTGGGTTTCAGCCTCATCCTCATCGCTACAAAAAAAAAAAAAAAAAAAAATGAGTCAGGTGTGGTGGCGTTTGCTAGTAGTTCCAGCTACTTGGGAGGCTGAGGCAAAAGGATTCCCTGAGCCCAGGAGGTCACGGCTACGGTGAGCTGTGACCATGCCACTGCAACTCCATTGCCTGGGCAACAGAATGAGACCCTGACTCAAAAACACAAAAAAAAAAAAAAGAAAAGAAAAGAAAAGAAAAAAAGTGATATGGTTTTAGCTGATTCCACAGTATTACTACACTAATTGTACAATGCTGTAGTTAAGTACATACTCTGCCAGGTTTTTTCACCCTAAATCTTCATCAGCGTCCCACTGACTATAACACAATCCCAAAATTGCAACAGAAGTACCTGGTTACAGAAATGTTTATACATTTCACAAACATTTCAATATCCTCTTCTCCCTTACCTCAGGTATGAGCCTTAATTGTATGTATTTCTTCTTTTACCAGCATGCCCATGAAGGAGCTAAGGGAAACATTTACCAAGTCTGTTTCAAAATCTGTCCTTGGCATGTTAAGTCTTGCTTTTTTCCCCCTTTACAGAAAGACAAAACAAAACAAAAAACAGGAAAAAGAGATGGAGAGGGAAGAGAGGAGAATAAAGTTAATTGGGAAATGGTCTTTTGGGATTTGAAAGCAAACAAGGTGTAAGAGAGCCCCTCTTTGAATGCGAATGACACAGAAAAAAGTGAGAAAAACTTCCAGGGCCTGCCATTCATGACAGAGGCAATGGCTGCCATGAAAAACCACTCTCGATACTGTATCTTGGAGAAAGTGCTCTAGCAGCACGGAAGTTGTAAATAAAGATGGAGAGGCTTTAACAAATGAGATAGAGAACAAAAACAAGGAAGGGGTTCCATTAAAAATTTTGATGAGTGAAAAACCAAGATCATCTCAGTGGAACAAAGAGCCAGAACTCTTCCTGCTGGAGCTGGCTGTGGGGACCGCACCTGCCACTCAGAGACTGGCAATTGGGGTTTCTTCTCCCTGGCGGGTGAACAACTGGGATTCTGAGAACGAGTTGCCTTTTCTGGAGCTATGGGTTTATTTCTTTTGAGACTCATACAAAGGAGGGCCATGGTTTCCTTGTTAAGAGCACAGAAAGTGCTCTTTCATTCTAGAATGTCTGTAATTGAGGGAGGGAGGGAATTTGCTCATGCTCTCCGACAAAAGCATTGCCCAACTCACAGCAAATCTTCTGTGCTTGGTGATATTTGGATTCTGGAAAATATATTGAAGAGGCATTTACACCACTATTAACCAGGAGGTATTTTAGGCATGGCTAAGGCTCTGAAGTCATCTCAAATTCCAAAATACTGAGCTTTTTTTTTTTTTTTTTTTCCTCTTCGGGGTCTTTTCCCTCTCATTTCTTTTCCCAGCTTTATAGCAAAACAACAAAACTTCTGAATGGATGTAACATAGGGACATTTTCATGCACTATTACTCAAAAATTGTCACAAATACATGAAAGCACCAGTCACAACACATGATTTACTTTTACTTGCAGAATCAAAGCTATCACGTACACACGTTAGGAATAGTGAAAAGAGAACATAGACAACCGGCATTTTGTTGTTACCATGAGGATATGCCACGGGGAACATCTCCCTAAACATTTTGGATGCCTGTCCTTCTAGACACGTCCAGCCTTATTGCCACACTACTCTAATGGGGAGGGGTGGGAGGAGGGGTAGGGGAGACGGAAAAAAGAAAATAAAGGCACAAAGACTAAACATCAATGCCCTTAAACCGAACTGTGGCTGCACTGGACAACTCAGGCTATCAAGGGGTATTCCAAAGACAATATTCATTCCAAGGAGGTCTTACATATCTTCTTAGCTCAGTACAGCTGTTTTAATTTTTATTTTTAAAATATGAAGCAGAAACAGAAGGGTTTTTTTCGGGGGGAGGATAGCAGAAAAGAAGTGACTCCAATTGTATTTTTATGGATTCCCCTCCTCCAGGCGGTTCTGGAGGATCAGATCTCTTAACTCAGGACGTGGATTGACTTGCATTCTCATAAGGGGGACCAGTTCTTTAAACATGCACAGCCTGGAGTCTCCAGGATGGTTCTCCTCACGCTCTTCAAATGCCGTGGACTAGAAAGGTGCCCACTTTGCTAAAAACTCTACATTGGTGTCCCAGGAGCCCGATGGGGCTCTTCCGGCTTCTCTTGGAGACTTAAAGGATGGCACAGAAAAACTTCTTCTCCCTAAATGGGTTTTCTGAAGCCGGAACTGGGGTCAGCAGGGGGTCTTCCTTGGCATGCGCTTCACAGTAGGCCATCAAGTCTGCAGCCGCCTTGGACACCTGGAAAGGAAGACAGAAACAACTGGAACTGTAATCAGGTGCAGTCAGTCTAGACCCAAGCTTTGGAAGCCAATGGCCTAGAGCAAGATCCTCGCTCTATCACTGTGTGAAAGTGAAGTGAAGATATTCACTGACCCTCTCTTCAGGTGGGGTCTACCTACCTACATGATGACATCAGACTTGGCCATGTGACATAAGACTTGCTCTGGTCAGCAAGTCATGAGTACAATGTAGTGAATCACTTTGGGCAGAAGCTTCTTCTTCCAGCTGAAATAATTTATTAGGAGCCCTCTTAATTGATGCAGAGGTTTTAACAAATGGCGTAGTGGCCACACCTTTGAGTTGTTTCTTGTCCCAGGGCTGAATTGATTAAACCTTTGTCATTTCTGCTTCAGCCTTCCCTGTAGTTGAAACTACAGGTCAGAAGTACACCACCACACCTAGCTAAGTTTTCTTTTTAATTTTTGTAGAGAGAGGGGTCTTGCTATGTTGCCTAGGCTGGTCTTGAGCTTCTGGACTCAAGGAATCCTTCCACCTCAGTCTTCCAAACACTGAGATTATAGGCATGAGTCACTATTCCCGGCTTTTGTTATTTAAGGATACTTCAACTTTACAAATTACTAGCTGGACAGAAGAATCAGTTTCATCTTCTAATACCATAAACCCTTAAATTTTAAGGACCCTCTGCTTTCTTTGTCATAGACCAGAGAGAGGCATCATTCCAGAGAAAGGTTGCTCTGTCTGCCATGTTCCCTGATGAAGGTAACAAGGTATGGAGTGGCAGCTGATCTGTGATTGACATGTGGTAGGAGTGAGAAATGTGTCTGTGCCATTGTAAGCCTCTAAGTATGAAGGAAAGGGGTCCTTGTGTGACTCTCACAACAACTTAGCCTATCCTGACTGGCAGAAAGACGAATAGGTACCGACATGTGTATTAGTCTCCTCTGGCTGTCTTAACAAGTCACCACAAATCGGAGGGCTTCAAACAACGGACATTTATTCTCACACAGTGCTAGAGCCTAGACATTTGAAATCAAGGTGTCAGCAGGGTTGGTTTCTGCAGGAGGTTCTCAGGGAGAATCTGTTTTGTGCTTTTCTGCTAGCCTCTGGTTGCTGCCGGCAATCCCTGGTGACCCTTGGCTTGTGGGCCTATCACTTCAGTCTCTGCCTCTGTATACACATAGCATTCTCTCTGCCTGTGTGTTTGTCTTTACGTGGCATTCTGTCTGTCTGTGTCCAAATTTCCCATCTCACCAGTCATTGTATTAGGGCCACCCTAACGCAGTATGACTTCCTCCTAATTTGATTACATCTACAATACTCTATTCCCAAACAAGGTCACATTCTAAGATTTCAGGTGGGCATGAATTTTAGGTAACATAGTTCAAAATATATTTGTATAAAAATCAGTCTCATTCTTTAATAGACATTATAGTTTTTATACACATGTTTTTATTATGTTCTATGTTATTTCACACATTGAGTTAAATTTTCTCTTTTGATCTTCATGATAATACTGAGATAGGAATTACTATCTTTTTTTACAGATGAAAAGTAAGTTCAGCAGATGACATAAATTGTTCAATATCATACAACAAAGCTTGTGGCAGAAAAAGTACTTGAACCCTCATGTTTTGTCATTAAGCCGTAGCCATCTACATGCAGATTACTCAAATGCAAGGCTAGTTCCAAAGGTTCAAATGGAAATTATGAGATGCTACAACAAAATGAAAGACTTTTTAAATCTTAGTTCTCCTAAATGAAAACAAAGGATGAATTTCCAGAATGAACTGAGATCACTTTTGTGTGTGCATGCGCTTTTTACTTGTTTAAGCAATGGTCACTCTTACACCAAAAAGGAGCTTTGTTCTTAAGAAGCAGAGACTGTAAATTAGTAACATCTAAAACCCACTTGTTCAGACGAGATCCAGCACCATCCATCCCTACTCATTTGAAACACTCTCACACAAATATGTGGCACAATTTCCCCAAATCTCTTATGATGCAAAAAGTGCTATGCTGAGCAAAATTGTTAACTTAGAGTTACTCACATCTTCTATTTGAACACTTGATTCTGAATGGTTTCCTTCTCAAAATATGTGTTTACCTTGCTTCCTCTATCTCCCGTGGGCAACAGTCCAACACAGTGTCAGAATCTTAGTATGAATGAGAATGATTGCGAATATTTATCAGCCCTTGCTATGCATCAGAACTGTGTTAACTGTTTTACATAAGTATCTTATTTAATCTTCACAACAACATTAAGGGTCACAAGAGACTATCATCCTCATCTTAAATATGTGAGATGGAGGCTTTATTAAGTAAGCGTTTATCCCAGGTCCCATAGCTCATGAAAAGCTAGCAGTTGGGCTGTGAGTCTTGGTATTCCTTACTTAATCTCCACCAATGCTTCTCCTTTCTATCGCATGGCTGTCAACTTTGACCCTTACTTTATAATGAGTTGCAGCGATAGTCTGCTTAGTTGACCTTTTCACTTTCTGACTCTCCTTGCTAACATTTTGCACATGGTCTAGTTCTTCCAAGAAAAATTTCCCCAAAACGCTAGAAAATCTCTCTCCTTTCTATTGATTCTTCCTCCAAAAATATCTCAAATTTTGTCCCCTTCCTGTTATCTCTCTTGCAACTAACTACCCTAGTTTTCGCCTCTATCTCCTCTCTTCATGATTACTGAAATAAACTCATAAAGTGATTATTTTGGGCTCGCTAAATGGGTCCATGGATAGAATTTTTTTTAATACATTTTTTATTTTAAAGATGTGGGGTACAATTCAGGGTTAGGTATACAAATGTTCATTATGCAGGTGCCCTTGTTGATGAGGTGTGCTGACCCCCTCCCCTGGCAGATTCCCACTACTGCCAATCCTTTTCTTATAGCATTATAATAATTGTTCAAGGTCCACTTATGAGTGAGAACATGTGATACTCAGTTCTTTGTTTCTGTGATAGATCACTCAGTATTATAGACTTTAAGTCCATCCAAGTTGCTGTGAAGTTCATAATTTTGTCTTCTTATGGCTGCGTAATATTCCATTGTGTATATGTCCCACATTTTTTTAGATGGATAGAATTTAAGGAGTGGTCTATGAACTTCAATAACACAAAAATCATACCTTTATTTTCACGGACCTCAAATGGAAATTTAACATTTCCTTTCATTAGAAATATAGACAACCCACTACAGTAGTTGCATGTTACTTAGTCACTGTGAGGAGTCAGATATTTTCAGTTATGTTATAGTTATTGCAGACATCTAAGCGCTGCATTTATGTTCATTTTATGATTATAGGCCTACTATTAGATCTTACATGATCAGTTAATAAAGGAGTACATATCCATAACTATAGCACATATTTTCTACAAATTTGATATTTTAAATATTTAAAACATATTTTAATATTATTTAAAATATGTTTTATAAAAATATCCCAATGAACTCTACTTCCATACAGTTTCCTTTATAATTTAAAAACATTATTCAGAGGAGGGAGCTATAAGCTTTAGCAGACAACCAAGCGGGTCGAGGGCATAATACTCTGTGAATTATCACAGAAACAAAGAAGTGAGTACAAGTTCTCACTCATAAGCGGACCCTGACAATTATCATCATACTACACGAAAGGGATTGGCAGTAGTGGGGAACTGCCAGGGGAGGGGGAAAGGCATATTTCATCAGTCAGGGTACCTGATCTCAAACCAGGCGAAGTGGGGACCAAAGTGAGGCCCAAACTTTACCTGTACAATGACCATTTGTATACCTAATCCTGAATTATACCCTACATCTGTAAAATAAAATTAAAAAAATTAAAAACTCAGTTCTAAATGACTTCCCTGCTTTCACAATTGTGCCAGGGTTAGCATTCTCCATGCTGTAGCTAGAAAGATATTTGCAATATAAATGGGTTGTATCACTTGCCTATTTAAAACCTTCTATAACTCCTCCTCATAATTTTTAGAATACCAGAACTTTGTAAAAGAACCTGTGGGTTGTGCATGTTTTGGCCCCGCTATTGTCTCCAGTTTCGTGTTGTGGCCTTCTTCCCTCTCACACACGTCTCCTTTAATTTTCTAAAACTCCAAATTCTTTTTTGTTTCTGAGCTTTGCATAGTCAATTCCTTGGAACATTCTTCTCTTCATCCCCTCAACAGGTTGGCTTCCTCTCTCCCCTCTGGTATCAGGAGAAATATCGCCTTCTTACAGAACCTTCTCTGATCATCTCATCCAAAGTGACTTTCCTCATGCTTCTCCCTCAGAGCACCCCATTCTTTTCCTTCACGGAGAATTATAAATTGCTATCATAATTTATAATTACAAACGTTGTTTATTTGCTGATTAATATTTGTCTTTCTCTTTGAGGCACTAGGCTCCATGAAGGCAGGAATCACACCTGCTTTATTCACCACTGTATAATCAGTGCCTGACACATATCAGAAACTCAAATAATTGCTAAAGGAGTTCTCAAATATAATCTTATTCAACTAATATTTACTGAGTACCTAATATGCCAGGTACAGTTCCAAATACTTGGAATAACCAGGGAACAAAATATAAAAAAGGATCTTGTTCCTTTGGGCTTGTAAAGAATTCTACCCTTCCAATTCTGTCTATATTGAAGTAACAGGCACCAAGTAAACCCTCCTGCCTCAAATTTAAAACTGACAGAATAGATGAAGAAATGGTTTCTACATATTACATAGCAGGCAGCACAGGACAGTAATCCTTGATTGAAGGAAGATAAAATAAACTCTATAGTTGCCCAGCTTACTGCCGGCTATAAGGGGTACCCAAACAGAGTTCAGTAATCTCCCAGCATTGAGGAGATAGTTACAGAGAACAAGAATTGCATAGAGAGAGAGAGAGAGAGAGAAAGATCCAGAGGATCCTCTTGACTCTTTACTGAATATTGATCAGCACATGGTGGGAGAATATCCAGGATATTGGATGGATATTTTCCTATTTCACACAAAAATATATGGCATGAATTCCCCAAATCTCTATTATGATACATGGTTACTCGTGTAACCGTGAGTTTGTATCAATACCAATTCCTACCCTCACCACAGGGTTCAGTTTTCTACTTTCCATATTTGTTACAGCTTTCACTGACAGGCTATGGAAAGAAAATCAGAAATGATCAAGTAAAACAATCCCTGGAGAGCACACAAGGCCAGAGTGATTATGTTCTCAGTAGCCACAGTAGAAAGAACTCCAAACACACAGAAACGTTCTAAAAAGGGTATTAATTCAGTAGTGGTGCCATATAGTCCTAGGTTAAAGGGTGCTGTGAACCCACCTATCAAAGCTAAAAATTAGCCGGGCTTGGTGGCTCAGCCTGTAATCCCGTACTTTGGGAGGCTGAGATGAGTGGATTGCCTGAGCCCGCGGGTTCGAGACCCACCTGGGCAACTTGGCGAGACCTCATCTCTACAATAAATAAAAAAATCAGCTGGGCGTGGTAGTGCATGCCTGTAATTCTGGCTACTCGGAAGGCTGAGTCAGAAGGATCGCTGGAGCCCCGCAGGTCAAGGCTGCAGTGGCCAGGAGCAGCTACTGCACTCCAGTCTGGGTGACAGAGTGAGACACCACTCAGAAAAAAAAAGGGTAAAAAGTAAGCCTTGAATGGATCAAAACGTATCCGAATAACTTAACTGCACTCGAGAACAAAACCCCAAAATACTTAAAGAAATATACAATGTCTAGAATCCAGTAAAAATAAAAATTGCCAGGCATACAAATAAGCAGAAAAAAAATTCTCCCGTAATGAACAGAAACATTAGTCCAAAGAAAAAAATTTAGAACTGACACAGATTATAAGATAAGTAGATTAGGGTATTGTTAAAATAGTTGTTGTTAATATTGACCATATGCTCAAGAAGGTGGAGGAAAACAAAACATGACAAAAAGAGACATGGGCTGGGTGCAGTGGCTCATGTAATCACAGCACTTTGGGAGCCTGAGACAGGAGGACTGCTTGAGCCCAGGAGTTCAATACCAGTCTGGGAAACACAGTGAGATCTCATCTCTACAAAAAATTAAAAAAAATTAGCCAGATGTGGTGGTGTGTACCTGTAGTCCCAGCTACTTGAGAAGCTGAGATAGAAGGATTGCGTGATACGAGGAGGGCCAAGGCTGCAGTGAACTATGATTGTACCACCGCACTCCAGTCTGGGCAATAAAGTAACACTCTGACTGAGAGAGAGAAAGAGACAGAGAAAGAGAGAGGAAGAGAATACTGAGAAGGCCAAAAGCAAATATCTAGAGATGAAAAATACAATGTCTAAGATGAAAAGTATATTAGATAGGATTTGCAGTTGATTAGACACTGTAGAAGAAAAGATTAATGAACTTGAAGAGAGCAATAGAAACTGTCCAAAATGAAGCACAGAGAGAAAATAGACTGCAAATTGAAGAAAATACACCGAGCTGGCAGACAACTTCAAATAGCCTAATACATATACAATTGGAGTCCCTGAAGGAAAGGAGAGAGATGAAGAGTGAAAGAAGTAAAAGAAAATATTTAAAACATATTTTAATATTATTTAAAATATTTTAAAATATGTTTTATAAAGATATCCTAATGAACTATACTTCAATATAACTAGTAAATAATAATTTGTAAACTAATTATAGAAGTGAAACTAATTATACAAGTGAAAGAAGAAAAAAAGGAGTTGAAGAAATAATGGCTGATATTTTTCCAAATTTAATGAAAACTAAAAGCCCACGGATTCAAGTCACTCAAGAAACCTCAAATGAAGAGACATGAATCAACACTAATGCGTAGCATAATCAAATTGTTTAAATAGTGTATGAGTGGGAGATTGTAGAGAACAAACAAATAAACAAGCAAACAAAAACAAGTAATTATAGATAATATTGGAAAGTAGTAAGTTTTATAAGAATGAAAAATTAGCTCAGGATAAAAGAGAATAAGAAAATGCATGCGGGGATGTCTCAGAAACAGGCAGCAATAGTTAGGCTTAATTGGGAAAGATACTCAATCTTTGAGTGAAAACATACAGAATGAACGTTACAGTAAGTGAAATGGTGAGCCACCGAATTACATTCTAAAGGAGCACTTTGAATGTTATGCTGAGGACAATATTCTACGGCAGTCAAAGGTGGAAGCAGAGATTATCCTGGAGGCTATTGTAATCCAAGTGAGAGGCACCAGTGGTTCAGGATAGAGTAGTAGCAGAGGCATATAGTATTGGAATGTAGAATCACCAGGATTCTCTGATGAATTATATGAACTGTATGAATGAAAAATAAAAAAATTAAGGAGTTTTTAGACTAAGCAAATGGAAAATGACGTTGCCATCAGTTGAGATGGATAGGGCTTCAGGAAGAGACATTTTTTAGGGGAAGATCAGGAATGCAGTTTTAGGTATGCTGAAATTGAAATATCAGTTAGTGACATATATGATGCTGAAGATTGAGGAAGAGATCGGGACTAGAGGTATACATGTGGGGATTGAAGCCATAGAGATGGTATAGAAAGCCTTGAGAATGAACAGGTCACCAAGAAAGTAGAGAAGATCAAGGAATGAACCCTGAGAAACTTCAGTACAGGCAACTGGAAAGCCTAAGAGGATCCAGAGAAGGAGAATGATAAGGAGTAGCTTGTGAAAGTGGGGAGTATGAAGAGCCAAACAAAGAAAGTGTTTCAAGGCATGAGACATCAACCATGTTAAATGCTGCCCACACATCAAGTAAGATGAAAACTGAGAACTGACTAGGTATTAGATTTACCAATCTGGAGTCACTGGTGATCTTGATGAGAGAAGCTTCAGTGGAATGGTGGATATGGAAGCCTCACTGGAATGGGTTTAAGTGTAAATGAAGCCTTTTGCTTCTTCTTCCTGAACAATTCAATCTTAAAACTATTAGGCGGGACGAAGCAAGTAGGCTTCTGCACTAGGTCAGGGACCTACAGTGATGGAACTCAAGCAGGATGGGAAGAGCATCTGTGCAGGGAACAGGCTGGTGGGGAGTATGGGAGCCTGAATTAATGTTCCAGGCATCCATGTGGGGTCAAAGAGACTATGAAATAGAAGTTTGGTTTCCTACAGGGGAGTGAGCACATAAAGATAAGGGGAGCCAGCCGGGCTCGGTGGCTCAGCCTGTAATCCCGCGCCTTTGGGAGGCTGAGGTGAGTGGATTGCCTGAGCCCGCGGGTTCGAGACCCGCCTGGGCAGCGATACCTCATCTCTACAATAAATCAAAAAATCAGCCGGGCGTGGTAGCACGCGCCTGTAATTCCGGCTACTCGGAAGGCTGAGGCGGAAGGATCGCCGGAGTCCAGCAGGTCGAGGCTGCGGTGGCCGGGAGCGGCCACTGCACTCCAGTCTGGGCGACCGAGTGAGACTCCAACTCAAAAAAAAAAAAAAAAGAAAAAGATAAGGGGAGCCAGGTGTCTCACTGTCAGTGAGGGCAGTTACAAATATGGAAAATAGGAAACTGGAATGAACCCTGTGGTATAGGATAGAATTGTTCATGTTAATGTGAACTCAGGATTAGGGTTAGGGTACATGTACTTATAGATATAGAAAGAAATATAGATGGCATGGGGAGAGAGAGAGTGAGGAAGAAAGAGACTGACCGACTTTATTCTCTAGCTCTGTCCACTGCAATGACCTGAGAGCAGCAACACTTCAGCAATGAGCACACTTGGCATCTAGATATTGGTTTTAAAGTACCATTCTCAAAGAAGCCAGCGCTCTTTGGAGAAAATAATGGTTCTGGTGCCATAGAGCAGGGAAAATAGGGAGCCTAGACAACTTTTTGTGCCAAGAACTAAAAAATTACTTAAATAATGACAGAGGTATGTCAAAAGGACACAGCAACTATTTTCAGTCTGTGCCAATTTAAACATCAAAATAACTGATGATAGTAGCAGATTGTAAACCACCGAACAAAAGAAAAAAACATGCATTCTGTCAATATGATTAAATGAATAATAAACAGAATGTGTGATGAGAAATGGTATAGTTAAATAATCTCAAGCTACTTCTTTCAAACTCTAAATGCTTTCTAACTATGAAGAGAAAATAAACTGCTTTGCATGGAAAAATCTGGAAGTTACCACATCAGTCAAGTCATCAAAGTAATATCACCAGAAAATGACAATTTGAGATCATGTCCCACTGATATAATACAATGAAATTAGTACTTTATCCATTCTATGCTATGAATGCCAAAGTTTTGTTACCTGAATTTAATCATAGAGAATTATCTGACAAACCCAAACTAAGGGACATTCTAGCAAATAGACCTATAATCTCCAAAGTATCAAGATCATAAAAGTCAAAGAAGTCTATAAAACTGCCAGACAGGACAACCAAATGCAATACAGGATTCTGAACTAGGTCTTTTTGCTGAAAGGGACATTACTAGAAAGATTTGCAATACTTAAATGGGTTCTCAGGATTAGAAGGTAGTAATGTATCAATGTGAATTTCCTGATTCTGATGATTACGATTATGTAGAAGAATACACTTCCTGGTAGGAAATCCACATTAGAGTATTTGGAGGTGATAGGACGTCTTTTGACAGGGGAAAACAAAATTCTTTGCACCATGTTTACAACTCTTCTGTAGCTTTGAGATTCTTTTCAGAGAAAAGAAAACAATCCAAAAGAAAGGGAAAAGAGAAGTCAGAGACAGTGAATATAGATAACTTTTTCAAAGTTATACCGTACAAAGAGGCAAACAAAAGAGGCAGCTGCTGGAAGGGGAAATAGAGGAATCAAGACAAAAACTTTGATTTAAGATGCAGGAATAACACTCCGTTTGGATGCTGGTGGAAAGGATGTAAAGAACCAAAAACTGATGACACAGGATGGGCAAGGGGTTGGGGGAGAAACTGCTGGAACAGTTTCCTTGGTTAAGGAGACAGGATCTGATGCACAAGGAATTTCCTTTTGATACCAGCATCAGTCTCTCCAGGTTAACAATGCTGAAACCCAGCTAACCAGCAACCTCACCAAGTCACACTGGGACTGAGAACTAGGGAGCAAGGGAGGCAGACTCTTGACGGCCTCAATAAAGACCACCAGACCATGATTTTAGTCTTCCTCCCCCCCAAAAAATAGAATTCTGCTCTAAATGTATCTTAAAATTAATGTTGCAAAATGCTTATAAGCTATCACGCCAAAAAATAAAAATAAAAAAAAGCACAGACAGGTTATCACTGCTTCAGAACACAGAAAAGTGGCTGTGCATTAAAGGTATCAGTCATAAAATCACTTCTTCAGTTGGGTTGCCTGCATTAATGTAGTTATCCAGGGTTGACTTTAATTTATTGCTTAAGAGAACCTCAAAGATTATATTGGATAGAGGCTTGTGTGTTTCTTTTGGCATATTGGGCTGATGCACTGTACATTTGATGCTCTACATTACCATGATAGCCTGTATCACCATGATGGCCTGTATCACTGTGATGCCCTATATAACCATGATGGCCTGTATCACCATGATGGCCTACGTAACAATGAGGCCTGCATATGCTATCTGTAGCACTATAATGGTCAAATACCCATTGGTCTGCATCTCCAAGACATATGTAACACCTTGATGCCCTACGTTACCATGATGGCCTGTATCACCATGATGCCCTATATAACCATAATGGCCTGTGTCACCATGATATCCGCATCACTGCTGGTGGCCAAAGGGGAATCTAAGGGATCTTTCCATTGTGATCCTGAAGAGGGCCTAGGATCAAACTTTGATTACGACCGAGAGAAAGGATAATTGTATGAATAAATATCTACTATTTTTTATTTATAAAATAATGTGCGACTATTATAAGTAGTCTTCCTTTCTTTGCTCCTTCAAGGTGATATTAAATTGAAGGTACTTATCAATAGGTTTTTTAAAAAAAATAGAATAATTTTCAAAACCTCAATCATCAAGAAAAGTATGTTATATTTAATGTATTCTTTTAATAAAAGAAGAAAAATGTCATCCAAAATAGTTACATTTTTAAGAAGGAAGCTTCAACTGGTGTGAAAACTAGGCTATTCAGAAAAATTCATTTATCAGAGGTTTCAAATTACCAAGAGTATATAGTACTACTTCTATAGGGGCTAGGTGTGATATATAAGGCTAAGTATATACTTGGTGCTTACCAAATGCCCACTGAACTTTAAATAGTTATATCAACCATCAGAAAAATAAAGTCTTATGCTCAATTATTAATGTATGCCTGAATTCGACTTTAAAATTTTTTGCTTCATTTTTAGCAAATTAAATGAATTAGGACGGGCAATCTTTGAACACAGCCCCTTCCTTTGTAAGTTCTTTGATACCTTACTGATTTTATCATCCCTAAAAATACTCTCAATTGACTTATAAGGAGGATTATATTCCATTCTTCCTAACAAAATTGAGTACATGCATTTTAGGAAGGGGATGCTTAAACTTTCAACTCAAATGCTGGAAAAATACTTTAAAAAGTCCCAAACCTAGGATATATGTCCTCTCTTAATGCCAAGCATGGTTTCTAATGAGCCTAATTCTCAATATTTCTGAGTTCCATGAAATTCAATTCAAATCTGTTATGAGTCAATCATCAGAAAGAGGATTTAATCATTAGAAATGTCCATATGTGGCTCATTAATTTAAACATATTTGTCCCAGTTATAAAAACCACTCTGTTCTTTTTATGGTGAAATGTCTTGAAAAGAAGGTACACTATAAATGCTAGCTAATAATTTATCTTTGTTTAAAATGACTAATTATACCCTCCCTTTTGTATTTCTTTGGAATTATCTCCTATTACTACAGCTTTACTTGGTCAATTACATTCATGCTGAGAATCTCCAAATCCATAAATGTAATTGGAAACGTCACGGGGAATATAGTCCCTGATGTTTTGTTATATGACACTTTTTTTTTTTTGAGTTGGAGTCTCACTCTGTCACCCAGGCTAGAGAGCAGTGGTATGCTCACAGCCACCACAGCCTCAATCTGCTAGGCTCAGGCGATCCTTCTACCTTAGCCTTCCAAGTAGTTGGAACTACAGGTGTGCGCCACCATCCCCGTTAAATTTTTTGATTCATTGTAAAGACAAGGTCTCGCCAAGTTGCCCAGGCTGGTTTCGAACCCCTGGGGGCTCAGGCAATGCTCCTGCCTTGGCCTCCCAAAGTGTTGGGATTACAGGCAGAAGCCACTGCACCCGGCTGGTTATATGACACTCTTAACACACAAACTTAAAGCTGTCGACTAAACAAGTGTTTATGGATGCCCATGCACCTTAGTATCATGAAGGATGCAAAGAAGTAGACAATGCGGTCTTTGACCTTAAGAACTACGCAGTCTAACTGGGAAAATGTACTGACAAAGGTGAAATTCAGGAGTAAATTAGATTAGAAAAGAGATTCATGAACAAGTAGGGATTTCAGCTGACCGCTGATGGAGGAACAAGACTTGAAAAGACAAAGAATAAGGGGAAGAGTTCCTCCAGTGAGCGATCCAGGATAGCCAGAGAAATGGGAATTTGCACAGCACATTCTTGGAACAGTAAGGAGAATCATTTGGAAAGGTCTGTGGAGAATATTTGGGATAAATGAGAAATACATTTGAAATTTTCACGTGGGGCCAATATACAGAGCAGCCCATTAGTTAAGACACAAATCATTTCACCCATGCTTCTGGCCTTGTCTTTCTTTTGCTCTTACATATACATTATTTTTCATAATACTAACAGCAACCTTCATCAGAGTGTATCTTTCCAGATTTTCCCTCCCTTCTTAACCGTCTGCTTCCTTCTCATTCACATGCGTAGGCTGATTCCTAGAAGTCATGTTTATATATGTGGTTCAATTCTAATGTGAGTTTATTAAAGCTGGATATGGTTCATTCTTGCTACAACAGAGATGCCACTGTAGGACTATGGCACAGAGACTGAAAAGGATTGAATCAATCTATCTCTTTCTTCATGGGACTATGAGGTGTGATCCTGGGAGCCATGGGCGGCCATCTTTTGTTGGCAATATGGACAAGACAGTTGAGAAATCTGTTTCCTAGGAAAAGGAAGCAGCAGACACACAGAGAGAAGCAGAGACATGTGATGGAGCATTAAAATTTCCAATGGGGCTGAGGCGGAAGGATCACCGGAGCCCAGCAGGTCGAGGGCATTGCGGTGGCCGGGAGTGGCCACGCACTCCAGTCTGGGCGACAGAGTGAGACTCCAACTCAAAAAAAAAAAAAAAATTTCCAATGGACTTCCAGTTCTCACTTCCACGGCTTACCCAGCTATGTTTCTGCTCTTGGATTCTGAGATATCCTGGATGTTTTACAATCAGTCCCCTATTTCTGCTTAAGTAAGCTTGGGTTAAGTTCCTATTATTAGAAACCCAAAGAGTCCTAATACAGTGATGAATAGAGATTTATTGAAACCCTGCTGAACTTTACTTTTGTACATGTTCCCTCCACTTGTGCTCTAAGGACAAGCTTTCTTTCATTTTGTTTTTGTTTAGCATTAGTGTGAGTATACTGCCGTTTTATAGATGAGGGGGGTACCCAAAAAATCCCGGAATTTATTTGTAAAAAATTGTGTATATTTTCTTACATGTTTAAACTTTAGTCGCCTTCAAAGTACCCTCCATTTGATGCAATACACCTACCAAGACACCTTTCCACTGCTCAAAACAGTTTTTGAACTCATCAATTTTGATGCATTTTAGTGCTTCTGCTGTTGTTTTGTCTCACCGCTTCCACACCAGCAAAATGTCTCCCTTTGAGAACTCATTGGGAAAACAAAACAAAAAGTCGCTTAGAGGCAAGATCAGACAAACAGGAAGAGTGAGACATGGTGGTCATGCCGTTTTTGGTCAAAAACTGCTGAACACAATGTGGACAGGTGCACTCGTAAATCATCCATCAAGGGATGGGCAAACACGTTGGAAGAATCTCCAAGAGAAAAAATTCACTGAAGCTGAACACAGGCTCTCACAACAATGCTAGCTGGTGCACTAATTCTAATGGGTTCCTAGAACACTTACCTAGTGGAGGAAGCCTGTACTATAAGGGACCCATCCTCCAAAAAATAATTCCATATTTTTTGGTTTCCCCCTTGAATATAGGTATTGCAATCTACAGCTCCTCTCTCCCACTTCCCCTGAACCCTCTTCTTATTTTCCTTCTATTTCTCTTTACTTTCTGTCCTTGAGTGAAATGCTAACAAAGAAATACAGAAAGGCTAGAGTATAATTTAGATATGCCTGAGGCTTATGAACAGATAATGGGTTCATTAGCTCAAATCTCCCAGGATCTGTGACATAAAGAGATAGGAAGCAAGAAGGTTTAAAAATGCTTATGTCATTCATATGAATATGCTATTCATAGAGTAGGGATCGCCTATGCAGCCTAAGTTATTCTGGAGGCCACAGGAAGATCATCACCTGCTTAAGGGACCCTCAACAGCTCCTGTGCTGCTGTGTACCCACTGTCCCTTCTTAAGAGTCCTGTTCTTTGTCACCTCAGCCATAGGTTCTGCCAGGTATGCATAAAGCCATTGCTATCCTTTATAGCTTGAAGAGGTCACTATGATAACTAGAAAATCACAAATCTAGGGTCTTCAGAGAGAAGCCCCTTTCTGCTAACAGGATTGTGCATGGGAAGTAGGTAAAGGCTGAATGCTCAGACGTCCTGAAAGGACTCCTAAAGGCAGATAACCAAGCTCTGTACCAGCTAGCTGACAACTATGTCAACACAGCCGACATTTCATCCAACAGCTAAACTAAAAATAATCTGTCACTTCACCACAGCATGCCTGCCTGGCTCTGAGGTGCAGAACAAATGCTGAAATACAGGATGCTGCTATATTTCTAACAATTTAAGGTCTAATGACGTCAAGTAGGATTCAGAGGTTTGAATGTGAAGATCACCTAGGAAGGCAGCCACTCGGCGCTCAGTTTATTAGGCTAATGCTTTGGTTTTTTTTTTAAAGTAGCGATTTATTTGTGTCTATTCAAAGGGAAGTCAGGGTGTGGCATTAGCTTCTTTCTGATGACATTTGGTAATTATGCTTCTTGGAGATCTTATTTGCGTCAATAATAGGTCTTGTTCCTATTTTTTGTAACCCCCTACTAGTCTAGAGATCTTTGAGGGCAAGAATCAGGTTTTTTTTAATCCATCTCCATATCTCTAGAATCTAAAAAATCCCAGCAACTTAGAAAGTTATCAGTAAAATGTTTGTTAGATAAGCAAATGAATGAATAACCAAACACAGCAAAAATCCAGCCTTATGATGAGGGTCTAGGAAAACACAGAATCTAATGATTCGTCTGAATCTTCAAGGAGTCAATGCCATTAAGCACCAGTAAAGCAGGAAGGTAGAGGAGAGAAGGAGATAGAATGTTCTAAGCATTTGAAATTTCCATCAAGGGAATTCAGAGTGGTTCAATATGGCATGTGCGAGAGAGGATGGGGACAAAGTTGGAGATGGCACGGCCAGAGGAGCTTTGTGTATTCTGCTAAAGAGTTTGAATTTTATTTCACAGAGGATGGGGACTCATAAGATGATTTTCAGTGGGAAAGGAACATAATAAGATTTTCTTCTGGAACATCATCTCTGGCAATATGGAGAGGAATTGATGACAGGGATAGTGATGGGTTTGAGATGGGACTGCAGAGAGCAGGTAGGAGCCCCTTGCAGTCTGTCATTCAGGTGAGGATGATGAAGTCTGGCCTATTGCTGGAAAGTTCTATTTCTGTTCTCTTCCTTCTGCTGTCAGTTTCATCACCCCTCAGTGTATCACGTCCTTCTTCAGGAACAGTACCCGAGAATGCTAGGTAGTGACAGGAAATGCCAACAGAGCTTTGCAAACTTTTATCTTAGTTGGGCTGCCCTAGAAGTCAAAGTGGTATTTTCCAGAAGGCCCATGGCCAGAACCTTCTCCCCCCAAGAAGAATTGAATGACCCTTTCTGATACTACAAGCCTTGGGCCACCTTACTTTTCTCAGCAGTTATTGTGCCCACCTGTCATTTTGTACCTCTTTAGCAAGAGAGTAAAAAAGAGGAGACGAGAAAGGAGGAAAGGAGGAAGGTGGCAAAGAAGCAAGGCAGACGAGAAGGACCCTTTATTTATATCATTCATGAATACAGATGAATTAAGGCTGTTGATGGAAGAGCAGGAAATGATTGAATCCTGTGGCCCATTACTAGGAGTCAAATTTTACAAAGGACACTTAGGACAGGTGTGCAACTGTCCGTGGATATTTGCTCAGCTCACTATGGAGAAGGACGAGCTCTCCCTTCACTCAAGCACACACCTGTTGAGAGTTAGAAGGCACAAACCCCTTCCCCAGGTTAGTGGTCCTCAGTCTTGGCTGTTGATATGGTTTGGATGTTTGTCCCCTCAAGTCTCATGTTAAAATGTGATCCCCAGTGTTGGTGGTGGGGCCTAGCGGGAGGTGCTTGGGCCATGGAGTGGATCCCTCATGATTGGTTTGGTGCCATTCTCATGGCGATGAGTGAATTCTCGCTCTATTAATTCTCATGAGAGTTGGGTGTTTAAAAGAGCCTGGCACTTCCCTTCTCTCTCTCTTGCTTCCACTCTTACCATGTGGCATGCCTGTTCCCCCTTGACCTTCTGCCATGATTATAGTCTTCCTGAGGCCTCATCAGAAGTAGGTGCCAGTGCCATCAGAACTATGAGCCAAATAAAACCTTTTCTTTATAAATTACCCAGCCTCGGGTATTTTTTTTACAGCAATCACAAATCAGACTAATATAGTTATACAGTAGAAGTAACTGAGAATTAAAAAGAATACTGATATCTGGATTATACCCCCAAGAGATTCGAATTAAATTGGTTTAGGAATTGGTCCTTTTTTAGAACTCTCTGGATGTTTTAAATGCACAGATGGTCTGAGAACCATTGCTCTAGATGGAGGAATCAGCAAACTTTGTAAAGGGCCAACCTCCTGGGTTCAGGTAATCCTTCTGCCTCAGTCTCCCGAGTAGCTGGAACTACAGGCACCTGCCATCACACCCAGCTAATTTGTTTTGCTATTTTGTAGAGACATGGTCTTACTATGTTGCCCAGGCTGTTCTCAAACTCCTGGGCTCAAGAAATCCTCCTGCCTCGGTCTCCCAAAGTGCTGGGATTACAGGCGTGTGCCACCCCACCTTGTGGAAAGCTAGTTTAGCTTTCTGGATCACATGGTCCTTGTTACAACTACTCTCTTCTACTGTTGTAGAGTGAACAACATTGACAATAGGTAAATGAATATGTTCCAATAAAACTCTATTATAAAAATAGGCCGTGGGCTGGATTTGGCTCATAAGTTAAAGTTTACTGACCCTTTCACACTCCAAGGGATGACTGGATTGCCCATGTTTCTGAGTCAGGTATGAAGGAAATAGAAAAAATATTCTAGTTTTAAAAAGGCATTTGAGCTGGGCTCGGTGGCTCAGCCTGTAATCCCGCGCCTTTGGGAGGCTGAGGTGAGTGGATTGCCTGAGCCCGCAGGTTCGAGACCCGCCTGGGCAGTGAGACCTCATCTCTACAATAAATCAAAAAATCAGCCGGGCGTGGTAGCGCGTGCCTGTAATTCCGGCTACTCGGAAGGCTGAGGTGGAAGGATCGCTGGAGCCCAGCAGGTCAAGGCTGCCGTGGCCGGGAGCGGCCACTGCACTCCAGTCTGGGCGACAGAGTGAGACTCCAACTCAAAAAAATAAAAATAAAAAGGCATTTGAAAGACTGCTCTAGTTTCATTTCAATAAAATGAGATACATTTCTGAGTTGCACTTCATAAAGTGATTGGGTAAAATTTTGATGGCTGACAAAATTTCACTTTATCACCCTGTCATAGCTATCTATTAATAATGACCCTGTGCCAGCCAACTTTTCATTTGAAATCTGCCAACAAAGGGTTTGGATTTTGAAGTCTTGGTTCAATGTGAATTAGCTTCAACTTACGGCAAAGCTGTCAGGTTAGGTCTAGAGAGTGAGAGAAAGAAAGACAGAGACTATGAACTTTTATTACACCTCTATGTTGTTTGACTCCTTAGGAAGACCAGGTGTGACTTTTGTGTTTTGCAGGAAAAAAAAAAACAACCAATAAAGAATAAAGAAGAGAAAACAAATAACCTGCAATGATGAATAGCAGGGGTAGATACAAAAGATGGGCACTTAACCTTAGAACGTGATTTAGGACAGAAAAAGTTGAAACCCAAATGAGAGCAGGGTCTCCACAAGGTAAGGGAGGTGAACTGATGGACTGATATGTTTTATGTGTTCTCCGATTTATTCGGTTGGAATTTAGCCTTGCTTTTTGGTTTTGTTGTTATTTTGTTTTTAACTCCATGGAGAGCCAGTTTTGATTTATTCTATCATTTTATGCTGGAGAGGAGGCAAAGACACATTAGAAAAATGAAAAATTCTACTTGCTACCTAATCATGAAGGTTCTTTCCTGTCATTCCTGGTTTCATCTCTCTCTATGGAAGAGCAGTCAATTGACAAGATGCCTGCAAACTGTGCTCTTTACAGTCAGGCTAGATGAAGCGTGGGGGTTAGGTTGTTCTCACCTTTATCCTGTCGATGTTGGCTTCCATCTTAAGCTGCTCTACCAGCTTCCTGGCTTGTGCTATGCTGGCGGTGTTGTTGCTGGCCATCGGAGTGCTGGGAGGGGTTTTCAGACACACTAGGAAAGAAAACAAAGTGGACAAATATATGAGAGAAGTCATGAGTCACCAAATGTACAGGTTTATCACAAGTGGGGAATCTCAAAACAGTGGCTTCAGACAGGCCTGGCACCTCCAGCCCTCCATGGCCCCAGGCAACACTACATCTGATAGGCAGGCAGACCATAATGAGGCTTGATTCTCCAACTCTCCCTACCTCCTCAATCTCTTTTTTAAAGAAGAAAAAAAAAGAAGACTATCTACCAAAGCAAGTAGAATAAAACATGCTGCCACATTAAGAAAGCAAGACACTAAATTATCTTAATTTATTTAAAAAATGGGAAGGGTGGCAGTGTGTATTATTACTGTTGTTGTTTATTGGGAGCTGCTATTGTCAGATACTGTTTTCAGTGCCCTCAGAGAATGAGTGAAGGGTGGGCAGAGGAATGAATGGTAAATTATAAATACCTTCAGAACTAAAGACACCATTTTCAAAGGCTGGGCATGGTAGCTTACGCCTGTAATCCCACTACTCTGGGAGACTGAGGCAGGAGGATTGCTTAAACCAAGGAGTTCAAGACCAGCCAGGGCAACATAGCAAGACCTAATTTCTACACACACAAAAAAAGATAGCAAAGTGTTGTGGTGTACACTTGCAGTCCCTGCTACTTGGGCAACTGAGGCAGGAGGATCACCTGAGCCTAGGTCGAGGCTATGGTGAGCCTTGATTGTGTCACTGTACTCCAGCCTGGGTGACAGAGCAAGACCCTGCCTCAAAAAATAAAAAAAGGAAAGACATTGTCTTCAATGTTCTCCTGATGGGCTCAACCCTACTTTCCTGGTTAATAGTGGCCACTTCAATCTATTATATTGCAGAGATACTGAAATAGGAGGCTTGGCTTTCCAGTGTCACTTAGTCCAGCATTGTTGTAAATAGACATTCATCCCCTACTCTCTTTGAAATATGGCTTGATTCACAACTATCTACATTACTTACAGTTCTTCAGGAACATGTCTATCATGTCAAGGGGGAGGGAATGCCATGTTTAAATTGTTAAACACATCAATTAGCTCACCAGTGTCACTCTAAATTAAGTATAACAAATGTATTACTTTAATAAATATGGAAATGGAACATAAATGTTTCGGGAGTGGAGTTCTGTATGGAGGTGGATTATGAGATGGTTTCTTTGTCTGGCTCTGCCAGCCCCCCCCCAATCTGTGCTTCCCATGCTCTTCAAGTTTTATCCCAAGTTCATTTCTCTTCTAATCCTTTCTTGACACACCATTTCATTTTATTCTTGTTGTTCATCTTGGAAAGTACCCTATTTTACTTTCAGTGCTCATTTCCCCCACATTCTGAACAGGTCTTGCTCTATGTCAAGGTGCCATATGCTATTTCAGACCAACTATGTAAATATGCCCCTTGAGGTCATCAACAACCAATAGTGTAGCAATATTGGAGAACATCAATTTGACCAAAGTGCATGACCCAAGAAACAAGAAGCATTAACTACTGCCTCAGTCAATGCTAGTGGAAACTTGTTTTGAAGGCATTGTATCAAGAACCGTGACTTCTGCTAGCTTTGGGAAATCTTTTTTTATCTAGGGATGAAGTAGGATCAGGTTACTTATTTTAAAAAGGAAAGCGAAAACACAAAACCGGGGGAAGGAAGAATAACCCGTAACAAATTCTGTATATATATTTTTTTTACCTGCCCACTAAAATCAAGAAACACTTTTTGTTTTAATTACTAAAACAGCAAGTCTATAAATGATCTCCTTTAGTAGTTATTTCTTGATATCTAATTCCTCAAGACAAAAGAAATGATGTATAACTCTCTGTAAACATACAAGTCCCTTCCTAGAGTGTTATTTTATAAAGAAGACTGCAAAATAAGCCCACCAGCAGCACTTACAGAATACATTGGAGGATAATTAACTGTTCTCTCAATTTATTTTCAAAGAGTTTGGCGACAATAAAATGTGAGGGAAGATTGAAGGAATTTTTGAAGTCACAAATTTATCTGAACTCTACTTTGTACTCTTGAAGATGAAGGGAGGAAGAATTACATGTAAAAACACAAAAATAAAAGGAGACTTTAGCCATTATGATTTCATCAGCATGGTTACGGACCCAATCATCTCAGCCCCACAGGGAAATTATATCTCCCCCCACACACAATTAAACAAACATCTAACAACCTAGAAAGACTTCATAGGAGCAAGACAAGAGTATTGACTAAACAGAAAGGATAGCCTAACTCTTTCATTCATTCAAAACTGGAAGCAGCCATGACCCTGAACCCTGTTCTGTCTGCGTAGCTAATGTTTCTGCCAAAGTAGAATTAATCCATCACATTGGAATGATCATAAAATTACCAAGTCCTCTAGGCCTGAGGGAGCTTTGGGAAACTGGCCAGCTACTTTTCTGCACTTGAATCTATACCAGATGACAGTGACCTGTGGCAGAGAACACATCTTGTCTTTCAATACCTCTTCCTAATACCTCTTCCGATACTGTTTTTTTCCTTTGTAACAGAGACCACAAGAATTCTGAATTTTAATGAGGTATATTTTGCTGAAAGATACATTTCCAATCCTCCCTTATAGCTAGGTATAGTTAGTTACATGACTAAGTTTTGGTCAATGAGATAAAAACAGAAATGTTCTTGAAGGGTGAGGTTGTACCCCTTGCCTTTCCTTTCCCTGCTACTAGCCTAGAGGGCATCTGTGTTGACCATGGTAGTCGATCTTAAATCTCTAGAATGACAGCCACACTAGGGTAAGCAGGAAGGATCTGGATCTTTACTGACTCTGTGAAGACACCATGCCAGCTGTGGACTGGCCACCTTTGATAGGAAAGAGAAATAAGTGCCTATCTTATTTATATCACCATTAAAGGTTTCTCTTTCATTAGCCAACAAACTTGCTATGACCTGATTAAGTGACCTATTATTTTCATTCAACTGTATAGGGAAGTATGTGTCCTAGGAGGCAGGGATAGAAGATGTCTTAGTTCTACTGCTGCTGGAACATATTACTACAAATGTTGGGACTTAAATAATACAAACTTATTATCTTAGAGTTCTGGAGATCATTAGTCTGATTTCATGGCTGTGCTAAAATCAAGGTGTAATAGTGCTGTGTTCCTTCTTAAGGCTCTATGCGAGAATCCATTTCCTTTTCTTTTCTAGTCTCTAGAGGTTGCTGGCATTCCTTGGCTCATGACTCTTTCCTCCATCTTCAAAGCTGGCAGAGGTGAGCAGAACCCTTTCCCATCATATCACTATGACCTCTTCTAAAGTCACATCTCCTTCTGACTCTGATTTCTCTTTTGTCCACCTCTTCTACTTTTAAAGATACAAGGATAATCTCTCTACTTTAGGGTAGCAGTGAACAACCTTAATTCCAACTGCAACCTGACTTCTTTGTCATGCAATATAATGGATTTACAGGTTCTGGGAACTGGGACATGAACATCTTTGGGATGGGAGTGTTATTCCATTTACCATGGAAGATCTCTGTTCAGGCAGGGAAGGGAAGCAAAAAGGTGGGGAGTTGACATGGGAATGAAGAGAGTAGGGCAGGACTTTAGAAGTGAAGGGGAGAAAACACATTTGAAACCTAAATGTACTTATAAGAAAAAGTAAATGAACATAGGCTTTGGTTTGTGCTCCTAGTTTTAGGCAGCTATATTCTGAATGTTCTTATTTTGCCATGTGACCCAGGCAAAGTCCAGTGTCACTTTTAGAATCAGTTAATGAATTTCCCCCCTTTTCACATCCAGTTGTATTCCCATAAAAGCAACAAAGAAACCCCGTTCTTGAAAAATGGAAGACCTGCCGAGTCCTAGACCAGTGTTCTAAAGAAGTACTTATTTTCCTAAAAGGTGACTGTGGCATTTGGGCAAATGGCGAGATTCAAGGAAAACTGACACTGAGTCCATTCTTGATTTCAAGTTACTTGGAGGAGGAAGGCAAATATAATAGTAAAAAGCTCTTTAGTTTTAACAAAATGTTAAACTCATGGTATCCTAGAAGCAAGTGGCTTTGTCTATGCTATAAAAGACAACAACATGCATGCATTCGTGCTTTCTAGCTATTTCCTGAAACACCAGAGAGTAGAGTCAACCAATGAAGGAGTAGGATGGAAGAAAGAAAATGGCGCCCAGTCATTGGTTAGGAGTAGAGCTGAGGTGACTGCAGCTGGAAACACTTGGGGCAGAGAGAGGCAGCATGGAGAAAATGTGAATTAATGTATGTACTCCTTTCTCCAATATCAGTTTTGGGGTGCTTCACTCCTTTACCCCCAATCGTTTTTTTCTTCTTTTTTTGTAACCAGTTTCTTTTTCTTTCTCTTTTAAGCCAGCCCTAATGGAGAATGTACATATATAGATTTCCTGTAATTCATTTAATTATCCCACTTATGTTCTTAACGCTTTCTCTTTCTTCCACTTTTCTCCTACATCAAACAACTTATATCTGAATATAAGTTGTTAGTTGCTTTTGATTTGCCCTCATCTATTTTTCTATCCATGAGCGTGGTCCACAACAGAAAACCTTCCCCACCCCTACTGTGAATCACAAAAGTCCAATTTTAAATACTGTGTTTCTAGATCTTCTAGATCGTAATTTTCTGAAGTTTATTTCCTTGCAAGCCCTTTGCTCATGTTATGACTTATGCAGAATTTGATGGTCAAGCAGAAGAAACCTTATACAACACAAAATGTTAAACCTGTGGCACCCTAGAAGCAAGTGGCTTTGTCTGTATTATGAAAGATAACATGTATGCATCCATGCTTTCTAGTTATTTCCTGAAACCCCAAGTGATATACCTCTATATTTGAGTTTATTTGAACTCTTCCAAGCCCAAAGTCAACTATCGCAAAAACAAATGAATAAAAATATAACTACAATGCGAGAGGAAGAGAAGAAAAGTCACTCTTATATTTGACTGTCTTTACCTACTGTAAAAGAATCTCTACATCATCACTGGTTAATTTTTTCCTGATATTTTTATTGTGGTAAAATATACAACATAAAATTTACCATTTTAACCATTTTAAAACATATAGTTCCAATAGTATCAAGAAGTCCTTATAACTTGCAAAACTGAAGTCCCATAACCATTAAACAATAACTTCCAATTCCCTTCTCTCAACCCCTGACAACAACAATTTTATTTTTTGTCTCTATGAATTTGACTACTTTTTTCTATCTCATGTAAGTAGAATCATACAGTATTTGTCTTTTTGTGACTAGCTTATTTCACTTGGTATGATGTTTTCAAGTTTCTTCCATATATGAACTATGTCAAAGAATCCTTCCTTTTTAAGGAAGAATAATTTCATTGTGTGTATATAACACAATTTCTTTAACCATTTATCTATTGATGGCACTTTGGCTGCTTTCACATTTTAGCTACTATGAAAATCTCTGATAAGAACACGGGTGTTCAAATATCTTTTCAGGACCCTGCTTTCAGTTCTTTTGGGTGTATACCCAGAAGTGGAATTTCCAGGTTGTATGGTAATTTTATTTTTAATTTTTTTGAGGAACCACTATAATGGCTTTTTATTGTGGCTATACTATTTTACATTCCTACCAACAGTGGATAAGGGTTGCAATTTCTCCACATCCTTGCTAACACTTGCTATTTTCTGTTTTTTTTTTTTTTCTCTCTTTTTTTTTTTTCTGAGTTGGAGTCTCACTCTGTTGCCCAGACTGGAGTGCAGTGGCTGCTCCTGGCCACCGCAGCCTCGACCTGCTGGGCTCTGGTGATCCTTCCGCCTCAGCCTTCCGAGTAGCTGGAACTACAGGCGTGCGCTACCACGCCCGGCTGATTTTTTGATTTATTGTAGAGATGAGGTCTCGCTGCCCAGGCGGGTCTCAAACCCACGGGCTCAGGCAATCCACTCACCTCAGCCTCCCAAAGGCGCGGGATTACAGGCTGAGCCACAGAGCCCGGGTCTTTTTTTCCTCTCTTAATAGAATCCATTGCAATGAGTATGAGGGGGTGTCTCATTGTGGTTTACATTTGCATTTCCCTAATGATTAATGATGTTGAGCATCTTCTCATGTGTTTATTGGTCATTCACATATCTTCTTTGGAGAAATGTCTGTTCAAGCTCATTGTCCATCTTTGAAATGAATTGTTTTGCTGTTGTTGAGTTTTAAGAATCTCTATATATTCAGGATATTAATCCCTTCTTAGATATGTGTTTCACAAATATTTTCTCCCATTCTGCAGGCTGCTACTTTACTCTGATAAACTGTTCATTGAAGCACAAAAATTTTAACTTTGTATGAAGTCCAATTTGTCTATTTTTGGTTGTGTTGTCTGTGGGTCTCTGGTGTCACATATAAGAAATCACATATAGAAAATATCATGAAGCCTTTGCCCCGTGTTTTCTTTCTTTCTTTCTTTCTTTCTTTTTGAGTTGGAGTCTTACTCTGTCGCCCAGACTGGAGTGCAGTGGCCACTCCTGGCCACCGCAGCCTCGACCTGCTGGGCTCCAGCGATCCTTCCGCCTCAGCCTTCCGAACCCTGTGTTTTCTTCCAAGAGTTTTATAAGTTTAGCTCTTGTGTTTATGTCTTTCATCCATTTTGAATTCATTTTTGTTCATGGGTTTAGGTACAACTTTATTCTTTTGTCTGTGGATACCCAGTTCTCCCAGTACCTTTCGTTGAAAAGATAATTCTTTCCCCCATTGAATTATGGACTGAGATTCATATGTTGAAGCTTAATTCCCAGGATAATGGTATTTAGAAATAGAGTCAAATATCATAGGTCACATGGGTAGAATCCTCATGAATGGGATTAGTGCTCTTATAGGAAGAGACAGAAGAGAAATGATCTTTCCCTCTCTCTCAGTTATGTGAGAAAACGGGGAAAGATAGCCGTCTACAAACTAGGAAGAGAACCTGACCATGCTGGCACCTTGATCTTGGACTTCTAGCCTTTAGAACTGTGAAGAAATAAAGATTTGTTCTTTAAACCACCCAATCAATAGTATTTTTGTGACAGCAGCCCAAACTAAGACAAATGATCTTGGAACCATCGTCAAACGTCATTTCACCATATATGGAAGCGTTTATTTCTGGGCTCTCTATTCAGTTCCATTAGTCTATATGAGGATTGTCTCTCTTTATGCCAGAGTCACACTATGTCATTACCGTAGTTTTATAGAAGTTTTGAAATCAGGAAGTTGTTCTTTTTCAAGATTGTTTTGGTTATTTGTGGTCTCCTAAGATTCCATATGAATTTTAGGATGAATTTTTCTATTTCTGAAAAAAAAAATGTTGGTATTTTGACAGGGATTGCACCAAATCTGTAGATTGCTTTGGATAGTGTTGGCATTTCAACAGTATCAAGCCTTCTACTCTATTAACATGGGATGTCTTTTTTCCATTTGCTTATATATTCTTTAATTTCTTTCAGCAATGGCTTTTAGTTTTCGCTGAATATGTCAGGGATCCCCAACCCCCAGACGGCAGACCAATACCAGTCTGTAGCCTGATTGGAACCAGGCCACATAGCGGAAGGTGAGTGGCCAATTAGCAGAGCTCTGCCTCCTGTCAGATCAGCTGTGGCATTAGATTTTCACAGAAGCGTGAACCCTATTGTGAGTTGCGTATGCAAGGGATCTAGCTTGCATGTTCCTTATGAGAATCTAATGCTTGATGATCCCTCCAACACACACTTTCCTTCTCCTGTCTGTAGGAAAAAACTGTCTTCCATGAAACCAGTCCCTGATGACAAAAAGATTGGGGGCCGCTGGTACAGGTCTTACTTCCTTTGTTAAGCTAATTATTAGGTATTTTATTCTTTATGATGCTATTGTAAATGGAATCGTTTTCCTTATTTCCTTTTCAGATTGTTTATTGTCAGTGTATAACAGTGACAACTGGGGATGCTACTGGTGTAGAGTGAGCAAAGGTGGAGACTCTAGTGGCCTGAGAATCATTACTGATTCTCAATGGGGAGGAGGAAAACGTTTTCTTCCTCACTCCCTCCAACAGTGTTGAAAGTAATTACATACATGAGAAGTGTTCTTGAGGAAAGGTTGTTGGACCTTGGGAACATAATGGGGTCGATAAAAAAGGGTTGAGAGAGTCCCATTAGATGCTTAGGCAGTTTCACCAGGGAAGTACAAACACACATCAGATATTCTTTGCTAATGTTCCTGTTTCATTTTACATGTAGCCCAAATTGTAGTAAAATTATTTTTTTTAAGAGAGAAGAAAATGGTTAGAATCCATTAACCACTGAAATAACTCTGAAAGAAATCTGCTGAGAAGATGATGTAGACAAATTTCCAAAAGAGACACACCTCTTAAAGACAAATGACACAAGATCTTTTTAGTTAAAAAAAAGTGGGTGACTCATTCCCACACGTGGCCGCCACCCTACCCCATTAGCCTGGTCTTTGTGATACACTGGAGCCTACCAGGAGCCACTACAGAACCACTCCAAAGACACATCCAGCAGAGGACTCCACCTCTTCTAGGAGTTGCTGAGGCAGAGAGAAATAGAATCAGAGTCTGGTTTTCTTAGGGAAACTGAATTTCTGAAGCCACTTCTGGAACCTCAGAACATTTCTAGGAGTCAGCTGGAGTGATGATCAAAGGCTAGGAAGTGCTACAGCAACATTCTTTGGTCCAGCAAGCTGTTTTGAGCCTAGCACCTGCTAACCATTAAATCACTGGGCAACCAAGGTATAGCATGAAATATGAGTGGATACACTTTAAATCTGAATCAGAGATCATAATACCAAAGGTTTATTCTTTCAGAATTCCACAGCCAAAATCGTCCCCAAATTCTAATAATCTATCCTCTGGAAATTCCAAATGGGATTCAATCTTTTCTCCATGTCCTGCACTAGACTCACAGGCAGTGGTACCACCTTTTAGAAGGCATTAGGAAATGTGTGTGAGTGGTTTGGGTTATGATAACTGGGGGTGCTACTGGCTTGGAGTGAGCAAAGGTGGAGGAGACTCTAGTGGCCAACAGCATGTCAGGAAACAATGAACTGTGCTGCCCAAAAGGCCCACAGTACCCTCAATGAGAAATACAGAAGGACATCCCCCAAATAGCCACAAAGCCATGCATACAAAATTTGCTCAAATAAAGTACTCCATGTGGAAATATTCAACTTACTGGGCTATTATATTCTTATGTCTTATGATCCCTATTACCTTCCCAATGATGAATAAGTGTTAAGTGTTTATAACTCTCATTAGTATTATAATGCTTTATGGATATCTGGTCCCTGCCCATTTAAAACAGAACAGAGTCGCTTTTGCACAGTATAAGCAACAGAATGAGGTAATGTTGGGTTATATTTGCTAGTAAGCAGAAAGGATATGACAAAAATCCCTAGAACAATTATAGAAATTGTCTGTAAGAGATTGGTAGAATTCTGAAAGAATGTCCTAATTATCCCACCTGAATTCCAACCCAAAGAATAAGACAGAAGGAATTTTATTCTTTGTAACTGATGAGAGGAATGTCCCCTGCCTCCACTGGAACATGAGAAATAGGCCTGTTATGGAATAATAGCCATTATATGAGATTTCTTTTTAAAAAATAGATTCAGTACTTTAATTTCTTTTAGGAGGAACTTTTCTCTTAAGAAACCATACATTTTCTTGTCATTTATGCTTGGTAGGAAACACACGACCCTTTATTTCTGAGGCACAAAGATAAATACATGCTTGGATAATGAGATATTTGCCTTAGAGTATGTAGGTTAATTGTGGAGGATTTCATTTTTTTCATACTTTAATGGTGTTTTTAAGGGTGGGGTCCAGATAACATCCCTAGGGCCTTTAATTTTAATTACAACGGTGTGTTTCTCAGGACTGTGTTTTGATATTTGCAGTAGATGCTGAAGGATTTTCATTTATTTGTTTTGCATATTTACAAGTTAGGATTACACTGGCAATAAAATAAACAATTTCTAGATTTAGAACACAAATTGGAGATTTATAGTCTCTCAGTCACTTGATGATATCTTTTTTATTCTCATTTGTCAGTTAGCCACATCATTGGTGATTGGTTGGTAGGTTGCTTTTGAATCAGAGGACTAATTTAAAAATATTCCAATTTAGAATTTTTCAGAGCTTCTGCAATCAGTCATCTGGATAGATGTCTTTGTTAACTGCTCATACCACGAGGCAAGTTTAGCGTGGTCATTTTTGCCACTCACTTTTTTTCATCCTCTCTCTAATTTATTCTGAGGCAAGTAAGTACATCATCATCAAATTGATATTATATATACCAATATATATTAGCTTATATATTATTAAATGATATATATAGACATCATAAAATGGATATTATATATATGTGTACTAATTAGGTTGGTATGTATACTAATATTAGATTATATGGAGAATATACAGCTAATATCCATTCTTGTAAAGGGCTTTTACACACAGAACACTAGTGAACGTATCCATAGTGACTGCAATGGGAATTGTGAATCAAATAATTGTAAAATATAAGTCTGCCAGCTTTGGGGGTAGTTTTTTGTCAGGCATCTTTAATTATTACCAGTTGGACACTTTGATCTTGAATACAACAATAGCAAATTTCGATCTCTGCTAATCAACAAACACTAATTTCTTTTGGTTTACCAGCTACCAGGGACATTTTAAATCAATAAGAGATTTACTGGGATGCTCACTGCAACACATGTTATTCAAGTCCCAGAGTTTCTGGGTTGGAATCCACCTTGTGTGCTCACTTATTTCTCCTTCATCGCATCTTTCAACAGTTGGGTATGTCACCAAGATCTTTTGGATGTCACAATATCCTGGTTTCCTCACTTGCCTTTGCTCATTTTTTTGAGCAGCAGTGTGGAGTTTGGGATGGAGACTAAACAAGGAGATGAAATAGAGCAGGAGAGGCCAGGGGTATATAAGATAGGTGTCTACACCAACGGGCATGGAAGAGCTTGGAATCACCTTGGACTCCACGAGCACTGGTTTTCATTTGAAGAGGGAAGGTCAGGGAAGGCACGAGGAGAGATCTGCCCCTGGGTAACTTCAGGGAGCTCACAGGAGGACCAGAATGCAGAAAGCAGGACCATACAATGCTGGCCATGGTGAGGGACGGATCTGTAAACAAAACAAAACAGGAGCCTTCTGAGCTCCTCCACCCTTCCTCTGTCCCCTCTTCCTCTGTCCCTCCCTCCCCACCTTTTGGTGCTTCTCATTTCTGGAAATTTGACTTTACAGGGCCAAAGCTCTGTTCTTTCACCAAGGACCAAGGAACCACACGAACATGAAGATTCACTTGTAGACCAAGAACTAGCCATGTGTCAGGAACTGGGCCAAGGGCTTGAAAGCATCATCCAGGTTTTCTTCCTCACAACAACTCAAGGGAAATGACCACCACATCCCAAACATAATAGCAATTTTATGGTCTGTAGTTATAGGGAGAGTGAATGCAAAAGCTAACAGGGTGGAAGCCTTAACTACCAAACCTGCTTGGGGGTCAAAAAGGGAGAAAAGGGACCAAGGAAGCAATATATCAACATATCGACTGACAATCCACTCTGGACTATTTCCATGTGGGTTTTGCTGGAAAGTTGCCACCCACCAAATGGGAGAAAGACAAAATAGCATGTTTCTTCCCTCCAACCAGCATGGGAGCTGTCTACGTTGTGTCAGTAGAAGGTAAGACACAACACAGCTTCCCTGGCTCACACAGGTGCCAGAAACCATCATTTGAAATGACAGCTCTCTGCTTTCCAGTAAACTGCTTGTTTTTAAAAACTGTAACCTTTATAAAAGGCAGCCGTTCTCTTTGAAAGAGTGTCACTGGCTAACTGCTTTTAACAAACTTGACAAAAAAAATAGTCCCTGAAAAATGTTGATTTCAAAGTCACGGATTTCATGAATTTTGTAAAATGAAATAGAAATGAATAAGCCATGTTGCAACTTTAAAATGACACTGTAGGCTTTTAGTTTTTATGTGAACCTTGGGTAAGGAAATGGCTCGTATCTATAAATGAGAGCTGACATTCTTAGATGCTAGGTGGGCTTTGTTCACTCCAAGGAAAAAAGGAGTACTTTGTATGGTACATGTTGGATTTTTCTTTTTTTATATATATACGGAAGCCCAGACCACGAACCAGTAGGGTTTCAACACAAGAGAAATAATAAGCTAGTTTCCATAGAAATGGCTCTGTCAACCTACTGATGTCTAATACTCTGCAACAGCAGGCCAGGAGGATCTGACAGGCAGCAGCCCTCTGCCTCCTTGCAGGAAATTATCTACTGGTTAATTAATTTTGTTATACAAAACCACTGCTTCAGTCCTAAATCCTCAGTGGATCTCAAGCCTGAGGCAACCCCTGCAGTTCAGAAAGACTTCCCTGGTCGTGCCTCCCCTGTCACTGCCCAAATGGTCTCTTAGGCTTACAAAATGGTAACATAAGAAGTCCTTTGGTGAACAAAGAGAGGCTAGGCGCCCCAAATAAAACCTGGGCTTCTTCCCCTCAGGTTTGTTTCTCATTACCGTGTTGTCTGGGGATATTTCTGGCGGCACAAGTGACAGATGGTACAAGAGTGGCAAGATGTGCCAGGAGACAAAAGAGCTGGACTCTAGTCTGCTGATACTTCCAGCTGTTTTACAGTGAGAAAAATCATTTAATCTTTCTGGGCCTCAGTTGTTCAGCCATAAAGTAGGAATAACAGTTCTAGGATTGCACATGCATGCCTCATGTTTGTGACAGCGCATTGTAAATTACAGAGTGCTGTACAAAAAGTGGGACCGAACAGAAAACAATAACCACCATTGTTTATGGAGCAACTACTAAGTACTATGACCTAAAACGTATATAATCTCCACTCTGTGCAAAAAAGAGCATGAGAAAAGAACCATGAAATAAGAAGGGAAGAGGGAAAAATCTATGCATACAACCAATCATGACACTATTAATCAAGAACTTAAATTATAACCGAGAACTTAACAATCCTAAGTGGGGAAGGGGAGTACCTTTTTTAGGAGGCGAGTTGGTAAATCTTTACATACAATTTTGAAATTTCTAATTTTCATGGCCAGCCTATCAAAGAAATGGTGATTATTGGAAAAATCAACTGCGATTTTAAATGAGTTAACAAGGATTTATTGAGTGCTTGATGTGTGTGACCCCAGAAGCAAACGCAAACCAAACACAAAGTGTCTAAGGAAACCAGCCCCTGAGCAAATGTGAGACCGTATGTGTTACCTCAATAATTCTAGGAAGGCTCTTTCTTTCATAGTTTGTAAAGTTTTTCTGTGGCTGCAGAGAAAACTTGCAAGCCTAGAGTCCAAGGCTTCCATAATTGCCTGCTACTTCCTCCCTTCTCAGTCCTGTATCCTGTACGTAAAGGCCCAGCACAGCACCAGTCTCCTTTTATAAGCTTAGTATCAGAGATGGGAGGTGGTACATTTTTCTCTAATTCATTTTTTAAAAGATCCTTTTCTTATAAGAGAAATACACATTTTTAGAAAACTGAAAAGCATAGAGATTCAGCAAATAAAAATCTCTTACACTCCTACCACCTGTAGACAATCACTTTAATCTTTAATGTCATTTTTCAAGCGGCTTTCCCCAACTTGGAATGGTTAATTTTTTGTGTCTAAACTCATGCTGGGAAAATAATATTAACTAATATACATAATCATTTGCTGGGCCCCGCATACATGGTGACCTTCTGGGATGATTTCTTATTATCTACACAGCAAGACTTACCACCCCTCCTCTACTTCCTTTAGAGAATGAAGTTAATTTTTCCCATTACTCAAGTGTCAAATTTTGTATTTCATCTTTTTAAAAAATTATTTTATTTTTAAAATGTGGGGTACAAATAAGGGTCAGGTACATATGTGGCCATCATACAGGTAAAGTGTTGGTACCCTTATTGATGTTATGTGTCGTCGCCCCCCGCAGTATCCCACTACTGTCAATCCCTTTCTTATGGTATTATGATAAATGTTCAAGGTCCACTTATGAGTGAGTACATGTGGCACTCAGATCTTTGTTTCTGTTATAAACCACTGAGTATTACAGACTCTAATTCCACCCAGGTTGCTGCAAAGTTCATAATTTTATTTTTCTTTGTGGCTGCATAACATTCCATCGTGTAAATGTACCACATTTTCTTCATCAATGTATTTCATCTTTTAAGGCTATTAACACATCTCTGATATGAATAGTTCAGAGCCGTTTTTATTCTTTCAATCAATATGGGCTTTAAAATTACTTTTCTAGGTACATAAATAAATTGCCATGCCAATATCCCTTTGATCATAAGGAGTGACTAGAGGAAACGTAGGAAATTAATGATGAAATGACAAGTAATCTTTTCTTTTACTTTGTCACTAAGGAAAGGCATAGACAACTACGGCCCATGATGATACAGAAATACTCTGAGCTGGTGGGAAGCAGAATCAAGAAAAGGACCCTTTTCTACAGATTAGCTGCTTATTTGCCATCTCTTGAAAGGAACTTGTTTGAAAAGTTGACTTGGGGACCAAGGGTTCATCTTACAGGTACTATTTTTTAAGTCAGGTTTTTTTCAAGGTCTAATTTATATGCATGAAAACTCACTCTTTTTTATGAGCCAGTCGATGGAAGGGATTGACAACTGTGTATATAGAGTTTTGAAACCACAATTGCAGAGACTATTTTAAGGAGCTGCTTATCCACCTCAGCTGCTCATATTCTTGTTCTAGCTTACCCTCATAGAAAACACTTTTGAGACAAGTCTCAGGTACCAAGATCACTTTAGAGAAAGCAAAGGTTATGAGCTTAACTGGCCTTACTTAATATATACCATGGAGTCATGGAGTTCTTAAATCTCAGAGTTTAGCAGGACCCTAAGTATCTTGCAGAACTATCTATCCAAAATGGACATCTCTTTTATAACCAATGATTTTGTACTTGAATTACTTGTGACACAGGTTTAGAAAATTCCTCCCAAAGCATGGAACCCAGAGTGGCACTATGTTTTATTTAACAAGTTTTGTTCGGTTTTGGCAGCCCCTGGGGAGTTAATGAAAGCAGGGCCTGATAGGATAGGTGAATTGGATAGGGCTTGAGGATTTTCCTAGAAATGAGTAAGTTAGAAAATGGCTCCTCTGCAAACTTATGCCACTGAGCCTTAAAGAGAGATTAAGTATGAGACATTTAAAACCCACTGAATCGTGACCCTTATTTCACAGGCAAAAGAAGCTTAAGGGACAGAATGATTAAATGAATTGCCTTAGAAAACATAGCTATGACAGAGTGTCAGAACCAAGGCTTTAAAGCCAGGTTTAAGATACCTGGTTAGATGCACTTTTTTTACTGTTTCTCGAATGTTTGTAACATCTTGCTACCCTCCAAATTGTGAGCATTACTAGGGTTTAGATTTCTCACTAAGTTGTCTTTACTTCCCCTCCAAGATAAGGTCACTACTACAGAAATCCTATTAAAAGGATAGATGCGTGGGAGTCAGTAAAATAAAAACAATATCCTCCTCTCTTTGTTGACCCTTTGTCTTCCAATGATGAACACTGAGCATTAGTGAGACATTCCAATGTCTTTAGCAGAAAGGAACTGGGTTTGAATATCCCACCTTAGTTATTTGTGTACACTGTTTAACAAGACTAAAGAGCCATCAAATTTTATTACAAAGGCTCCCTGATTACTGTGTGAATTGTATTTGCTAAGCCAGTCTTCACACTTTAATAAAATAGGTTTAATGTTGTGCGGAGGGAGAAACAAATAATTGTGTAGATCTCCAGGGACTTTTTAGAGGGCAGCTCTTTTTTTGTAAATGTGGTACCTTGTGATGAATATGTGACAAGAAAGACAGAGGGACACTGAAGTATCAGAGATCCGAGGGTGCTTAATGAGTGGACGGTCCAAGCTACTAAACCCATGTTTACAAAGAGAGTATGAGAGGCTGCGTGAGGTTAACATGAAGAGTATTGAATTCTGAGGCTAGGACTCTGGATTTGAGTTTCAACGTTGCTGAGTGATCATGGATGAATTATTTCACTCCGCTGGGCCTCAGTTTCTCCCTTTGGAAAATGAGAAAACTGAGGTAAATGATCGCTTGATTCCACTTCTTTCTGCCATTTGTTCAAGAGACCTGATATAGTTTCATGTCTGACACTACATCAGTGAGTCCCACAGCCCTGTGACTCTCCCAACAGAATTAAGTTTCAGCCCATACTCCAAAATGAAATGTACAAGGAAAATGGTTAAGATGCAGGAAAGCCCTAAAGCCAATAGGACACCAATTGGTTGGAAAGGGGATTTTAAAGTGCCCATTCTCGGGAGGCCATTTTCTGGCTCTCCAGATCACTTCCACTGTGCCCTGATGCTAATGATTCTTTGACTCCATCAGAACTCCAGTCTACTGAGTGTGGGGTCTTTATTCACTGTCCCTCAAAACCTTTATGCCCTCACATGCCTCCTTACCAGGCCCAGATTCTATGGGCCACTTTCTTTTAACTCACAGCACTCCTACCTCTTTCTTCCTCCATCATACTGGCTGATAAAATCCCCAATCCTGGTTGGACCCAGATCTCAACCTGGAACAATTAGTGTGCTGAATAAACACACAACCATGAGGACTGGTCTCACTTAAAATTTATAGACAGGCCAGGTGTGATGGCACGCGCCTGGAACCTCAGCACTTTGGGAGGCCGAGGTAGGATTGCTTGAGTCCAGGAGTCTGAGGCCAGTCTAGGCAACACAGCAAGACCTCGTCTCTAAATACAAAAAATGAAACAACAAAAATTAGTCTGTTGTGGTGGCACACTCCTGTAGTCTCAGCTACTCAAGAGGCTGAAATGGAAGGATCACCTGAGCCAAGGAGATTGAGGCTGCAGTTATCTGTGATCATGCCATTGCACTCCAGCCTGGGTGACAGAGTGAGATCCCAATGAGTGAGAGAGAGAGAGAGAGAGAGAGAGAGAGAGAGAGAGAGAGAGAGAGAGAGAGAGAGAGTGTCAGGGAGGGAGGAGAAAGAAAAATAAAGAAACAAAAAGCAAAAAACAACAATAAAACCTGTTTTTTGATTCTGCATGCGAGAATCCTAGCCAGAATCCCAGTTTTTGGCTTTCCTTTATAGACAACTTGAAAGAGTTGTCAGTCCTTGCTGCATCTTCTCCTCCAATTCTTTCTTTTTATCTACCCTGTTCCTCCACTACTCTACTGAAACTACATTAGTCCAAGCCACCAGCAGGTCCAGCTTTCAGTTTGCTAAATCCAATAGTCACATATCAGTCCTAACCGTATTTGACCTCTGTCTTGGTTTGCTGTGGCTGCTGTATCAAATTCTCACAAACCTGATGGCTTCAAATAGCAGAAATTTATTCTCTGACGGTTCTGGAGGCTAGAAGTTTGAAATTAGTTTCAATATGAAGGTGCCAGCAAGATCACCCTCCCTCTAGAGGCTGTGGGGAAGGATCCATTTCTTGTCTCTTCCAGCTTCTGACAGCTGCCAGCACTCCTTGACTTGTGGCCACATCACTCCAATCTCTGCTTCTGTGGTCACATGGCCTTCACCTCTTCGGCCTGTCATCTCCCTCTGCCTATCTAAGGATACCTATGATCAGATGTAAAGCCCACCAGGATAATCTACGATAACCACTCCATGTCCAGGGCTTAATTCCATCTGTAAAGAGCCTTTTCCCTTATAGGTGGCATTTATTGATTCAAGGGATTAGGACCTGATATCTTTAAAAATCATTATTTAGGCTATGACAAACTCCTAGCAGCATTTAACACAGTGGATTTCTCCATTTTTCTTAAGCACTTTCTTTACTCAACTTCAACAGTGCTTCTTTTTGATTCCTTTACCAATTCTGTTTCCTATTTCCATGAGTTTGACAACTTTGGATACCTCATGTAGGTGGAATCATTCAAGATTTGTTTTTTTGTGACTGGCATATTTCACTTAGCATAATGTCTATAACGTTCATCCATGTTCTAGCATATGACAATATTTCCTTCTTTTTTAGGGCTAAGTAATGATTCAACGCATGTGTATACCACCTTTTCTTTATCCATTCATCCACTGATGGACATGGGTCGCTTCCGTCTTCTGGGAATAATGCTGCAGTGAATGTGGGTGTACAAATATCTCCTCAAAATCCTCCTTTCGATTCTTTTGGATATATCAATTCCAGAAGTGGGAACTGCTGGATTATACAGTAGTTCTATTTCAATTTTTTTTTTAGGAAACTCCATATTATTTTCTATAGTAGTTACACCATTTTACATTTCTACCAACAGTGCACAAGAGTTCCCATTTCTCTATGCCCTCGCCAACACTTGTTATTTTCTCTCTTTCTGGGTTTGTATTTTTCCTGTCAGTTCCCTCTCAATCTCCTTCTTTGGTTTTAAACCTTTCCCTGACCCCAGGCCTCAGAGCGTTTGTACTGTACTCTTATGTCAGCACTTGTTCCCCCTTGGTGATCTCATTCACTTCCATGGTTGTAAATACCCTTTCTTTGTATGTGTCCCTTAATTTTATATCTCGGTCACCAATCTTGCCTTTGATCTCCAGACTCACGTATCCAACTATCTACTCACACTCTCCATGTGAGTGGGCACTTCCCACTTGACATACGCCAAGCCAAACTCTTAATTTTCCTACTCCAAACCTGCTCTTCCTGCAGTCCTTCCCACAGCAGTCCATAGCAGTTCCATTCTTCTAGTTGCTCAGATACAAAACGTTAATGGTGTTCTTGCTGCTGCTGCTTTGCTTTACATCTCACCTCTAATCTACCAGCCAATCCCTGAACTCCTCCTTCAAAATATATCCAGAATCCAATGTTTCCTCACTTCTACTGCTACCATACTGGCCTAGCCACCTTTATTTCTTGTTCAGACATTTCAGCAGTACCCTGCCTTCCCTGATGCTGCCCTTGCATCTTCCAGTCTATTCTTCATTCAGCAGCAACTAATGCATTCCTTTTAAAGATATATCAGAATGATGTCAGTCTTCTGCTCATAATTCTCCAATGGCTTCCCATTGCACTTGGAGTAAAAGCACAAATCCTTTAAATGACCTCCAAGACTAGCCTAGGCAACATAGAGAGGCCTTGTTTTTATTTTTTAAAAATCAAAAAATTAGCTGGGAGTGGTGACACACACCTGTCGTCCCAGTTACTCGGGAGGCTGAGGTAGAAGGATCGATCACCTGAGCCCAGGAGGTCGAGGCTGCAGTAAGCCATGATCGTGCCAGCCTAGGTGACAGAGTGAGACCTTGACTCAAAAATAAATAAATAAGTAAATAAAAATAAAAAATGAAGTGTTCTTCAAGCTCTGAATGGCAAGGTCCATGGGCATCTCTCTGACTTCCTCTTCCACTAGTCTTTTCTTGCTCACTGCGGTACAGCTACAGTGTCTCTTTGCTGTTTTTTGAATATGCAAGCTTGCTCCTATCCCAGGGCCTTTGCACCTCCTGATCCCTCTGTTTGGAATGTTCTTTCAGTTCATTTCCTTATAGGTGTCTGCTCAAACATCACCTTAGAGACCTTCCCTCCTTCCTATCTAAAAAAACACCCCTTCTTCTTGCATCTCTCATCTCCTTTCCCCTGCTTTATGGTCTTTCTTGGTAATTTACTACAACCTAACATATATTTTACCTTAAATTTTTTTTATTACGTGTACTGTCCACTAAAATATTGCGGGATCACTGGTACCTAGAATAGTGCCTGGCTCATAGTAGAATGAATAACAGTTTTCATTTCAGTAACTATTTGTAATATGTATGAATGAGTGAAGGAATGCAGGAGTGAATGAATGAAACACACATAATACCTTTGTCCAAAGAGGGTTTGCGTCTACTAATCTTTTGTAAATGGGCCTTGAGAGGTTTGGCACTTTGAAACTTTAAAAGAGCTTACCGAAAGTTAGCTTTAAAATAGGTTTTCCCTTGGACTCTAAACATCACTCTTACCTGCAGGACAGGGGATTTGGCGGTAACTTCTAAGGGCTTCTTCTGGGGCTTATTTGTTCCATTTAGTTTTTAGGCCATCAATATAGAATGCTAAGTATAATAGTGAAAGGTTACCTTCAATGACACACTGTATTTCCCTCTGTTTGGGGAAACACTTCTGAGGCAAACCAGACACAGATTCTGCAGATGAAGAGACAATGGAGAGATCAGGTGATCTGACCAAGGTCAAACATGGTAACCAGAAGCTGATTTCCATGTCTCTGAGAATTGTTACTCGTACTAAAAAACCACAGGAATCAGTCTAATTTTTTACACCAGGTCTTTTCTGTGAAAATGACTAGTTTCCTCTATAAAGTAGGGCCAAGGATAGAGCTCACACCTGGAATCATTTTGCTTATAGTGAGTACAGATAAGTCAGGGTCCAGTTACTATGTCCAAGGAACACAGCAGGATGAGCTGGACAAGACTTTTGTGGTTCTGGGATGAAGCAAAGCAGACTCTGCTAAGAGGAATGAGCGTGTTGTGACTATATTTGTACAGTGCATCAGCCCAATATGCCAAAGGAAACACACACAAAAAAACCCAGAAGACCAACACAGACCTGGCTAGAACATCATTCCCTGGCTCAGTTATTCACAGTGTCACACAGGTTGTGGCTAAGACAAACGGGCCATTTCACAGAGAAGGGGTGGTGGTGGATTGGTATAGAAACATAATCTGGAATTTCTAGAGATAGATGCTTTCACTACCAGTGAATTTAAAATTAAGGTGATACATTTTCTTCTGGCTGGCAAGAACAGATAATGTCATCCTAGCAAATAGTTTTCCAGAGACACGGAATCGCCTGTAAACATTTTCATTTATCTGTCAAACTGGCATCGGATTAACTTGCGTCAATGTCTACTGCTGGCCTCTTAATGTCGGTCACATATCTCCTTTCATTTTCCAGTTGACCAAGCATAGACAGATCAAGAAATTCCTTTGGCAAATTGATTCAGTCTTATCCTAAAGATTTTCATGAAAATTAAACGAAAAACTGAGTAGAAAGGAGAGTTAGATATCACTCTTAGTTTGAACACTCGTCTATTCATTAACCCTGTGTTCCTCCCATCGTTTTTGGCTCTAGGTACCTAAGGCTCATGTTTATGACTAATGCCTGGTATTTTTTCTTTGCCTTTTTCCTTGCTTGGAGGAGCAAATTTTGCAGGAGCTGCTAGAAGGTTCTGTGATGTATGAATACTCATCCTGGAAACCCCGTGTGTCCTGTAAGGCTGCCTAGTGACTCTCAGTTCTCAGCATCCTCACACTCTTTTCACTTCTTCAGTAAATGTTAGATGAGTCATGCAGATTTGAACTGCACCCACCACCCAGGGTAGACAGGTGAGGGATGAACGGAAACGGTCAGTGGCCCCATTACAACAGCTATTTGGAAAAGCTGGATAAGAACCCAAACAGCCCTGTAGCTACGCCAGGTTATTTGCTGGGCTTGTCACCGAGGTGACTTCTAATTAGGCAATTTTTTTCAGTGGTCTCATAAATACTTTAACATGACAGGGTCATCTGACATTTCTACCATCTGGTCCTACAAACCCTAAGATCAGGAATCCCATTGGCTTGGGCAATGCTTCTTACTCCTGCATTTCACAAATACATACATGTCAGAACAGAATCTTTTAAGAATAAAGTCTTTTAAACTTCCCAAAGTTACATTTTGGTGAGAACAGAGAAAGCGCATCATTTATAATGGGCTGTGGTTCCATTCTCACAAGTCACTGTGATGGTACACAGGCTGAAAAAAGGCAAACACCCCACAGGGACTGCTGCGGAGACTTGGTATTTCCACTAAGTATTCTGGTGTCACAACAGAAACCTCAGGATTCTAATTACAAAAGGGGGTTGGTTCATCTTTTTTTCTTGTTTGCAAAATACAACACAAGTTCTAAAAACCTGCAGCCTTCCTTTTTATAACAGATCTTTATTTCTACACATCTAGGTGGCCTTATTAAATCAAACTGGGCAATTGAATAGAACCTTTCTGCCAGTCTTCTGGGACTGCTTTTCTTTCAAATCTCAGCATCATCAAGAGAGTTCAGACTTGACTTCTTAATGTGCCACACAGTTTTTGGAGCAAGGGATGGAATAAGGACTAGTGTGCAGCCCCTATATTCAAGGAGCTTACACTCTTAAGGTAAAAACAGACCCATAAATAGGCAATTTAAATACGGTGTGGATTGGACTCAGATAGGAGAAAGCCCAGGGTAGTGGAAGCACCTGGGAGAACGCACTCTAACCCATTTTTTTTTCAGAGAGGAAGAAAAATGTATAATACTAATGTGAAATATGGTGATCTGTTAGATTAAATAAGAGTTCTTCTCTAGTGAATAAATACAAAGCTCAGCGCACACCTTCAGTGTACCAGCAGAATGTGATTTTTTCGGGTCTTATAAAGTCAGACACAATGTTTCAAGTGATAGTGAGAAAGACAGAGGAGTTTGAAAACAAAGATATCAACAGTTCTCCCTAGGTTTGGTTTATTTATCATTATTATTTAGAGACAGGGTCTCACTGTGTTGCCCAGACTGGTCTTGAACTCTTAAATTCAAGTGATCTTCCTGTCTAGGCCTCCCAAAGTACTGATACTACAGGCATGAGCCACTGCATCTGACCATGTCCTTAACTTTAGACACAAATTGGTATTTGATCCTTGGCCACCTGATGGAGATAGATTGGAACCACAATTTGAACCAATGACAGAAAGACTAGGATCTGCCTGATTTTGGAGGTCTACTGTTTTTGTTTGTTTGTTTTTTTACTTTACCGTATAAAGTTGTAGGGTACAAGTCATGATTAGGTACGTAAGTAATCTCTGTGTAGGTGAAGTTTGGACCTCCAGCTGGTCCTCATTTCCCCTGGTTTAGGACCAGGTATCCTTTGTGTAGTTATGTCCCCTGCCTCCTCACCCCCCCACCTCCGGTAGTGTCCCTCAATGGTGATCCCTCCCTTGTGCTATTGTGATAAATATTCAGGTTCCACTTATGAGTTGAATACTGTTGTTTACTGTAATTCACCCAATGGCAGCTGGGTCTTAAATGAACTGGAGATTCTGACTTACAAAAGAAGATCTAAATTTTGAGAATTGTAGTACTTTTAAATTGGAGAATAGGATCAGAATAAATAAGTGTAGTGACTGTAATTCAAAATGACTTCAGCTCCCGATAAGCAATAGAAATTTGATCGCAGACAAAATGTTTATCATGTTGCTGGACTGACTATCCATGTAAAAAAATTATCTGAACAAATGGAACTGCTAATAGTCAGAGAAGAAAAAACATGAGAAAGAAGAAAGGCTTCTACTAATCAGCAGCCCAAGAAAAGGAACCAGCTGACGTGCATTCAGCAAGTCACCTCGGTTCGGACCACAGCATCTGCCTTCAAGGGCGACCTCTTCCTGATGGATGAAGACTTTAAGGTAAAGGTACTCATGCTACTGCACAAATTATTTATTTATTTATTTATTTATTTTTGAGTTGGGGTCTCACTCTGTCACCCAGGCTGGAGTGCAGTGTGGCACGCTGATGGCTCGCCACAGCCTCAACTTTCTGGGCTCAGGCAATCCTTGCACCTCAGCCTCCTGAGTCTCTTGCTTACATTATTGATCAGGTCATAGGTGAATGAGCCTGAAAATAGAGAAATGCAAATATCTGGCACCTATATGCAGTATTTTTTCAAAAAGATTACTGTCTTTAGTGATTTTGAAACCTAAACTATTATTATCAGTCTATTTTTTATTAAGACTTTAAAAGAAAAAACAGGGGCCAGGCTCAGTGGCTCAGCCTGTAATCCCAGCACTTTGGTGGGCCGAGGTAAGTGGATTGCCTGAACCCGTGGGTTCGAGACCGGGCCAGGCAACTTGGCAAGACAGCTACTCTACAATAAATCAAACATTAGCCGGGCATGGTAGCGCAGGCCTGTAGTTCCAGTTCCTTGGAGGGCTGAGGCAGAAGGATCGCTGGAGCCCAGCAGATCGACGCTGGGGTGGCCATGAGTGTGCCACTGCACTCCAGCCTGGGTGACAGAGTGAGACTCCAACTCAAAAAAAAGAAAAAAAAAGCAGTTGGTAAAGGGTAATAAAACTAGTTCTTCAAAAAATCAGACATTTCAGTGGGAAAGTGTTGGAACCACCATTCTCATGTGTCAATGATCATTTTGAGTCTCTTGTGGCATGCTGAGCACCAAACGGGTGGCCCACGTTTCTGCCCTTCATCCCCCAACTACCCCTGAAAACACTGGTCTGAAGCTTATTCCACAGGCAGATAGATACCTTCTGCTTTTTCTTCTTACATATGACTCTACCTTTGCCCCTGTAATTTCGATGACTTGTTTAGAAGGGAAGAGATGAGGTTTTTTTTAAGTTAAGATCTAAAATCTACTATTAAGCTTAAATGGGCCTTGGTGAAGTCTGGTGTTCGAAGCAAACATAATGTCAAACTGATGATTTCAGGAGATTTTGGAAGTCAGCAAAACGACAATATCAGATGGAGAACTCACTAAATATCACTACTATAAAAAAACAGACACTTTAAAAAATGGATACTGTACTTTCTCAATGTCCCTGGACCTCTATTCTTTTCAGACTTATTCAGTTTAAAAAAATGAAACAAAATACAATTGATCACTTCCTTAGAGCCCTTTTCTTGTTGGCCCTACTTCATCAACACCTCCAAGTATATTTAAGACTTCAATGTCAACTCTTGCACAAGAGAAATTGAGCAGCAGGCCTCAAGAAGGGAGTGTCCTCTGGTTTTCAGCAGATTCTGAGCGCTTCCTGTCTTCTGAGCATTTTATAACATTTACCTACAATGGCTACACCATCAGTTGAGAGGAGGTGCAATAAAAAGGCGCAGAATCTACCCAGGTTGATTGCCAGATCACCTGGTTTCCATCGGACCCTCTGTCATATATTAAATGGTCAAGTGACTTAAAAATGTAGTCTCCCATCTCAACTGTAAAATGGGAGCATTTAAAAAATTTTAATTGACATGTAATCTTTGCACATATCTATGGGATCCTCAGTGATATTTTGATATATGTATACAATATGTAGTTCATCAAATCAGGGTAATTAGCATATTCATTGCCTTGCACATTTATCATTTATTTGCACTATGAACATTCAAAATCAAAAGCCGGGCTCGGTGGCTCAGCCTGTAATCCCGTGCTTTGGGAGGCTGAGGTGAGTGGATTGCCTGAGCCCATGGGTTTGAGACCCGCCTGGGCGGCGAGACCTCATCTCTACAATAAATCAAAAAATCAGCCGGGCGTGGTAGCGCGTGCCTGTAATTCCGACTACTCGGAAGGCTGAGGCGGAAGGATCGCCGGAGCCCAGCAGGTCGAGGCTGCGGTGGCCGGGAGCGGCCCCTGCACTCCAGTCTGGGCGATGGAGTGAGACTCCGACTCAAAAACAAAAACAAAATCCTCTCTTGTAGCTATTTGACAATACAGAATAAATAATTGCTAACTATTGCCACCCTACAGTGCATATAACACTAGAACTTATTTCTCCTATCTAGTTGTAATTTTGAATTTATTATAAGATGGGACTGTTAAAGAATATACTTAGGATTCCTGTGAGGATAAAATAAGACTATTCATGGACAGAGCTTAGAATAGCACTGCATGCATAGTACAAGCTTAACAACTACTGTCTATTACTAGGATGATGAACACAAGTCAGAAGTGGACAAGGGAATTATATATTTTGAATGCTAAGTTAGACCAGTGTTTACATTCAATTATTCACACTTTTGATAAATCTTTGCTTTGACGAATATTATATTCAGAACTCTGTAGTCTGTGTCGTGGGGTGGTTTAACAATTTAAGATTAATCTAATCATGGACTTTACAGCAACATAGGTTGCCAGGGGCTGTTTCTACCTCAAGGTTCTTCTGTTGAATTGCAGAGCAGAAGTTTGTTCTCATGTTTACTTTTTCTTTCTTCTTCCTTTCCCCTCTGACCGCAGTACTCAAATGCAAAGTCCCTCACTAAGGTAACACCTTACCTCTCCCCTTACCTTTCTTCCCTATTAACTCATGTCAACTCAAACAAATTAATAAGCATGGTGATGGGCTACTAATCTGAACTAAAATGATTAGAAGTAATGATGACTGATATTTAAATAGTACTTCATAATTTAGTAGAAGTCGTCCATGTACTTTATGCCATTTTGACTTCATTGCTATTCTGTGATGTCTAAGCAGGTGTCATCATTCCTAGTTTTATATTAGAAAACTGGGGCCCAAATAAATTAATTAACTGGCTTGCTTTAGTCCACAAAACTGTTAAGTACCTGGGTTAGGAACCCAAAGCTTCTAATCTGGTCTATAGAGCCAACTGCAACAGAAAGCTAGTGTTAAAGAAATTCAAGTCAAAATGTGAATGACCAATAGCATAAACCTATCAAGAGACATATGCATTTAAAAAGAGAAGCCTGAAAAGTATAATGATTTTGTAATTAGAGAATGAAAGTGGGGGTAGAGAGTAGGGATTTGGGTATCTTTAAGCAGAGAAACTTTCTCATCTTGGAGGCCATTCCTGTAGACCCCCATGACCAGTCCTAAGCTGATGTGTCTCAGAGTCTGCTGAGGCTGAGAGAGAAGAGGCCACCTTAACCCTGGGGAGTCTGGGAGACTTTCTTGTCACAAGCAAGGGCTGTGTTCCATTTTTATCTTAAAGTTATATACATTTTGCATTTTAGTCCATGTTTACTTTAGTATACTTTTGTTTAACATAGTAAAGTGAAACTTTTACCATATTAATCTTGGCACATGGTTGTGATTTCCCAGTTTAAGAAGGTGCTAAGGTGGTATGAAATCCATTTCAAGTCTGCCAAATAAATGTCTTTTCATTTAAATCTAAATCAAATGTGTGAGTGTGTGCTAGGCCGGGCGTGGTGGCTCCACCCTATAATCTCAGCACTTTGGAAGGCCAAGGTGAAAAGATTGTTTGAGCCCAGGGGTTCAAGACCAGACTGGGCAACTTGGCAAGACCTCATCTCTACAATAAATTAAAATATTAGCGGGTGCGGTGTTGTGCACCTGTAGTTCCGGCTACTTGGAAGGCTGAGGTGGAAGGATCACCTGAGCCTAGCAGGTCAAGGCTGCAGTGGCCGTGGTATGCCACTGCACTCCAGTCTGCATGACAGACTGAGACTCCGACTCAAAAACAATTTACCAATGCTGAATGGAAAAATATAACTACATATTCATATATATTTGTGTATGTCTGGGGAAAAGTAAAATTAACCATTCAATTTCAGTTTCAAGAAAGGTTACCCCCAACTCTCTCTTTATCGCCACAGTTCATTTTCAAAATTCAAACTTTCTGGAAGCCTGATTGCAACTACGTAATTCCAACTTAAGACCTACAACCAGAAGGAACACTCTTTGAAATGTTCTCTCTCTCTCTGAGCACATCTTGAATGTTTCAACAGGAAAGGCGACACGTTGAATTACCACAGCAGTACTTCGCTGGCCTCTAACAGAGAGAAACCTTAGACAGGTGCCAACCATTTCCTGCCTAATGCCTATTATTTTCTCTGCTCAGTTGTTATTTTTGAATAAGGGTATTTTGCGAAAAATAAAACCACCCTATACATGGGAAGTCATTTTAAAAAGTTTATTTGCCAGAAAGAACTGCCCTGCTAACAAACTGTATGTTGACATGTATAAACACAGGCTCCTGGGGCAGCTCTGAGTAACTTTTGCAGGAAGTGTCTACACAGCGCCATGCACAAGGTTTCCCCTTCTCCTCCGCCCCCACCCCTTGGTCTTGGAAATTGGCAGTTGCAGTCTTTGACTAGACTCCATTGAGACTTCCCACCCCCGGCTGTTCAGGAAGCACATACCAGCAAACAGAATGAAAGGGCCCTTTATAAGCAGGAGTCCGTTATTTCTTCAACAGACTCCCACATAAAGACTTTTTTGTTTCTTGCTCTTTAGGAAAAACTGAGCTCTTTCTGAACAGTTTTTGGAGAGGGAGGGAGAAGACAGGGAAAAGGCTCCAGGGAGGAAGACACAAGGCTAGCGATAATGGAGGTGCAGTAAAAACTGTCAGAGATGTTGTCCCCTGCTTTTCTAAGGTAAAAGCTACAGTGCTCGATGGCTGGCAGACAGTGGGGGTCAGACTCAAGGGAGGAGTTGGCTGGTCACAGCCACTCGGAGTCTCCCCCCAGAAAAAGATTAATTCACAGCAAGGAACATTTAGGATAGATCCTAGTGTTCTGGTCTCCAGAAAATTCTCAGGGAACGAGGTTTTCTCTAAGTAGACTTAATTTCTTGTCTTTTCCCCCCCTCCCTTTCCTTTTATCTAAAAAGCCACATTATTCTATTTTATGAGATTCTTCAAGTCATTTCCTTTCCACCCACACTATCCTAGTTTATCACCGAAAAGGTAGTTCTTCTCTCTTTTTCAACATAAGCTTAGTCTCCTAGATTATGTCTGAAATCACCAAATCTGAGCAGTATGTAGCAAAAGTCTAGAGTTTTAGCTGTCACAAGATTACACATACACATACACACAGAGAAAAAGATATATTCATAAAGCCTCATTATTTCTTTACTAACTAAACATTTAATAACAATTTATCATAATATATATAAGTCCAGGTGGTACCACATATGAAGAAAATGCTAAAGGAAGTAGAACAAAGGAAAAAAAATGTTACAGTTTTAGAGATCTGGGTGCATTAAGAAATGAAGAGAAAATGATGCTGGTTATTACAAATCTCTACGCACTTCATTAAAACAGAATATCTACAACAGACAGAAGTCAGCTGAAGTTCATGCTTATAATATTTTTAATGAATATGCTCATAATTTGAAAAATCTTCTCCAAGTTTAATTTATGAGGTCTCATTACATTGCTTATGAAGAACAAAAACTCATTGCCTTAAGGGATTTCACCCTTCAGCATCCCTAGTAATGATTTTTCTTCTCCAGCACGTTGTCCTGGCTACAGGTGTTAAAGCACTATCAAGTAAGCACTAGTTTAATATCCTGCACACACTGCATACCCAGGGGCTTAATCACTTATGTGTGTCCCAAGGAAGAACCCTGTGGGTATGAAAGAAAGCATTCTATGGTTTGGCCTTTCTTCCAGCAATAAAAATTGCAACTTTAAGACATGCCTGAAACAAAGGGAGGTTTGGTGGAAACTGTGAAGTGCAAATTCTTTGTTCCCACATGGTATTCTGTTTATATGTTCACTCCAGTGTCCCGAGTATTCTGCCTCTGTTAAAGTCTGGTCCTTAAAGGAAGTGACCTTTTGTTAGGGAATAGTAATAGCATAACACTTCTTATGTATTTACCATGAGGCAGGCACTGTTCTAAGTACTTAGATTAATTGAATTCGTATAACACTGTGTGGTGGGTACTATATTAACCCTTATCTTACAGTTTTGGACAGGGATGCACAGAGAGGTTAAGAAACTTACTCAGATACATAGCTGGTAGGTGACAGAACTGGAACCCTCACAAAATCTGGCTTCAGATTTTTTTCACGAGTCCATACTGCCTTTTAGAATCTAACAGAACCTCAGAGATGATCTCATCTTAATTCTCTCATAGGAGAAAAATGAGATTCAATAAAGTTAGATGACTCAGTCAGAGGAATTCAGCTAGTTCTTGGCAAAATCCAGAGCAGAACCAAGATTACTCTAATCCTAATGAAATGTGTAAATACCATACCTCTCACCCCACCCAAAGAACACAGGTCCTCCTAAGCTGCCAGTTCTCATGTTTTCTTTCTTTCCTTTTTTTTTTTTTTTTGAGTTGGAGTCTCACTCTGTCGCCCAGACTGGAGTGCAGTGGCCGCTCCCGGCCACCGCAGCCTCGACCTGCTGGGCTCTGGTGATCCTTCCACCTCAGGCTTCCAAGTAGCTGGAACTACAGGCGCGCGCTACCACACCCAGCTAGTTTTTGATTTATTGTAGAGATGAGGTCTCACCAAGTTGCCCAGGTGGGTCTCGAACCTGCAGGCTCAAGCAATCCACTCACCTCAGCCTCCCAAAGCATGGGATTACAGGTTGAGCCACCGAGCCTGGCTAGTTCTCATGTTTTCATGGCCCCAACTATTGCAATTTGCAGGCAATAATGTAAATGCAGATGTCTTAGTTAAAAAAGATCAATGCTGTATTAGCAGTAACACAGGTAAAATTCATGGTGAGGGCATTTTCCAGTGCCTACATAGGATGAAGAGGAGGAAATAAGAACCACTCAAAGGCGCTCACAATCTCTGTTGCATTGCCTGGACAGAAGGTCACAGATCCAGGGATGGACCTCATAAACTAGGTCCCGGAGGGAGAAATGACTGCAGGAACCTCCCCCTGAGAGCAGGTTCTTTCCAGGCTGGGGGATCAGATATGGGTCTTATGCCTCATTTCCTTGTGAATCAGGTGGGCTGGGATAGCCCTTGGCTCCTTCCACATCCTGAACAGTAACTATCACCTTCATCCGCAAACAGGCACCCAGAGCATTCCAAGAGGAAAAATAACCAAACCTGGAGGAAGAGAACTATCGGGGACATCAGGGTTTGGGAACAGCAGGCATCACTGCCTGGAACTCCTCCTGGGAGGTTGTGGGCCAGGCCACACTCTCCAACCCACACTGCTGTTTGCTCTAGTGTAGGAGGAGATGACCTTGACTTCCAGACAATGATGTCAGCAGAATAAGCACAAACTGTGTGCAAGATACCGGAAGGGTGCATGGGCACATCATTGCTGGCCCAGAGCCGACACAGGAGGGCACCACCACCACTGCATGACGATGAGTGACTGGCACTGGCCACTCACCAATTCCAGCTTCTGACATCTGAGGTGTCTTCACCGTCTCCTCTACAGATGCCCACACACGCACTTACTAAAGGAAAAACATATGTAAATAGACAATAATAAAATGCGCCTATATAACCTTTCTACTAAAAAAAAAAATCCGTTGCTCGCCTAGACCTCTCCATTTATAAATTTGCTTCAAAATAAGTCTTTCCAATTGTACCTCATGTCCTATCCTTCAGAGTACTTCTGAATCACAATTTGTGATTACAGTTGGCCTTCTGCATCCATGGTTCCATATCAGTGGATTCAAACCGACCGTGGTTTGAAAATATAAATATTTTTAAAAATGGATGGTTATGTCTGTACTGAACATGTACAGACTTTTTTCTTGTCATTATTTCCTAAACAATACAGTATGACAACTACTTACGCGCATTTACATTGCATTGGGTGTTGTAAGTCATCTAGAGATGATGTAAAGTATATGGAAGATGTACATAGCTTATATGCAAATACAGTTATCTCTCAGTATCTGTGGGGGGGCATTGGTTCCAGGATCCTCCTGGACACCAAAATCCAAGGATGTTCAAGTTCCATAATCAGCCCTGCAGAAGCCACAAATATGAAAAGTCGGCCCTCTGTATCCTCTGGTTTCATATCCCACAAATACTGTATTTTTGATCTGATGTTGTTGAGCCTTGGGATACAGAAACCCATGGATATAGAGGGCTGATTCTTTTTTTTTTTTTTCCAGTTGGCATCTCACTCCATCACCCAGGCTGGAATGTAGCGCCACACTCATGACCACCCCAGCTCTGACACTGGGCTCCAGTGATCCTTCCACCTCAGACTTACACGTAGCCGGAACTACAGGTGAGTGCTATCACGCCCAGCCAATTTTTGATTTATGGTAGAGACCAGGTTTCGCCAAGTTGGCCAGGCTGATCTCGAACGTGCGGGCTCAGGCTATCCACTTCCCTTGGTATCCCAAAGTGCTGGGATTATAGGCTGAGCCACCAAGTCCAGCTGGACTAATTTTACTATACCATCTTACCCATGGGAGTTGAACATCTGTGGATTTTGGTATCCTTGGGGAATCCTGGAACCAATCCCTACAGATACTGAGGGACAATTGTGTTTGTCTGCATATGTGTTTGGTTCTTGTCTTCCCAGCTAGACTACAGACTCCATGAGAACATGAGGTCAGGTGCCAAGTCTGTTTTATTTGCCTGTACGTACATAAAACCTGGTACAGAAATCCATGTTCAATTAAAATTTGTTAAATGAACTTGTACCCAAGTCTCAGCAACACAGTGTTACAAGATGATCTTACGTGTTGCCTAATAAACATCTGTTGGTCAAGGCTCATCATCTTTACCCAGTCACTGGACCAATTCCATGATGAGGGCACAACATGTTCAGACAAACACATCTCAGTCAGCAGAAGCTCAGGCTTATATATCTACCTTCCATTCAGGGTTCAATAACCCATCAGCTGGGACTGGCTATGTTGTTAAACCTCAATCATCAAACTAAGTAGAAGAAAAAGACTAGTCCAAAACAATCAAATTATGGACTGAATTGGGGATAAATGTGCTATTTTTAAGTTTTGAGGGTAACTCAAAGTCTGTGAGCAGTTTGTTCCAAAATACTTCTTTGAGGAAACTGCTTGAAAGGTTAGAGAAAATAATTTTTGTTTGGCATGTTTACTATATATATGTAAAGAGCTATTTCTAAAGACCTTAAAGATGTTCAAAACCAAATTATTATTTTAACTTTTTTTTCCCCTTTTTTTTGCTTTTAGAGACAAGGTCTTGCTACACTGCCCAGGCTGATCTTGAACTCCTAGGCTCAAGTAATCCTTTTGCCTTGGCTATTTTAACTTTTTAGACGCTATTCTTACAATTTTGTTTTTATGTTATTTCATTATTAATACTTGCATTATGATCCACAAAGAAAAGATTTGCTGAGTAAAATTAAACATCACTCCAATCACTCTGAAATAAAACCATGAATTAATAAAATGTAAATCAATAAATCTTTTACTCTTAATTTTATAATTTATAATTTTATAATTTAGAGTAAAATCATAAAAAGTTTTCTAAATTCTATTTCCTTGATGATGATATATAAGAATTTCTGGCCAGCCTATAATCCTAGCACTTTGGGAGGCCGAGGTGAGAGGTTTGCCTGAGCCCAGGGAATTCAAGACCAGTCTGGAAAACTTGTTGAGACCTCCTCTCTACAGTAAATCACAAAAACTAGCTGGTGGAATGCATCTATAGTTCCAGCTATTTGGAAGGCTGAGGTTGAGGGATTGCCTGAGTCCAGCAGGTCAAGGCTGCGGTGGCTGTGAGTGTGCCACTGCACTCCAGCCTGGGCAACAAAGAGTGAGACTCCAATTCAAAATTAATAATAATAATAGTCGGGCTCAGTGGCTCAGCCTGTAATCCTGCGCCTTTGGGAGGCTGAGGTGAGTGGATTGCCTGAGCCCCGGGTTCGAGACCCACCTGGGCAGCGTAGACCTCATCTCTACAATAAATTTTTAAAAAAATCAGCCGGGCGTGGTAGTGCATGCCTGTAATTCCGGCTACTGGGAAGGCTGAGGCGGAAGGATTGCTGGAGCCCAGCAGGTCGAGGCTGCGGTGGCCGGGAGTGGCCACTGCACTCCAATCTGGACGACAGAGTGAGACTCTAACTCAAAAAAAAAATAAAAAAGATAAAATAAAATAAAAATAATAATAATAATTTCTCCAAAAACAATAACACTTTGCTTTTTAACCCTTTTACAATGAAGGTAATAAACAGATGCAAGTTAGTAGAGTTTATTTTATGCCTAAGTAACAAATCTGCTTTATTTCCTATTCCATAGCTGAGCTCCAAGGACAAATCATCCAATTTTTGTGCTGTATATGTTAGTGTATGTATTGATTTACTTATTTTGAGAAGCATTAAGTTACTGGAAAGAGAGCCTGCAAATACATGGTAAGCACACTTTCATGGGGACCACACCAGGGATGAACACTGCTGCTCTTTTAGTTTTAGAAAATACCATTGTGCAAGTTGGGATGGATAGACAACTTTAAAATTTGGGTTCAACCCTTTGCCTCATCTTATCAATATAAAATTGCAAATTCTGCTTTCTTTTTTAATGAAGGAGGGAAATTTGACTTTATATTTTTGGAAAATGTTCTCAGTTGGGACTTATGTCTACATAAGGACAACTAAGAAGAAAAATTGGCTGAACGTGGCTCTGCACAGTACAGAGAGACTACAGCTTTTTACTATGCACATGACAAAATCTTGGTGACATGGTCAAAGCTTGTGAGGTCACCACCTCGGCAGGTGTCTTTGACACTGTCCAATAAAAATGCTTTGGGGATTGCTTCTGGCCCATTGTTTTGTCCTTGTCACTCTGGCTTATTATTCTGTAGCTTTTGTCTTCTTCCATTTTGGAGGGTGGCATGCAACTTGTTAGTTTTTAATACAGTATATTTGATCACAAATAAGGCAATTATCCAAGGTTCAGATTTACCTTTGTGATTGAAATAATCATGATCAAATAGCTCAATGGTATGATTTTTTTAAAAAAGCCTGATTTTTACTTTCAGGAATCAATTTCCCTTAATTAATCCTAAATACTTTTAATCAGAGGAAATTTAGTGTATGTACAACTTACACTATTTGCCAGATGTTAAGAGATTTAAAAAAAGACACAGTTCTAATAAACTGCACTGGACCAAGGTTCCAACTCATTCCTTAGAGGATGTTGTGTCTTACAGGAAGATTACAGGGGCAATTGCAATAGGAAGGCAACCAGTCACATCACTGCTGTTTGACAAATGAGGTGCAATTTTCCTGTACTTTTCTCCTGGGGTTCAGCAGGTACAGTGATGGAAAAATTGTTTTTTCCCCACCCTTCTTCCTGGCAGTGACTAAGTTACACTGGGAAGTATACTGATCACAGAGTATTTTGACTCCAGATCATTTGGGGACTGTCTTCACGATGATGGAAGACATTTTAGAAATGAGATATCATTTTTGAAAGGGTGAAGGTCACATGCCTAAGGCTGACCAAAAGGTTTAGGGAGAGTCCATTAGATCCTGCTTTTTCTAGCTCTCATCACCTCCCTCTAGCTACAGCCTATCTTCCAGCAGGCTCTGCTTACCAGTGCCCGGACCAGCCCTGAACATGCCTGGCAGTGTATATAAAATCAGATCTCCATCAATGGGTGAGGTCTGAAATAGATTTTTCTTCCCGAAGCCTAATAGCCAGGACCTGAGGAACATCTGGGCACTCCGATAATGTTCCCTGCATCCCACCGCTTTGTCTGGGCCTTCAGCCAGGCCTCAGCTCCCAGTGGCCAGACCTTCTTCCCTGAGTCTTAATAAATGCTATTAGACAGGAGGCAGCTTCAGAGCTGGCAGATGGCCCTGGAACTCTGACACTATCTGCAATCTGATGTTCCCTGTCCATCACACTGTACCCCTGGCATATCGTCACCAACCTGAGTATGGTCCAGGTAGCCTGGCATTGCCCCTACCACTCTCCCACTGCTGGCTTCCTCCCTCTCACTGATCACTGCTGAAGCTTCACCCGCTACAAATCCTGCCCTCTCCGGGGAGCGCATTTAATTGGATTACTTTCCATTACTTTTTTTCCCCAGAATTATTTTGGTGGAGTAATTTTACACTTTAGAGATGTTATAACACTGGCATCCTAGAGACTGGAATACAAAATAATTTAGCACAAAATAGGTCCAACATAGGCCCCACATTGTGGGAAGCCAACGTACAAATTTTCCCACCATATTCTGGCAGCATCGCACTTTTCTCAACTACTTCATTTATCTTCAGGGGGCAAATAATGGATGGGTTCCAGCACCCACTCAATTTCTGTGTTTTTGTCTTGCTGAAATAATAATAGATGTAAGATATGGCTTTCTATCTAAGATTAGCCCTTGGTTAGACACTATCAGCTATCGTTCAACACAAGGAAATTTCACACAGAAATAAAATGGTTATATAGATAGAATGATGCCTGGTTTCATTCATGGAATCTATTGTTCCTTATTCACTGGTACCTACCATAGGTAGGTTGTTGTGCAGTAAGGGATAAAGAAATTAACAGAGAGAGGTTCCATTCTCAAGGAGTTTATCTCTGAGGTTGACTTTTATATTATTTTATAGTTCTAATAGATCCTTTGTATTACCAACGCTTCCCTCTCTGAAAATGACAGTAATTACAGTTTTATCTTACAACAAATTCTGTTACCTGTCACCTACTGCCACAGTCTCAAAAAAACCCAAAACCTAGATGCGGGATTCTGTAGTGTGTTTCTGCCTGAGAGAAGAACACAGCAGCTGTTTCCTAAGTTCTAAAAACAGGACCCATAATTCATATATGAGAAGGAACCCAAATACATTTTTATTTATAAAAAATTGTGTATTTATTCTTACATGTTTAAACTTCAGTCACCTTCAAAGTATTCTCTGTTTGATGCAATACACCTATTTTTTTTTTTTTTTGAGTTGGAGTCTCCCTCTGTCGCCCAGACTGGAGTGCAGTGGCTGCTCCCAGCCACCGCAGCCTTGACCTGCTGGACTCCGGCGATCCTTCTGCCTCAGCCTTCCAAGTAGCTGGAATTACAGGTGCGTGCTACCACGCCCGGCTAATTTTTTGATTTATTGTAGAGATGAGGTCTCACCAAGTTGCCCAGGCAGGTCTCAAACCCACGGGCTCAGGCAATCCACTCACCTCAGCCTCCCAAGGCGCAGGATTACAGGCTGAGCCACCACTGAGCCCGGCTGCAATACACCTATTGAGATAATTTTTCCAGTGTTCCAAACAGTTTTTGAACTCGTCAATGTTGATGCCATTTAGTGCTTCTGCCGTTTTTGCTTCACCTCTTTCACATCGGCAAAACATTACCCTTTGAGGATTTTTTCATCCAGGGATACAAAAAAAAAAAAAAAAAAAGCCGTTTGAGGTGAAATCGAATGAACAGGGAGGGGGGGCAGAGGGATCATGCTGTTTTTGGTCAAAAACTGCTGAACACTCAGCAAGGTATGGGCAGGTGCATTGTCATAGTAGAAGAACCAGTCGCCTATTTGCCACAACTCAGGATGTTTCTTTCACAGTGCAGCATGTCACAACAATGCTAGCTAATACACTGATGCCGATGGGTTCCTGCAGCACTTACCCAGCAGGGGAAGCCTGTACTACCAGCAGCCCACTCTCCAAAAGATAATTCTGACGGTTTTTTGTCCACCCCACTTATGTAAGCAGAAGCAATTCTCTCATTCTATGTACGTGCTCCTTTCAAAGCCCTGCTTTACAGCAATATCACATTTTTTCCAGACAGCCTTTTGTCACAGAACATTTTAGAAAAATATCAATTTTCTGTTGAGAAGAAATACTTTAGGGGCCTAAAATTCATAGAGGAAGGCATTTGTTTCTTTCTTTAAAATAAAAAGTCACTTAAACTAAAAAAGTCCACAGATGGTTTCTACTGTGTCATATTTACCCATTTCCCCTCCCCAGTTTTCCATTTGCCTCAACTTCAATTTGTTTTCCTGTTGCTTCTTTAAATTCCTCCCATATCCTGAGAGCGGCTTAGATGCATTTTGTGAATTCACTTATGCTCTTTGTTTTATGCATTTTATTTGGAACAGAAATGGTTTACAAGGAACATTGTAGGTCAGTTATAATTATTACACTTAAATACGTCATTTTTGCTCATAATGGTGTAGAGGTACAATACAATAAAATAGCAATTTCTCAACTCCAAATTGGCATCCTTATCCATGAGCTAGTTGACTGAGTTTATAAGAAATTGGCTCTTGTTCTTTAAGAATGATGCTCTTATGCTAAGAAAAGAAGACAGAAGGTGGAAGGGAGTACAGGGAACAGATAAGGAACTGATTAATACACCAGAGCTCTAAACATGGCCAACGTTTCTTAATAGTTGCGGCAAAATGTTTAATACTTTGAGTTACATCATTTTCTGACAAGATAAAGGCAAAAAAAACTCCTAAGAAGATAGAAATGCCCCTAAAGTTAAACTCAAGCAAGCAGTCATAGAGTGACAGGCTCTTTAGCCCTTCCTGATGGCAGTGTGCCTCGCAGAAAGACACCATCCCAGGACATGTACTGACTTTGCCCATTTCCCCATTTTATCAAGAGAGACCTCAATCATAACATCTTCCAGTTTCTTCCAAAGTTCTGCATAAGTGAGTAACTCTGGTCAATAATAAAAACCAGTTTAAACCTGTATTCCACTTAACAGAAAACAGCAACAACGACAACAACAACAACAACAAAAACCCTAAGAAGAACTCTTCAACTGAAATCTGTTAAAGCTAACTAGCCCATGGGGATCACTACAACAAGTTTCATCAGCAAAGACCTCTCTTTGTTACCGGATTCACCAGATCAGGGCTGCAAAATAGCTCCCTTAGATTGCTTTAATTAGGTATTTCACTTATAAATGAATGAATTAATTAGAGATAAGCACCTGAAGCACACTGCACACGTAATCTATTTAAAACTTTAAATAGATTTGTTAAAGCTACTGACGCCTCATTACCACCAAGTAATGTTACATGAGACTTAACACCCAAGATGATTTACCAAACCTCTTGCCAAAATAACTAGCATTTCTTTTCATCCCGCTCGTACCTTGGGCACTTTAGCATAGAGGACCCTTCAAGAAGATTCACGGGAAAAGGATTAAGGCAGGAGCTCTGGTGACTGTAGCCGCTGCATCTTATCAGTAGTCTCTCCTTCATATACAATGAAACGGTCCAAGATGGCAGTCCTCTTCTTTTGCCTTGGCCTGACCTGTCCACTTTATGTTGCCTAATGGGACCACCAATGGCACAGCCGTGTCTGGCAGCCTCCAGCTAGAATACAACATACTCAAGTGGCAAAATGAAACTACCACATTCCCCCAAACAGAAGATGATTGCAACTTCAGTATCTTCTGCAAAAGTAAATAAAAAAGCAAGCAAGCAAACAAACAAAAAACCTTGAACTTCATACTGGATTCAGTGACTCCTAGTTCTAAGTACATGTATGGAAATTCCTACCTGAAGATAAAATATTAGTGATGCTCTTTCCATTATCTTTAATATATATGAAATGTATATGCATATAACAAAGATATTTGTATATATGTAACATATGCATATGTTTATACAAAAATTTTAACAAATGCAACATATACATTGATTGTATATGTGAAAATCTTTGTTGTTGCATTTCTATATTTAATATATATGCAATATTTTTGGTATTGTTGGATCAGTTTTAAGGGAAAATATGGAATGCCTCAATCCTAATATTAGACTTATAAATGCAATTTGAAGGGTGTAACCTCCATTCCCACAGTATGACAATACTAACAGCTATGCACTTATTTCCTTTTTCGTTTCTCTTCTCCCCTCCCTGCCCCCTCTTCCTTCCTTCCTTTCTTTCTCTCCGTTCCTTTCTTCCTTTTCTTTCTTGCTCCTTTTTCCTTCTTTCCTTTCTTTCCCTCCCTACCTTCTACCTTTTCTCTTTCTTTCCTTCCTTTTCTTTCTTACTCTCTCTCCTTCCTTCCTTCCTTCCTTCCTCTCTCTATACTCCCTCCTTCCCTCTCTCTCTCTCTCTCTCTCTCTCTCTCTCTCTCTCTCTCTCTTGTTGGAGTCTTATTCTGTTGCCCAGGCTAGCATAATCATGGCTCACTATAGCCTCAACCTCCTGGGCTCAGGTAATCCTTCCACCTTAGCCTCCCAAGTAGCTAGGACTACAGGCGCACATCACCACACCTGGCTAATTTTTTTTATAAATTTTTTTTTTTTTTTGTAGAGATGAGCTCTTACTATGTTGCCCAGTCTGATCTTGAACTCTTGGGCTCAAGCAATCCTCCTGTCTTGGCCTCCCAAGTGCTAGGAGTGAGCCACTGCACCTGGCCTTATGCACTTATTTCTTTATCTGGAGCACACCTTTTCTACCTGTTGTTCCTCCCCACAACCTCTCTAGGCCTCTGCTGCTTCTCTGACCCCCATGGATGATGACATGGGGAAGAGGACTGCTCCTCCTGCACTGCCCTCCCATTCTACAGATCCCATACCATCTGGTTTTTCAGTTCTTCCCCCAAAACTTTATTTTGTAATGCTTATATTTTCCCCCAACTTATTACCTTTAAAAAATGTAAACATACATAAAAGTTGAAAGAATTAAACAATGAACGCCCATGGACAAACCCCTAGGTTTAATAATGGTCACTTCTGCTTTCTCTGTCCTTTTGTTTCTCCCGCCATTTAAGGCTAGGCAGCAGGTAGGTATCATGAGACCTTATCCCTGAACATTTCAGCAGTAGCATCTTTGTGAAGGCAGAATCATAAGATTACAGGTTCAAGTAACTAATTCCCAGCAGAGTTAGTGAACTTCTACAGTTTGACTGAAATATTTGTTTTAGCTTTTCCCAGGCAATCTTCTACCTCAAGGAAACAATAATAACAACAACAACAAAAGCAAGCCAGACAGCTGAACACAGGCTGCAGATTAATATCTGGTATAAGGTTTCTATAAAGAATTGCCCACATAATGTTGTTCCCCCATGTGATGCCTTTGACCTCATATTAGAACCATTGACATCTTAGAAGAAAGAATATAGGCTGGTAACCCTGTAGGGAATAACTCTCTAGAATGTCAGATTTGGTCAATCATGCAATTCTATTTTGGGAATTTGCACATCCAGTTTGTCTGAAGAAGGCCGGCAGTAATGAAAGTGGGCAGGACTCAACCCATAAGGGGGTGTCCCTGGAAAGACCCTTGGTCAACCTTCACTCACTAAGGCAGCGATAGCAACAGCAGGAATGGGTAGTCTCTCCCTCACCTAACTGGACTCAGTGGCGGTGTAACATTATCAGGATGCACTCAGTACTTAAGCTGAGCCACCAGAATTAAGGGACTTGTGGGACCACGGGCAAGAGGTCAGGAGGTGTGCGGGCGGGGAGCAACTCACTGTCCTGCCTGAGGTACAAGGAACTCTTAGTGCTCTCTTCATTCTAGTCTGGCCATTCCTACCATATTTCCGTCATTCTCTCCTCTCTATCTCCCAATAATATTGAAGCTAACATTCATGTGTGGTTGAGAGGCAGCATAGCAAAGCGGTTATGAGCCTGGACTCTGAACCCCACTGCCCGAGTTTGAGTCTTGATTCTGCTGTTTACTCAGTCACAATCTTGGGCAAGTTCCCTAACCTCAGTGCCTCCATTACCTCATCTTGAAAGAGGTGATGATGATAATAACAACACATACTTTCTGGAATCTTGGGAGATTAAATAAGTTAAAATATGTAAAGCACTTAGAATACTGCCTGACACTGTTAGCTATATGTTTTCATGCATGAAGCAATTACTTTCCACAAACCTCTTTTCATACCTCAACTGCTTTAATCCTAACACAAATCTCAGAAGAAAAGGCTGCCATTATTCTTATTTTATAGATGAAGAAAATAAAGTTCAGATGAAGTTCACTAAATTTTCAAGATTTCCCAGTTACTAAGTGGTGAAGGCAGGATTTGAATTCAGGCAAGGGATCTCTAAGGTCACAGCCTTGACCATTCTGCTCTGGGCTTCCAACGTCAAAACACGAGAACACTAAATTAGTACTCTCACAGGTCTTGATATCATTTTCTTCCCTGCCCCATAACAGAATTTATGTATTTTTCCCCACCCCAAACACACACACACACACACATACATGAACATGTTAACCATTTTAATAAAGCTTGTCCCATGAAAGCATGACACCAAGCCATGATATGCTTTTCGCTTTACAGTACAGCACATGCTGAAGCCGACCAGCTTGGTGAGCAGTCCTGCCAGGCCCAGACCCAGCTGCCGAGGTGCTGAGCACATTCCCACCTCACCCCTGAACGGTAATGCCAGACAAATTCTGAACTAGGAGCACAGCTCTCAACTGTACACCTCTTGTTTTAATAATGGCTCGAAATGGACTTGAACAGAGGCAATGTATTTCAAAAGTTCAAAAACTAAAGACAAAAGGGAGGAAAAGTAGGTTGTTCTGAAAGCTCTGGCAGTGAATTCCATGTAGATAGGTGACCCATATTATGTCAATTAAGTGCTGTTTTAGAGGCATGCTGTCGTGTTTTTTGTTTTTTTGTTTTGTTTTGTTTTTACAACATTGAACATTTTAGGGTAGGGTGGAGATGGACTAAGGTTTGCCGGACACACCGGGGTCTTTGCTCTGTAATTCAGTTCATAGAATGAGACATGAGGCATGGACTTTTGTTGCAATCTTCCCAGGTCGCTGAAAGGAAAACAGACTTCGAAGTCCATGAGGTAAACAGGCAGACTCTGGCAGCGCCTCAGCCCCTGGGTTGTGTACTGTGTACAGTCAGGGAGCCCAGCACAGCAGTGTTTTGCCCATGAAGCCCAGGTAGACAATGAGATCTCTTCCTTCCAGCCCATATCTGTCTTTTGAACATTTCCATATCCCGAATTCTTTTTGAACTGTTCCTTCTCATAAAATGTGTAGGCTCTGCACAATTTGGCTTTTAGCTCCTTCTTCAGTCTGTCTTGCTATGACTCCCTCTGATCACAATGGTCTTTTTCAGTGTCTCAAATGACCCAACTTCTTCCGACCCCAGGGCCTTTGCACGCATGCTATTTATTCATTGGTTTTCTGCCTGTTGTGATTCTTCCAGGATCTCTTTTCTGGACCCCACATTCATCCTTTAGGGCTCCATCTTCCTGGCTCTCTGGAATACCATACATTCCTAGACATAATTACATTTAAATATATATTTTTTATTATTTGATTATTGTCTGTCTTCCCTTCTAGATAGGAAGCTCCATGTTGATGCCTGTTTTAGCTCACAGTTTTTTTAGTCAGAGTCTCACTCTGTCACCCAGGCTGGAGTGCAGTGGCATGATCACGACTCACTGTAGCCTTGATCTCCTGGGCTCAGGTGATCCTTCCCCCTCAACCTCCTGAGTAACTGGAACTATAGGTGTGCACCACCATGCCCGGTTCATCTTTTTTTTTTTTTTTTTTTGTAGAGACAAGGTCTTGCTGTGTTGCCTAGGCTGGTCTCGAACTACTGGGCTCAAGCGATTCTCTCACCTTGGCCTCCCAAAGTGCTGGGATTACAGGGATGAGCCACTGTGCTCAGGCTGGCTCATAATTTTTTTTTTTTGAGTTGGAGTCTCACTTTGTCACCCAGACTGGAGTGCAGTGGCCACTCCTGGCCACCACAGCCTCAACCTGCTGGGCTCTGGCGATCCTTCCGCCTCAGCCTTCCAAGTAGCTGGAACTACAGGTGTGTGCTACCACACCCAGCTAATTTTATTTTTGATTTATTGTAGAGATGAGGTCTCACCAAATTGCCCAGGCAGTTCTCAAACCCGCGGGCTCAGGCAATCCACTCACCTCAGCTTCCCAAGGCGCAGGATTACAGGTTGAGTCATCCCGGCTGGCTCATGATTTTATATGTAAGGCCTATTGTAATTTCTGGCCCACAGTGGGTATTCAACATTTATTAATTGTTGAATTAACCCATGAATGAATTCCATTCTTTCAGAGTCCTAGTCTCTTCGACTCATGTGAAACATTAACCTTGCTTATACATCAGTTGCTAATACAATGCATGACTTTTCTCTGTCAATTTGTATGTTGTTTAAAGGGTCTAGAGTCCAAGATATCAGCCAAAGCAATGGTGAGATTTTCAGAAAGGACTAGTGGCAGACTGTTGGGAAAAACTGGGAAAAGTGGCTTTCCACAATCCACTGATCTTCACTCCTAGCTCTTTCTGCCTTCACCAATGTCCAAACACCTGAAGACATCAGCGTTTATCTCATTAAGAGATGAGCTGAGCAAACATTGCCCATGTTCATACTTAAGGTGGAAAAGTCAATGTGGGCCCTGGAGTCACATGCAGCACTGTGGACGGGGGGCTGTGGCCTAGGAATCAGCACTCACAGGGTCCTTTCCACAGTACCTGATGGTTGCCAGGATCTTACACAGCAGGGCTTTGATTCTTTCTGTCTTAAACTCCTTGGCCAAGTACACCATTCCTTCCTCAAAATCACAGCAAGGTGTATCAAAGTGAATTGAGGCTGACTTCAGAAGGTGGCACCACTGGGAAGAATGTAATTAGGCACAATATCTTTAACAGATATTCAGCAATATCTGGGAAGTTTTTAATGCATATACCCTTTCACTCAAGAATTTTACCTTCTCAAAATTTACCCTGAAGAATTCTCATACAGAACACAAAGATATATTTATAAGCATGATTCAGTCAGGGTTTTAACTCTGTCACCCAGGTTGCAGTGCAGTGGCACCACAGCCTTGAACTCCTGGGCTCAAGGGATCCTTCCACCTCAGCCTCCTGAGTAGTTGAGACTACAGGCACATACCACCATGCCTGCTAATGTTTTGGTTTTTTTGTAGAGACGAGGTCTAGCTATGCTGCCTCAGTTGACCTTGAATTCCTTGGGTTTATGCAATCCTCCTGCTTTGGGCTCCCAAAGTGCTGGGATTACAGGTGTGAGCCACCTTGCCTGGCCACAATTCTTATTCGATTAAAAGATTGGAGGAAAAAATTCAACTGCCCAACAGTAAGAACTGGTTACATAATTCTGGTAAAGTTATTCTATTTGGTGTAGTAAGTCATTCAATGGAATACCATGCTGCTAGTAAAAAGATCGCGTTTGGTATACTGACATTGAAATATATCCACAACATGCTGTTCAGTGAAAAAAAGCAAGATTCAGAATAATATAATTTTTGAAAACAAATATGCTTTATCACGATATATAAACACAGAGGGCGCCAAAAAAATGTGTACGCAATTTAGGAAAGGAAAACCTGTATTAAAAGCGTCATACTCAACATATGCCAATAACAAAAGATGAATACAAGTCACATCTGACTTCTGCAATGACAAGAGGTACTCAGAGTGGTGACCATCAGTGTCCAGACACTTCTGATGACGGTGAACAACTGCAGGACTTGTTGCTGTGCGAGGCCTACCGCATCTTGTCTGGTGCACATCACACACAGCACCAGGCGTCTCGAACTTCTCACGGATGCGTGCAACTGTTAGGCGTGTTGGAGGTTCGGTTACATACTCACGCCTCCATTGTCTTTGTCCTTCCACAACGTTCTTGAATTTCAAAGACCCCTTCAAAATGGTCTTGCACTCCTCAAACAACCATGTTTCTGCCATTTTCTTTGACTGTCCTGCCTGTCACATAATGACGCTAACATTCATTTTATTAATGCCATGTTTTGGGCAAACGTCACACTACACATTGCTACAGTAATTTAACTTCAAAAAGACATACATAGATAACATCTCTTAAAGTATGTACACAAGACAATTAGTCTAAGTATGTTAAAAGTTACCTTTACAATTTTGTTTGCAAAGAGCTTCAGTCTGTCTTCAACCTGAGAAGGCTGTTTAGTAACCATTTTATGTAAGTCATGTTTTGTAAATCTCTTATGTAAAAATAATGATTTGTCATTATAAAACTGTAACCTAAGATTTGAGATTAAATAAAAATGAAGGCAAAAAAAGTGTATAATTTTTGGGGGGCAACCCTGGTATATGTTAATAAATATGGTTATAAGGAGTTAATATGAAACTTTGCATATCTATATTGTACCCAGTATTTTTTACAGATTTTATATTTTACTTCATTATAATGATATTTACATTTAAAACTTTATTTTTTATTTTTGTTTTAAAGATGTGGGATATAATTCAGGATTAGGAATACAAGTGGTGATCATACAGGTAAAGTTTGGACCTCCCTTCGCCTGGTTTGAGATCAGGTACTCTTATTGATGAAGTGTGTCCCCCACTCTCCTGGCAGTTTCTGGTTACTGCCAATCTCTTTCTTAGAGTTTTTTTTTTTTTTTCTGAGTTGGAGTCTCACTCTGTCACACAGGGTAGAGTGCAGTGGCACATTCACGGCCACCACAGTGTCGACCCGCTGGGCTCTGGCAATCCTTCTGCCTCAACCTTCCCAGTAGCCAGAACTACAGGCGAGTGCTACCACGTCTAGCTAATTTTTACTGGAGAGACAAGGTCTCACCAAGTTGCCCAGACTGGTCTCGGACCTGCAGACTCAGGCAATCCACTCACCTCAGCCTCCCAAAGTGTTGGGATTACAGGCTGAGCCACTGAGCCCGGCCTGTCTTTATTATAGTATTATGATAATTGTTCAGGGCCTGCTTATGAGTGAGAGCATGTGGTACTCAGATCTTTGTTTCTATGATAGATCACTGAACTTTACAAACTCTAAATCCATCCAAGTTGCTGAGAAGTTCATAATTTTGTCCTTCTTTCTGGTTGCATAATATTTCATCATGTACACATGCCACTTTTTTTTAAGTCCACTTTCAATGGACAGCAAGATTGATTCATAAAATTTTTTTAATTAAAATTTTTTTCTCAGAGATCAGATAGACTACACCAATGGACATTTTAAAAGCAAAAACATAAAAACTGCTTTCAAAATATGATAGCTAATTACTATTAACTTGATCAAGAGCCTGTCTTTAGATAGAGACTTACAAAGAATGCAGCTATCCATGGTTTCTAGAAAAGCTAATCATTTGAACCTGTGGTAGCCGGCTTCTAAGATGACCTGCAATAATCCCTGCCTCCTGGTATTCAAATCCTGTATGACCAATAACATGCGGCAGAAATGATGAAATGTTACTTCTAAAATTACCTTATAAAAGATTGTGGTTTCTGTCTTGGACTCTCTCTCTCTCTTGGATCACTCGCTCTCGAGAAAGCCATATTGTGAGCAGTCTATGGAGAGGGACCTGGGTGAAAAACTGAGGCCTCCTGCCAACAGCCACATGAACGAGCTTGGAACCGAATCCTCCAGACCCAGCTAAGCCCTGGCCAGCACCTTAACTGTTGCTTCTTGGGACCTACTGTGCCCAAGTCACCCAGTCAAACCCCTCCTGGATTCCTGATCCACAGAAACTGTGAGATGATACATGTGTGTTGTTTTAAGACACTAAGTGTGAGTTGTTATACAGCCACAGATAACTAATTCAGGACCCAATGCACTCTGTAATTTTAATGCCTGTTTCATCTTCATAGACTAAACTGAGTCTCACATTGGTTCTCTCTTGTACAACGTCAAACTGGTGAAGATGAGCAACTCCAGTGAGTGCAGGGTGTTCTGCTCTGTCCTCAGGAGGATGCCACTAACGATGAGCGCAAGGGGCGCTGAGTCCAAGGGAGGACACTGGGATCACAGAAGCCCAGAATTGATTGGCTATCCAACCTTCAAATGAAAATGCTATGCTTTTAAAAAGACCTTTGCCAGCCGGGCTCGGTGGCTCAGCCCGTAATCCCGCGCCTTTGGGAGGCTGAGGTGAGTGGACTGCCTGAGCCCGCGGGTTCGAGACCCGCCTGGGCAGCGAGACCTCATCTCCACAATACATCAAAAAATCAGCCGGGCGTGGTAGCGCGCGCCTGTAATCCCGGCTACTCGGAAGGCTGAGGCGGAAGGATCGCCGGAGCCCAGCAGGCCTAGGCTGCGGTGGCCGGGAGCGGCCACTGCACTCCAGTCTGGGCGACCGAGTGAGACTCCAACTCAAAAAAAAAAAAAAAAAAAAAGACCTTTGCCTTGTTCATCTGGTTCAATCAAACTGTTACATTTTTGAGTCAGGGAGCGATTTCAATTAAATGTAACAGATGAACACCCTAACGAAGAAAAAAGGGCAGGACACTGGAGAAGGCTGTTCATTCTTATACTGCTAAGTGGGATTTCTAATGAAAAAAAGAAACGGACTCCTTTGAATGTAGGTTTAATTTTGCTGAACACCAAGTGCAGAGAGGGAAATGAACCCTCATTGTTGTAGAAATCTTTTCTGTTATTATTGTTGGTATATTTCCACTCAAGACCCATATTTTCAATGATTCTGAGTCTAGTCATAAGCAACTGTTCAAATAGTTGTAGGATGGCTTTTATGTTCTGTTTAGAATGGTCTGTACACATATTATGCATTTTTGTATAACTATAAAGAATGTGTGAATGAATTGGCACCTCAAAATCAATGAGAGTTCAGAGAACCACAGCCAGCATGTCTAGAAGGAACCAATCTCTCCCATGGCGTCACCAATTCGCTGCCAGCTTGGTCCAAGGAGACCTGGCAGTGGCTGCCAATCTGAATAAAATCCAGCAGCTGTCATGCCTGTGCCTCCAGCATGACTTACAGTGATTCAGTCATGGAGTCTCTGCAAAGGATTCTCAACAGGCTGCATGTAAAATATATTCCACACACAGTCTCTTCTATTTTCACAAATGTAGGGAGATGGCAGTGTGATATACCCGAGGCAGATTCATTTAAAAACACTTTCCAATCAATCGCTTTCTCAACCAATGGATATTGAATACCTCTCTTATCCTACAACATACTGAGATTTGTAAAATTTTTTATAGACTTTTCCCGTTCAAAATGTTAGAGATCATTGTTCTCCAGATGTCACTGTGAGATAAAAAATGTTTCATTCTCCACTAAGATGTAATCCATTTTCACCCACTTCCTAAAAAAATTCAGTATATTGATTAAACCAAACCATGCTTCATATATAAATCTACATTCAGAGAATTCACATTTTAAACAAAAGAAAGAACAAACTCACTATACATCGTCAAATATGGTACATAAAATGTACTGCATTGTCTTCATGCCTAGTAGGTAAAAATTTAATATGAAATAGTAAAATAAAGAAGGAAGAGAAAAAAAGGAACAGGGCAGAGCTCCTGATGGTCAGAGGAAAGGCAAGAATAGAAAGTCTTGTCTCCTGTGAAAAGCCTGGATTCTAGTAACGTCCGAGAAATAAAGTGACAGTAATTGTCCCCTCTGAACCTACTGTCTAAAAGGTGAAGGAAAATGCTATGTGTGTTAGGTCTCTGTTGTCCTGAATGGCACCCTGCCAAAGAATACCCCCTCTAAACTAGCTATTCCTACATTGTATTCAGTTTCCATCCTTCTGAGCTTATCTCCATTCAAACGAAAAAAGTAAATGTAACTAAAATGGACCCAACTCTTTAAATTTATTTTTGCTTTTGTTTTTTCACTTTTAATCTAAAGCTGCATTCAGAAAAGTTCAGCCAAAATGGAGTGAAGTATTTAGGATGAATATTTTATTGGGATTTTAACCCAGATGACTATCATTTTTATTTTCAAGCTACCTATCTACTACAGTTTTCATCTGTGTGGTCAACAGAAATTACAAATCCCCCCTCCAAAGAATGAAAATGATAACTGTCTCACAATAATGTAAAATAGTTAAAAACTATTCTACACACAAAACTCTTTTCAAATGAAATAGTATTGAATTCCAAGCGTCTGAGAAGCAAGATCAGAATTTTCTAAAGATTGAGGCCAGAGCAAAAAGGTAATAATTATTTGGAACCAATGACTTCCAGTCCCTGGGTGATGGGGTGATAAAAAGGTATGGATGCTGGGAGCCAGCCAGGCCAAAAGGTGCGGAGAGTACAGCCTCCCCCACCTCCTGCAACTCCGCACATAATAAGAAACTGACAATGAAATAATTAAATAAAATGGCAAAAGTTATTTTTTAATGTAGATATATTAGCTGTCAAGGTCCATCAAAACCCATAATATCCAAACATCCTGTGCTGTGTGCCTCCAGGTCGCTGGGCAGTCAGGCAGACATAGAAACTATTTGAAGATGACATACATCAATGGGCCTTCTTAAGAATAATTTTTCAAGAAATGAAGCTAATCAAAAACTTGCTAAGACAAAAATATGACACGGAAAAGCGTACTGGAATCTCACAACCGCTGTGGATACAAACATCTTTAGATCCTTGATTTTATGCATGTTTTTGGAACATCGGTGAGTCACAAGGCTTCAAGTTTGATATCTCTTTACAATTGGTTTTTATCACTGTACATAGTCTCAGTCTCTCTCCCTCCCTCACTCCCTCTCTGCCCCCCTCATCAACACTGGTGGGAAAGGAAAATTTATACAGAGAAGTTACAGCAGCCTGGGAAGCCCAGGCTCCCCCACAAGTCACATGCTCCAGCTGCCTTGATTGGGAGGGTGGGCCAGGGCAGATCATGATCCCAACAACATGTCCCCATAGCGCTCTGAGTAACCACAAGTGAATCCCTCTCTGCAAAGAACTCTAACACAGGCAGTGCAAGATGGTAAGGCACTTCTATCATTCTTTTCCTCTCCTTTCTCTCTCCATTTTAAGTTTTGAGACTGAGGCTGAAATTCGTTTCCCAGGCTACCTTGGAGCTAAAATGCAGGTATATTACTCAGGCTCCTGCCAGACTCTGAACTGGATAATGTGGAGAATCAGGGATGGTGGGTCTGGGTGTGATGGCGGCTCCTTTGGGCTTTCAGAGACAGCTGTGACAGCAATTCCAGTGACAGCTTATGAGCACCCAGTGTCAGGTGCTGGCTATGTGAGTCATGTGTTTGTGTCCAGTAAAGACAGGGGTGACACTTTCTCTGGACCAGCTTTGGTATGATTTGAGTGTGATTTCTGAATAGCCATTCTCCATATTTAAAGATTCTCCAGGTCTCCCAAAGATTCTGTGAGCATTGCATATCCTTTTGATAAATTCCTTCTAAGGTTCACCAAACGTGGTTACTACTGCTTGTAACTGAGAAATGCCCAGCGGACAGAGCTTGGGAACAGAACACAGTTCTCTGAGGTTTGAGTCTGTGTTATTTCCAGCATAGACTATCTGGTTAGAATTTGGGTCACAGCTACCCTGACATTATCTGGGCTCTTCCCAAGTGCCATACCGCACCCCGCCCCAGAATTGGTAGTAGTCATCACTTTCTGACTTTGCAGGGATACAAGGGCAAATATGCATCTACTAAAAGTTCCTGCCATCTTCTAAGGATTTATTGCGCATGTCTACACTACTCAAATAACAATATTCCTATTGATCTTAAAAAAAAAAAAAGGAATGACAGATCTGAAAAACCACAAAAGACTGAAGGTCCTAGAGGTCTAGAGCTGTATATGCTCACTGCCACAAGAAGAGTTTTTTTGTTTTTGAGAAAGCAGGATTTATTGAGAGGACAGAAAAGCTCCCACAGTGGGAGGAAACTCGAGGGGGTTGCCAATAAGAGTTTTTTAAAAAAAATACAATAACCTAAAAACAGAAGTCTTTTTCTGCCTTGCTCAAGATTGTGAATATCACCAATAGAATTTAAGCAGATGTGAGCACATAAGTCCACATCCTCACTCAAATCACATAGTCAATTCTCATTATTTGTGGTAGTTATGTTCTAAAACATTGCCCCAAAACACTTAAGCATGGCATCTAAGGGAAATATAGGCATACACGTATTTTCCTCTGATAATAAGTGATAAGGCATAGCCACTGTCACTACCTGGGCTCCTCTGAAACCACAGACTTGGTGATAGTTGGCACTGTCTGACCTTGCCAGGGACACAGAGGAATATTGGATGCATTTACTAAGGTTCCTGACATCTTCTCGGGATTTACTGGGCAGGTCTACACCACTCAAAAAACAACAGCCTTCTTGTACTGATGAACACTCAATTGTACTTCAGCACTAAGACTGGGGCCTCTATAAACAGGGTTTCTCCACTGACAACAACAAAAAAAGCAAAAAAGTGCAAAACAAAAAAAATCCCCCAAAACACATGGTACTAAACAGTGAAAAGGACATGTGTTTATAGTATAAGAGCTAAAACAAAAAGGCAGAGCGTCCCCTTAGTTTGGCCACTGCTGGGGACATGGATGTTGGATAACCCAAGTTTGTCACCACTCTGGGAATGACTGACAGCGAAAGGGCATGAGTATTACTTTCATGGCTACAAACAAGTGTTAGCAAGTTCCCAAATACAGAGTCTTCTAATGACAAGGATCGACTGTACTTTGTTCCCAGAAATCTTGTTGAATGCGATTAACTACTTCTGAACATTGTGATTATACACCATCACTTTGCACCTAGGTATGAATCTGTGGGGAACAATGTAAATCTTTAGTTTTGATAAAAATAAATGTGGGGTTAAATTTTAATGCGCCAATATTGATCTATAATCACTTTCAAAATTAGCAATCTGTAAGGGAGATAGGTTTTAAGATTTCATCTTCATTCATTAGCAAAGCAACTTAATCAAAATGACACTCAAAACATTCATCTAGATATTCTCCATTGCCTCTTCTATTTTTTTCATAGATAGATGTCATACTGTTTTTTTAACGTGGTTACAAATAACATGTATATTCATTGACATGTCTTCTAAACTTCTCTATGTAATATTCATGTGTATCATTTCAAATGACTGCATAATATTCCACTGAGCTGTTGAGTATTTGAATTGCTTCTAGATTTTGCTATTATAAGTCTACTACAAACATTTTGAAGAAAGTTTTCATTTTCCTTACCTGAGGGTAAATCCCTAAAATGCATTGAAGAATGTAAGTATCTCTGATTGCTAGTAATAAATTAAATAGGTTCTTTTGGAAAGTGATCACAGCCTTTGTTTCCCCAGTGGTTCTACTGCACTGGATTTTATTTTTAAAATTTGGATAAATTAATACTTATGACATTATATCTCATCATCATAATTTGTATCTGCTTAGTTACTGATGAGACTGAAATGTTTTGCATATATTGATTCAGTTATTGATGTAATCAATTAATATTTATCAAGTCCCTACTAGGCAGACCAGAAAGCCAGGCCCATGCCAGACACTGTCCCTGCCTTTGGGAAACCTATCCTACACCTGCCTTTACTTTTATACAAAGTGCTTATTAAAATTCAACCATCTGCTTATAGGAGGCTTATGCCATATTTTGGGCTTTAATAAGCACTTCATGTAAATTTAGACAATAAATCTTTATACCTATTATATTGCCAGTATCTCCCCAATTTATTTTTGTCTTAGTTTTAATTGTTTGGTTAAATAACTCTAATTTCTATATAGCCAGAAATAAGAGTCATACTCAAAATGAAAATATTTAACAACTGGCAAGATAAAATGTCAATATGTAATGTAATAAAGCAAAAATATTTCACCAAAATATATTTAAATTTCATTTTATTTGTTGAATTAACTACATCCTAAAATATGCATAAGTGATATACTATGGAGAAAATGATTCATCAAAATATTCTAAAAATTTCCAAATCATTGGTTGATTTTTACAAACTGATGGTGTGATCTTAGTTGATGTTGCTGTCACCTAGCAAAGTGATGTCCCTGTTCAAACCATAGAAGAACCACATCAGTAACTTCACCATTATATCTCTGATGTCTTTCTTGCAGCTGGGCACCACTGCAGGGTCTTTCACACAAGTATATATACCTGGATGCTAGTGCCTCCCAGAAGGCCTACACCTCAACTGACTTCCTCTGCAGCTCTATCCCCAAGCCCCTGCCCCCAAAACACTGCTGTGAGTATCACCGGCTGCACTGCCTACTTTGCAGTCCCTGATAACTCCAGGGCAGAGGGAGGGCATACATACACCTCCAGTATCATCTCCCAGAACACTCAATGGCTGTTGGGGCCGCCAGCATCTGTGCTGGCACTTCTCCCAGGTCCATTTCCACCTCCATGGCCACGGATGGGTGACATCATTAGATACCTTATTATCTCAACGAAGAGATAATTTCTCTTTAGCAACTGGTATGAAAACATTTCAGTAAGTTAACACCCAATATAGCTCTATTAGTACACACCAGATTTATATAAAATGATAATTCATAAATATAATTTCCGCAAACTTAAAGTCTGCTTAATAGCACATCTTCAGCAATCTCAAGTATTTTAGATGGCCAACACGGCAGGATATAGGAACACATTGGTGTTCTCCTTAAATGTTTCGAACACATTTGAGCTCTGCATGTACAGACTGAATATTAACCTAAATAAAACCCAAAGTCAGCTGATGAGAGCATACAAATGCTGGTGGATACATTTATGCCATCACTTTGATTCAATCTTGAATATTGAGCTATTCTTTCTGGCAATCAGACAACCAATAGAACAAAATCTCATTAAGGCCAAGTCACTGCAGTTGGAAAGAACTTAGAAAGGTGAAAGTTTCTCTCTGCTCTGCTCTTAGACCTATTTCTACCCTCTTCCAGAGAACAAAGAAAAAAGAAACAGAATTGTTCTCTGGTAGTCAAACTGTTAAGAAAATTTTTCCAAAGCTCAGAAAAAAGCAGAAAGATTACTGTGTGCCCTTTCAACATCACACTAGAGCCCAGGTTCATCTGACACTGTAGAAGAACATTTTAAAAAATTAAACATAAAGTCCCAGACTCTGTAAAGTTAGATGTTCACTTATAGAAGAATGATAAATTATTTTTGAGTGGTAGAGATGCAAATTACTTGAATTTAAAAATCCTTCAAAAGTTACAGTTATATTGTCCTATAGGGCATTAACCCATTTTGTATGTAACATGGCAATCTCATTTAAGCATTCTTTTCCTTCATTGAGATTTTTCACTCAATGTTTCCTTTAATGAGTTAATTTGACATGTGGTTGTTACAAATTTGTACGAGATTCATGTTCTTAACTTTTTAAAAGTTGACTTTGACGATCATAATCCAGTGGGTTGCAGTGGAGACAGAATAGTTTCCAGACATGGCTGACTAGACTACAGCAGTGACTTGACTGAATCAATCTCATCATGTGTCAGGGAGGAAGGGGACATTGATGGATCAGCAACAGAAGCTTCAAATGCCAATGTCCACCCACCTAAGTACCAACCAGGGATCTGTGGGGGTCCACCTGGCATGTGCATACCAAGCACCATGTCTTCAGTAGGTACACAGTCTGATGTTACTAAACATACAAACCGTATAACTCATTCTCTTTCTTCTGTTTTCTTGCTAAGTAACCTCTGGGTTATGATTTAGCTTCCTTGCTGAATTAACTACATCCTAAATATGCATAAGTGATATACTATGGAGAAAATGATTCATCAAAATATTCTAAAAATTTCCAAAGCGTTGGTTGATTTTTACAAACTGATGGTGTGATCTTAGTTGATGTTGCTGTCACCTAGCTAAGTGATGTCCCTGTTCAAACCATAGAAGAACCACATCAATAACTTCACCATTATATATCCTTGTCAGGGAAGTGGTTCATTGTACAGGCCAACTCAAATAACCTATCCAATTGGTAGTTTCATTTTTCTTGGTAAATGAATAAATTGGCAATGGCATGTGGTTTTACATTCTAGCTCTTTGTGGGCCCTAACAGCCTGTGTCTACGTTGTACTTCAATCAACTTTGGTTCTTCTATGAGATCAAGTTCCTGGGCTTGTAGGTTGTGGGCTACCCCAGACCACGTGCCTCCACCAAGGGAAACGGCAGCTGGCCAAGACCCCAGTGACAGCGCTTCACAAACTACCCATGATTGTGGGCAGATTTTTGGTTCATTTGTTTGTTTTAATTTCCAATCCCTTGTGAACCGATACTATTGTAAAACCCAGTAAAAATATATCACTAAAAAAAAATAAATTCATAAAAAAATTAAAACCTGATTTCTTATTAGATTCAATAGGATCCAAATTACTCTGGAGTAAACAGAAGTTGTTTTTTTGTTTGTAAGTATAAAAGTCTCTAAATTGTTATTCTCAATTTATGTACTTATCTCAGGTTCAGGAACTGCTCTTCATCTAGAAACATGGTAGAAATGTAAATTCTTGGGCCCCATCCCAGAACTATTGAAGCAAAAACTCTGGGGTTAGGGCCCAGCAATCTGTATTTTTAACAAGACCTCCAGGGAGTTCTGATGCCTGCTCAATTTTGAGAATCACTAGAATGAGTATAAATCAGAAGTCAATATCTTAAATGCCAAAAGAACCAGGCAGGTACAAAAACTCAAATTTAACAAGATGAGAGTAATAGAGAATGGTAGAGTCCCTGGAAAATTGCAGCCTGGGCAACCCAAGAAAAGAATTCAAATACACACGTACAAACACACCAGCCACAAATCCTTTGATCAAACAAAACTAGCCAGTATGAAACTTGGTCTATTACTTTTTCTAAATGTGAACTTACAGTAATCTCAGCCTTGATAAAACACTGAGTCATTTTCCCCTGTCAATTGTTTAGGTTTGGAGTATTAAATATGAAGTATATGAAGGTTTATTCTTGAGCTCTTTATTCTGTCACAATAATCATGTTTCCATTTCTAGTTCTACATCACACCATTTTGAATTGTGAAGCTTTATAATAGATTTTCAGTATCTAGCATGGCTCATTCTCCTTGATTATTTATTTTTCTTTGTTTGAAAGCTTATTTTTTTTACATTATTTTCTTATTAAGATGTGGGGTACAAGTCGGGATTAGGTACATACGTAATGCATGAAAGCTAAATCTTATACCACCAATCAGTCTTAAAATAATTGTGTTACATTCCATAAAGTGTCAGGTAAATACTTCAGCTGAAGTTGTTAACTTGGTGATGGGTTAGAAAAAACCAGGCTGTGGGGCCCCCAGTGCAGCCCTGATGCTCAGTAACTTTGTGACTTGGACAAGACATTGAACCTTAGCTTGAGAAACAGCAACAGCAATGCCTCCCCCTCAGGCCCCATGTAAGACATCAATAAAAGAACATATGCAAATCCCCTGGCAGACTGCAGGTCCTCCAAAAGCCACTCCCTTTTCCTGCTTTCCATTCTCAAATACTGTCCACCCCTCTCGTTTTTATCCAATTAGCAGTTATCTTAAGTCCAGGGAAGGAGGGGATGAAAAATAAGACAATTTTGAAAGCGAAACATTTCTTTGTACTGTTTGGTTATGACCTAATTATTTTAAATATAGTTTCTTCATTACAGCTGTTTTGGGGTGGGTTCATAGAATTAGACATATAACAGCATAATTTCTGATTTCTCAGCTCTTCTTGAAAACTTCCAAGAATTCAAGCAGAGGACACATCTTTATAACTTATGTGTCTGAGAAAATAACATTTATTTTCCACAGGCAACAAGAGAAAAAATAATTAAATTGGACTATATCAAATTAAAAACTTTAGTGCACTGAGGGATCAATCAACCGAGTGAAAAGATAACCCATGGAATATTTGAAAATATTTGAAAATCCTACATCTTATAAGGGGTTATAAAGAACTCTTACAACTCAACAACAAAAACCAATTCAAAAACTAGGAAAATGATTTGAATTGACATTTCTTCAGAGAAGATATATGAATAATCAATAAGCGCATAAGAATATACTCATGATCACTAATCATTAGGGAAATGTAAATTAAAATGTCAATGAAGTAATATCTATACCAATCAGAATGATTACTAAAAAAACAGAAAATAAGTATTAGTGAGGATATAAAGAAACTGGAACCCTTGTGAACTATTGGAATGTAAATGATGCAGCTGCTATGGAAAATTAACACTCAAAAATTTAAAAATAGCATTACCAAATGATCCAGCAATTTCATTTCTGAGTATATAACCAAAAAACATATTTGTACACCCATGTTCACAGCAGCATTATTCACAATAGCTAAAAGGTAAAAACAACCCAAATGTTCACTGATAGGTGAATTAATAAAATGTGGTATATAGTTATATGGAATGTTATTCAGTTTTAACAAGGATGCAAATTCTGATACATGCTTCAACATGCATGACTTTTTTTAGACATTATGCTATGTAAAATAAAACAGCCATAAAAAGACAAATATAGGTATGTAGAAGAGTCAAATTCATCAACACAGAAAGTAGAATGGTGGTTTCTGGGGACTGTGGGAGAGGGGACAATGGGGAATAGAGTTTCAGGCTTGCAAGACAAAACTAATACTGTGGATGTATGGTGCTGACAGGTGTAGAATAACGATGTGAGTGTACTTAATGCCATTGAACTGGACACTTAAAAAAATGTATCTCATACCTGTAATCCCAGCATTTTGGGATGCCAAGGTAGGAGGATTGCTTGAGCCCAGAAGTTTGAGACCAGCCTAGGCAACATAGCAAGATCTTGTCTTTACAAAAAAAAATTTAAAAATTAGCCAGCATGGTGTTGTGCACCTGTAGTCCCAGCTACTCAGAAGGATGAGATGGAAGACTCGCCTGAGTCCAGGAGTTTGAGGCTATATGAACCACGATCCTGCCACTGCACTTGAGCCTGGGTGAAAAGTGAGATTCAGACTCAAAAAAATAAACAGAAAAAAGGTTAAGCTGGCCAATTTTATGCTATGGGTACTAACATTAAAAAACAAAATCAGGGCTGGGCTCGGTGGCTCAGCCTGTAATCCCACTATTGGGAAGCCCAGGTAACTGGACTGCCTGAGCCCATGGGTTTGAGACCAGCCCAGGCAACTTGGCGAGACTTCGTCTCTACAATAAATCAAAAATTAGCCAGGTATGGTAAGGTGTGCCTGTAGTTCTGACTACTTGGAAGGCTGAGGCGGAAGGATCACCGGAGCCCAGCAGGTCAACGCTGGGGTGGCCGTAAGTGTGTCATTGCACTCCAGCTTAGGTGAGGAATTGAGACTCCAACTCAAAAAAAAAAACCCTAAAAAACCAAAATCAAAACCTTATTTTTTCTTTTTCCACCCCCAGTTTTGAACATAAACACAATTCTGTTTACTGTCAAAACCATTCTTATTTCAGCTCCAACTAAGGCCTGGGCTAGGTATGGGCCAAACCTCCAAGGGAGGGGGCTGGCTCAGAGACTGGCTTCAGTTAGAGAATGGTTGGAACCTGTAGAGGGTAACGCCAGTCAAGAGCTGACAGGTAGAAACAGGCTGGTAGAGGTGAAAGAACAGAGGTCCCCAGACAGGCCCAAAAACAGGCATGTCCAACCAGTGGCCCGCAGGCAGCCTGGGATGGCTAGTCGTGCGGCCCCACAACATCTTTCAGCGTCATGTGTCTTTCAGCGATTATTTTCTTCATGACCCCATGAATAGTTCCATTTCTGAAGTTCACCATCACGCCTTATTTGTGACATCACTTTTTGGCAACCCATACATTTGTGAACAGCTGTTTTCAATGATGAAGCACATGAAGAGCAAAATTTGAACAAAGATTTCTGACAAGCACCTTGAGAACGCACTAAGAATTGCAACCACTTCCATCAAACCAGACATTGATAGATTAGTTTTACCAAAACAAGGTCAAATTTCTCACTAGTTTTATGTCATTCTCATTTTTCTAAACTTTATAATGAAAATATTAAAAAGTAAAAGAGGGCTTATTATGTATATATTATATAGTTTATGTGCAGCCTAAGACGATTCCTCTTTACTCGATGGGGCCCAGGGAAACCAAAAGGCTGGACACTTCTGCCCTAGAGCAAACTCTGTCAGAAGGGGGTCAAGATCCAAAGTATGCTATAGAGACAGGGTAGCATTGAAAGGGAAAGTCTCATACGCTGGGATCTACATCCTTGCAGGTCAATTCCAGAGTAGAGATGGGTTTCCCCAAAGCTCAACAAGGTACCATGAGACACAGAAATCTTCTCACAGCTGCTCTTTCTCTCCTTTCCTACCATCTTTCCTCTTGGCTGCTGAAGGGGAAATAGATCAGAATCTGAAGGACTTTATGAATTAGTGGTCTGAAACATCCTATTTTATTCCCACCAAATCCTCATTGTTTTGTAGTAAGAACACTGAAGAGAGAACGGACAATGTCCTAGTGCTGTACTGGTAGTCAAAGAAGAGACATTGCCTTTGTTCCGAAGCAGTTGGCTGGGCAGTTTTTCCCTGAGGGTGGTACAGGCATTCCTCATTGGAGAGGTTGCAAAGTTACAGAGTTTGAGGGCTTTGCAATGAATTGTACATTTGTATTCAATACACATTGTACTATTTTTAGTTATTTTTTATTCAGACAAAGAACTTTCTCTGGTCCTTTGTGGCTGTTTTGTTTGTTCCATTGGGCTTTGGCTGGAGCTGTTATTTAACAGTTTTCTCCTTTTCTTGTTAATGAGTGATCTTTTTAAACTTTGTTTCATGTTACTTGTATCTTTTATTTTTACTAAATGGGGATAGGAAAGCGAAGGAAGAGCTATGAGAACAATCTTTTCTCCTGGCCTGGTCTGTGGTGTGCCTTCCTATATTTGCCCCAATGCACATCAGATCCATATGTCAGACCCAGCGAAAACTAAATGCAGGGGCAATTTCCACCCTTTAAATTGCTCATGTAAGTCATTCAAAAGAACCACAAAGAAAGAAAAAAATTCTGTCCTTTCCTGTATAATTTAAATATTTCATAATCATTTTAAAGCAGTAATGTTAGCCTCAAAGGCAGCTTAGGGAAATGATTGGAATAATGCTACTCCAAAATTTTTAGAATATGAGATCTGTAAACTGGAACCCATGGTCTCTAACATATGTAACCACAGGACACAGATAACTCACTTGAGAAGCCTAGGCCATGCATGGAAAATAAAATGAACAGAAAACAAGACCCAGTGAACAAGGATTCTCTGAAGAACAGTTAGGGAGTGTTAACTCCATAGCCAGAGGGTCTCTTTGCTGTAGAGCCCCTTTCACACGAGTCCACCTCATTTCAAGGCAGAACTTAAAAAGAATGTTAGCATTATGCAGATATACCACTGCCTTGCCTTAAAACACTGTGCCTTCAACACACTGTGAGGCATGCAGCTGTCACAAACCTATGGGACCCTGGCTCCAACATGGCAGGGCCAATGACATTGTTTGCCTACTTGGCCATGTTCAGCACCATGTATAGCCTTCCATCAAACGAGTTCTCTGCCCTCCCAGAACCAGGTGAGAAGAGACCCTAAACTCTATGGTACTCCACTCATAAATAAAAGCAACATTACAGATGGGTTTATGTCCATGGAAAGTAAATCTGATTCCTAATTCATCCACTTAATAACTTTTTCATTACACTTCACAATCCATCTCACCTTTTTTGAAGTGACTGCTAGAGTGCTGGGTCAACTGGAAACTTGATTCCATCTATAGTGCCTGCCCAAGGGATACCTCTTAATTCTAGTACCATCCTTCTTACATCACAGATTTACTCCTATGATCCTCTAGCCCAGAGCAGGGCAACATGACAACCCTGTCTCTTCCATCTGTTTCCATTCTCATTAGCTGCAGGGTCCAATACTTTTTTACAACTGCCTGACGTTATGAAGTCTCTTTCTTCCTCTAGTTGATCAAGCCAAGAAAACTCATATGCTTCCTAGTATAAGTGAATGCTTTGACTCTAGTATATCCCAGTCCAGATACTGACTAACTCTAGTTAGGGTTAGCAATGCAGGAGGTAGACCAAAGTTCTCCTCTAGCCCTCATTGCTCTTGAAATTTATCCTATGTTAACTCAACCTTCATTCCTTGATTGTGGCAAAAAGGATGCCGCCCAAAGACGGTGGCAACTACCCTAATATCATTCTATGGCAAACATTATTTGCTTGTTCCTTTTGTTTGCAACACTCTCCCACTTTACTCATTTTATTATTTGTGACAGCTTTAATCATTATATAACTCATATATTTATCCTTTTTTTTGCCTATTATATTCAGCAATAATAGTGCATTTTTATTGTTTTTTATTAATTGCTTAATATATTATAATCTTGCCTTGTATTTTAATACATGGCTTTTTTTTTTTTGAGTTGGAGTCTCACTCTGCCGCCCAGACTGGAGTGCAGTGGCCGCTCCCGGCCACCGCAGCCTCGACCTGCTGGGCTCCGGCGATCCTTCCGCCTCAGCCTTCCAAGTAGCCAGAATTACAGGCATGCGCTACCACGCCCAGCTGATTTTTTGATTTATTGTAGAGATGAGGTCTCGCTGCCCAGGCGGGTCTCAAACCCGCGGGCTCAGGCAATCCACTCACCTCAGCCTCCCAAAGGCATGGGATTACAGGCTGAGCCACCGAGCCCGGCGGCTTTTTGTTTTAAGTGCATCTGTTTTATATGGCATATTTAAATTTCTATCTATTATGATTGTTGTATTTTGGCTGACAATTATAACTATTTTTTTCTTATTTTTGTTAATCTTTATTTTTACTTTATGAGTGCTATAGGTATTAATGAAGCACCATATGTATGCTTTCCTTCCTTCTGAAATGTGTTTGAAAAAAAAACATCAAGTAAAATTATTTCTACTTAAATCAGATCTGCATGTACACACACCATGAAAATCATCAAATTCATTTTTCTGTTGATTTCTAGTTATAGCCATAGTAAAACCCAGACCCAAAATTCTTAGGCTTCTTTCTGTGGATACAAAAGAGCATTTAAACTCTATTGGTTTACAGTCTTTCTTTGTCATATCTCATTCTCAGTATTTAGACTGTTACACTGAAACTTCTACTTTTCTCGGGAGTCAGAAGGACATGTATTCAAGTTCTGATTCTACTACTCTACTACTTAACAAGTTACTTAATCTCTTTGAGACTATTTTCTCAGCTGAAACAAGGGAATCATACTACCAGGGTTTTTGAAGACAAAATTAAATAATGTATTACAAAGAAGTTCATAATATTAGAAGTTCCCTAAATATTAGTTTCCTTCCTGTCTTCCTTTTAAGTTTTAGATCAACATTTTATTTTGCAGTGAGATGATGATCAGAAGCACTGATCCTTTCTACTTAGTGTTTATAGTATTGCATTTTGAGAGTAGGATTTGATAAGGTACTCACAATTTGAAAAAATTCCTATCTGGAGCCTAAAGTGTAAAGTCAATGACTACTGAGGGTTGGTGGGATATGTGAAAATCTGTCTTTAGCTTTCCCAGATGAATGACATCTTGCCTAGATCATTTTTTCCATAAAGAGAACACAGATGTTGTTTCATTTCCTTGGGGAGTTCATGGTCTCAATTTTGGCTACATCTGAAATCATTATTTGGACTACGTGGCCTTTCTTTCCAGATGTTTTAAGATTTCTTGCTTACTAAAGTTTGAAAATGTTATAAGTAAATGCCTTGGCATCTTTCTCTGGATGCTAATTTCTAGATTAATCACCTGTTATGTAGGCCAAGTTTTTAATGAATTCTGGATATACTTTCTACCTTAAATTCTTGATTTTTAAAAAATGTATTTATTCTATTGGCTCAAGCAATTATTCCTATTATTTTTAAGTTAAACCACTATGCTCCAATCTAGAAATAGATAATTTTGGTCTAGCATCATTTATACATTTTAATTTAAGCCATCTCATTTTTATGTGTTAATAAATATGCTTTCCTAACTAACTACTTAGTAATTCTGCATGTAAACTCTTTTTTTTTTTTTTTTAACTACTTCTGGAAATGTTCCTGATTGTGATATTGCAATTTTCACTACATGGCTTTTGTTTTCTAGCTTTAGATCTTCTTTCCCCTCACTGAAAGTATAGTTTAATATTTTGTTTGAATTCTGACTGAGATTTTTTAGTTGTCTTAAAAGTTGTATCAGGCAATCTTAAAGTTATTGTTTTTTTTTCTATTCTTTTAGTTTTGTTCTTTGAAGTTACAGCTTTTAAAAATTAGTTGGATTCTTTTGAAAGTTATTTGACTTGGTTTTTGGATGTTGATGTTGTCATTAAACATTTCATTTTTTGTGGCAGTTTGTTTAATTTGAAGAAGACTATCTATATTGCTACTTGGGCCATGAGCTTCCCGGAGGTAAATCTATTTCTACTTGTAAATTCTCGTTTTTAGAAATAAGTACAGAAGTACTGTAGATTTTTTAAAAACTGATGATAAAATTCCTCCAGTAAGTGTGATTCCTCTGTCTACCTCTACCTACCAATAGCTTATATCTTGAGGTTTTTATCTTCAAATGAGCCTCTTTCAACAGATAAAACTATGCTTCAAAGAAAACCTAAAATGCAAATATAAAAATTAGTTTCCCCATTAGGATTTTACTTTTAACAAAATCATGGTTGATTTAGAACTAAAAGAAGAAATGATATGCTTAATCACACAGAGCTTAGAGTGCTGCCTTCATCTATAATAATGTTGACCCACAGTAGCAAATTTGGAATGAAGTCAAGTAGCACAAAGCTCTTCTTTAGCATTCTTCAAGTCTAGCTTGTCACAACTGTCCCCAGGGATCTGAACTAGGGACTCTTCTGTATTTTAGTCTAAGAACAAGTTTTAGCATTAAGAGAAGAAAAGATATTTATCTTTATATTGATCTTACATCTAGCCATTATATTATGTATTACCAAATGTCCGACTCCAAAAGAAACAAAAACAGCATATATTGAGGAATGCATTTTAAAAGAAGGCCTTGGCACCTATTTGAAAACCATTATAAAATATCATTAAAGGATTTAAAACAATACTTGAACTCAGAGACATGTTTTCCATATGGACAAATGGAATGTAAAAGTTGATCCTCTCCAATAATACATAATTTTAATGCAGTTGTAATCAGAATCTCCAATGGCTGTTACTCTCTTTTTGGAATGTAATAAAATGAGTTGACAGTTTATATGGAAAAGAAATGTCAAGCAATACCAAGCAATGTTAAGAAGAAGAGAAGGAGGAGGAGGAGGAGGAGGAGGAGGTGGCGGCGGCAGAAGCAGCAGCAGGAAATGGGACTCAGGCTGGCGTTGAACTCCTCACCTCAAGCAATTTTTCCACCTTGGCCTCCCAAGTGCTAGGGTCACAGGCATGAGTCACCATGCTTTTCTAGATTCTGGAAACTTTTCTAGCTATTAAAACCTAAAATACAACTATTATAATCAAGATGGTATTATATTGATATAGGAATAGAAAATAGATCCAAGATGGATTTAGAGTCTGTTATACTCAGTGATCTACCACGGAAACAAAGAACTGAGTACCACATGTTCTTAATCATAAGTGGATTCTGAACTTTTATCCTAATACTGCAAGAAAGGGATTGGCAGTAGTAGGACACTGCCAGGGGAATGGGGGGGAAGACACATAACATCAATAAGTGTACCTGATCCCAAACCGGTCAAAGTGAGAATCAATGGGAGGCCCAAATTTCACCTGTATGATGACCACTTGTATACCTAATCCTAAACTGTATCCCACATCTTTAGATAGACAGATAGATAGATAGTACAGAAATTAATCCAAGTATATGTGGAAACAATATACAACTGAGGAAACATTGCAATTCAGTAGATAAAAGGTTTTTTTTTAAAGTAAATGGTGTCATCAGATCTGGCTATTAGGAGAAATGCAAAATTATCTTCGGATCTCACCATATACAAAAGATATTTTAGATGGATTTGATATATTCCTATAAAATATATTTTAAAAAATACTAGAAGAGTTAGGATATTTCTATAACCTTGAGTGGAGGAAAGGTTCCTAAGCAGTACAAGAAACGAAGAAGCCATAAGGCAAAATACAGACATATATGACTAAATACTAAAAGAAACACAAAAAAGTATGGTAGAAGATACTATAAACAAAATCAAAGACAAATGAACAACTAAGAAATAAGTAACTGCATCATGTAAAGCAGAAAAGGTATTCTAATCAAGTAAGTAAGCATTTTCTATATATTGAAGTAGGAGTAACATAACCTCATAGAAGCATGGCAAAGGTTACAAAATGACAACTCACAGAAGAAATGCAAAAAGTCATGTGAAAATACGCTAGACTTCAATAGAATTCAAGGAAATGCAAATTAGAACAGAATACTAGTCTTCATTCAATATAGTGACAATTCCCCATGATGACTGAGATACAGGAAACAAGTCTCATTCTTGCTGATGAGAGTCTGAATTGCTACAACTGTCTTTACAAAGAAAACTGGCAATTTATTTTAAAATTTAAGAGACATGTACCCTTTGACTCAAATATCCTCTTTTGGGGGATTCAATCAGAGTGATGCACTGGTGTGTAAGGACAGGTTGGTTAGAAGAAACACAGCCACAACCAAAGGAGACAACTGAATATCTCTCCATAAGGAGCAGTGGAGTGAACACTATGCAACCATGAACAAGAATGAGTTAGAGCCACATCAACCATATAGCGGAATGGCTGAGACATTTGACATGTAAGACACAGTTGCACAGCACTCTTACAGTTCAGAAGTTCCCAAAAACTACATGATATGCATATATGTGACCAAAACAGCTGATATTCAACTGCTTGTGACCTAATAAACGACCATCTCATAAGTTGTAGCTTAACATACATTTATTACATATTTATGAGCAAGAAGAAAAATGTGTAATGCTACACCCCAAAGCATTAACATTAGTTACCTGGGGTAAGGGGGATAAGGGAAAATAGGGGAAATGAACTTCTTTATATAGCTTTTTATTTAAAAAAAACAAACTAGAATAAGTTACTTTTATAAATTAAAAACATCTAATACAGAAAAAATTTAGCTGGGTTCGGTGGCTCAGCCTGTAATCCTGCACATTTGGGAGGCTGAGGTGAGTGGATTGCCTGAGCCTGCAGGTTCGAGACCCGCCTGGGCAACTTGGCGAGACCTCATCTCTACAATAAATCAAAATGAGCCGGGTGTGGTAGCGCGCGTCTGTAGTTCCAGCTACTTGGAAGGCTGAGGCAGAGGGATCGCCGGAGCCCAGCAGGTCGAGGCTGCGGTGGCCGGGAGTGGTCATTGCACTCCAGTCTGGGTGACAGAGTGAGACTCCAACTCAAAAAAAAAAAAAAAAATTTAAAGGAAAAAGTCTCAGGTTGGATATTATACCAATGGGCCATTTAACTTCATCAAATGTAATAAACAAAGATCAATTTATTTCCTTGTCTCTTTCAGTTAAAAATGAAAACCCAAACAATTCTTTGTTATTTAAAAAAAGAACTTCAGAATATATTTGCAACAAAACTAGCAAAGATAAAAATTCAGAGAACTGAATGACACAGTTTAATACCTAACTTGTCAACACTTAACTGTTGACAAGCGGAGCAACAGGAACTCTTATACACTACCGATGAAGAGTTCATTGATGTAGCCACTAATGGCTAGCCATTAAAGTTGAACATCAAGTTGAAATCTGCATGTTCTAAGCCCTAGCAACTGAACTCCAAAGTGGTCTAAAGTCCTAGATAGAATCCTGAATGTGGAGTAGGAGGCACATACAGAATGGTAGAGCAGCAAAACCTGGAAACAGCACAAATGCCCCGAATGTGTAGAGTGAATAAATTAAAGTGTGTTACATTTCCCACAATGTCAGAACAATAGTGATACACTTATTAATGCCAGATAGCAGTGAAAATGAGTAAACTACAGTTATGCAAATCCACCTGGATGAATCTCAAAACGTAATGACGAGTAAAAATCCAAGCCAGAGAAAAAGCACGATTTCATTTAATTAAAGTTCAAAAAACAAGCAAAACTAAACAATATAAGTAAAAGCAAGAGAACAATAAATCAAAAGTCCAGATTATGGCTTTCTGGGAAGGAGAAAAAAGGAGGGTGGAATCAGAGAGGGGCATGTAGGACTTAAAAGATGAGAAATGTATGTGAGTTCTTATTTTTTTTCTTTCATTTTTGAGAGCAGGATTTATTGAGAACACAGAAAAGCTCCCACAGTGGGTGGGGACCCAAGGGGCTGTCCATATGTAGGTTTTTAAAAAAATAGTCTTAGCCGGGCTCGGTGGCTCAGCCTGTAATCCCAGTGCTTTGGGAGGCTGAGGTGAGTAGATTGCCTGAGCCTGCAGGTTCGAGATCCACCTGGGCAACTTGGTGAGACCTCATCTCTACAATAAATCAAAAATTAGCCAAGCGTGGTAGCGCGCGCCTGTAGTTCCAGCTACTCGGAAGGCTGAGGCGGAAGGATCGCCGGAGCCCAGCAAGTCGAGGCTGCAGTGACTGGGAGCGGCCACTGCACTCCAGTCTGGGTGACAGAGTGAGACTCCAACTAAAAAAAATAAATAAATAAAAATAAAAATAAATAAAGTCTTTAATGTGCTGTGTGTACATGCATGTCTTCTTTTGACATGTGATATGCTTTACACACACCCATACATACACGCACAGAGAGAAAGAAAGAATTTAGGTCAATGTCTACTCATGCCTATGCAGCTGTGAAAGACCAGAATATGCAACCCCAAAAGATGAAGGGATGTTGAGCTGAAGGCTATTAAGCAGTTACAGGAAAGTTCTCCGCCCTCCCCTGCCTAAAAGCAGGACATATATTTACAAAGACATTAGGTATCCTATTCTCTACCTACTCCCTCTCTACCAGGGAGAACAAAGGTTAACTACTGAGGACAATTTAGACCCTTAGTGGCCTAGAGGTGGTACCAGAGAAATCTGTATTAACAAGCTTTACTAACTGGACTTTATCTGCCAATGGTTTGCCTTCCTCAAGTTGTCATACCTAGAGACTCAAAGTTCTTGCCATTGTCTTGTCACTTCTCTAAAAATTTACCATTCTTCTCTGAACATGGTCCATAAGATGGAATTCAGAGCCATACTCAGTCCCTGAGTGTCTCCCATGTATATAGGAAATATACATGTTAATTAACCTTTGTTTTTCTCTTGTTAATCTCTCTTTCATTATAGGGGTCCATTCCAACCTACGAAAGTTGAAGAAAAAATTATTTTTCTTCCCCTACAAAGTCCATCCTCTTACTAAAGAAGTTACTTAACTATCTTCCAGATATACTTTATGTTATAGATGCTTAATAACTGAGTGAATGTATTTCTAGAATAATACTCAAAGAAACATAGCTAGGAACCATGTACTTGCAAGCGCCGGAGTAAAATGGAAAATTATGCAATTTTTTGAAGTGCACTCAAAGCTGGGAAGAATATAACAGAACATGTTCTCACTCATAAGTGGACCCTGAACATTTATCATAGTACTATAATAAGGAGATTGGCAGTAGCGGGAAACCAGGGGAGAGAGAAGGGAGGGCACAGAACATTAATAAGGGCACCTGATCTCAAATGAGGTGAAATGGGGACCAAAGAGAGGCCCAAACTTTTCCTGTATACCTCATCCTGAATTGTACCTCATATCTTTAAAATAAAATTATATATATATATATTTAAGACTATAACAGAAAATCCAAGCTGAACACACACACATTGACATAAAAGCTTTCACGTTACCTTGGGAAAACTTAATTTGCCAAGTTATTGCAAAAAACAAGGGTAATATTTCTGAGTAGAGTTACATTGGTTTTACTTTCACTCTGGGTTAGTAATACTTGTCATTTACTTTGAGATTTAAACTAAATGACACCAACATTCAAAGCTTGCCTAGTAAGAATTTTGAGAGCAGGGGAAAAAATGCTCTTTCTCAACTACCATAATCAAAATCAAATCTTGTGTACCCAGGAAACACTGATTTGTTGGAAGTAGACCAGGTGGAGCCCTATTTCCAGATATTACAATGTTGGTCCTGATTCACAGCAGTTGAGCAGCTCAAAATATTCTAAATAAGGCGATGTTTCCCCAGGTGAAGGAAGACAGTAAGAAAGGGAGGAAGTCTGTCCTCACTCCCATCCTCCATAGCTGCCTGTAACCCAAGTTATCTCTTGGCTTCTTCTCCTTTCTGAGGATTATTTTTCAGTATTTAGACTTCTATTTTACTCACTCTGTTCTATCTACTGCTGCTGTTTAGAGTTTGATAAATAATCTGATTTAGCTAAGATGCTTTACTGACAGGATATCCTGTATCTAGTTAACTAAGTGAAGCTAGGAAAGAGTGATAAGTGATAAGATAATCTGAATGCATGCTATTTTTAAAAAGGGGGGAAAAAAAGTCAAGGTAGCTCCAGGACCTTTTTCATCTCAAATAAACCAAAACAATATGATACTGAACTAATTTTTATCTGCAATTTATTTGTAGAAGTTACAGTTTTACTTTCTTTTTTTAAAAAAAAATTCATTCATTTGTTTAAAAACAGAAACAAGGTCTCGCTAGGTTGCCTAGGCTGGTCGTGAACACATTTTAACTTTCTAATTCTAGAAAATTCCACCTTATGCTCAATACCTGGGAATGCAGGTGCAGCACAAGTGATGCGGTAAACAGCATTGTTTTCCCTTTAGCAAACCAAAAAACGGCAAATTTAAATTAATTGCTGTTCTTGAATGTTTTTTCCCCCCAAAGGTTTTCAGATTGCCTTTATAAAATAAGTTTTATTGAGAAACAAACAAAAAAACACTATAAAATTCACTTTTTCTTTTAAGGTATGCAATACAGTGACTTTTAGTACAGTCACAGATTAAACTGTTAATTATGCATCCATCTCCATCTCCATATTTTCAGGACATTTCATCACCCCCAAAATAAAATTCACACCCATTAGCAATCACTGTTCATTTCCCCCATCCCCCAACCCCTGAAACCACGAATTTGCTTTCTGTGGATTTACTGTCTGTGCAGAATTGCCCATTCTAGACATTTCAGTAGATGAATCCTATAATATATAGCCAGCCATGGTTGGTTTTTTTTTGTTGTTCAGCATGTCTTCATGGTTCACCCATGTTGTATTTTGTATCACCACTTTGTTCTTTTTTATGGTTGAATAAGTCATCTGATGGACATGCCACAATTTTATGTATCCATTCACCAGTTGACGCACATTAGGGCTGTTTACTCCAGGTTGCTAATAAGCAAGCCTAGGAAGCAGAAGGCACCAGCTTTAGCTGTGAACCCAACCTAGTTAATATACACAATTACTGGCTGGCCATGGCAGCTCACACCTGCAATCCCACAGCTTTGGGAAGCCAAGGCAGGAGGATCATCTGAAGCTTGGAGTTCGAGACCAGTCTTAGAAACATGGCACAACCCCATTTCTACAAAAATTTTTTTTAAAACTCTGGGTGTGGTCAGGCACCATGGCTCATGCCTGTAATCCCAGTACTTTGGGAGGCTGAGGCGAAAGGATTGCCTGAGCCCAGAGGTCCTAGATCAGCCTGGACAACTCGGTGAGACCTTGTCTCTACAATTAAAAAAAAAAACAAAAATTTTTAAAAACCGGGCATGGCTGTGAGTGTGCCACTGTACTCCAGGCTGGGCAACAGAGTGAGACTCCAACTTAAACAAAACAAAACAGAAAAAAACCCTGGGTGTGGTGGTCTGGGCCTATAGCCCTAGCTACTTGGGAGACTGAAGCAAGAGTGTTCTTTGAGCCTAGGAGTCTCCTGATCACACCACTGTATCCCAACCTGGGTGACAGCAAGACTTTATATCAAAAAATTTTTTTGTTTTAATAAACACAATTACTGTTATATCCACATTTATACCCAATTCTTGTAAACTGCATTACTCCTGGGTGTATTAATGAAGATGTCGGGGTGGTAACATGGAATTATAAAAACATTTTTCATCCTATTAATGAAGAAACAAGAGAAATGAGAATTAAAACAGAATTGAATAATATCCACCAACAGGTGAGCAGACAAACATTGTGGTATATCTATACAGTAGAACACTACTTAGTAGTGAAAAGAACAGTTGACACACACAACACAGATTTATCTCATGTAATTATGCTGGAACGGGGATGGGAGGAAGAGATCACTGTGGAGCATGAGGAAACTTCTGGATACATGTGTTCATTATCTTGATTGTAATGACAGCTTCATAGGTGTATGTAGTCAAAATTCATCCAATTATTCACTTTAAATATGTGTCGCTTAATGTATGTCAATTATGCCTCAATAAAGTGGTTTACAAATAATGGTTTTTACCAGGCGCAGTGGCTCATGCCTGTAATCCCAGCACTTTGGGAGGCCGAGGTGAAAGGATTGCTTGGGTTCAAGACCAGCCTCGGCAACACAGAGAGACCTTGTCCTTAGTTCGAAAAATCAGCCGGGCATGGTGCCAGCTACTCAGGAGGCTAAGGCAAAAGGATTGCCTGAACCCAGGAGGTGGAGGCTGTGGTGAGCTGTGATCATGCTCCTGCACTCCAGGCTGGGTGACAGAGTGAGACTCCAACTCAACAAAACAACAACAACAACAAAAATACATATATATATATATACATGTTAGGTTTTTTTTTAAGTGTGTATATCCATACTCATCAAATTGCATACATTAAACATGCAGTTTTTACGTATCAATTATACTTCAATATAGCTGTTTTCAAAAAGTATCTAAATCCTTTAAAAAAGTATTTACATGACTACTGTATGGAAAACACTGCCTTCATTTTGAATATATGATTTCAATTAATTTTGTAGCAAGTCATAGTATTCGCATTTTACCCATAAGGAAACTTGAGGTTGAGAAAGTTCGGTAATTTGCCGAGGTGGTCCCAGCCAGTATCATGCTGAGATCTCTTAGTCTTAACCCAAAAGTGCATGCTCTTTTCTCTACCCCACACTGTCACTATCCTATTGTAGACCCAACCTTTCCCAGCATTTCCCAATTCTGGGAATCTTCCCGTCCTGAGGAAGCCTATGCTTTAGAGTGGCATTCCACATCTGTTTTCTTTTGCCTATCATTTTGTATTGCCACAAATACTTCTCCAACAAATGTATCTGAGTCAATGGATTTATTTATGTTCAGTAGATCAGAGTGGTTAATCTAGATTAGATCAAGGCAAGTAATCCTGGCCCCTGGGTCAAAGAAATGAAAATAATTCATCTGAGATTAAAAGCAAGCTGGTCAAAATTGGCCACTCAACCCACTAGCCAGGCATTGCACATCTTTGGGGTTAACAGTCAGTCCTTTGATTATGGGAGGCCCAAGAATGGGGCTATCTAAAGTTGCTCTGAGGAGTCCAGCTACTTTTTGTAGCAGACTTGAACTGTGTCTCTGAATAGGGCAAGCATAGAGTGATTTGCTCACTCTGTGTACTTTCTTTAGATCATCTTTCACCACAAGAAAACTGGACTTGGTCTAAATGCCACCGTTGTATTTGGGTATATTTGAGCATGGACTATGATCTAACATGGTAAAATTAAGGAAAGTGAGCTAAAATAATTTTTTGGGGTAAGATGACTATATTTTGGGGGGTGGGGAAATTCTGCCATTTCTTTCAAGCAAGACTTCATAATGAAGGTTAACTGTGTGGTGTTTCCTCCATCTGCCCCTCAAAATCCATTTTCCATCCTGTTCCACCAGGCTCTATGCCCCAGGAGACTAAGCTGCATGGACTCAGTAGCAGGCTTCCTTGCTCTGTGCTTTCCAGTTGGGTTTGATCAACAGTGCCCATGGGCAAGAAATCAGAGGAAGTGGGAGAACCAGTTAAGAAATCCCTGGGGCTCCCTGGCCCTTTCCTGGAGACCACACTGCACTCAGGAGGTCCTATTCTTACTACCCTCATCCCTTCAGGACAAAGGATGCTAAGGAACCCTGAAGAACTGCATTGTCCCTTGAAATTTTCCTGTACTCTGCACACATCCTTGGAAATACTCTTTTTACTAAGCTCTACTGAAATTAATCAGTTTGAGGATGCCTATTTTTCCTAATAAAGATGACATTTTCTGAGGACTGAGAGTATGCTTTATTCAGAATATGAACGTCTTCCAAGTGCTCAATTTATACAAAAACACTGACATTCATCGGGTTGATAACAAGCCCAGGCAAAGAAAACAACAGCTAGGTGAGGTGTGGAGTGGAGTGGTCAAACAGCACAAATTCAACCTCACACCAACTCACGTTGGCAATTGTGGAAGGGTGAAGGTACATGCATGCAGACTTACGAGAAGAGTGAAGGCAGTGGATATATTTCATAGATTTACAAATGTGAGAAATGCAAGACATTTTCAGTAGGATATACCATGCTTCCTTATGCTTTTACATCATATTTTCATGGTGCTTTCAACCATTTTTGCATATGGTATTCTACTTAGATTGAAGCTTTAACCCACTTTTTTTTTTTTTTGGTTCTAATTGTCAAATATAAAGAAAGATGTTTGCTACAATAAAAACTGCATAAAAGGCAAATCTTAGATTTCAGAGAGGTGCCATCTGTTTCCCCTCATTGAGAGTTATTATCATATATAGTGAAAAATGCTATAAAAGTGAAGGATGTTTCTTGTGTCATGAATAAGTTATCATCTCAAGTAGATTTTGATTACTCAGAGCTTATATCAAAGATATAAGTCCATTAAGGAAAAGATGGCTCTTGATCCTATCTAGCCCAAAATGAGTAAACTCCTATCCCCAGAATCACCTCAACTAAATCATTCCCAAGTGAAGTATAACTAGACTAGCTACTTTAAGGTTTATTTATTTATTTGCTAATTTTTCTTTGATGAAGCCAAAATGTTATTTGGCATGAATCTGTAAAGCTCCTTTAAGTGCAAAGGCTAAAAACAATACTCAGCCATAAAAAAGCAGGAAGTATCACACTCCCAGACTTAAACTTTATTATAAAGCTACAATAATAAAGACAAGCCGGGCTAGGTGGCTCAGCCTGTAATCCCCCACCTTTGGGAGGCTGAGGTGAGTGGATTGCCTGAGCCCGCGGGTTCGAAACCCGCCTGGGCAGCAAGACTTCATCTCTACAATAAATCAAAAAATCAGCCAGGCGTGGTAGCGCATGCCTGTAATTCCGGCTACTCGGAAGGCTGAGGTGGAAGGATCGCCAGAGCCCAGCAGGTCGAGGCCACTGCACTCCAGTCTGGACAACAGAGTGAGACTCCAACTCAATAAATAAATAAATATAAATAAATAATAAAGACAGACTGGTATTTGTACAAGAACAGTCATATAGACCAATGGAACAGGATAGAAGAAATTCCAGAAGCAAAACCTCAATTTCTCAACCAACTCATCTTCGACAAAGCCCCCACCACCTACAACTGGGGAGAGGAGAACCTATTCAGTAAATGGTGTTGAGAAAACTGCCTGACCACATGCAGAAGATTAAAACAAGATCCCTACTTATCACCATACACAAAAATCAACTCTAAATGTTGATAGGATCAAAGACCTAAATGTAAAACCTCAAACTATAAGAACCTTAGAAAATGAAGGAGATACCCTTATGGAAATTGGAACAGGTAACCAATTCCTGATCAAAACCCCAAGTACCCATGCCATAAGAGATAAGATAGATAAGTGGGATCTCATCAAACTGACAAGCTTCTGCAAAACCAAAGGAACCATCAAGAGAGCGGAGAGACAGCCCACAGACTGGGAAAAAATATTTGCCAACTGCATGTCTGACAAAGACCTAACCTCTAGGATCTATAAGGAATTCAAACACGCCAAAAGGAAAAAAACAAACAGCCCCATTAAAAAGTGGGCAAAAGACATTTCTCAAAAGAATACATACAGTCAACATATACATGAAAAAATACTCAGCCTCACTAGTCATCAGAGAAATGCAAATTAAAACTACACTGAGATACTACCTAACTCCAGTCAGGATGGCTATATAACTCAAAAAACAACAGATGCCAGAGAGGATGCGGCAAAAAGGGGATGCGGCGAAAAGGGAACACTTCTACACAGATGGTGGGAGTGTAAACTAGTACAGCCTCTGTGGAAAACAATGTGGCAATTCCTAAAAGATCTAAAAATCGACCCTCCATACAACTCCACAATCCCCCTACTGGGAATATGCCCGGAAGAACTCAAATCACTCTATATAAAAGATACCTGCACACATACGTTTATCGCAGCATTGTTCACAGTAGCAAGAACATGGAACCAACCGTGCTGCCCATCAAAAGAGGACTGGATTTTAAAAATGTGGTACATACACACAATGGAATATTTCACAGGCATAAAGAAGAACAAAATCAAGAACTTCACAGCAACCTGGATGGACTTAGTGTCTATAATACTGAGTGGTCTTTCACAGAAACAAAGAACTGAGTATCACATGTTCTCACTCATAACCAGACCTTGAACAATTATCATAATACTATAAGAAAAAGATTGGCAGTAGTGGGAAACTGCCAGGAGGGGGGCGGGGAAGCAGGATTGGCAATAGTGGGAGTCTGCCTGGGGTGGGGGGGGGGACACACCTCATTAACAAGGGTACCTGCATATCTGTATACCTAACCCTGAATTGTATCTCACATCTTTAAAATAAAAAAATTCAAAATTCAAAAAGAAGAAAAGAAATGGCTAAAATGTTGACATATTAATATGACATTTTGTTTACTTTTTTGTTTGGGTTGTGGTGTGTGTGTGTGTGTGTTATAGAATAAGGTAGAAGACCGAAAAGAGAAACCCACTGAATTAACCTGAGTCAACAAAGTAAGATCTATCCTTGCACTGAGTATGGATATCTACTAGAACTTCAGAGTATTTGAAAGGAGCCCTCAAAAGAAAATCTGGGGACTATGGTAGGTTTCAACTCTTTATAACATCAGATAGCTCTTAGAAAGCTCTCACTTATTTTCCAAATGAGTGATAATTTCATTCTTTCAACTTTTCCTAACTCAATGTGACATATCAATGAATAATATAGGCCTACGTTTGTGTCACATTTTATAAGTTACAAAGGGTTTTCTTATTTGTTATCTCAACTGATGTTTATAGTATTTCTGATATAGTCAGGGCAAATATTATAAACCCCAATTTACAGATGAGAAAACTAAGGTCTGGAGATATCAGTTAAAACTCTTTTAGTTGCAACTTGTATTAGCTTAGGCAAAAAAATGAAAATACATATTGACTCACATCGATTGGATCTGTGGACTCCAGTTGCTACTGGGCTCTCTCCTTTCCCTTTTTCTCTGTCTCCTCTCTCCCTTCACCCCTTTCCTCTCTTCCCTCTCCCTCTCTCTGCTTTCTCTCTGTGCATTGGATTTTATTTTCTCAGCAGATTGAAACATGACCTTATATGATCCTTACTGCTTTGAGACCACAAAGGATGGGACCTCTCCTCCATCCCTCATCTTGAGCTGGAAAAGTCCAGAGGAAGAACCTACTGGCCCCTGCTGGTCACATACCCACCCTCTGGACCGCCCCTCATGGTCTGGGGATGAAATACTACAGCTTCCTAAGCTTGGGTCAAGTCCCCATGCCTGTGGCCAGTAAGCAAACAAACAAACGAAATGAGAACAGAGTAGCCACTGAGGATATAAGGAGAGAGCCAGCCACCCTAGTTTGTATGTCCTGCCTTCAGTAACCTACCCAAGAGGCAGAATCAGAAGGATTAGGTACTAGCTGGATCTTCCATTAGGCTGCACCCATTCCTTTCACTGTAGAAGCCACAGAGGTGTACCTGGGCTTCTCTCTTTCTTGGAGTTGCCAACCTGGTCTGGTTCAAGACTAAAACTTGGAGAAGACATGATTCTAGTGATCCTGTCACTAGTCAGCTGTGTGACCATGAGCAAATTACTTAACCTCTGGGAACCACAGCTTCCTCCTTTGTCAAACAAAGTAAACAATTTCTGTGTCACAGGGTCATCAAAAGGATAAAGGGAGATAATATACTTCAGACAACTTTGGAAATCATAAAAGAACACCATGAATGTCTATTACTTAAGTTCCACATGTAAATGTTACGGAGGCTAAAATTACACATTCACATTCTTCAGCTGTAGTTCTTGCCACACCAGCCTTCTCTGTGAGCATCACTTTGGTTCTGACATTTTTACTCTTCCAGTTTTAAAAGGCACATTTCAAAAAGAAACATCAAATAGTGTTTCAAAATTTAAAACTCAGCTCAGAAGAGAAGTTTATGAACAGATGGTTCAATGGCACTTATCATACTCACCCTTCAATACAAACTAACCCGGAGACAGAAAATTTTTGAAAGAAACTATCAACAGTCGTTACCTGCAAGGAGTGAGGCTAGAAGTTGGTGAGAAAGAAACTTCTATTTTTCATTTATGCCTGTCTCTACTACTTGAATTTAAGAAATCACATATATTCTTTTAATAATAAAAAAGCTAATTAAAAAATTAAAATGATGGTTATCATAGAAAAGGACTATAGCATATACCGGGCAATGTGACTGGCACATAAAAAGCTTTCACTAAGTTCTTGTTTAATGATCAAACTAAATATCTCTAGTTGCCACCTAATTAGCAAAGTAAAATCAAGTTCACAAAAATAAAATCTAGTTTTCATCTCTGTGGATATATATTTTTTCATAAAACATATTGTAAGAAATGATTATTACTACCTGCTGAGGATTTCATTTTAAACTCTTATAAATTCACACACCAAAAATGAAGCCTACCTTTGTAATTCCCAATTATAAACACACTGCACGTGTCTACCTCTCAACACTAACACTGCTCTTCTTATAAGCACATTTCATTATTAGCATAAGAGGATGCTGGGCTTCTAGGAACCATACCATTTTACAGCTGGGGGTTTGCATGATATTTTCTAAGAAATTAAAGGTTACGTGGCAGCATATGCCAAAACTAAAATAGATATTCAAATAGTATTTTTTTAAAATGAAGCAATGGCTACAAAGTTTGGATGCTATGCACTGGTTAAGTGCTATACTGGTTGCCTAGTTACATCTCTGTAGAAAGGTTAAAATGGTTGTCTCCAAATCTGGAAGAAATTTAAAGCCATAAAATTTCATAAATAAACCAAGAATTGCTTGCAAATTCCTATGTAGTCAGCCCCTGAAACAAGTCCCCATCAGGTAATGGTGCTTAGGGATGTCGTAATAACTTATTTTAATAAAAGACAGTCTATATATGAAATTTGTTGCCCTGATCACATTTCATTAAAGTTATCACATTTGGACTCATTACACATTATCATTTCCAATTGCAGTCTACTACTATAGGCTAAAAACTTTCCAACCTAGCTGCTACTACTTCTATTGCATGATAGGTGAAAGAAAGTCCAGTGGTTTAAATTCTTAAACTTAAAAAACAAATTTTTATTGTGATAACTTTGCAAAATATAGGCCAGTCTACCATCTGGTAAAAAAACTAAACATCTTAAGAATAAACAATTAGTGTCTCAACTCTCAGAGATATTTCTCTTTTACCCTTCAAGAATTGCCTCATTAGTTCTGCCTTGCAGACACTTTTAAGTCCAAAATATCTTCTCCTAATAATGGAACAGAACAGAGCAACAATTTTGGCATAGAAATTTAACGTGAGTGTATTCAAATGGATGAAGACTTCTTCCAGCATTTGAAGGCAGAGAGAAGCAGTCTTTTGTTTTCTCTTGAAGTTTAATTCATTTTTATTTTTTTTAATTGAGGTAAAATTCACACATCAAATGAACTGTTAACCTTGTAAAGTGTACAATTCAACAGCATTTAGTACATTCACAATGTTGTGCAATGATATCACCTCTATCTAGTTCCAAGACATTTATTTCTATTAGCCCAGAAGGAAACCCTGTACCCAGAAAAGTGGTCATTTTGATCTCTTATTTACATTTACTCTCTAATTTCTCTGAGAAATAATAAAAATCTGCATTTAAATTACAGCACAAACATTTGATCTATTTTCATTTCTTTTGGAATTTGTTGATTCACAAAAATCACTAGACGTTTGAAACTGAAATTAGGTTAGTCGTAGAAAAATGAAGCCAGAGTTGAAAGGCCTAGAAGGAAGGAACCCAAAACAGAGTTGAAGAGAAAATCAAAATGATTCACAATTCTGTCCAGGACCTATCCTTGTCAGAAAGCCAGATCCTTCCTCAATGACTGACAGTGTTAAATCTTTTTTGGAAAAAAAAAAAAGAGAATTCGTTGGATCTACCAATTAGGAAAATTTGGAAGATAAAAAATGATTAAATACATTTTTTAAAAAAAGACTGCCAGCTCTTAAAAGTTAAATCTGTTCTGGGGAAGCTAATTTATTGCTCTTTCAAGAACAATTACAGTTCTCTTTGCTTAGTCGCAATGATTTAGAGATTTAAAATCTCCAAATAAAAACCACAGAAATGTAAGGGATGAGGCCCTAGGATGTTCAATCTCCCTAGCTTCTCGGTCTGGCTTTGCTCTGAATGACGTGCGCCGGACACTATGCAAGCAGGGAAGAACGGCTGAGCAAGCATCTTTTTTTTTTTTTTTTTGAGTTGAAGTCTCACTCTGTCGCCCAAACTGGAGTGCAGTGGCCGCTCCCGGCCACCGCAGCCTCAACCTGCTGGGCTCCGGCGATCCTTTCGCCTCAGCCTTCCGAGTAGCAGGAACTACAGACGCACGCTACCACGCCCGGCTAATTTTTTATTTATTGTAGAGATGGGGTCTCGCCAAGTTGCCCAGGCGCGTCTCGAACCCGCGGGCTCAGGCAATCCACTCACCTCAGCCTCCCAAAGGCGCAGGATTACAGGCTGAGCCACCGAGCCTGTCTGAGCAAGCATCTTTATGCAGATGCAGCAACTTAACATTGGGTAAGTAGCTCACACTCTACCGCTGGGAAGTGGGAGGTCAGGAAGCACCAAGTTCTTAGAGCCGGACTGTACTCCAAGACATCACCCACTCCAACCCCTCCCTTTGGGCTTTCAAGATAGTTTTCCTAATACTTATCTCTTCCTGAACAGTCTATGCTATCCCTTAGGGGGATAAAGTTCAAACTAAAAGAGCTCTAGCCTGCATTGGCAAGCTTGGGTTTTTTAACTTCCAGACATGCTGAAAAAGATCCAGCGAGGCCCTGTGGTCACCTCAGCAACAAAGTGACTAAGGCATCCATCATCAGAAGCAACATGTAGGAGCCTGCTGGTAACACTGGAGACTGAAAGGGCAGACTATGTCTTGTGGTTTTGTATATGGGGCTGGTTCTTCTCAGTTCTGAATTTTAGGAATTTTTTTTTTAACTAATTGGGACAAATATGTATATATATGGAAACAGACTTGTACCCCCATTTTCAGCCCAAACCTTATAGTTTATTTTCATTATTTATTTAAATCAGAATTTATATTTTAACAATTCATCGAAATGACAGCTACTTTCCATTGGAGCCATTTTGTTAGACATCTGTGATGACCCACTGTCCCGCTTTGCCTGGGATTCTCCCAGTCTTAGTACCAGAAGTGCTATATCCCAGGAAACCTCTCAGTCTTGGGCAAATCAATACAGTTTGTTGTCCTATTGCCAGTGTTAGGTCTGGACTTCAGTTTTGCATTGCTGAAGTTTCTAATAGTGGATTGAAAGAACACTTGCTACAAAAAAAAAAAAAAAGCCAAAACGTTTAAAATCTCCATCAAAAATGTCTAGCAACATTTCACTCCAAAGATGGTTTTTGAAAACAACCCAGCTGGGCTCGGTGGCTCAGCCTGTAATCCCGCGCCTTTGGGAGGCTAAAGTGAGTGGATTGCCTGAGCCCGCAGGTTCGAGACCCGCCTGGGCAGGCGAGACCTCATCTCTACAATAAATCAAAAAAATTAGCCAGGTGTGGTAGCGCGTGCCTGTAGTTCCAGCTACTTGGAAGGCTGAGGCGGAAGGATCGCCAGAGCCCAGCAGGTCGAGGCTGCGGTGGCCAGGGGGCAGCCACTGCACTCCAGTCTGGGTGACAGAGTGAGACTCCAACTAAAAAAAAAAGAAAAAAAAAAAAAACCAGTAAAATAAATAAATAAATAAAATCGAGAAAGAAACAAAAAAGATAAAGCTAAAGAACCCAGTGATTCACTTCATTCATCGTGCAAGAAATGGTTTCTTATTTTGTGGGGATGACCTCCCAATGTATGGAGAAAATTAAACCATACCTAGGAATTGACCATAATAAATACCACTAGAGTGAGGTACTGAAATATTATGTTTTTTCCCTCTAATTTCCAGATTTTAAAGCCTAATAAATAAAACATAATGTGACAGGCAGACATAACAGCATAAAATAAAAACCCCACATTTCTTTGGTTCCATTCAAAGATCTTGGAACCCATGTACTTTAGGCAAACTCTTTGAGTTGGAGAAATGCCAAAAGCAGCCACTGTCTAGAGGACACACCTACAGTAACAGAAAGTCTGGCCAAGAAAGGAGCCATTGGACTTCAACCTGTCCACTTGATCTATTGCCAAGGAGTCAGGAAAACCAAAAACCTTCAGTACCTGGACCTATAAAATGGGAACTTCAGAGTCAAGACAAAAATTGGCTTCAGCCAGGCATGATGACTCGTGCCCGTAATCCCCGCACCTTGGGAGACAAGGCAGGAGGATCATTTGAACCCAGTATTTTGAGATAAACCTGGGCAACATAGTGAGACCTCGTATCTAAAAAAAAAAATTTTTTTTTAATTAGCCATGTGTGGCAGCGTGCTCCTGTAGTCCCAGCTACTCGGGAGGCTAAGATGGAAGGATCACCTTCCAGGAAGTAGAGGCTGCAGTGAGCTGTGATTGTGCCACAGGCAACAGAGTGAGATCCTGACTCCAAAAAAAATTGGTTTCATCCACTTTAGAAACCTAAACCTTTCAGTCTTACATAGTTAAATGTGTTACCTCTCCTACCTCAAGCATTTCTACCTTTCTGGAAGAATTAATCTCTTTTACCTCGTAGTAGGCAGAATAATAGCCCCTAAATATGGCCAGTCCTAATCCCTGGAACCTATAAATATGTAACCTTACGTGGATAAAGGGACTTTGAAGATGTGATTAAATTAAGGACCCTGTGATGGGGAGACTAGCTTGGTTTAAGTAGGTGTGCCTCATCTTATCCCAGGAGTCCTTAAAAAATCACAGATCCTTTTCTGGCTGAGTTCAGAATAAGGAGGAGATATGACTATAGTAGAAAGACACAGGGAGATGCAACGTTGCTGACTTTGAAGATGGCGGTAGAGCCTCTAGAAGCTATACAAGGCAAGGAAATGAACCCCTCCTCCCGAATCTCCAGAAAGAAATGCAGCCCCATTTGAAATCTTTCTTTTAGCCTAGTGAGATCACTGTAGAACCTAGCCTTCAGAACTATAAGATGATAACTTTGTATTACTTTAAGCCACCACGTTTTTAATCATTTGTTATGGAAGCAAGAGAAAACTTACACATCTTTCATCACTGCTGCTGTTCAATTGGTATGAGGCCTCTTGCTTCAAACCTCAATATTTGATCATCATCTAGTGTTGAATTTCCTTCTCTGTACAGACTTAAGAAAATAAATTTAGTACTAGACCAACTACACTCAAAGTCCCTTTGGCAGCACAAAACAATACTTCCTTTTACTTGTCTACTTTTTTTGGTTTATTTCCTTAGTTTGTCAGCACAGAGACTACTTACATAAGAAACCACTGAGCATAACTGGAACCACTAACTTTACATGAAGGAAAAAAGCTTTTACCTAAAAGGTGAAAGTGGTAAAAACCAAATAACCTCTTTAAAGTTGTGTGCTAAGACACAGTGGTTCTCAGTGCCTCCCTGGGGTGCTCCGGATGTTGACTAGAAGATGCCATGGGTTTCTGTGAGTCAAGGACATGGATTCCAAAAAGCACAGTGAAGAACTGGCCACCCATTCAATGTGCCAGCAACCCTCATTGAGAAACTCTGTTTGGATTGTTTTGAAAAATTTAATTACATTTATTAGTATGAAAGAAATCAACACAACCACTAGACAAAGAACATCAGATACTTATAAAATGGTATTTGTAATTTTTGCTTGAATAGAGGGATGTCTCAGCCCTCACCTGAAAGATATTAGGTACTTTAATCCCAAAGAACCTGATTATAGGGTAGCAAAAGCTATACATGGTCTTAAAAGCACACACACAAAAAGGGCTTCCATCATCAGAAGGAACAGGCCAGAGATTCTCAAGCCTGACTGCATATAAAATCACATGGAGTGCTTTAAGAAACCACTGAAGACGTTCAGGCCCTTCCCCCAGAGATTCTGATTCAGCTAGTCTGGGTAAGGTCTGCAGATCAGTGTTTGTAAATGTTTCCCTGGAGACTCAGATGTATAGCGGGACTGAGAACTACTGCTCTGTCCAATGTGAGCAGCTTACTGGACTTACCCACGTGGATGTAGCCACTGCACATATTTACTGTTTTTTTGAGACAGGGTCTTATTCTGTTGCCCAGGCTAGAGTGCAGTGGTATGATCATGGCTCATCGCAACATCCAACTTCTGGTTCAAGTGGTCCTTTTGCCTCAGCCTCCTGAGTGGCTGGGACTACGGGTATGCATCACCATGCCCAGCTAATTGTTTTATTTTTATTTTTGTAGAGAAAGGGTCTTGCTATGTTGCCCAGGCTGGTACTGAACTCCTAGCCTCAAGCAATCCTCAGCCTCTTAAAGTGCTGGAATTAAAAGCATCAGCCACTACACCCAGCTCATTCCACAATTTGAATAGGTGCTTCTCTCTCAGTTTTTGTAGCCTAGTTATCATCACCCATCTTACCTTCCAAAAGAGAAACCTGGGAGTTATTCTAGATAGCCCCTTGCTCCTCACCTTTGCATCTCACCTTAATCAGCAGTTCCAGCTATTCTACCAAATCTGGTCCATCATTTCCTGACCCAAGATCTCCACTAGTTTCCCTTCCATTGGTCTCTTTCTAATTCTCCATCCTTCACCCTGCTGCCTAAGGCATTATCCTTTCCAAAAAAGTTCTGATTGTGTTCCCTTTCCTGTCTTCCTACCAAGCAGACAGAATCCAAACACTTGAGCATGGTCCTTAGGGTCCTTCCCAAGTTTCACCAGCCTTTCTCTCAAGCCACATTTCTTCAATCTCCTACCTTCTGGGAACACTTTGGTGGCTCTAAATTCCTAAAGGTTCTCTGAAATACACCATGCCCTGGGAGCCTCTGTGGACTTTCACATGAGGTTCCTTATTCCTAGAATGCCTTTCTCTACTTCTCTGATGGATGGTACCTTGTGACATAGCTCAAATGCTCTTTTGCCCACCAAACTCCCCAGGCTCGTCCTCTCTTCCAACATCCACAACTCCCTGTTTACGCATCCTCAATACTAGCCATAGCACCCCTTCTCTACAAGGTTCTCTCCTCCATGAGACTGAACGACTCTGGACCGAAGCCTACTATGTTTTCCATCCTCATAGTCCCAGCATCTGGCATGCATTCATGTGTCCATTTATTTAACAATTTTATTAAATATCTAACAAGTGCCAGACATCTTACTAGATGCTAAGGCAAATGGTTACTAAGCTAGACACTATTTTTGCTCTCACAGAGTGTATATTCTTAAAAGTGAAACAGATGACTGATGAGCACTTATGGTAAAATGGGAAGACACAACAGAGGGCTGGGAGCTTTGTTTTGTTTTTATACTCTCAGTATTTTAAAAAGTGAAGGAATGTCAAAAACAGGTTTCAGAAAATGTGGTATATTTTACATGTTTACATTGGACAATTAAAGTCATATGATGAGCCGTTTCATTTTGTCAGTGTTATCTCTGATAGATCACCCCATTTGGAGAGATCAAAAGTCTACATCTGAGGACCTCATAACTGTGAGTTGAGGAAAACTGACCCTCTTATTCCAAGGAAGCTCTCATATCTAGTAAATGCTAAATAAATACCTGCAGAATGAATACGTGAATGATGAACTAGCTCCAGTAAACAGAATCAGGTTATGAGTAGGGTTTATGTTTTGTTTTGTTTTGTTTTGTTTTTTTGAGTTGGAGTCTCACTCCATTGCCCAGGTTGGAGTGCAGTGGCATACTCATGGCCACTCCAGCGTCAACCTGCTGGGCTCAGGCAATCTTTCCGCCTCAGCCTTCCAAGTAGCCAGAACTACAGGCACACGCTACCATGCCCCACTAACTTTTTGATTTATTGTAGAGATGAGGTCTTGCCAAGTTGCCCAGGCTGTTCTCGAACCTGTGGGCTCAGGCAATCCTCCACCTTGGCCTCCCAAAGTGCTGGGATTACAGGCTTGAGCCACCGTGCCCAGCCTTTTATATTTTATTAGAATTTTGCTGTAGCCCCTACACAGTTATGTAAATAAACAATTACAAATCCAATAATCAAACCCAGCAAGAAGCTGGGCTCGGTGGCTCAGCCTGTAATCCCACACCTTTGGGAGGCTGAGGTGAGTGGATTGCCTGAGCCCGCAGGTTCAAGACCCACCTGAGCAGCGAGATCCTCATCTCTACAATAAATCAAAAAATCAGCCGGGCGTGGTAGCGCATGCCTGTAATTCCGGCTGCTTGGAAGGCTGAGGCGGAAGGATCGCCGGAGCCCAGCAGGTCGAGGCTCCGGTGGCCGGGAGCGGCCACTGCACTCCAGTCTGGGTGACAGAGTGAGATTCCAACTCAAAAAAAATTAAAAAAATTTAAAAACCTCAGCAAGCTACCATATAACCTAATGGGGAAATGAGAAAAGTAGGTGGGGCTATAAATGAAATAATTCCAGTCATGAGTTGTTAATTGTTGAAATTGAGTTATGGAGATGTGAGAGTCCATTAAATTATTCTCTCTACTTTGGCATATGCTTGAAAGTTTTCATAATAAGGTTAGATTTTGTAATGGGAGTTAAAAAAAAAAATCCAAGTCATTGACAGAGAAAGCTGTGTATCTTAGTTGGGGCAGGCACCCACATTATCACCTTTGTCAGGATTACGGTGACTTTTCAAGTCTACAGCCAAATTCAAATGGCTTTTGATGGTTCCAAAAGCAACAAGTAAATAGCTTCAAGAAGGAACCCCAAAAGCATTAGATTGACCTTTTGTTATTTTGTTATTGTTATTGCAACTGGAAAAGCCTTTACAATTTTTTTTTTTTTTTTTTAGTTGGAGTCTCACTCTGTCACCTAGACTGGAGTGCAGTGGCCGCTCCGGGCCACTGCAGCCTCAACCCACTGGGCTCCGGCGGGTGATCCTTCCACCTCAGCCTTCCAAGTAACCAGAATTACAGGCACGCACTACCATGCCCGGCTGATTTTTGATTTATTGTAGAGATGAGGTCTCGCCAAGTTGCCCAGGCGGGTCTCGAACCTGCCTCAGGCAATCCACTCACCTCAAACTCCCAAAGCGCGGGATTACAGGCTGAGCCACCGAGCCCCGCTGCCTTTACAATGTTTACAACCAATCTGTTAAGAACAGGGTTTACCTTTCTCTGATCTAATCTGCTCTGAGGTTTTATCTTACACAGGGTATGGCCTCAGAGTCTATAGCCCATTAATCATGTTTGGTGCTAAAGGGATACATTTCGTTAAGGCAGAAAGCTCAAAAGCTCTCCAACTCAGGTTTTTAGAAGAAAATGGAAAAATCTGGGTAAAAATCTATTTTAACTATCATTAAAGAGAGCCATATTTTCTTTAAATCCTGAAGTCATGTCAATATTGATAAAAGAGTCTATGATTGTTTCTCTTCAATAAAGCATCACATGTGAATGCTTTCATCTATAGAACCATTTTACATATTTTGTTTTCCTCTTTAAAGTTCTGGTTAGATTCAAGAGGATTCTGGAAGAAAATACGTCAGAGCTCTTATCCCTTCAGTTTTCAAAAACTGAAGCTCACTGACAGATCTGGCTGTTGAGAAACCAGAGAGAAAAATGAATTTTTTTAAAAGAGGAGAAATAGCATTTGATATTAGAGCTGGATGAATAGAATGAATGTTCCTGTGATTAGGGTTGGTGGTAATGGCAGTATAGTTATAAGGCCATGGGGGCTCACAGGTTTACATTTCAGAGCCTAGAAACAAACATTTGTTAACTCTTTTTTTTTTTTTTTTTAAGAAATGGATTTGTGAATTAGGAGTCCTTTTTCTTGTAAAATTCCCTAGTCTGCAAGAAAGCATGAAAACATAAAGACCACTAAGAAGCCTAGAGAAAGCAGAGTTCTTGGTGATAGGCTGTGTACCAGTAGAATGAGTTAAGAACAAGTTTTCCTCCTGACCTAAACTTACTAGCTCCTAGCAGGACCAAAGCAGCAGAGACCAATACACTCTAGCTCTGGGTGTTAGGGACAGAACTGAACTACATAGTTTGTGTGTATTTGGCCTTTTATGAGGGTAGATAGGACAAGTTTCCAGGTATAAGAGTATCTTTAGTATCCAAAGTTTCGACAGACTATTTAGAAATAGAAAGATACCTACCCACTTAGCTACTAAGGACTCTATGGACATTAAGCAGAGTTGGCCTAAGTTTGTCTAGTCCCTAGTGTGGTTAATATCTAAGAACCTTCCTATGTAGAGAAGGAGCTCCTTTATTCCTGAAAAGCTATGGAGCACCCAGCCCAAAGGTAACTGCCAAAGCCTCAACAAATGCTTTACCATTAGTATTTTGTTGTTTCTCAGAAGAGGTATCACACATCTAGTGTTATGATTGAGGGTGGAATGCAAATTCACATGGGGCCCTAGGAGCAAATGAGATCTCCCATTGCATGAGACTGGCATGTTTGCTGCAACCTCAACTGTGCCAATTATATTCCCATATGTTTTTAAAAGGACTAGAGTTATTAGAAAACCATTATCTCATTATTAATGACAGCAAAATGGAAAAAAAAAAGTCAAGGACATAAAGCAACCTATTTTCAGAGAACGAATCCTAGAGATAACAATGATTAGGTGGAACTTGCAAAATCAGGCTGTTCAAGCGTGAGTCTGGCATTCTCACACACTGTTGGTGATGACGTACATGGGCACAACTTCTCTGAAAAGCAGTCTGGCACTGTTTATCAAGAAACTCAAATATGTTCTCATTGTTTTAGTGCTGCTACTCTTTGACTTTAACCAAAAGAAATCTAAAATGTAGACAAAGAATAATTATCAAGGTGCTAGAACTAGCCTAAATTTCAATAGCAGTCTATTAAGTAAAACAGAAATCCCACATGATTGAACTTTAAAACAATGATAAAAAACATTTAAATGATGAGAAATATGCACATATTAAAATTAAGTAAAAATATAATATAAAAGATTATATATAGTGTGACCTCAATAATGTTCTAGTATATATTTATATATACATATTTTTCTAATTTTTTATCTTTATATATTTTTCTAATATATAATATATGCCAACATATATTATGTACACACATGTTCTATATTATATATACACATAATGTTTTATTTATATTATGTAAATACAATATTTTCCAGTATACATAATATATAATATTTTTCTGAAATAAATTTTTCTAGAAGAAGCCTGGAAATAAATATACACAAATGTAAATATTCTGCTTTATGGGATAATGGAAGTGACAGAAATTGTCAGGTGTATCCCAATATCTGCTCTCCTCTTCTTCCATGGTTTAATAGCTAAGCATCTACGTGTTAAGAATAGCTACTTTTACCAGCTTTCTCTGCTGCTAGGTATGCAGTGTCATGTGACAAAATTCAATGGCATGGCATCAAAAGTGATACGTGTAACTTCTGTGTCATGCCCTTCTCTTTCAACTGTCTCCCTTCTTACAGGTTATAATGGGGACCGATGGCAAGCCACCTTAGACAGAAATAATAGAAGAAGTCTGGTTCTCTACCTTACCAGTCCTGGGCTGCCCACCATTGAATGGTTATACTGGAGGTGTCAAAAAAATGTATACACATTTTAAGCGATGTTATCTATGTATTACTTTTCAAAGTTGAATTGAATTGAGGTAGCAATGTGTAGTATGATGTTTGCTCAAAAGATAGTGTTAATCAAATGAATGCTAGAGTCACCATGCAACAGGCAGGACAGTCATAGAAAATGACAGAAGAATGGCTGTCATTCAAGGAGTGCAAGACTATTTTGGAGTGGTATTTGAAATTCAAGAAGGTTGTAGAAATACAATAACAACCAAGGCAAGAGTATGCAAAAGAACCTCCAGCAGCCTAATGACTGCATGCATTCATGATGAGTCTGAGACACATGGTCCTGGGTGTGATGTGCACAAGGGAAGACCTGGGAGGCCTTGCACAGCAACAAGTCCTGCTTCTTCTGCTATGGTGTTGGGAACAGGTTACACACTTGCCACAGAAATCTACCAAAATGATGTGCACGTGAGACAGGAATTAGCAGAACAAGCATATGATGTATCCTTAAAACGGCAAAATGGAAAGTTTTCATTCCAAGATGATTATGTCTGAATGAAGACGACCCTGACGGGAGGATGCAGTATTGTGAGTGGACACTTGGGTCAACATTGCTCAAGCAGTCGTTCGCCATCATCACAAGTGTCTGGACTGACGGTAACCATTTTGAGTACCGCTTATAATTGCAGAAGTCAAATGTGAGTTGTATTCATCTTTTGATATTGGTATATATCAAGTACTACAATTTTAATATAGTTTTTCACTTCTTAAAATATGTATACATTTTTGTGGCACCCTCTGTATAAAAGATAAATAACTTCAAACTCCTATTAGCCACTGCGCAATCGGGTCTCTGTTACATGCAGTCCAGCAAACATCTTAATTAATAGATGGAGCCTTCTTATTTTTTCTTTGCAATTTTCAGTATTTTCCAGATTTTCAATAATCAGAATGAATTACTTAGATGATCAGGAAAAAAAAATAAGTTAAGGTTTTTTTTTACTAATGTTAAGAAAATTAAACACAGAATGAAGTTTGGGTAACATGTGCTCTCCTTCTAGATATAAGAGAAAAACAAAATCTATAGTTTAAAAGTAGTTAATACATCATTTGCCAGGGCACAGATCACACACAAATATACTACAAGTTTGTATGACACTTTAATCACACCTTGTGGTAAACTTCAAGTGTTTTGAAAAATAAATTTAATTAGGAAAAGTTGTTTTAACTCTAAATAAAATCTGCTTGAGGAATAGTCTAAACAATAAAACATATTGATGTTATAACTATCCAGTCAGATTTCTTTAAGTGAATTTAGAAGCAGTCTTAGCCAGGCTCGGTGGCT